>OX439387.1:4395811-4995811 GCA_949319315.1 Zelleria hepariella | reverse complement strand
CTAGACAAAGTCGTGCCAAGTCTAAGGTTCCTTACTGCGATTTCTTTATTATTATAGTTAATTTTGTGAGACTTGGCTGTTGAAGGGTACACAAGGGTACAAAACCAGGTGCTCCATGACACCATTGCACCAATCTGTCGCCAGAACCGCTTGTGTACCCTTCAACGGCCAAGCCTCACAACATTAACTATAATAATAAAGAAATCGCAGTAAGGAACCTTAGACTTGGCACGACTTTGTCTAGATTTCATTACTTTTTTAGAGATAAACAAGCAGATCCATCGAGACCTGGCTAGTTTTTACAGAATGTTTTTGGTGGGATAGCATTTATAGGACGATAGTTAGCTCGCTCACGGCTTAAAATCAAATTCACCCTAGTATTAGCAAGAGTGAATTACTTGCTAGCGCTATCAAAAGCTCTATATTACTATAGGATGGTTTTAATTAGTACCTAATTAAAATGAAAATGTCAACCAGTACCTACCTAGATATTATTGTTAGGTCCCGGGCACATAAAGTGTCATCATCATAGATATTCCATACTCCAAGCAATTTTATTGATGCCTACCAAAAGCTAGTTATTGCACGCGACTTCGTCCGCGCAGACATTTACAGGTAATTTTTAAATAGAAACACTTCAACTTCTAAATGTTATTTCCAACAACTTTTGTTCTACGCCTTTGATAAACGCTCAATTTTATATTTCTAAACATAATTTTTTTTGAAAAAAAATTTTTTTTCTCTACTGATGATGTCAACACGGACGAGCCTTTCTTGGGCTTGGCACAAGATATCTTGCGTATTATCTTGCGCATAATATATTAAGGAATCTGAAAAAGATGACCAAAAATGAAAAGCCCCAGCTCTGGTGATCCTCGTTTACTGACTGAATTATTTTACAAGTGTTTGGAACACTAGAATTTTACCAATATTTCAAATTTAAATTAAAGCCAAAAAGAAAAGAGGCGGTGTCGGTTGCCAACAGAATCTGATTGCGGATATACCGCCCTCTGTGTCCCCAGCCTAATGCGAAAGTACGCGTTCAATAATAGACTATGAATTTCTAATACTATTTCGGTACGAGACGCCCGAAGAGATCTGCCAGCGGGGCGAAGGGCGAGGCGTCTCGGAGCGTATGATATTATTGCCCAGGGTATTGGGAATACGGGTGTCCTCTTGCCAAAGTGACACATAGACTTATGTTATGAAAGGTAGTGTTATAGAATTATAGGTATAGACCTAAAGCCAATTATAGGAAAAAAATACAATATTAATTCTTAGTTTTGTTCTTAAGGCCGATTTTTCAATGGTCCTCGTTAGAAGTACACACGACAGCACGTCAGAGTGTACACTTTGATTGTAAAGTCGCCCGTAACGTAACCGTGCTTTCGCGTGTACATTTTCTATCACACGGGCAATTTGCAAATTGACAGCTCGATATACCGCTGTATATCCCGTTTTAAGTAAATCACCAAGACGAGAGAGAGTTCTATTTCGCGCGACTTCAGGTCCTTCAACGTGCTGCACCCAAAACCAAAGTTCTAAAGCAGATTGCTGTCCCTTTCTTAGCATACCTACTACATAAATGAGAAAGGCTTCAATCGATACGATCATAGCTCGAAGGGTATTTTTCTCGATGCTGTTGATGAACGCCCCGTTTTCAAGTGTCAAGTTAACTATCCCTTAGGTTCCTAAAGAGAACTCCCTTAGTTTTTCCACCGTGTTATTGCCAAAATAATAACGCTCCGGGTTGACAACCAGCGCCACACCGGTTCGGGCCAGGCCCAACGTAAATTAGTTGTAAATGTTTACGGCACATAAACCCGAATAGATTGGGGTTTAATTGAGACATTCAAACGGCTACTAGTATTTGGTTTAGGTATAGTCTGGCAGATTTACACAGATGGCGAAAAAAAAAAATTTTTGGTCCACCATTAACTTCTTTTTAGAGTGTCTTTTCATTGAGGTTGGCAATCTGGTCTTTGCGTCATTCTTTATTCATTGTCATACAACAGCTCTTCTATATGATATCTTTTCATCATTGGACGTTAGCAGTCAGCTCTTCAGCAGTTATCTGTAATATTCTTTTTGCTGTGCAATAAAGAGTTCTCTAACTATCTATCTATCTATCTCTTTTCATTCTTCTTTATTCACAGCTGTTTTGAGGATCTTCCTTCCCCACAGTTTTTGATACCGGTCCACTCCAATGTTACATAATTACACTTTAATAATAAAATTATGTGATCCGACCCCCATGTCTCTTCCAACTTGCCCATCATACTGTCATGGTTTATCATTATCAGCATTAGTAATTAAGAACTTAGATTTTTATTTCATTTTGCTTTCGAACAACATTTTAATTTTAATAAAAATAATTCAATTCTACCATCATAACTTTACTCTGAATGTTACTGACTATTGATATTGAGAGTGGTAAATTCATACCAATAACATCTATAAAATAAATAGGTTATTACTACTCGTATTAAAGTCACCTATTTAATTCGAATGTGTGTTTAAAACGCTAACCAATTTCCGCAAGTGGTAATATTCTGCCGGGTGGGAATCTAATGTCTTACGATTCCGCCATTCCAATGGGATGTTACGACTCCAGTTTTATTGACTGCGAAACCAGTAAACTGACGTTAACAGTGCTGAGTTAGTGACAGAAAGAGCTATTGTAGATCCAGTGCTTATGTCAAGCTTGAGGTCCAACAAAAGTAGCGTGGCGCATGGCGGAAAATTCCAAATTTCCACAGTTTTTTTTATTTTTTTAGTTAAGCTGAAATAGTTTTGTTCAGCGATTTTTTTTTCACGACAGTAAAATTGTATTCTATTCGCTAGCTACAAAATTGAAAAAACTGAAAATTGGGCATTTTACGCCATGTTACTTTCATTGACCATAATTATTATTCCCACACTTTTTTTTACGTTTTAATTAAGTATGAAGAAAGAAAAAAGAGGAACGTAACTATTGCCGGATAGCTCAGTGTACGCCATAGTTTCAAGCCTTGACTTGAACTAAATTATTACTGGTCTTTCAACTCGTGTATGGACCAAATGTATGGAATTCTTAAAGCAGGTTAATTTTTTCCGAAATTTCAGAGTTGGTTCCAACGACCCACTCAAAATACGATAAGACCTTCGATAAACAGTTTATTACTGAATCAGCTCAAAAAAGGTGGAAGTATCTTTAACTCTACATGTCTCTAACCCTGGCATGTTGGTTCAAAATTAACTCGCCCGATATATCTCCTATGTCTCGGGAGTTTAATCGCAGGACAGGTGGTCGCTGCCGTGCCAAATCGCGACTATACTCAGACCCACCTCTGTTTCTTACTGGGACGATTTTCGTTATTTATTGTCTTCACCTTTTGATGCGGAAGATTGATATGAGAGCTGTTAGCGGTTTGGAGAACTGTGTCCTATCAAATCTCTTCAGCGTTTCTTACTGGGATGATTCTCATAAATTTATTATCTTCACCTTTTGATGCTAGAAGATTGATATGAGGACGTTTAGAGCTTTGGAGACTGAGTGTAGTGTTTTATCAAATTAGCTAGGCGTTTCCTTTATAGGATGATATCATTATCGTCAATATTTATTTAATTCTCGAATGTAACGTGTTATTTACCAATAAGTACTTTCCTTCATTGTCAGCTAGTATGGTCAGCCACACTAACATGACAGCTCTTGCCGCGCGTGACATAAGGGCGTAAATCGAACAAAAAGGGGTATCCTATAGCGTGTGGCTGACTGTACCCTACTTAGTATGCTTCGAGAAATTCAGAATGTATTTGTGACTCATTTCTATAAAATCACGGTTTTACTCACTAGTATGTATTTGTGACTTTGAAAATAAAGTAAAATGTGCCAGATGTGATTTAGGCGCAAATAACTTACTTACTACGGCATAAACATTAAACGATTGCCGCATTACTACACAGATACAATCAATACACTCATCTTATTGAAACAAGATACGTAATAATTCCCAGAGGTCTCTAATAACAAGGCAAGTAAATAGATAGAGAGATGCTCTAACATCTCATTAGTGTGTTCTGGAATTCTAACAACGTAACATAGACGCTGCGTGGTGCCTATGCATATAGTTACCGGCGGAATGCTAACATTAAACAGTCACCTAGTTGCAACTGAAACTGCATCATCTGTTTATCAAATGAGATCAATTTAGCAACATAATATTTTGTATTTTTGGGCTGATTCTCAAAGAAACGAACTTTTTTTTGCATACTGCATAATTTAGGCATCAGAGCAACTACCACGAGTGCTTACTGTCACTGTCAATGAAAGTGATAAGTTGGATAAACAACCTTACTGCTAGAGGATTAGGATACATGACAGTCGTCCGGCAGAGCTTTTTCGCACTCGTGGGAGCTACTCTGATATATGACTTTGCTTATGTTTACAAAACATAACTGACTGATTGGATTTCACAGGTCCAATCCTTTACGTTATATTCATTCAGATATTGTTTGTTTTAGACAAAAATATAATCCTTAATGGCTTCATAAAAAATGCAATGAATGCAATGCTACATTCAATCAAGATAAAAACTCGACCATACCCCGGACCCCCTAGGTACTTTTATCATATAGGCACATACGAGTATCCTATTATATGTTCTTTTTGCGGTAGTTCTCCGCAGAGTACCTATTCCACATCCGTGATTGAAAACGTTACAGGGAAATGGCAGGAAATTGAAAGCACAGAAAGGCGACCGCGGGAAAAGTGGAAATAGTGAAAAATACAGTCACAGCCTGACGACCTACTTTTGTAGCTTGTACTCGTATCTGAAGGAAGCTTTGATCAAAAACCTAGGATTTTTGGAAACGGCCAAGCCACATATTTTGACTAAGGGGTAGAGTTTGTGAAGTTAGGGCTTGTAGAGTGAGGGCGTCTAGAGTTAGAAGATTGGCTCTACGTGAGATCTTATAGCTTTATGAAAGTGAGAGGTGTATGGTCTCGTCTTGGCAACATTTTTTACATGAAAATGTTTTTAGTGGGAATTTTTTTCTTCAGAATAGAGCGTCTTAGGGTGGCATTAAAAGTCGTCATGTCAAGCTCGAACTCAAGTAGGTGGTCTCAGAAAAGTCAAATGGTAATGTCAAGCCTTGGCTAATGTCAATGTCAATCTCAAGATATTGTCTATTTATATGCTGACAGCTACTCAAGTTTGACATTAACCAAGGCTTGACATTAGAATTTGACTTTTCTGAGTTCACCTACTTGAGATCGAGCTCAAGTGGGTGATCTCAGACGACTATTAAGGCGCTGTACATAGTAAATAGCCCGCGCGCCAAGAAAAATGCACAAAATCGAGTCCTGTATCAAATACACTAAAAATATCGAAAATTTTCGCATATCAAACCCTAGTATTAGGTGATACCTATCTAAAACAGCCAGTTTCGTGTTGACATTCATAAACGTTTTGAAGATATTTTTGATGAAAAAAAATAGGCGGCGCACTTTTTTTCAAACAAAATATCTTGCAATCTGTTATGGGTATCAACACAAAACTGGCTGTTTTAGATAGCTCTCATCTAATTCTAGGGTTTGATATGTGAAAATTTTCGACTTTTTTAGTGTATTTGATACAGGAATCGTTTTTGTGCAATTTTTTTGCGCGCGGGCTAATTCACTATGCCCAGCGCCTTAATACCACCCTAAAACACCAGAGCAGGGTCTCGTAAACTATACCGTGAACGAAAATATTATTCGTCTTTCTCAAGTCTGTCTTGATACTTTTTGGTATTTTAGCACGGGTTAGGTCTTAAAAAACAAAAAAAAAAAGCTGTAACATGGAGCGCTCGCTGAACTCGTGAATAGTAGCCAAATTTTAAGCTACGAGTAAGAGAACATTCTGCACTCTTCCATTTTGTGGAAACGCATTCGAGTTTCATTCTTTTTGGACGAATGCCAACTTGTGATGTCTCTATAAAGCAAAAGTATTGCACCTTCCCATACGTTCCAATAATGTCTTCCTTGCGGAACTTGGTCTGGAATACCTACGCCGCATGGAAATCTTTTATATGCTGAACGAGATAAATGCCAAGTGGGTACAAAAATAGGACGCAAGCTACGATTAACCACAGGTATCATTTTGGACACTATCTACCTACCAAAGTACCTACCAGAACCTACTTATATGCGTCAAAGTGCCCACGTCGTCAAAGTCAACTTTAGGTCAAGCTTTGATTGGTCGTTTTAGTGACTGAAAATACAGCGTGGTGAAAAAACTCAAAAATACAGCAAAACTTTACGTATTTTTCCTAATCATTAATACAGCGACTTCGGTTATAGACCCAACTAAGAGAAAATATTGTTTTACTTGAACCAGCTGATCCATACAAAAATTCAGTAAAAATTCAATCAAGTTATAGGTATGGAATAGCTAATATTTTTTCGAGTTTTTACAGTTCAGAGATAGAGCTAAGAGATAATTTATTTATTTACACAAAAAGCATGCAGTAGGGTCCAACGATTTCCTGAAGTTACGATATGCCTGAATTTTCTCCTGTTCCACTGCTAAGCTTGGAATTGAAATAATCATTATTTACGTAAGTATCACCTAAAGTAAATTCACAGCATTTTCAGCAAATCCAGCAGCTAAACTCGCATATAAACACTCGAACAAAAAACTATCGAACTCACTCTACGAGCAAGAGCAACGACCGGCGTCGGCGCCGTCATCGGCGGAAGCGTATTGTTCGCCGCACGCGCCGCCCCACGCTCTCTTATCTACCCGGCACTTGTGTAGTGTAGGGTTACCATGGCAACACTTTCCAGTGTCTCCCAAGCTCCACCCCAAGTCTGTCATTCAGTTGTTTTTATAAAGGACCAAAAAAGCTGTTTTCTTACAAACCGTTCAAACTAGGCATTTTTATTCCTATTTCGTTTTGATGTGCGTAAATACTTTTTAAAACTTAAACTTTCGTAAGCACTGCACATTTTTATATCGCTTTAACGGTTTCACTTACTTTTATTTTGTCGGAATAGCATGTCGGCTATTCCGACAAAATAAAAGTAAGTGAAACCGTTAAAGCGATATAAAAATGTGCGTAAATACTTTGAAAATTAATCTAAACTTTACGTTATTTTTCGAAGTATTTTTCGAAATTTACGCAGAGGAGTAGGCATGGTCTAGAAAAGCTCTCAATATTTTCAGTGCAGCATGAATTAAGTTTTGAGTTATTTTCCGGAATTTAAGCAGAGGAATATGCTTGAACTCTAGCTAATCTCGGGATAGGTGAAATGCGAACGCGAAGGTTATAATCAGATATTTTATTTCAATGCAGCGGCTGAAGGTATTTAGTTTTTTTTTATACAGAAAACCGTTTCCAATAGAAGAGACGAAGCCCTAAAGAATCGATGAAGAAGAAGTAGAGACACAATAATTATCAATTTTATTAATGTATCGATCTCATTTACGAGGCTGACATCTCGTACAACGCCAGCAACGATTAATAAAAGAGAAAGGTTTCAATTATGTCTTGGCATGGCCACCCCATTCGCTAGGCGACCGAAATATCATTTGCGAAATTGCGACACAATTGATTTTCAGCCAGCTTTGACGTGAAATAAATAATGATAGAAGCTTATTTTGTTGTTAGTTGTTTTATTACGAGGTACGATTTGGATGGAACGTGTAGTGTGATAAAAACAGGAACAAAACGGTGGGTTGGCGACTGCTAAACAGGTGGTTTACTTCTTTATGTACTGCTCCATCTGCGTTTTATAGTAATGCGAGCGAAGTCTGGCATTGTGTTAGTGTACACACGACAGCTCGTAGACGCTTAAACGCTAGCACTCTACTCGGTTACGTTATAGGTGACTTCACCACAAAAGTGTACAGTCTGACGTGCTGCCGTTTGTACATGTGGCCAATAAAATTTAGGCTGTCTGGCTCAAAATTTACGCTTCATGCGCCATGAAAGGAATCACATGTTTTCTATGTCTTTCTTTTTCTTCCTCTTACAAAATAATGCATTATAATAAGTGAGCTTCCCTTGTGTTTTGAGGCTTTAAGACACGACTTCCTCGATCTGAAAATGTAGCAACCACTTAGCCAATAGAATTTTCTGCTTCAGCATATCTAGCACTGACGGACATACCAAATTATTACTGTTAACTCTGATGTCACATCAATATGATTTAAATGATTTATTATGGCGTGATACCTACCTTGATCCTAAAGAGTGTGAAAACCATATTAAAAAAAATTAGGACTGTCGAGGAACTGTTAAATAAGGAGATGGGTGATGAAGACTTGGAGAGAAGACAATTTTTTTATTTTCATACATTAAATCCTCACTTTCATCGCTAACAATATCAAATATATTATGAATACCTCACTGCAAAACTCCTTTTGAGCCTTAAGCCGTTTGTCCACTGCTCCAATACCATTACCGATTAGGGCCCTATTTTAAAAGGCTACTCTCTGACATTTTATAAAGCAAGTAGAGACACTTCGTTGTCAATATCTATCAAAGGTTCCGTTTGAACAGTTTCAATCCTTGTCAAACAAGTTTTCCTGTCACGAATATCTAAAGCAAAGGAAATTGATTATGTCTAAAGCATACTGAAGAACCGTTTCGATTTTTTTAATATCCGAGGGTTTGCCTGAAAACTTTATCCTTTGAAGCCTCTGTCGTTTTGATCGGACTAAATCGGGCGTTTACATTAAGTTCACTGCAAGTGAAATGAACAGGGAAGTTTAGGAAGAACCCACATTCTTGAATGCCAAAAGATATTTACACATGTCATGTTGTTCATAGGGGTGGCTATACTGGCCATAGGTACACTACACTACATCACATGATATCAAATAAGAATGAAACCGACAAAGTGCGAGTCGGACTCGCGCACTGAGGGCACATCCGTACCTCCGTACAATAAAAAAAAACTGGTTGTACGTACCCTCGTCGGTGCGTGAGTCTGACTCGCGCTTGACCGTTTTATTATTATTTGCTTGCTTGTTATATTATTATTATATACGTACATATTATAACGTAAGCCCTACAATCATACCAAGTTAGATGCGATAGAGCAACAAGTATTAAAACGCGTTTGTTGTATTGGGAACCCCCTTATTTAATTAATATTCTAAAATGTTTATTATTTGTTGTCTAATCCGCCATAAAAGGTAGTGAAATTTTCAACTTATTTCAACTGGCTACCTATTACGGTTCCAAAGAAAAAGCCTTTTTAAAGTTAGGACAGACAGACGGACGGCCAGACGGACAGACGTAGAATCAGCTCGTGCAAGGTTTTTTTCGTAGCTTTGGTCATAATATCCATATTATTATGCCGTGAGTCCTCTTGCTTTCCCGTCATAATTAGGTACATAAATATACAAAATAAATAATTGGAATAAAAACTTATAAAAACGAAAAAAAGGAAGCGAAACTTTTAAATCGATATAACTAGTGGATCGCCCCGAACTATGAACTCGCGACCCTATATCTCAGCAACCCCTCGACCGATTTGGCGATCATATTCGAACTTAAAAATTCTCTTTACGTCATTTACCCGCCTACCAAATTTCATGACGATCGGACTAAAACTCAAGTTATCTTCGAACGAACATTCATACATACAAACATACATACAAACATACATACATACATACATACCTACATACAAACATACAAACGCCGGATTGTTCAAGTAGACTCGGAGAACTTCGCTCGCTTCGCTCGCTCGTTCATAAATTAAATAATTGTGAACGAAGTCGCGACGGAAAGGTTATAGTGATTTCATAAAAGAAGAGACGATCTTTGAAAAATCCTTTTACGCGAAACTTTTTGCCTCTTCCATTTTGTGCGCGGGGATTTGCTACGGGCTGTTATTTTATGATTCAATTTAGGTACGGAATATTAAACAAAGAACGCTCATCTTAGATTTTTCTCTTTACCTACTTGTCTTCTTTTTCTACTAGGTATCTAACTACAAAGCTGCACATTATTTGATCTCAGGGGTCTACCGGCTAAGACGAACGATTACCTACCATTGGCGAAAGTCGAAGTTCGTTTTTTGAAAAATGTACTGCCACCCAGTTCATTTGACTGCCACCCGGTTCATTTTTCATAAATCGAACTTCGATTTTCGCTAATGGTAATCGGCTTTGTCTTAGCCGGTAGACCCCCATGTTTATAGATTTGCAATAAGTAGAACCTGTGATCTGTGATCTGTGATCTCTGGACGACGGTAGGTGGGCAGACCAGCAGCGCGATGGTCGGACGACATCGTTGTGTCGGCGGAGGGTCCATGGATGGATGCGGATGGCGAGGGACCGTGAGAGGTGGCGTGAGGGGAAAACGCCTATACCCAACAGTGGGCAGAGGTGGGCTGATGATGTTGAGATTTGTGGTGGATTGCGACCGCCATGACGAGGCAGTAAAGGCTTTCCTGTCTGTCTGCCTTGGAGACGCTTCCACAACCCCAGTCCCAGTAGAGTTGCCCCAGTTAAACAGTGGGTATTATACGTGTTTGTGTGGCCTATCTAGAGGGACGTCGCGTCGATCGAAAGGTGTCATGCATGACTGTTTGCTTGGTCAGCGAATACCCTCACTTTAGTTTTTTCTAAAGCACTAACCCAGGCTAGGAAACATCATAAAGAATTTTATAAGGTTACAAAATACGTTTGATCGTTATACCCTCATTTGTTTGATTGGCGCACATAAAAAAATAAGGCCTTTGCATCTACGTAATGAGATGATTTATACAGCGTCCAGTGGCACCTTCACTCACACTAGATGGGTGAAGAGACCACTCGGCGCTGCAGTGCCTGGGACATTGTTTTAGATGGAGTAGGCTTGCCCAGCACCTATACCATCCTGACAGGTTAGTCGGCCTAGCCCACAGGAAAGACGGGTCAATACGTGCGGAGCCAACTAAGCCGCGGGTTTCCTCACGATGGCGCACATAAACCGCTCGGGATAAGAATTACCTAAAGTGTCCCTGAAGTCTCCTGAATATTATTTAATGGCACGGAGTGTGTATTTGTATGACTATCCGTTCCTATTCGTTCAAAAACAACATCCACATCCCGTAAATTATGTTTGGACGCAGCGGAGGATGCAAAATGACACTCGATAATGCGTTAACTTAGGTTTAATTAATAACTACAGTAAAACTAGGGGGTTCGACTCGTCCGATGTTAGGATTATGAGTACATGAAAAAGAATATCGATATTACAAATTAAGACTTAACATTAGATCTTAAACTAACACGTACAGTTGTACATCGTACGTGCGGTACATGCACTAAGTGCTGTCTCAGCGACTCAAGTCGCTGGTGAATCGAGGTCGAGCACATCGTCCGTCAACGCCTCTAGCTGGCTATGTAACACCTCCCCCCGAAAATCAGGAACTATTTACGAAAACCTTTTCCGTAAATGTTGCTGCTATCTGATCAGCTCTAGATACTTGTCTGGGCGCGATCTCTGCATAGACGTCTGTAGGGGTTGTAGGGGTTTCAGTCACACCTTGAACTTGAATGTTCTTGCTCGTAGTTTTGTAGCAGTAATTTCGTATAGACAATGCCATTACGAGTGCGGCTGCACTAAACAATATGACGTAGATGGGGATCGTAGTGTGGTACACGATGTTACTTGTAGCTTTGGTCAGATGAACCGGTGCTTGCAGGGTTATCTCGGAGTTAATAGTGTGCAGGCTTTCAAGATTTACAGAGTTTAATCTGATGGTTGACTCTTTATCAAGGTTCTGGAGTGGTTTGGGGGAAGAAACTTCCATGATCTGAAGTACTTGTCCTCGTAGACGGTCTTGGATGTTGATGACAGTGAACTCCGGGGTCTTCAAAGAACATCCCTGTGGTACTGATGCGAGGTAGCTGCCTTGTAAGGTGCGGTATTGAGTTTGACCGCAGGTGACACATACTTTTGTTGGGTCAGGGAAGTTCATAGTGTAGTGCCGCTCGTCGAGTTGCTCAACTGCTTCGTGAGATAACGTTACAGAAGATATCTTGCATATCTCATGTATACGCTGGGTAAGGATTAGTTGCTGGATACAGTCAGGTTGGCTCCTTAGCTGGTAGTGAGATCGTCCTTCACAGAGATACCAGTGTGTTGTCTTCGGACATTCTGTCTCCATGTACATAGAATCGGATTCATGTACTGCCAGGTAAGGGGATGCCGGGATAATGATATTATGGTTTAGGTTGGGAACAATCGATAACTTGTAAAGGGTGTAAGTTTTGGGAAAGACAATCGGTAACTTGAACACTATTACTATTTCTTTATTGGTGTAGTAAGCTCCTAGCTTGATTATTTCATAATATTCCCTAAAATTGACATCTAAAACCTGATCCTTATCATAGATTGTATCTAGCCTATTCAGCATATATTTTAACGAAATTAAATCTAAAGATGAATGTGGGGTGCTCGATGCACGTATAAAAGCTAAAGTATTACCTAATTTATCTAACTCATCTGAGAGGCGCTCGATGTTATCTCCTAAAATTAAGAGAAACTGAGCCAGATGGATATATGCCATCATATGATTATCTCTTACACTATCACGGTTCAGTATATCTTTTACTAAAGACTCTATCTTATTTTGATTTTGTACTAAATTTGTTATAATTTTTGAGTTTTCGGATACCCATTTTTGATTTAGACTAACATGGTTACTCAGCTCTGTAGCCAGCTTGTCTTCGTTATCCTGAAGAACCTTTATGGCATTATTATAGTGAAGTGCATCTGTGTAATCTAAATTACCGGAAATACTTTTCACGACTGAGCCTAAACCGTCAATGAGTCCCCTCTTCAGGCGATTGGGTTCGAAAGTCTGAAGTTGATCCAAAATTCTCCGAAGCTTGTTGCTGAGGTATTCTATATGAGGTTCGTATGAAGAAAGGGTTTGATTATTGAGTTGAGGTCTAAAATTTTCTATTTGTGCCTGAACTTCTTCTATCTTGTTCTGAATATCTGCCAAATTAACGTATTGAAGGAATGAGTGATAGTGAGAGATAATTTTCGTTGGTCCTAATTGGAAAGGAAGTATTCCAGGTCCATTGTCCAGGTTGTCAAATGCCACTTCTTGCGCCTGGGTCAGCTGAAGCAGCAGAATCAGTAGCATCCTGGAACAATTTGACATTCTTGGGTACTCTTTTTAATCGCGATTTAGCTACAGGGCCCCGATTCTTTTTAGTATAGATATGAATTGGCAGGTCAGCTAGTACTGTATCCTGAGTGAAACGTGGGGCTAATTTTTGACGAGTTGCTAATGGATTTTTGATAAAAATCTGTTGTTCGGGCTCATACTGAATTTCAGGTTCACGAGTTTTATTTCGATTCTCAGTTAGATTTTTACGATGAGATGTAGAAGACTCGTTTAGAATTTGATACACCTGACCCATTCGCTTGCGATGGTCGTTAGTATACTGCTGTAGCAACTGCTCAGTCAGGTCGATGTTAAACGGATCACGAGGATCAAAGTGACCTGTAATGACGTCTAGTGGTCTACATTTAGTAAAACTATGGATAGAGCTATTATACGCCAGTATAGCGTATGGCATAAGATGGGTTACGGGTTCATTTTTCTGTTTTAATTTTAGTATCCTTAAATGCTCTAAAAGTGTGGAATGAAAACGTTCAACTATTCCGTTTTCGTTAGGAGCATGGGCCAAGATTTTGTGATGAATAATTTTGTGAACCCTGACAAATTCCGAAAAGAGCTGATTTGTGAATTCCGTTCCACAGTCTGTTACTACGGTCTGGGGCATTCCGTGGTGTGTGCAGAATCTGAGCACGGCTTGAATTACACTGACCGCGGTGCCGTCGCGCAATTGATAAGCCTGCGCATACTTAGAAAAAGCGTCGACTATCGTCAAATACTTTTCATTATGAGCCGTAAAAAGGTCTAGATGCACGATTTCAAATGGTTTTGATGGAGGTGGCACAATTTCACAATTCCACAATTATTATTTAACGGCTCATCCGAAATGGGAATTTCCATAATTGGATTTTCAGCGCTAGTATGAGCTGTTAGTGTGCCTGATCCGGCGACAGAGGGCGTCTTTTCAGAGGGGTTAACTGCCATTGAACTTAGCTCCTCGTTACAAATCTCTATACGGGACAAGGCATCGGCGTTCGTATTATACTTCCCTTGCTTGTATACTACCGTATAGTCATACTCACTTAGCTTTAGCTTCCAGCGAGTTAATCGAGAATTTGGCTCTTTGAGGTTCATAACCCACTGAAGGGGTTTGTGGTCCGTCACTATCGTAAATTTTCGTCCGTACAAGTAAGGGCGGAAATATTTGGTTGCCCAGACGATAGCTAGGAGTTCTTTTTCGATAGTACTGTAATTAATCTCACTAGAATTCAGAGTCCGGGACGCATACGCTATAGGCTTGTCAAAGCCTAGGGTTCCTTGGGAAAGGACACCAGAAATGGCTAGGTTCGAACCATCTGTCGTTAACGTAAAATCCTTCGCAAAATTAGGATATTGAAGAATGGGGTCATTTGTCAAAAGGGTCTTGCAATGTTCAAAACAGTTGATATAATCTTGATCCGCAATGATTTTAGAACCCTTTTTTAGACACTGCGTCATTGGCTTTGTCAGACGCGCAAAATCTGGAATAAACTTTCGGTAATAACCGACCAGTCCTAGAAACCTTTTGATTTCCGTAGGGGTCTTCGGAAGTGGGTATTTCTGAATTGCCTCTATTTTATTGGGATTGGGCTTTATTCCCTCTCTACTAATTACATGACCTAAATACTCGGTCTCCAACTTCAGAAACTCCGATTTGTCCATTTGGATCTTAAAATTGGACTCTCGCAATCTCTGGAATACCTTCCCTAAATTTACAATGTGTTCCTGTAAAGAGGTGCTGAAAACTATTATGTCATCCAGATAAACCAAACAGATGACATTCTGGAGACCCCTCAAAACGTTGTCCATCACTCTTTGGAATGTGGAGGGGGAATTCTTCAGCCCCATAGGCATTCGAAGGAATTCGAAATGTCCATGCTCGACATTGAACGCCGTTTTTGGGATATCACCGGGGTTCATCTCGACCTGGTAAAAACCACTGGCCAGGTCTAGTGTGGTAAAATATTGACAATTACCCAGTTTATCAAGGACATCAGCTATATTCGGGATAGGGTATTTATCGTCGACGGTCTTTTCATTAAGTTTTCTAAAGTCGACGACAATTCGCCACTTTGTTTTGCCAGATGCATCGGCCTTTTTCGGGACCACCCAAATAGGTGAACTCCAGGCAGAGTCTGACGGCCTGATGATACCTTGCTGTAACATTTTACGTATTTGATCTTGAACTTCCTGCCTATGAACATATGGATACCTATAACTTTTGGTATAGACAGGCATTTCATCGGTTGTTCTGATGTGATGTTTAATTTTGTTGGTAAAAGTTAAATCTTCCCCTTCGATGTAGAAAACATCGGCATACTGAGCGCACAAAGATTCCAAGTTTGCCCGTTCCTCGGCATTTAGATGATTGGTACGTAAACGCGAAAGTACTTCGTCAGCGCGTGAAGGCATTTTTTCCCTGCGCTTGCACTCGACATTGTACAGCTCAGCGCTAACTGGCTGGTTCATTGAAAATATGACGTCATTTCGGCTAGGATTGTTAATTTCTAAATAGCCACGGTTTTGCGTTACTGAGGTTAAACACTCACAAATGACACAATTTGATATAAACTGTTCGGGAATAATGATATCGCCGTCCTGAGAGTTTATAGGGAGTTTCACTAGCTTCGATGAATTAGCTGGGATTATATCTTCATATAAATTAGCGTTACGTGAGTCGTACATTTTTATAGGGATCTTAAACTGGTTGGTCTCTAAAGTCCTGTCCTTATAATTGATGTTACATTCCCATTTAGACAGCAAATCTGATCCGACCAACCCATCAAAGTAATCATGGAATTTGTAGACAAAAAGTGTGACATTGTCTTCGTCAGCAAATTCCGGGAAACTTGGCAAGGTGATTGAATAATCACTTTGACTGGTGGCATGCACATTAGTAACCTCGAAGGGGTTATAGTTAAGAGGTACGTCTGGAAAAAATTCTGTAACGGCGTCTGGACAAATAAATGATTGATTTGCGCCAGTATCGATAAGGAGTTTCAGAGGAGGATTCAAAATTTGAATGAACGGTAATTGCCTCTGAGTCTGTAAATTAATCTCTATTTTAGTTTGCCTGACCTCGAAGCTTCCTGAAAATCCTGCTCGTAAGAATCACTGCTCGCTACCGGGTCGGTATCTAGGGCATTCGGGCATTCTACTTCCGAACATTGTAGGTAGTAACCCTGGTCAGTGTCAGTGTAGTATCGGGTGTCATCGTGTCGCTCGGGCTCTAGATAGTAATCTGGGCCGTATTCATAGTCATAGCACTCATTATAATTGGTCTCTCGGGTCTTGAAGTAGCTACTTGGAGGTGGATTTCCATGCCTACGCCAATCGTGACCGGTAGGCGGTAGGGGTCTTGGTGTGAAATGGCTAACACCGCTCATGGGGCGCGGCGAAGTATTTTGATGGACTACTTGACTCCTTGGTGGAACACGGGAGCTATTATTCTGAGGGTTGTTCCCTGCTGGGGGTGCCCTGAATACTTGCTGGGTTCGCGCGGGGCATTGATTATATTGAAAATTATTTGCCTGAGGCCTCCACTGCTGGTGAGGTGGATGTGACATAGGCAGGGGCCTGGAAGGGCCGGGCATACCCAAAGCGAAGGGTTTCACGCCTGAATTTTGGACAAGTACCGATTGTGGTTGCCACTTTCTGTCAGGAATATGCTCATTGCGTTGCTGCAAATAGAGGGTATTAACCTCTTCTTGAACATATTCGAGAGCCCTCTCTATAGATTCGGGTCTCATGCAACGGATTCGAGAGCCTAATGGATCTTTCAAACCTCGAATATAAGCTTGGAGGGTCAACTTTTTGTATAAACTTCGTTTAGCCTCAATCGTGGTTTCTACTTCCTCATGCAGTGTAACATAGGTCATAACTGTGCTGAACAAATTTTGACAACGCTCATAGAACTCCTGCGGTGAGTTGGAGCCTTGAGTTAAAAGAGCCAAATCATTGTACAGGGCAGTTTCGTCCCTTTGGTCTGCAAAATTATTAACTAATGCACTTCTAATGCCCTGCCAGCTCTCTGGGATACCGTTTGAATTAATGGTACGCGCTGCGGGTCCCGTGACCTTGTTTAAAATGCCATTCAAAAGTGCTAGATTTGATAATTCATTATTGGGACCGGGTCTAATATGAGCCAAGACTAACTGATCGCACAATCGTATAAACCGGGTGAGAACATTCGGGTTGCCGTCAAATTCTGGGAGAAGTCTCAAGGACTTGAACACTGAGTCCACGGAGTCCATGTCCTGGGCTTGATTGATTTGCGGAATTTGAGGGACTACAGGGGGAATTTGACCCACTTGTGGTATACTCATGATGTATCTATTTAGATCTAGTAACCTATCTCTACTTAAATTTCTACTTGACCTAAAACTAGTTCCCGATTGCCTGGGATGGAAAATCTTGGAAGGTAAGATTATTCCAAAGTATAAAACTAAAGGAGAGCAGTCATATGAACGATTCAAATGTACTCACATGCGCATTCTGGTCTCTGCAGTATCAATGTTTGGATACTCCTCTGCTGCGACCTCGTAGGTTCTGGATAGCCGGATCTGTCTCGATGTCTCGACGCACGTCGCGATGTTGTGTTTCGATGTTTTCGATGTAACTGACTCGACTATCCTGCGGCTGCGCCAATTATGTTTGGACGCAGCGGAGGATGCAAAATGACACTCGATAATGCGTTAACTTAGGTTTAATTAATAATTACAGTAAAACTAGGGGGTTCGACTCGTCCGATGTTAGGATTATGAGTACATGAAAAAGAATATCGATATTACAAATTAAGACTTAACATTAGATCTTAAACTAACACGTACAGTTGTACATCGTACGTGCGGTACATGCACTAAGTGCTGTCTCAGCGACTCAAGTCGCTGGTGAATCGAGGTCGAGCACATCGTCCGTCAACGCCTCTAGCTGGCTATGTAACACGTACGCTTCCGAAACAAAAAACGGCGCAAACAATGCCCCCACCCCCAGGCCTACGTCTCACGTCGAATCTCACAAACAACACTGTTTCCACATTCGACGCGATGTCAAGTACGACTCAACGATGGATGGTAAAAAGCTGAGAGGCACACTATACAAATGCTGCGAGTTGAGTTCACTCGCTCACGGCGACACTCCGAGACGGGGGGCTCTACATCTGCCCAGTTTTATTGAGCCCTTTAGCGTACTTGGGACTATAGTCTTTCCAATAATTTATTTTACTTTTGACAGGTCGATTTTTATAGGTAGGTAGGTAGGTGGTAGGCGTTTAGGCGTGGGTCGTTAAGAACCAGTTATGAAAACACGTGATTTCAGAAACTAGTGATTTTCCGAACTCCCTTACAGCGTCACTGTCACAGATCGCCATTATGATTAGGTTACGACGTTTCTTATCACAAGCTACGTTTTTTAGCTATTGAGTAACACCATTAACATATAATATTAACCGTCAATGACACAAATCAAACGTATGTTCACAAAAAATAGCTTCTTTCGTCGTCATGTCACTTCGTTTATTGAAGCAAAGCATTGACGCCCGTGCCGTGCGCGAGCTTGACTCGAAACTAGTGATTCGGTGACATCTCACGTAGCCCGTTATTGTAAACGGTCAAGCTAAATAACGCCCACTCCTAATCTGTGGTCATTCATTACGAATGGCACATCACTATGTGGGCATGAAGTACGGTATCCTCTGTTGTACATTTTACCGAAAATTATTGTGAAACTTCATGTGCGTTATCTGTCAAAAGTTAAATAAACGAATGGAAACACTATAGGAACTACATTTTGCATACTGTGCCAATGCTCTTACTGACTGATCTATCCAGCAAGATTTCACCGATGTGAAATTGTGAAGAAAAACATCATGAAAAGAGTCTACCAGTAAGTAAAAGTTTTTTCACATTTTTTTTTAGTTTCGTTTTTTTTTTCATAAGTACTCAGCACGTAAGTATTGACTTTAGTAGGGGCGCTAGTATAGCGTGAGGTCCGAAATGTTACTGTTTGTAATGGGCTGTGAGGGTTTTTTTTATAATTGGAATATTATAAAAGTTGTAACCCACAACATTGTGTAAATATTTTTAAATTTCTGAGATTAATAATTATGGAAAATAGTTCCGCTAAATACCACAGCTTTGAAACAGTTTTATCTTTCGGCAACTTGTGTACTCCTTTTTTTTCGAAAAACGCCACTCTGCGGCTGCGGCATGTTCGATATGTTTTGCGGTAACGTTTTAAGGTATTATATATGTCTAACTTTGAGAGCTATACTTCAGGCCGGTAAAACGGTAGCCCTCATTGGTTCAACTATTTTATTGATCAACAACAATAATTTTGCCGCGACCGTTCAAAAATCCATAGACTGACCACTAATAATGTTGATTTTAAAAACTTTGCAATTATTTTTCAAAAAACGAGGTTTTTCAACACTAGGACACAACCTCAGGGCTGTACAGGAATAAATTCGCGAAACTTCTATTTGCGACGCCAAAGACGTCCACATGTAGAGGTGTCGTCGCGTGTTACGTTTTCTGTTACCGTGTAGCGAAAGTGGAGCAATTACTGTTGTTAGTTTCTGTAGTTAGAGCTCACGGTCCGATAGATCGTTTGTGCTTTGTTGTAATGTTGCGGTGTACTGTATTGTTCTGTTCAGAAACTCATTTATAATAATTTTCACGAATTTACCTTGTGTTATTCAGGGATTCAAGACTGTTATATTGTGTTGTAAATTAAGAGGCTATTTTAATTGCCAGGTTTAGGTACCTCCGACGTTTCACCAATTTCACATTCTTCTTCTTTGCTAATCGAAGGCAAACCGATACTTCATTCTAATTCACCAACTAACTGCGTTATAATTAGCATCCATTAGAATTTAGATAATCTTGTGGCCACCTCAGGGCACGCAGGGCAAGATGGAATAGATCATGGTTTGGGTTACCAAAAACTACTAAGGCCTTTGCATCTACGTAATGAGATGATTTATACAGCGTCCAGTGGCACCTTCACTCACACTAGATAGGTGAAGAGACCACTCGGCGCTGCAGTGCCTGGGACATTGTTTTAGATGGAGTAGGCTTGCCCAGCATCTATACCATCCTGACAGCTTTTATTTATTTTATTTATTTATTTATTTATTTATTTAGCTTAGTCGACCAAGCCCACAGGAAAGACAGGTCAATACGTGTGGAGCCAACTGAGCCGCGGGTTTCCTCACGATGTTTTCCTTCACAGTTAGCGAGTGTTATTGCTACTACAAATTCACAAATGTACGTAACTTTGAAATTAAACAAAGTCATAGATACATGCCTGCACTGGGAATCGAACCGGGTACCTCTTGCTTCAGAGTCCACTGTTCTACCCACTAGACCACCACCGCTCCGCGGGTTACCAAACCACATTGTCATTTCTAAAAGAAGCTTTTTTATAACTTCTATGGAAAAACCACTAGTTCACAGATTTGAGGACCTAATTTGTCGCTTCTTTTTCTATTTGCGGAGAAGAAAATCATTACCTGTTACATGTAATGTTTTGTGTTTCGCGTCGATTTGGTCGCAACTTCGCAAGTCGCGTCGCAAAAGTCGTGCATTTTCTTTTCTACTACACGTAACATGGAGTGGGGCATAATGCGGGTCTGCAGCCCTTTATATCCGGGTAAAAACCTCTGAATGGTACCGCTGAATAGAGTGAATGGATATCCTTAGTAGTGCTTGTTTACATGAATCTCACTTTCTGCACTAGCTTAGTTGGAAATATATTTCTTAGCGGATTTCCTTTAGGGTGTTAAAGGTAATCTAATAAGAGAGGAAAATTCTGTGATAAAGGGTACCTAAGGTACCTACTTTACAAATCGCAAGTATAGATAACAAAAGGGTTTCTGCCACAATACTGAAAAAGAGTTCCTGCAGTAAAACGATTGGTGACTTGTTGGTGACACTTTTATAGCGAGACGTCTTATACGTCTCGCTTTAAAAGTGACAGTGATGCACTATAAAAGTGACAGTCCGACTGAAGTATATAGCGTCACGAAAACGCACCCCTCCCGCACCGCTTCACTACTCCGAGGGCGCGCCATAGATTCTTATCCTCGGCCATCCTCACTGCCAGCGAACCGAGGTAAGGTTTACAGAGATGGGAAACACAAAATAAGTACTTACGTTTTGTTGTTTTCCACAATGGTTTCTCCCAAAGTCATCGACACAAGACGTCTTCCTCGAGAAAAGTTCTTAGGCATGATAAAACAAACAAAACACAACAAAGAAAACTTTATAACATCAACAAAGACGAAAACTAAACAGGTTATGAAAAAACGTCGTGAACTGTAGAGGTGTGTAGTTCGCGAATGAATGCTTCGATTGAATGCATTCGTTATATGAAACCATTCATTCATTCATTCACTACCAATCTTTACATATCACATTCACTCTAGTCCACGTAGTTCATTCTTCAAGAAACATTCTTAAATCTACCACACTAAGAACCAAAATTCTGTAAATCTTTATATATCACATTCATTCTAGTCCACGTAGTTCATTCTTCAAGAAACATTCTTAAATCTACCACACTAAGGACCAAAATTCTGTAACTGATGTGTCTCGCCTTTGTCACCTTTGTCATTCGCGGACTACCGTGAGTCAAAAGATACGTGGACGAACTACTGAGCTATGAACTATGAATGAGCTGTGAACTATGAATGAACTGTGAACTATGAATGAACTGTGAATGAACTATGAATGAATGAACTATGAATGAATGAACTATGAATGAATGAGCTGTGAACTATGAATGAACTGTGAACTAAAAGAGTGAACTAGTTCAGTGAAGGAAATGAACTATATCATTCTTTTCTTTTCACTGAAGCGTTTCGCGCACCTCTAGTGAACTGTCTGTCACACGAAAGAGCGCGCTAGGCCGATTGCATTTTGTTCCACATCTAGCAACATTACAGTAGCACTAAAAAATGATTTTTACTTCGAAAATTATTAAGAAGTTTACATAATAAGTAATGCACTTTACAATGAAATAATACACATATTTTTTATGATGAATTAATTTTGTTGCTTTATCACTTTAGCAAATTACAAGACATTATAATCTTGTAATACTATTCTGAATCCAAACGCATCTGACGTTTTATAGACCGGCCATCCCCGAGTTTCGACAGCGTGGGGAAAGTAAATAAGGCTAAAAACAAGCAACTCAAGGGTTGCTTGCTTTTAGGTTGGTCATGAATAGTCATGATGTACGTATATTTTGAATTGAAAACAAGTAAATACTTAAACAAAGGAAGAAACAAGCAAGAAGCAGAGTTTCCTAAAAACTTACTTGTTTTAAACATGGTCATCAACTTTTTGCTTGATTTCAGCTCGGTTTTTTTCACGGAAATGAGTTACTTGAAAACTAATTTCTGTAATAACTCAAAAACCAGTACATAAAATTATATTTTTTTTATAGAGAATTGTGCGCCTGGAAACAAGGATATCAAAAATGCAAAAAAAAAATTTTTCAAAAAAATGGGTTGCTTGTTTTCATTTTGGGACAGCCGAGGTGTTTACTTCATTAAAAATGGGACCTGCTTCAGTATTCAAGGACGAATACGTCCATAAAGATGAAGAAAAATACTTGGTGAGGTACGAATCGAGATTAGGTATCAAGAGGGAATTTCGCACGAAGGTCCATCGATATTATACTCATAATAAGTGGCACCGCAGCGTGGCGCTGACGCTCTTGCTGGAAATTTCTGCGCGTTTTCACTGTTTTCGTTACTTTTCATCATGATAAATATATATAGAAAAAAAATCCTTAATAACAATACTAGATACAGAAATAAACTAGGGATTCGCATAAAACCAAAACGTGTGTACGGTTTCAATACGAAGATATTACAAAAAAAAATATAGTTTTCTAGAGGTCAAACATTTTATTAATCAAGAAAACTTCTTTGACCAATCGTGTTTTCCTTCGTTAGACGATAGCAACGTGGCGGGAAATTCAAAATTTTCCCTGTTTTTTACATTTTGTAGCTAAAGTGAGCTATTTTTGTTCAGCGATTTTCGTTCGCGGCAATAACATACCTACCTAGTATTATTTTCATTATTGTAAACAAAAGAACCACAAAAATTCAGCCGATTATGTGTTCTGGTCTACGTAGCAGTGGCACTGCCCAAAAAAACTTGTCGTAGACCAGAACACATAATCGGCTGAATTTATTATTGTTGTTCTATTATTTACAATAATGAAAAGAATACTATGTTATTGCCGCGAACGAAAAATCGCTGAACAAAAATAGCTCAGTAGCTACAAAATGTTAAAAACTGTGTAAATGTTGAATTTCCCGCCACGCTGCTATCTTCCAGCCTTAACAATACTTGATCTGCTAGTTTATATTGCCAAAATTTTATATTTATAGCATTACGTAAGAGCTGAGAAGATCAGTTAGAAATCGACGAAAGCATTTGTTGCTCCTCTTAAGGCTCGGTATAAGGCTAACTAGCGCCACCAATGTTGAAAAAATTATATGTCCCTTCAGAAGAAGTTTCTGACAAAATCCTAAGATGAGCTCATGAGCCATGCTTTTCTAGATTTTTAAGTGTAGGTACCCAACTCAATTTCTAGTCTTAAGCTAAAATATAAATATGTCGCATTGTGAAAAGCAACATCAAACATCGTTCGAGCTGAAGAATCATTGTAGACGTATTTTGACAGTTGATTGTAAACAAAGTCATAGATTACTCATCACAGATTATCCAACCAAGTTGTCGGTTCACAGATTAGAAGTTAGTTTAGTTCGATGAACGAAACGTCAAGCAAACTTTGGCAACCCTGCGCGGTTCGACCAATCAGGGCTCGCGTCGAGGTATAGCGTGACCGTCGAGTCTATTTAAGTGCGGAGCGCGCCTCAAGCGACACAGTTCACGACCGTCAGCGGTCCGAGAAGGTTGTGTAGTCGGCTCTTTGCTAAACTTACCACGTTTCTGTAACTTTACTGTTCTAGTCGAATATTGCTATAGAGTCAGTGCTATTTCATAGTGTTCAAGTGTGAGTAGAACATCAAGAAAGGTAACGTGAGTACTGTTCCAATTCCATTGTATTTCCATGCCTGTATGTGTAAGCAATTACTGTGTTCCTAATTATTGTAACTACCTCTAAAGATCAAAAGAAAGAGATGTCCAGACGGGTTTTCTTGTTGCTTCTTTCCCGGTCTGTTTATGCTTAGAAGCAACGTAGATTCAGTGCCGCCTATTGCTAAATAAATTCCACTAAGCAGTTTGGCACAAACACGTGTGTTTTATTCCTAACCTACCTAGAGTGTCCCACGTTACGCCCACAATGTCTAGTGAGTATTAACATCCTGACAGTCTTCAGTATTCCCATGCCATAGCTAAATCTCTCCCTCGTTATCCGACATCAGAAGTGGGATAAAGAAACACTCAGGTAGATTCTAATTCGATGTTGTTTCTATTTTCATGTTGACCTTGATCCTTGGGAGAACATGGTGACGCTGTGTTTGAGAAGACCTGCTGGAGAGCCTGTTCCTGCATCTACGAGCCAGCCAGGCGCTGCGTGACTGCTGGGTGCGTGAACCAGCTGTAAGGTGCGAGGCCTGACGCCGTGCCCCGGCGTGACATACCCGTTGGGCTGCGTATTGCTCAATCTGCTAAGCTCTCAGGCTTAAGAAAAGGTGAGATGTTGCAGTTTCATTTAATGACTCAGCATTCCTTTTATCGACTTACTGGTTATGATGATGATGATGATGATGATGATGATGATGGTGATGATGATGATGATGATGATAATGATGATGATGACAGCGGAAATGTGATTATGGAGATACTGCTTACTTGTGTACTGGTTGCAAACCTCTGGCCTGCCACAACCTATATGGGTGTTGGTCCCCAGATGGTGGCGCAAAGCTGTCACGGGTGTAGTTTTCTACGTTTGATGGTGGTGTGATGAGTGTGATACTGGTTACTCGTGTACTGATTGCAAGCCTCTGGCCTGCCGCAACCTATATGGGTGCTGGTCCCCAGATGGTGGCGCAAAGCTGTACCGAGTGCGGTCTACGTAGTGTTGATGTGGAGTTGATGTGAAGTTGATGTGAAGTTGATGTGGAGTTGATGTGAAGTTGATGTGGAGAGTCAATGCAGAATCCATGTGACATAGTTAGAGAAGACAAATCGAAATAATTGGTAGAGTTTGACCTCATACTTTTGGTCAGGTATGACCGAGCGGACAGATACTTTGCGTTTTCTTTTCTTTTGCAGATGAGTCACACGAGGACGTGCGACGTGTCAGGAAGGCCGTGTCGCATTGTGAAAAGCAACATCAAACATCGTTCGAGCTGAAGAATCATTGTAGACGTATTTTGACAGTTGATTGTAAACAAAGTCATAGATTACTCATCACAGATTATCCAACCAAGTTGTCGGTTCACAGATTAGAAGTTAGTTTAGTTCGATGAACGAAACGTCAAGCAAACTTTGGCAACCCTGCGCGGTTCGACCAATCAGGGCTCGCGTCGAGGTATAGCGTGACCGTCGAGTCTATTTAAGTGCGGAGCGCGCCTCAAGCGACACAGTTCACGACCGTCAGCGGTCCGAGAAGGTTGTGTAGTCGGCTCTTTGCTAAACTTACCACGTTTCTGTAACTTTACTGTTCTAGTCGAATATTGCTATAGAGTCAGTGCTATTTCATAGTGTTCAAGTGTGAGTAGAACATCAAGAAAGGTAACGTGAGTACTGTTCCAATTCCATTGTATTTCCATGCCTGTATGTGTAAGCAATTACTGTGTTCCTAATTATTGTAACTACCTCTAAAGATCAAAAGAAAGAGATGTCCAGACGGGTTTTCTTGTTGCTTCTTTCCCGGTCTGTTTATGCTTAGAAGCAACGTAGATTCAGTGCCGCCTATTGCTAAATAAATTCCACTAAGCAGTTTGGCACAAACACGTGTGTTTTATTCCTAACCTACCTAGAGTGTCCCACGTTACGCCCACAATGTCTAGTGAGTATTAACATCCTGACAGTCTTCAGTAGTCTTCATGCTATAGCTCCATCCCTCCCTCGTTATCCGACAAATATATTTTTTTTTTAGCTTAAAAGTAAATTTGGAAGAGGGTGATACACTTAAACATCTAGAAAAGCATGGCGCATTGGCTCATCTTAGGATTTTTTCAGAAACTTCTCCTACAGGAAGATATGATTTTTTTAACATTGGTGGCGCTAGTTAGCCTTATACCGAGCCTTAACACCTTCGAGCGGTCATTAATTCCCTGAATCATTTGTAACATAAAATAAAAACTGTTAACATCGCATGACAGCATTAAACTGGGCTGCTTCAGTGCTCCATCGTCCAGTGACAAAGACCTGCACTTCAGGTCGGGGACAACCTTATTTACAGGTCACCGGAGATCAGGTAAGACTGGTCATGTTTATGGGTACGTAAGTAACGTTTGCAAACGGAGTCCTTTAAAGTGGTCTTTTGATCTCGCTCCTCTTTGAGCGTCTAAGGGCCAGTGGCAAGTGATTACTTTTTGTAATATGTATGAACTGTAAATGACATCTTACAGTATTGCTTTTCTCGGTCTCGATAATGGTCTGTCTTGCTCAAAATAGAGTGCTAAATTGACTTGAGAAAAAGGGTTAAAATTATCAACCGACTTGAGAACAAGGGTTAAAATTGTCGACGACGATTTCATTATCTTAGAGATTAAAATAGCGTTGAATATTTCTTAGCTTATAATTTGTCAGCAACAAGCTAGGATACCCCCCTTAAGGGTCAATGAAAGTAGTGTGGTGGGAAAGACCAAATATGCACAGTTTTGTAGTTAAACAGAGATATTTTTGTTCAGAAATGTTTGTTTCACAGCAATAAAATTGTATAAGTCCTTTGTAAAAATTTTTTATAATAAGATTCTGCCATAGTTAAATGCTACCTCCAAACAGCCACTGCCTTTATTATAACTTGGCCCAAAAAAAATACATGAGTAATTACAATTATTACTACTAATTATATTAAATGGCCCGTAATTTCAATCACAGTTGAAACTAAAAAAGATAAAAAAAAAGGTTTATTACCAAAAAGTTTACAACCTTATGAACTAAAACACAATCCTGCCTGTGTACCGCCATCGCCATACAGGCGTTAGCGACGCTGTTTTTCAGCGTGCCTAGGTACCTATATGCATAGATGGCGCGTGAACAAACCTTAATAAAGTATGTTGTTGTAATTAAAAAGGTAAATAATGAAATATAAATAAAAAATAGTATAAGAGGTGTTTGTGTGTAAAAGTGTGTGATATAATAATATTTTATTATGTTTATGTATAATATGCCTGTGTTATTTTTATTTTCTATCAAGTTAATTAAATAAAGGTCTTCGGACATTTTGTCACGCCTTTATAAGTCTGTTTTTCACTTGTCTGTTATACTACCAATAATTTAATTCTTTACTATGTACAATACAAAAAAAAACAATTGATGATGTTTTGATAACATCTTGAACAAGGCGTACCTAAACATTATTATTAATAGTCTAAGGTCGGGGGTTATTACGATTTACAATTTACTACAGAGGTGTGCGACAAAGTCCTATCTGCTAATGAATTTGGGTCTTTATGAGCTTTGTTTAGAGGGGCTATAAATTGCTCGATAACACCGCCTTCTTTGGTCCGTGTCGATTTCATGAGCAGCTGCTGTAGAAATAAAGGGCTCCATATTTTTTTACGTGAAATAATCCACAATTTAGGCAGAACAAAATATTTTGGTATTGCTAGATTGTTTCACATTTATTTGGTGCTTTGTATGATTGATATGTGTGTTAACCTCAGCATAAAATAAATAATACTGCCGCGCTTTCAAAAATTTGCTTATTTTCCTTTTTACAAATATGTATGAAACTGAATTTCGCAAAAAATTGCACTTAGTCCGTCTTTCGTAAGCGCAGCAGAATAGGTTACAAAATCGAAGACTGAACCGCGCCCGACCTATAAAATTAGTGCTTTCGTACCTACTCAGCTGAGAACCTCGCAAACTCCCAAGTAGTCGCAACCATAAATCAAATTGATGATACTTACTCGATTTGTCCTCGATCCAGTGTTCAAAAACACCAAGTGAGAACAACCTTTTGAAAACTGACCATTATTAACAGCTCTTATTTCCTTCATAAATTGGCAGTCATGAAGGAAATCGTGCCTTATAATTTTATTATAGTAATCTGTGGTAACATCTGTCATTTTGCTCCGTTTTCGAAATAAACGGCCCAGGAAACTTCCATTCTCCAGACAGCAAAAATAATTCCTATTTCACTTTCGTTCCCTGTTATTCTTTCCTCAGTATGTTCTAACAACTTTGAAATAACAACAGAGTCGACGATAACAAAGCAAAGACAACTGCTCCAATGGAGTTCAATCACGAACGTTCACAATGTAATACATTTTCATTCTCAAAACAAGTTTTTTTACTTCCACACCGCACCCTGAGACAAACAAAGAGAGCAAACAGACATCCCTAATACAAAACAGGTTTGTACAGAAGTCACATAAGGCCCAGCAGGACGCACAACTAGCGGCGCCAATGAAAAAAAAAAACATATCTTCTTTTTGGATGCGTTTTTTGCTAAAAACTCTCCTGCGATATCTCGACGCGAGGCGTGCATAGTGAATCGCCCGCGCGCAAAGAAAAATGCACAAATTCGATTCCTGTATCAAATACACAAAAAATTGAAAATGTTCACATATCTAAGGTAGGGACGTAGGACCTAAGGTTTGGAATCCAGATCCTAGAACCTACGAATGCAATCGATTCTCGCCAAAAGTGGCCACTATTATGCCATAAGTAGGGTGTTGTTTTGGTTAGTGACACCCGACTCAGGGAATATAGTTTTATCACAACGCTAAAAACTAAAACTAAGTTTTGTTTTTATAAAAAAAAAGCACAAATTACCTTCTAATTTATTCTATAATAACTGCGAAGTGTTGACACCCCGGCATTCTCAACCAAAACAACACCCTGTCTCCGCATATATAACATGACTTGGACAGTGCTGTGGGATAGTTGATATAATTTATTGATATTATTATTATAATTGTATTGATATAATTATTATAATGTATGGAAGTGGGCATTCTGTACGTTCCATTACGTATAGGATCCCGGCTATGTTCAAACATCCCCGAACAAGAGAAGATTGTTTTATTCCCAGCACTATGTGCATATAAATCGGGAGGAAGTCTGAGGAACTTATAAAAGTTGAAAATAGATTTGTCACAGCTCCCGAGCACTATCTGGCTGGGGGTGTGAGATTGAAAGCGCTTGAATTTTGAAAATTTGATCTTCGAATGCCTTTTAGGTCCACTTGCGTCAACCAGGGTTAGCCAGTTAACTCTCAGAGTTAACGTCAATAATGGGCATTGATCAGGGAGGCATCGATTATCGTAAATTAAAAACCATTTCGAGGAAGAAGGATACTGATTACTATTAGGGGTTTAAATCTTCTTCTGGATCGGTCCCTCAATTCTGAGGATCGTGACCATATACAATGGTTCTCCACTCGTCGCGGTCATGGGCGCGGTGGGATGCGTGCTGGATGGATCCACCGGCTGCCCTCTTTAGGGCATCGGACCAGCGCATTGGTGTTCTGCCTCTCGCACGTCTGCCCTCCATCTGGCCCAAAATTATCTGTTTTTCCAGAGTATGCTGTGGCGATCGCATAATATGCCCAAAAAAGCCGAGGGCCCTCTGGCGACAGACTGTTGACAGTCGCTTCGTCATTTTGAGCTCTTTCAGGATGGAAACATTGGTTCTGAAGGCGGTCCACGGGATTCTGAGCATTTTCCTCCAACACCACATCTCGAAAGCATCGATTCTGTCACAGTCGCGGCTTCTCACCATGTCTCGGCACCGTATGTAAAAATTGAGAATACCAGAGCTCGAACCAGGCGCACCTTGGTTTGCTGACGAATGCCACGGTTCTTCCAGATCTTGGCAAGGTTCGTCATTGCACTTTTGGCCATACCCGCTCTCCGGCGTATCTCCTCTGTGCAGCTGCCATCAGAAGTTAACAGGGAACCGAGATACACAAATTGGTTGACTTTTTCGTAGCCTTTAAGAGCATCTGTTTGCGGAAGGATTTGAGCTCTGTCTACCACCATTATTTTGGTTTTCGAATGGTTGATCTTTAGACCGAGTTTGGCGCTATCAACCTCAATCTTCTTCAGGATGGCAGCCATCTCAACTTCGCTTGGTGCTACTATCGTGGTGTCGTCTGCATATCTTAAATTTGTGATTTTGCGGCCACCTACAGTCACGCCACCGTCCCAGTCCTCGAGTGCTTTTCGCATGATGTACTCGCCATAGATGTTAAATAGCTTCGGGGACAAAATGCAGCCTTGACGTACGCCACGTTCTGTATGGAAAGTATTCGAGTGCTGATCTTCCAGTTTCACGAAGCTAGTGCCGTCCAGGTACAGATTCTGTATCAGGAACACAAGGTTCGCCGGTACGCCCATCTCCGTCAGAACCTCAAACATGGTGTCCCATTGCACGCAGTCGAAGGCCTTGGCGTAATCGATGAAGCACATTACGAGCGGTTTGTTGAACTCTCGGCATTTCTCTATGAGCAAGCGCGCACATTCAAGACTTGCTCACGGGTGCCCTTGCCAGCGACAAAGCCACATCGTTCAGCTTGACAGTAAAAACAATTGACAATGGATAATCGCTAATTTAACAGCGTATTGTACGGGAAACCTGGGTTAAGAAACTTTTTGATCCGACACACACTTCAGGTCTTTATTAGCGTGTGACTCGTGCGTGGCCTAAAGCGGACAGTAAACATCGTCATCATCACCATCGTCATCATCACACGTTAGTGTTTTGCCAAGATGGCTTTAACGCAATCTCTTTAGCACATTTTGTTGCATCCCCAGCAGGCGTTTCGGTTTGATAGGTGTAATGACACCTTCGACCTTTACTCGAAACAATACCTTCAAACCAATAATATCCAGCTACATCGCGTTATTGGTATCTAATCAATCACGCTCAGACCGTTGAGTTCTCGAAATCCTTCGCACATCCAGAGTTCATTGGGGCTTAATCGAAGATAAAGTTGTCCGGAGTTAGCATATGGAACATCCTGCTTATTATTATAATGAGAACACGAACTTTCCAGACTTACATGCACGGGGCACAAAATGTTAAGCCACCGAAGCTTCACGCCCATACTGATTGAGAATATTCATTTCTAAATTTTGAATCCGCGATGAAAAACCAATACAAGAGCTTTATATCAGCAATTTTATATCTGAGAAATATTTCTGCTCACCGAGCGTGTGCATAAAATAGTTGACTTGGCACATGGTCTCATTTTTAACCCCCAAAAAGAGGGTTATAACATCCCTCTTTTTGAAGGGTTAAAACGATAAACAAATACAAGCTTTCTTTAGCTTGCTTTCTTAACTTTTTCTTTAGCAATTTTATATCTGAGAAATATTGATGCTTCCCGAGCGTATGCTTAAAATGCTTGACTTGGCACATTGTCTCATTTTTAACCCCCCAAAAAGAGGGGTGTTATTGACCGCTATGTGTGTGTGCCTTTTTATCTGTCTGTCTGTCTGTGAGTCTATCTGTGGCACCGTACGTAGCTCTGAAACGGGTGAAATTTTGGATACGGTTTTTTTTAATATTTGAAAGCAGGTTTTCTAGCGAGGGTTCTTACATAAGATCTTAGACATGCTAGACAGAAAATCGGTTCAGCCGTTTATGGGATATTAAAATGTCAAGTTTCGAGGTGATACAATTGAGATCTAGCCTACTTTATAAACACATCGCAGGCTCTATACCGTGGAATTTTAGTGGTTTTAAAGCCGAAGGTATTTAGTTATACTCGTGATTCTGAGCCAAATTCCAAAATTTTACTTTAAAACGAGCGAAACAAAAAACACTTCCCAATACAAACGGCTATCGCCAATCGACACCATCTGTATGCAGAAGTGAATTTTTTTTTCGCGTGTTTTGGAACGAAAATTTGTAATTTGGCTCAGAATCACCAGTTCAACGAAATACCTTCGGCTTAGAACCACTAAAATTGCACGGAGTATTGTCCTCGTGGTCGGTAATTTCACCCATATAGTGTGATTCGAGGTACCTACCACTGGACGCTGTATACATTACTGAACACTGCTGCAAAGGATTATTTTCGTATCTAGACTTTCTGTAGCCTTATTTAGACCGTGCACAAGAACGAGTTCACTACGTACTTGCATAATCACTTTACGAAGCCATTAAATTCTCAGTTACGCCGAGAAACTGAAAGGTAAAGAAGATGAGAGGCTAAACTGCTTTTAGGTTTTCGGAATTGCCGCGGCAACGTGATGTATACAGGGTGTTGTTTCGGTTAGTGACACCTGACACAGGGACGATAGTTTTAGTTACACTTGCCACTAAAAGAAAGTATTTTTTTAAGATTTTTATAAGGTCAAAAAATTCGCTCGGGACAGCATTTGAACCCGCAACCACATTAGCAGCTTCCCTAGCACGGGTTAGTGCTTTAGAAAATACAAAAGTTTTTTTTTTTCAAAATGTTTTCGTTCACAAATTACTTTGTTTTTGTTCTTTAATAACTGCGACGTGCGGCCTTCTTAAAACGCGCGCGCGATGATGTGGCGCCCGATATTGCGAGTGTGGCCGCAAGCGTTATAACCCGTGCCATTAAAGAAAACATTTAGGATGGACATCAAAACACTCGCCCTCTCGCTCTAATTAATACAGTCAAAGCGAGACAACGCTAGGTTTTTAACTCCGTCCTTAATGTTTTCTTTAATGACACGGGTTATAGTATAATAGTACGGGAAGCCATAATTTAATGACTTTTGGGTATTTCTTACTGTTTTTTTTTTGCTTCCGTTTCTTGTATAATCACCCCTGAGTCGGGTGTCACTTTACAAAACAACACCCTGTATATTTGCCGCGATGCACATGGGACACGCATCACTATTAAAATAGTTTGTAACAGGAAAATCAAACTCTAGGAAATGGATGCCCACGTCTGTAATTCATAAGAATTCCCGAAGAGATGAAAGCTGCATTGTATTTTGCACTATTCCTTGTGTTTTATACAACTTTATACATTTGACCGGCGAGCTTACAAGACTGTGGTCTGAACGTAGCAAATGGGAAACCACTGTTTCTGCTTACATCCCTTGGATAAAGGTGTGTGTTTACTTAAACGTATACTCTTGTGTCAGAGATGTGCGACTGTCCATGAGCAAAAAATAAAAACCTGTATTTTTATTTTATTTATTCAGATTCATATTTCATTAAAGCAGCGATGCTGCCATACGCTCGTTGAACTAATGTACACACTCACATATCACCCACTAAAGGTAGCTTACACATGTATCTACGTAGTTTGTTCACGCGCGCGATGCAATGGCAATTTACTTGAGCATGTAATTTTCGTGAGTGCTTTTAAAACATGTTCGAATTTAAATTAGTTCACGGGCTCGCATGCCTTTACGTTGTTACAAGAGTTAATTCCTTTGTTAGTAGTTTGTTGTTCGGGAGTTATTTTGATTGAGTTATTTAAGGTAAAACGTTTCAATGCTCATTGTAATTTTTGCGAAATTGCAAAGACTTTGACACATTACTTTAGGCTTTTGTAACCCCAAATCCTAACCAAACAGATGCCCAGATTCTTCTTGTCAAAAGACTGGCAATACTCGTACAATCATTATATTATTGCAACTTTTTAGGACATCAGCGCCTCTATTATCTAAAAATTCCACTCAACCTCCGAGCGTCAAAATACTCGAAAATAGCCCTTATTGATATGAACAATCTTAATTTTGACATTTAAAAACCGTTATTTTTATGGTGGATATTTTAGATAATACAGGGGCAGGGCTTTTCGCCTGTGCAAGCAAATTTACATCATTTCACTGAAAAAAAAAAAGCAAACGTTTACGTTCGGATCAAGAAAACATACCAACATACTCGTAAATATTGGGTGATTGAATTTGTACTTTGATCCCTAAAAATGTTGTTATCTTTTTAAAGACTACCTTTTCTTCAACTCTTCGATCACGCGGTCCAAGTAGTTCCTCGGATCACGTTGGATGTAGGTACGGGCGGCCGCAGTCTACAGGGTGAACTCTAAGTCGATAGCGGAACTTTAAGTACCTAGGCTGTCTACTGATAAATACAAACAACTTGTACCAGGTGGCGACAAAAATAGAGCGAAAAAAATATCAGCTGTTTCATACATTTGGCGCAGAACTGAGTCGACCTTTTATATGGAACAGCTGATATTTTTTTCACTCAATTTTTTTTCCACCTTGTACAAGTTGTTTGTATTGATCAGTAGATAGCCCACTTAAAGTTCTGCTATCGACTTAGAGTGCACCCTATAGAATACCCCAAGGCACGCGGCATAAAGGCGCCAATCGAACAAAAAGGGGTATCCTACCGTGGGGCCGACTGTACGTGCTTACGCTCGTGTTACCTCATCCTAACATTGAAACTAAGATTTTCTCACCTTCCCGTATACCTTCATAATAAAGCGGGAGGAAGAGACCGCACCGCAGCGTGGTAAATAGTGATTCGGCAAGCGAGACAAGCCAAGAAAATTTACATTTCGAGACTTTCTTCAGACAATTGAGCATCGATCTGTGCTGGTGCTTGATAGATTGAACATATATCAAGACTTTTTTTTTGTCTCGATCTTGTTTTTATGACATCTTGATTTCGAGATTCTCGATTGTTCATATCATCCATATCAATCCAAAACGGCTGGCCAAAAAGGTAATATCTAACATGTAAAAAAAATATATTTCGAGATTCTAGCTTGATCTCGCTTGTTCGTTGACTAATTTAATCTCGAAACACGGTTGAACTTCGAATCAAACGATCGAGACAAGACCTTAAAACAAAACACAAATTCGAGAAAGGTTGGGCAAGATGCTTCAAAGTCTCGTCTTGAACCGAATCACTAGACTTTATACCCCCTGCGGCGCCTTCCCAAAATTCCAATCAAAATGTCTCATCAGGGCCCTATCTCGCAAGAAACATGCATCATAATTTATTTACCAAGGCGAAGTGCTAACGCATTACAGAGCTGATGAAGCAATCAGGCAGACAAGCTCACTCTAATGGTTTAAATTAAAAATCGATGCACTAGACGCGCCGTATTTGGGTGTTGGTGTAACAGAAAGACAATTTTACCGTCGGAGTTCATACAATAAGGCGGACTTGCGTCAATCAGGGTTAGCCAACTAACTCTGAGTTAATTTGACATTTCCATACAATTATTGACGTCAACTCAGAGTTAACTAGATAACCCTGGATGACGCGAGTGGAGTTAAGGTACGCGTTGCAAATTATTGATTGAGACTGTATGATGGGAAAAAAATATTTCATCAATATTACGAAATAATTAGCTCGTGAAAGACAACCTTGACTAGTTCAGTCAGTTTATGGATGGCAAAACTATAAGTCTAATTGTGTTTTACCAGAACCTACTAAAGTTTCGTGGCTTTGCATTCCCTTTTTGACTGCCCTCATCTACTTTTCGGTCTTCCTGCCTCGTCAGTTGTCCAGTATATCTCCATCAGCTTCGAGATACGTCACCAACATCAATACTTGAGAATAAAATGATCTATTTGCAGAACAACTGGGCTGCTCTTCGTAATCATCAATTTGTTATTCCTGACATCCCTAATTAGGCTCTTTAAACACTATTCTATTATGGCCGGTTTTGCGCTTTCATCTCAAGCATCCCGAGACTGGGGGCTAATATATAATTTTATTCTCGGGTATCTCGCATTCGGCACATCTCGAAGAAAAATCTCATGTCATTTCGATCTCGACTGCCCCCGACCAATCGAGTCATGTCGAGCGAAAAAGGCAAACATCTCGCAGAAATCTCGTGCTTTATGTCGAGGATGACTTCTATTCGTAAGAATAGGAGATGTGACTTTTGCCATAAAATTATTTTTTTCCTTCGAAATGTGTCGAATGCGAGATCCGGAGAATTAGCCCCCTGTTTGCTTCTTGCCTTGGCCTTAGCCTGTAACGCAATGGCGTGTCGATGGCGTCTCAGCAGAAGGGCAAAACCGGGGTTTCCTCGTATTTTGCCTACAACCGGAGAACTAATCCTTTAGAATTAGAATCAGGATATTCTTTGCTGTACTACAAAAACATTAAAAGGACCGACAGCATTATTAAATCGTAATTGATGTCGTCAACTTTACTGGGAGCCAATTTTGGCACCATTGCGTTCGAAGCTAAGGGCCCTGGGCTCTCCTGGGGGGTTACCCTTGACGCTATTGCGATCAAATTGAAAAAGTTTAAAAATTCATTTCTCATTGAATTCGCATAGTAATGCTTTGATTTTAAATTCTTTGTAATGTTTATTCAAAGGTAAGGCTGTTTTATTCAATAAAAACATAAAATGCGTCTTAATTTGTAAAATATAAAATTTTGTAAATTGCGCCATATTGCGGCCGTATTGGAAAAATGCGTCAAGGGTAGAGGGGCTGGGCTGCCCTTCTGGGACAGTTATTGTTGTGCCCTAGACGCGACGCTCTTCCCCCATTACGCGGGTAGATGGGCTGTTTCGCAGTTTATTTAACGTCGTCGTGGTTGAGATGCAGTGTGAACGCCATTAGTGAAGTCTGAAAATTAGAAGTCAAAGTAATGGCTTTTGAATAGAGACTACGAAGCGATACACAGGAAGCAAATACACGGCAATTTTTAAATAGCTTTATTCCTGAAACACGTCATTTTCTAAAACTTTTGCTTCATGACTTTTTTTTTTAACACTTTCTATGTATTTTTTTTTTTGTTTCCCTGTAACACATAGAAGCACGAGAGGCTGGAAAGCCGGTAGAGAGTGGAAGGGCAAGATGACAGAGCCGGAGATAAAAAAAAATTGTGCACACTGAAAGATTGTCTGATGTTTAATGTAATTCACGCAACAAAAGAATGTAAAGGGGCACAGCAGAACTAGTATTAGTTTCTTGCTGAACCCCAGTTTTCCAATTAATCCTTACATCCCCGTAATCCATGTAACGCAAACTTTAATATCCAACTTTGTAATGAATTTTGAACGATTCTTCCTACAGTCAATATTTGATCCCCGCTAAGTTCGAGGGCGGCTACGCTATTCTTGGCTGAACAGGTTACGGTAGTCTATTGTTTACTTAGCGAATCGCTGATTCGGAAACACAAAAGGTGGAAAAGTTAAGATAACCTTTCATTAAATATTATGGAAGGCTAAGCCGCAAGCTATTTTGCTTGGAGATAGTAACTGATGTCTAATAAATTAGAGGTATAAGCATATTATTGATAGCACACTTAGGGTTAGCAACTTGGTGCGTTTATGGCAAACAATGCATCCAAAAGTGTTTTTCTTTTCATAGACGCTAAATTGGCTACACCCTCGCCTTGAGAGGGTGGTGTAGGCCTGCTAAGAGGAACGAAACTTTGTATTTTAAAATATTGGTCAATAGAGGTACTTAAAAGATACATTTTCACACCGATTTTATACGACTCTACTTACAGTTGACCGAGAAATGCACTCTGAAGTGAATAATTAAGCCAATCTGGCCAGACTCCAGGTTATAGAGCAACACACACAAACATACACATAGTCAACTCATGATACAGACTCACACAATATGTGCATGCTTTTATCACTTCTCCGTTTTCACACAGCGAAGACCGGAAATGAGGGAACTCAAGAATTTTTACCGACTTCAAAAAAGGACTATATTAAACTTAAACTTTCGTGAGCACTGCACATTTTTCTATTAAATCACGGTTTTACTCACTAGTAATTTGTCGTTGTAGCCGACTAGTTTCGGTTCTCATTCGGAGACCTTCTTCATGGAGAACGAGACGGCCCTCGCGACGCCGTGGCTAGTCCCGAACTTAGTACGAAAAAAAAAGACTATATGTTTATATCTATGTTCGACTGCATAAGTAGTTTTTTTTTTCTTTTATTATGTGCCTATACAAGACAGCACGTCTACACTTACACGCTACACGGTTACTACGTCAGCACTCTACTCGGTTACGTTATGGTTGACTTTACAACAAAAGTGTACATTCCGACCTGCCGTCGTGTGTGCTATGTCCGTAGAATTATTATTCCTTCAATAAATTATGATGCCCCGACTTAGGTGGTCTGATATAAAACTTTGAAAACCGTGAACGGAACTCTTCAACGGACTCACTGGCAATAAACTTAGTATAAGTGTACATTTTCACTATACAAACCAGTCAATAAAGCAAAATACGATTTTTTAAATAAATAAAAACCGACTAAGTTGATAATTCCATTAGAAGAGAAATACATAATTCAAAGTTCTAGTGCTTACAGGTGTGGCCATAGATGAACAGGAACGCGACTGTCAAAATTAATCTGTGCTAGCAAAATTTTACAGTGGCTCTTATAATTATGGGCAGTATGGGCACGCATAGACTTAAGCGCCATCTATGAACTGCTTTGAATTTGTGCTTTGAAAACGGCTCATCCTATAAAGAGCTTTAGAATGTTAATTTTTTTTTTCTTCTAATGCAATCTTACTCTGCACTCTGAATCAATGCACTTATCAACTTTAGCGATTTAATATTTATTTAAAAAATCGCTCATTTCGAAGTCGGTTTTTAATTTTGTTACATTCTTTTTTATTCGCGATGCGCTTGTGAATTGCGTGTAATTGATATTGCGTAGCGAGCGACGGCGGGGGATGATAAACTCCTTTTGTTCGACTTTTCTGTAGGTATATTTTTGTGAACTTCGGGCATTTGTCGAACGCGCTAGTTCGCTCGCGTTCAGATTTTTATTTGTGTCTTGCGTCTAAAGTGCTCATGTTGGGATATTATGGTTCTTGTTACAGGCATAGTAGGTTCCTGCTGTAAGGGAGTTGTATCCACCGATCCCGGGATCAGATGGATGTGTCCACGGATCCCGCCGAGTTGTCTCCACCGATCCCGGTATCAGTGGAAACATAAAAATTAAGTTAATGTTTGTATCCTGTGATCCCGGGATCGGTGGAGACAACAAAATAAATATACTTTTGTGGAAACTGATCACGCTGTACAGAAAGAAAAAATCACGGATGGACAAATTTTCTTCCTCGAGTTTTTTTCCGAGTTTTGCAAGAAAAGATATTTGATGGAAAAGTACTAGGCTTGCATAAAGTCGTAGGCGTTTACGTCTCTTACATTTCACATCACTCATTTTTTTAAATAACACTAATAACAATAACACAGCACAATGGTATAATGTGAGCAGTGTAGGCTAGGCACCTACTACTTTATGGGTAGGTAGGCCTAGTACTTTTTAACTAAGTAAATATAAAAATTTAGTATGGACCATGGGAATACGAAGATTTATTAGGTATGCGAACACAAATTATGTACAAAACTTAAATTAAAACAAAACTTCCTCCGGAATAACAATCACAGTTTAAACTCAGACCTTACCTCAGACATTAAACCTCGAATTTTGAGTGAAAATTACTCGACAGATAGGGTTTAAACTAGCCTTTTTGGTTTAAACTGTGATTGATATTACGGGCCTTAGTATCATTTTCCAATTCTCTAAAAATAATTATCAAACGGAGTTTTTTCTTTAATACCAATTGATTCAACCGGCCATTCCACGATTCAGTAACATTATTGGTTCGATGTATTTCTTTATTTACATTCCAAGAATAAAAAAAAAACAAAAGAAGGTTCAGCAAAAAAAACAAAAGAAGAAGGTTCAGCTGACATTTTTGGTGGCCGCCTCACGGCGCACGCGCACTGCGCGAGGCACGGCACGGTGCAGTTTGGCACCATTATTGGCAAAGCTAGGACACCTCTTTAAAACAGCTACTCACATTATATGATTTGAACACTGAGGCATTGAGCCTAAGGCACCTACGACTTTATGTAGACCTAGTATCGGTTACGTTACGGGCGACTTTACAACCAAAGTGTATGGTCTGACTTGCTGTCGTGTGTACTTTTCCATCAAATATCTTTTCTTGCATAACTCGGGAAAAAACTCGTGGAAGATTTGTCCATCCGTGATTTTTTTTCTTTCTGTACAGCGTGATCAGTTTCCACAAAAATATATTTATTTTGTTGTCTCCACCGATCCCGGGATCACAGGATACAAACATTAACTTATTTTTTATGTTTCCACTGATACCGGGATCGGTGGAGACAACTCGGCGGGATCCGTGGACACATCCATCTGATCCCGGGATCGGTGGATACAACTCCGGTCAGAGATTGCCTTAGGTACCTATTGGTGTAGAAGTTACGCTGCTCAACTAGCAAAATAGAGGTCCAGGTCCAGGTTTGATACCTGCAGGTGGCCGCACATTATATGTACGGCCAACGTCACATCAGTGAATACACGCGTGCACTATGCTTTTTTGCGTTACGGGCGACTTTGCTATGAAAATGTTTCCACCGATGTGACATGTACAGTATACAAGACAGCACGTCGACCTTTACACGCTAGCACTCTACTCGGTTACGCTACGGGTGGTTTTGCAACAAAAGTGTTTTAGTTTTGGTACCATAATAAATATATTTTTTATTGTTAGGCAGACAAACCACCTAAAGTTCCACAGGACATTTCTTTGCTCTGGAGCACCCTGCACAAGGTCCAAATTTACTTAATTAGTTGATAGGTCATTCAGGACTAATTCTACAGATCATACTAAACAACATTCAAGTTAGTAAGTTCTACAAGTTTTCTTAATTTACGAAAAGAAATTACCATAACCAATACAAATTTTTAAATGTCGCGCCACTACTCACTGCGATGATAAAGTTATTTGTCTTTTGCAGATTACAAAAACTTGTTGAAGTAAAATAGTTCAGTATGATGTGTAGAATCACCTGGACAAGACTAACACCTACTTGGTTGGTTTTCGTATTGTTTCATGTGTCATCTATTAGTTTTAAACCACCCTGAATCTGATTAGGTTTCTTTAGCTAGGCTATTGTTCTAATCTCACTCAATTTTCTTTCAGATCACCAGTAGCTTCTGAAAAAGTAACAGATATTCAATATGGTTCAACATCAACACCAAAACGCCCAAATGAAAATATAAAATAATTATGTTATCTTCTTCCGTCTTTCCAATTTACAATAAATTATTTAAACCGTGTTTTTTTTATTCATCCTTGGTCTATAAAAAAGTTTGGCTTATATATTTTATTAATGGCAGGTTTTACAATGCACATAAATACAAAATTAAATATAATAATAAATATGAATGGCACAATAATTATGACAAAAAAAAATTGCTTAAATAATAGATCGATGTCACTTTTTTTTTCATAATTATCATCATCATATTTGTTCATCATCAACCAACATCATTATCACGATCCATCCTCATCTGCTCACTTACACGGCAAAGAGTAAAGGCTCGTTGTTCGAATAATTTGACATCACCAGGCTAAAATCAAGTATAGCCACACTTACTTGTTTTCAACATTTGACTTTTTCAATAAATGAAAGAATTAACTATTCCGATTCAAGTATCTGCACTTACTTTCTTCTTGCTTTAATCAAAGTATATTTTTTTCTATAATTACCAAGCTAAAACACATTTTAGGCTGCCTAGCTGAAATGGTTTCAGATTATCATGAAAAAAAGGAAGTACCTGGTTCTTTTACTATCTAGGATTCTAACGATACCTCAAAATCGTGTCTAGGACCTATAGTTTTTCTATAAATCGCATTATTAAAAAAAAAACGTTTTTTGGCTCTCCTGTAAAGTTGCCAAAAATCAGTTGCTTGTTTTTAGGTTTTCGCAGCCGACCTAGCTTGCCACCCACGGTAATTTTTTTATAATGTGTTTCAGCGTTAGTCCTAAAAGTAAAATTATATGTCATAGCACCTATGAGCTGGTAATAATCTGTAGATTCTGCATTTAATTTCAGTGCTCATAATAAAATTTTAATTAAGTGCCTTCATACAATACCAGAAATGGTTTATATGGCTTTAAAATTTTAATTCGCAAAAGTAGCAATATTTTTGCCACGATTCATCAATTTGTTCGATTGCCTTTTACATGGAAATCAGTCTGATTGTAAAATTATAATCCTACAGAGTGGCCAGATATAAGCCCATATGAACTCGACATATTATCAAATCGATGGAAACCATGAAATAAAAGGGCAGAGATTTTCAGTCGTTATATTAATTCACTAATCTCACCAAAGTCACGAAGTTACAGTATTTATATTATTTACATACAAAAACTCCGTCTTGTATGTAAATAATATAAATACTGTAATGATTATGACTGTCACTAGGACTATTCACTCCTTACTTTGAAGCTTAGATCATGACATGTGCACTATTATTGGATTCATAATTCAAATCACGAACATTTTAGAAACTTTCTGGAAGTTGAGAAATAACAAGAAATGGTGTGAGACTAGTGTGTGGATTTCGGAAACTTTACTGTTTTTTTTATTTTTATTAATTGTGCCACAGAGTGCCCAGTTTATTTCAGTTCATATTATGTGGAAGGAGAATAAGGGACGTCAGTAGGTCAACCAAATCATCCAATTCATGTCTTTATGCCTTTCCCTTACGCAATTCGATTGCATTTGCAGGATAGTAATTTCGGAAGCAACAGGTCTTAGGCTGGTATTAATAGTCCTCTGAGATCACCTACTTGAGATCGGTCTCAAGTAGGTGAACTCAGAAAACAAAAATCACCGACTTGAGACATTGGCTTATTAATAAACCTATCTTAGGCGCGAACTTGAGTCCTCGACTTGAGTAAAGAATGAACTATTTGAACGAATGATACCATTTAAAGTTCAAAATGTGGTCAAAAAGCTTAAACCCAACTCAAAAGTACTAGGCGCCCATACATTATAAAGAGACTATTCGAAAAGGCACAACCTGAGTTTGGCCTCCTTTTGGTCCATAAAATTGTCCATGGTCCGGTGTTATTCAGTTGTCCACTTGTCATTTCTATAATAGTCCAGGATTCCACAAACATAAAAGTGATGTTACAAGATATAACACGAACTCTACTCCAAATAGGTACTCGATTATAATAACTAGTGGTTCACCCCGAACTGTGAACTCAGGATGACTAACTTTTTGCTAACCCCATATCCACTCTTCGTCCGATTTGGATTTGGATGTTAGAATTTTAAAATTCTTTTAATTCCATTAAGTCGCCTTTATACTTTTATGACGTCACAATCATTCATACATGCAAACATACTTCGATCGCTCGTTCAATATGACGACACAATTTTGTAGCGGCACCCTGGTCTAGACAAAAAGGAACAGATCTGACTCGCTTCAGCCATTTTTATTCAGCATTGTTATTCGTTACTTTGGCAACAGAGGGCTTGATCTTGAGTGAGTAACTCAGCATATTAATAAAGCAGCGCTTACTTGAGACCGATCTCAAGTCCTCGACTTGGGTCAAGAATGAACTATTTCAACGACTTGAGTAAAGAATGTACTAGGATACCATACATTAGAAAGAGGCTAGCCACAACCTCAGTTTCACCTTCAAAGAGGTTCGTAAGGTGAACAACTTTTTTCACTGTTTTCAGAACTGTCGAATAAAAGAAAAAACTTTTTCTATTGTCAAACATCAGTCAAACTACGAAAATAATTATTATAAAAATGTCTCGTAAATTCTTGTGATTTTCAGTATATTGAACGTTTTAGTCGGTTATGGATAATAAGTGGCGCCAGAGAGGTTATTTTCAATATTTTGGCCGAAAAATATCATGCCGGAAACTTCCAACAGAGAGCTTCGGTTCATTCGAGCTTCCGTTATTCGAGCTTCCGTTTTTCGAGCTTCAGTACCTAGCGGACCCAGTTGGATGACCTCTACAAACGAGTTGCTGACAAGACAGGTATTTATTCACTATAATTGTATAAAATATACATAGTTCACGATACAAGTTACAGATATCGTCTAGTTTACGATATAAGTTACAGATATCGTCAGTTAGGTCTTTAAAATACCCCATCATCAACGTTTTTTGCGCATTTAATATAACTTTAGAGGTTATGTTTACGTAGAGAAAGTAGTAATTAGCCAAGCGAATTTATAATAAATTATAGAGCGACTGCAAACCTAACGTTTGATCGCTGCGCACATCATTCTACTACATTAATGTTTTATTTTGATTACAGGAAAATCAGAAAGTACCTACTGTCCGACGCATAATCGACGAAGTTAGGGCGTTATGATAGGAGGGATAAAAACCAAGGCAATTTTAAAACACCAGCTTTGGTCCCGAAACCTGGAATAATGTGTGGAGAATGAACACATAAAATGAGGGGAAGAATACTCGACTCAGCGCAAATTCATGTCAGGTGTAGAAATTTTAGATGATGATTAGGAAACAATATTGTATTAATAAATATGTTACAACTCTCCCAGGCTTGTTTATTTTCCAATTAGAAAAAAAAAAGATAATTATGTAACATTAATTAAGGTCTTCCCTATTCAGATTTATCTTCAAGTATCAACTTAATTTACTAAATACCTACTACTCGTCTGAATGATACCACACCCTCAAGTTTTCCCTACTATATCCGCTTTATATTTTATGCATGCCTAGTAACCTCTATGGTCCAACTGGGCTTTGAAAAAAACTAGGTACGAGTAAAGAGGTTTGAATTGTATGTTGTGCTGCCATCTACATGATATGTATCATACTACATGAAGCTTTCTGTCACCAATCGCCATATAAGAGATTCCGGATGTTTATGCACGCCTAATACCTTCAGACCATTGACATGACGTCATTCACGTTACAGCACTCAAATTCTATTGTACTTACGACAGCACGTCAAAGTGTACACTTTTGTTGTAAAGTCACCCGCAACGTAAGCGAGTAGAGTGCTAGCGTATAAAGGTCGACGTGTTGTCGTGTGTACGTGCGTTACACGAAACAATTCCCTTGGATTGTACAAAAATAGTCCCTATTACATCGTAATAAGAGTTTCGTCAAGGGAACTCTTTCGTGAAACGCAATAGAGGCCGGATTTTCAGTAAGGAAAGAGTTGAAATATACTTTCTGCCTTTTTATTAGTGTGTGGTGTAGTTTCTTACAAGATTATGGGAGCCTGCAAATAGTAGTTTTTCTTTGAAATTAAAACTTAATTTTGACAACACTTCAGTATTTGGCCAAGTACAAGCTCGTAGCTTCTGATTCTACCATGCCTTTATAGGTAGTATTTGAGTTTTAGATGGTGACGCGGTGGTGGCATAATGGGTAGAACAATGGACTCGGAATCGACGGATCCTGGTTCGAGTCCCGATGAGGGCATGTACCCTACCCATGACATTAATTTATTTCAAAGTCGCATACATACCACTCCCTGACTGTGAAGGAAAACATCGTGAGGAAACCGGAGCGTCTGAGGCTATATACCAAACTAAACTCAAACTTAGTACCAGCTTATTTTTTTAAACCTCAGCTCTTCGGAGTTCTTTCTTGGTAATATGACTGTGGGGCTCTGAGCTGCTGGAGTTTTGCAGCTCGAAGAACTCGGGCTGGTAGAAACACTTTTCTGGCTAGTCATAGCGATGTGGTAGAGGTGCCGGTCGAATGACGACGACAAATTATTTCACACCACAAGGTCCCTTTCCACGTAACTTCCGATGTCGACTATGGTCCTAAGTATATTGTTAAGCTGCAGCTTCTTGCGGTAGGTTCGCTTTGGATGCGCGCTGACTAAACATCATTTTTGTATATTAATTATCAAAGAAAATAATCCAAAATCTGCGCGAATGGTTCGGGCAGAGCACCGGCTCATTGTTTCGTTTGGCGGCTTCGAAGGACGAGATAGCCAAACTGATCGCCAACCTCCGATAGGAGACGGCACGCAAAGAAGAAGAAGAAGAAAATAACTCCCCTTCTTGCTTTGCGTAGTCGGGTAATGAAAAACACGAACTTGAGTCGGCTATCGCCTGCACTTGGAAATGACAGTCGCAAGTCTGGTCTCAAGTAGGTGAACTCACGTAAGATTGTGTCTATTAATAAGCCAGCGACTCCGGTCTCAAGTAAGTGATCTTACAGCTTCTTAACATTTTATGCATGCCTAGTACTCTAAACCACGTTGTATTGAAATTGAGACGTCACGGACTGTCAAAAGATGAATGACTCACTCAATTCCGAGCTCAAGTCGGCTCTATTAATATGGCGTCGACTCAAGTAAGTCGACTCACTCAAGCAAGTCGGCTAATGTCAATGTCAATCTCAAGATCGTGACTATTAATAAGCAGACAGCTACTCAAGTTTGACATTACCCAAGGCTTGACATTTACCTCCTTGAGATCGATCTCAAGTAGGTGAACTCAGACGACTATTAATACCACCCTTACTTTTGGGTCACCTCTGCTGCCTCCACGTTTGTGGAATTAATGCGTTTGAATTTCTGTCAACCTACAGAAACGGGGTAAGTCCTCAGAATCTTTCTCCTTGGTGCAAGTACTGCTTACTTTAAATTCAGACGTTTTCCTAAGCTGCGGTATTGTTGTTCTCAGCTTGTGGAAACGCCCGACCCACGACATCCCATGCATGGCTCTATTCCAGTCCAGCAAAGGTTGCCAAGCCGAAGTAGTTTCATGAAGGGTGTCCACCCACTGATCACGGACCCACCACATGCAAGTTGTAAACATTGGCGTGATAATGTCTACCTGCCAACCCCTTTTGTGCCGCCTTCTGAGAGTCTACCGCCTGGGCAAACATGGGCGGCCTGGAGGTCTCTAAACTGCCTGAGGAAGTCGGATGAAGCAAGGAAATATGTCCAGGTGGGGATTCTCGGATGGGGGCAATTTGTGTGGTACCCCGCAAACGCAAACCCGATTAGGCGACTTGAGTTCGATTCCATCCCGAGTCAAAAATTATAGAGATGAAAACAAGGAACGCATTGCCAGAAGGGAACCAGAGCCCTTCTGACAATGCGAGTAGAAAATACGAGGTAAATGTGCCAATTATGGACGGTTTAATCTAACTCCTAAACAAATTATTATTGTAAGTAGAAATTACTTAAATTAGAGGCGAGGGAAACTCCATCAAACTCGTGTTAAAATGTAAATAAATGCCGTTAGAAAGTTCTCTTGGTAAAAACACAAGATGAATGGCCGTGATTATCTTGTTAAATTCCTTGTTTAGTCACCAAACAAAGGGAGTTATTAGCGAGCGCCTAACTTAAGGCGCAAGTTTATTTATATGTAATTTGTAGACTGTCAAGTCTGCGCGATGATGTATTTTATTACAATCACCAGCTTTTTACCGTGACTTTGTCCGCTTTCACATAATTTTTCAAGCTTCTACAAGACTTTTTGAAAAATAACTTTATTCCTGAAACACCTCAACTTCTAAATGTGATTTCCAACAACCTTGTTCTATGACTTTTCGCATAGCCCGATACATTTTATTCACTGAACGTTTCTTATCCTTTAAAAGTTTGTGTTTGTACAGTCGGCCACACGCTAGGATACCCCTTTTTATTCGATTGGCGCCCTTATGCCGCGCGAGGTAAGAGCTGCCATGGGGTATCTTTGACTGTGGCCGACCGTACCATTTCAGCGCTGCCTGCGCGGCGCGCTTTCCTGTCCCTCTACTATTTATCATCTTTCCAGCAACTCGTGCCCCTATTTGATAATTATAATTTTATGGAAAAATTAAATTACGTTTTCACCAAAATCGTAGACAAAAGTTGTTAGAAATCACATTTTAAAATGGACGTGTTTCAGGAATAAAGCTATTTCAAAATTGCCCTGTAGTCGTCAGTACGTCGACTTTTTCACGCCGACTTATCCTGGCAAAAGCTGTGTTTTGAAAGATACATTAAAATGTTTAAAGTATATTTGTAGGTAAATGTGGTGCAATGCAAGATACCACAAAGATGAGCCATTCATAATAACAAGTGAAAGAGCACAATGTTGTAGTCAAAAATGCTGAAGATCATCGAAATCGCCGCCAAAATCACTCGAGTCAATTAAATACATTGATTCCCCGAAATTGCCGGGACCGACTAGAAGACTGCGTTACACTCTCAAATTTGTCTCAAGCTTATAAATAGGCTCTAGGGCCAACTCGCATACAATTTTGCTCCTTATTATTTAGCTAATAAGAAAACACTACACCATCTCTCAAGGCCGAGCTGAAAGACAGTAAGGAGCCACGTGAGTGATAGCAGATGCCGCAGAGTTGAGCGCAACTTGAGCGTTCATTTCGTTTGGATAAACTTTGCGGGTGAGGTGAAGCGGTTTGGCCACAATATAGGAATATACAGTAGGGTATCTCGTCTCTGCCTTTAGCCTAATTTAGCCATTCTTATATTCTTAAATAGATTGCCAAAGTTAGGTGAAGTTTATAGAGTCTAGACCTTCAATGGGTTTGCGCTATTGGCAATATCCTAAAACCCGGTTGTTGTTAATCATAATCTTCTTCTTCTTATTTGTTTTTGACCAGTATGTAGCCACTTTGACGGCATTAGTTGTGGCCTTCCACTTGTCCTTCCAGGTGAAGGTATTAGGGCACGCTGGACACCAGAGCAGGTGAGGCATGGTCTTGCAAAGAGCCCCACAAATGCAATTGGTGCGGGCCTCCGCCTCAACTACCATGCTCCTTGGGCGGCCTAAAAACTCTGACATTGGATGGCCACTGCCTCATAAGATTACTTACCTAGGTACCTCGTTCGTGTCTTTGAAGTAATTCGGTCGGGTATTTTACGTAACGCGTAAAGTCACCTCCGAGACGTAGGTTAGGTACCGAGATTAAAGGCAAGTACCTATATACGGCGCGTTAAGTCAGTTTCTATGTAGATTAAATACTGCGTCTACTTTGATTTGGCCACGTCATAGCTTGAACGTCTGCTCTGTCTGAGTTTGTAACTGTGGGTATTGTTTGTTTGCAATAATCAGGCAAGTGAGCTGTGAGCTGTGGCTTATCTGTGTGTAGGAATGTAAAAATCTCAAGAGATGAAGAAACATATTTTGAGGAATTTAAACATATGTCTTGCTACGGGCGAGAGAACATACATCCCCTATTTTAAACATGTATTACATAATACATTTTACACACCACATTTTAGTGCACTACAAGCTACATACATATGTAGCTTGTAGTGCACTAAAATAAAGTGGTTGTCAAACATAAGTAATGTAAGTGTTGTGGACAACGCTTGTAGCTGTAACTGTAAACATCGTAAAGAAGACAATAAGACGCACGTCGTCGAGTCCTCGAATCGTAGGCGACAAAGTCCACACCTAGTTTTATATTAATTGCAGTAGTCGCAATAAGGATTTTGGTAAAGAAAGATAGATGCACTAAGTAGATTTTTCAGTTTTTTTTTAGATTTTTTTGATTTTACAATGTGAACGGTTCCAAGCAAACCCCATAACTATTAATCCATTAGAAAGAACGCGGAACGCAGAACTCTGAACGCGGGACGCAAAACTCCGAGCGGTGTATGCAGCACCGCAACGTTACCATACAACGGTTTTTCTCGAATTAAAAAAAAATAAAATTATCATCCATACCCGTAGAATCACATTGCTTCCAAAATATGTCTCTGTCAACCAGAGAGAGCGAAAGAGAGAGATGGATCAATGTAGGCAATCCAATACAGCGGAGTTCCATTACCTACCCAGTCTAGCTAGCGACACTTACCGAAACAGTGCCTCGATCGCGCCAAATGAGGATTGACGCAGACAGCTTTTGTAAAAGCATTGCAGTGTTAAATTATTAAGACTTCTCCGTCCAGTTCTATAACCGTACACGCTGCCGAATTGTTGGCGTAACATTGCCGTGCTGTAATAGTAGTGGCACAGAGTAAGGGAAATTAGAACGACTGGCTTTTTTATTTGAAAAAATATGGAGTTGATGGAAATCGGGCCAAGGCAGGCCGCGAAGGCGCATTTGGCGAGAAAATCCCACCGTCGTGTTTGAAGTGGCCCAGCGCGTCTAAAAAAAGCAGTGGGACACAAATACTGAGGCTACGTACAAAAATAAATGATTGGGGTTTGTAAAAAGTGATAGGGTAAATTTCTCCGTTTTCTGGAGTCGCAATCAAATGACTGAGATGTGCCCACAGACAAGTTTAGTGCGTGATTGATGCGTGATCCGAGGATAAAATTACGAACGTTATAAAGCACTTTTCGTCCCTAATTTCCGGGAATCTCGTTTTATGTATCGGTGAAATAGATGTATGTCAGTGATTTGTAAATAGGTTTAATGATCAACTAGATCACGTTACCTAGCATCGCCTTGCATTGAGTGCAGTATTTAGCTAAATCGCTTATTAATTTTGATTGAATTCAGTCAACCCACACATCTACAGCTACACAGTATTTAATTATTCCACGTTTTACTATGCTACGAGTAACTTATTGACGTAATAAACGTGATTAAAATTTTGCTGAAAGTGTGTTTGTTACCTTAGCAATTTAGCTAAACCGCAGGTTTTCTTTATGCCCCTACTACACATGACGTGTTTTTAGTTTAAAGCCGGCTACACACGGCCCTAAAATCAGAGGCAATATCGGGAAAATGGTAAGGAGCACCCTAGATCGCTCCTTAGACCGCCTCGTGTGTAGGCAAATCGTATCATCAATCGTACCAACTCAGAAATTGGTTCGGGCGAGCTCACAATTTTTGTCCCGATATCGCTACTGATTTTAGGGCCGTGTGTAGCCGGCTTTAACACGAGTGCAGGAGCATTATAATCAAGTAGCATAACTTCTACTCATCGGATAGTGTTTGCTACTACTGGAATCGCCATCATACTTGGCGTCCACTACTTATTGCTACACCGGGTGCTGCGGCGGAGGAAGCTGCAAGGCTAAAGTGTAAAAAGTATGCTCCCCTCTTCAGCAGTTACATATTTTTCCCTCTTCCCTCATCTTGAAACCACTGGAGTTTGGAGTATTCAGGGAAGCATTTTTGTTAAGGAAATAGGGCTCCGCTTGAGGGACCGTGGCTTTTGACTAACGCCCTGAGGCATTTCTGGTTCAGAGGATTTGTTTGTGGGTTTTTTGTGTGTGTCATTTATGTTATGGTCGTGACCCTTTTATTTTATTTTATTGTGGTTAATTGTATACTTTGGCATTTTTTGCATGAATAAATAAAACTATATACTTTCAAAAGAAATCCTTCTTACTTCTTCTTTTTCTTCAGCAGTTATTTGTCCACTGCTGGACATATGCCTCTCCATGTTTCTTCCATCTTAGCCATCCAGCGTGCAGCTGGTCCTACACTTCGCGTTCCTGTACTCGGCCTCCAAGACAGGACTTTTCGGTCCCAACTTTCACCTTCTCGGTGACATACCTACGTAACCTACCCATTGTCATTGTCATGTCGGTAACCTTGGTGCGTTGGTGAATCACTGTATTTCGTATCCTGACGAGGAGGGATATTCCGAGCATAGTCCTTTCCATTGCTCTTTGTGCATCTTTTAGCCATCATTCTTACTACTGACTACAAAACACGACCTTCCGCATCCTTCCTTTGTTTGTGTCCGTCGGTCGGACGGCTATAGCCATCCCAAGCTCATTTCCAATTCTGACGCTCCGACGAAGTGTTCCCGCCGAGCCTAGCTATTTTGGAAGCATTTTTAATTCCACATGCAATTTTAATGCGACAGGGACGTGTCCGCGGACTTTCCCTCGGCTGATTAAGTGGCGCTTTTTATGGATACGAATCTGAAAGGGCTTTAGTACCGAAGTAGGTTTAGTATACCTGTACATATACTTAGAGAGCACAAACTACACTTTTTAATCTGTTAAACGAGTGTTATATCCATTTGAAGTGAAGTTTAATCATGTGATATGTTTGCTTGCAAAAACGAAAGAAAACCTGTAGCTGTTTGCAAGGGAAACTGTTTTTGTTATTGATTGTTGTTTAGTAAATTATATTTCACAAATGTCATAAAGAAAACGGTGTAAATTACCTACATAGGTACTGTTTCTGAGACCTACGAATACCTTAATAATTTTTTTTTTGTTATTATGGTACGTAAGTAAATTGTATGAGGTAGTTGACACGTCTGGTGTCAGAGTTTTTGAACGTCCAAAGGTATGATGTAACCTAATTTCATTACCAAAAATATTATGATTGTTTGTCACGGATCATTCACAGTGGTGGAAGACAGGACTCCGTGGCGTGATGACATTGTTACATCTGCGGTAACTATCACAGGACAACAGCATTAAAAGTTAATGGAATACCATGATAACAAGCCAAGCCAATCAATACCAAGCATGAATACAAAGTTTCAATTAGCACAACCAAAGACAGTTTATTAAAACATGACATATTTATCGTGTTAAACTTGTGTGGAGCCACGGGCCGAAGCGCAAACTATGTTTGTAACAACTATACGAGTACGTTCGAAAATCGAGATTGAAACATGTTCGGGGTAAAAGTTGGAAAGCAATTTCGTGAAAATTTAATGCTCTCCAGAAGTTACTAGAATAGGAAGTTTGCGAAATGAAGCAAGTATCGGGGGGGCATAGTTGAATTGTTAAGAATTTTAAATTGGGCCTACGACGGAATTGTTTTGAGTCAGCAGACAATTTTAATTATGTCGCTGAACAAGACTTACTTAAGTGTTTGTTTATACTGACAGGTTTTGAATTATTCAGTTGACTTTCTTAAGGAAAAGTGATGGCCAGGTTAAGGCAAAAGATAAGAAAGTACCTAATCTACGAAAATCGGGGAAAAAGTTGAAAAGCCACAGACAGAGATACCTATTCTTACCTTGAAACATTAAAATACATTGTATCCCTACTACCTACCTATTTGTCTTTTTATAATATTATATTTTTATAATTTTGTATGCTCCCTTAGTCCCAAGGTCACAAAAACAATGTGCAAATAGGGGAGAGACCAATCTGTCTCTGTTATATCAATTCAAGTCATATTTTACGTCGGGTAGCATAGAGACCGGATGAAACAATAAATAAATAAAAACTGATTAATTTATTATACAGATTAATTTATTCAAATATGCCCCCAAATGACTAGGAATTAATGTTGGAAATAGAGGTGTGTAGTTCGCGAATGAATGCTTCGATTGAATGCATTCGTTATATAAAACCATTCATTCATTCATTCACTACCAATCTTTACATATCACATTCACTCTAGTCCACGTAGTTCATTCTTCAAGAAACATTCTTAAATCTACCACACTAAGAACCAAAATCTGTAAATCTTTATTATATCACATTCATTCTAGTCCACGTAGTTAATTCTTCTAGAAACATTCTTAAATCTACCACACTAAGAACCAAAATTCTGTAACTCATGTGTCTCGCCTTTGTCACCTATGTCATTCGCGGACTACCGTGAGTCAAAAGATACGTGAACGAACTACTGAGCTATGAACTATGAATGAACTGTTAATGAACTGTGAATGAACTATGAATAAACTATGAATGAACTATGAATGAGCTGTGAACTATGAATGAACTATAAGTGAACTATGAACTAAAAGAGTGAACTAGTTCAGTGAAGGAAATGAACTATATCATTCTTTTCTTTTCACTGAAGCGTTTCGCGCACCTCTAGTTGGAAAGCCGTACTTTAAGGCACAATAGGACGCACTGTTAGGCCACTAACAAGTGGCCACTTTTGGCGAGAATCGATTGCATTCGTAGTTGTTAAGCCTCGCGTTGAGAAATCGCAGGAGAGTTTTTAGCAAAAAACGCATCCAAAAAGAAGATAATTATGTTTTTTTTTCATTGGCGGCGCTAGTTGTGCGTGTTACTGGGCCTTAAGTGCATTTGTGAGGTAAATATCGTAAAGCTATACCTAATAATATCATACACGCTGAAGTTTTGTGATTCTGAACCGAATTCCAAACATTCAAAATGCGTGAAAATGAAAAACAAAAATAATTATTTATTATACAGGGTGTCCCAAAAAATTGTGCAAAGCGGAAGTGCAGAGATAGAGCACCCCTATGGGTACCCGAATAACCCCCATGTAGCGATTTTTTGACGTTTAGAAATAATTATGAAGATACCGCATTTTTGATCCAAAGTTAAAAAATGCTGTATCGATTGGCAATATACATTTTGTAAGGATACGGTTCAGAGCACCTACCACGAGTGCTTACTGTCACTGTCACTGAAAGTGATAAGTTGGATAAACAACCTTACTACTATAGTATTAGGATACATGACAGACGTCTGGCAGACGTCCGGCACAGCTTTTTCGCACTCGTGGTAGCTACTCTGTTAACTTCGGCAAAATTTCAGAGTGTGTGCGTCGTGGAAACCAAAAATGAATTTTCATATTTTTTTTCCTGAGATTACCTCCCGAATTTGTCAGCAATCTAAATTGTATTTGCATTTAATTACCCTCTTACTCAAAATCTAATTCATGCTGTAATTGAAATTTAAGCTCATGAAACGTTCTTGGAAGGAATAAGGATTTTTAGGTGATATTTGGAACATCGCTTGTGTTGATAAGTTGGCACTTATGTTGATTTTTTCTCTGGAGTCCGCTACTAAAGCTTTAAAACGAAGTGGCTCGAATGAACGATAGGTCTAAAAGCGCAAGCTTGTTGGCGTTATTGGGCCAGTTTTTTCAAGGCTTTTTGATGGGTTTTTTAGGTACCTACATAATTTTTTCACAGTAAATAGGTACAACAACCGTTACATGTTGCGATAAGAACGTTCAAAAGTCCAATAGTCTTGATAGTTCTCTGTTGATTAATTTAGAACGGGACAGTCTGCGGAATAAGCGGAAAAGCTCGGTAAAGTCGATCATGCTAGACGTGCTCGTCAAATAATATCACATTACGATTTCGATTTGGCCCGGCCATTGTGCATATTATTATTTTAGATTTCCGTCCCATTTCCCTTTGTAATTATCAAGTTGGTTTATTAATGAACTTCGCTACAGAAATTATAAGCTTTCAATTTGCGGCTAATAAATTGAAGCAATTTTAATGTGATTGTTTTAGCTGCAGGCTAAACAGGGGAGGATGTATAGAAATTTTAAATAGCTCTAGACATACCTAGCCGCTTCATAAAATATGATTGAAACCAGCAAACAAAATGTCAACAAAACTACTCTGTCGCTTGTTGGGCTCAAGACGAATCAACGACAGGAAAGTGTGAGTGAATCTAGTTGATGTAGGCACAATGCCGCTAGTCTCGTATAAGTAACGATGGTCAAACCAAATAATAACAACCGTCAAAACACGTGATGACCTAAAAAAATGTATTGAAATTGGTATCAGTACTTACCGCGCTTGTATTTGCCGTTGATGGCCCTAGTGTTGCGTAAGGTCAGAAATGTCTGTTCGTATGAATGGGCTACGCGGGTTTATTTCTAATTAGTACAATGTTGTGAACATTTTAAAATAACTGAGTTTAATATGGCAAATAGTTGTTGTCCCGCTACCTAACCACAGTTTTATCTTTCGGAAAATTGTGTTCTAATTCTTATTCTTGCTCGATGTGTTTTATTGGTACATACATACAGTTTAAAGGTAAGTATAAAATATGATTTTAATGTAAGTAAACTATTTTTACGTCCGAAATAACTAACTCTAAGAGTCATGACCTTACTCGGCAGTGGCGCCAACTAGTGAGTACTAAAACGGTAGCCCTGATTAACTGAGTCCCGCGGGATTTCTACATCAATAGATAGTCAACACATAGGTAATTTAAATCCCAATAATAAACTAGACATCCAAATCCCTTCGAATTAGACCTGACATTGGCGAGCCAAAACAACAACAATATTCAGAGCGAAATACACAAAATTCTCCGCAGGACTCGAAGAAAAATATTTGTCTAGTCAGGTATTTATTTTTCAACAAAATGCTTGGAGCGCGGTGGCAGTTTTTCGTCAGGAAATATTTTCCGGCTGCATTAATAATGCTTGACGTTTAGCCATCCAGTATAACAGGTCAACTTCCGTCTACGGAGATATTTTAGCCACGTGGGTACGGGTACTGTTGACAGGTGAGGGCTGTCCCTCTCACACAGACGCATTTCTCATTAAGGGTAAAAGGGTAGGCTGAAAACCCAACGCCATAAATCAATAACCTGCGCCTAACACACACAGGGACATTGTCTACGTACAGTCGAAGTCAAAACAAGCCTGGGTTTTGTAGTTATTTTTATGTTTTGTAAACAATTTAGTACCTGACGTCGAAAGGTAAGGGTATTTTCTCGGTGAAGGTACGTTTCGGTGTGCAGACGAATTTGACGGGTGGAAGAGGGATGTTTAGAAATTGCCGGGGGGGTTTGCAGCGAGAAAATAATGATGCTGTGGAATTTTATTAATTATTTTATTGTTTAATATTTGGTTTTGTTGTTACTTAGGAATAAAATTATTGATTTATTTCCACTATGTTGTACCTACGTAGAGAAGAAGACAAGAGAGTCCATGGATGGCAAGATACGTTGAAATGTGGCACGAGAAAGACAAGTGCTCCTAAATCTAAAACAATACACACATTATAAAATTCTGGGAAACATATTCTGTTTTCAAAAGAGGGATGAATATCGCACTTTTACCCTATATTTGCAACTAATTCAGAACTTTTTAAGATTGAGTAGGTTTGCCCAGAACTTATACTTTCGTAAAGGGTAATTTGTGGTCAACTGTGCAAGTAGGGTCAATACCTGTGGTGGCTACTATTAAAATATAATACGTGTGTGGCTACTATTAAAACTTAATCTGTTGGTACGTATTCTACATACAGCTATAAACAATTTAATGGAAACGTTTAACTCAAAGGAAGTCATTAGAATATTATGTGTATGTTAAGTTCAGAAGAAAGCACCCCGCCCGGAAACTTTGACAATCGGGGACCGCATTTAGAAAACCACTTAGCACCGTTCAAAAACAATCTTGCCGAGTTTCAGAGATTTCTAAATTTATGTACAGTCGGGATCAAATAAATTGTTGAACGAGCGAGCGAAGCGAATGTGTCACTTTTTGCTAACCCCAATTGCGCAGGCGCGCGCGCATTGCATATAAACTTTACAACCCCTTATCTCGGCAACCCCTTGACCGATTTAGCTCATGTTTGAATTTAAAAAAAATCTTGGCCTCATTTACCTGCCCACCAAATTTCATGACAATCCGACTAAATTTACTCAAGTTATCGTCGAACGAACATTCATACATACATACAAACGCCGGATTGTTCCACTAGACTCGGAGAACTTCGCTCGCTTCGCTCGCTCGTTCAATAAACATGAAACGGCCCGCACTGTGGGTTCCATCCCAGCAAAGAATTTACACCAGCTCAGCTTTATATCAATTGGTTTATATCTCGATATAACTAGTGGTTCGCTCCGAACTATGAACTCGCGACCCCAGTTACAGATGTGTAACTTTGCTTACGCCATTCACGCAGGCGCGCGCGCGCTTTGCATATAAACTATACAACCCTATATCTCGGCAACCCCTCGACCGATTTGTCTCATGTTCGAACTTAAAAATTATTTTAATTTTGTTTACCCGCCTATCAAATTTCATAACGATCCGACCAAATTTACTCAAGTTATCGTCGAACGAACATTCATACATACAAACATACAAACATACATACATACATACAAACGCCGGATTGTTCAAGTAGACTCGGAGAACTTCGCTCGCTTCGCTCGCTCGTTCAACTAAGTATGTCTGAACCACTTCATGCAGATCAAAGATCTTGTGCTAGGTCAGCAAGATCGCCACGACGGGTTCGCCTAGTGTGGGATCACTGCTCAAACAAGCATGAAAGAATAATTTAAAAAAACATTATTTTTTATCGTGTTACCTTAAGTACTCCGACTAACCTAAATGCAGATCCATCATGTTATTCCTTTGTAATTATTTTTAGTTAAAATAAAATAAAAAAATTTTTATTTTTTGTATTTTTTTTTGTATTTGTAGATATCGTCAAAGTACCGCGCTTGTATTGTCACTGTATTGTCACTTGTCACTGTCTGTATGGGCTGCTGATTCTGATAATGGGGAAAAATATGGGCTACTTACTAACGAACTGTCCACGGACGAAGTCGCAGGCACAAGCTAGTTAGAAATATGTACTTACTGAAAAATGTCTAGAGAAAGTACTTTCCATAGTTTCAAAGTGCAAAGTTCTTCGTGACTCAGTTTCCTTGCTCTCTACTGTACACACTACAGCACGTCGTCGACCCTTACTCGCTAGCAGTCTACTCGGTTACGTTACGGGCGATTTTACAACAAATGTGTACTCTCTGACTTGCTGTCGTGTGTACTATTTACCACCGCGAGCGTCCTCTCTTCAAAATATTCACCGGCATTGATTATATCGTACCTCTTTGCAGGCAAATTTTGTACTTTTTTCACTCCGAAGTCTTTGAGGGCACGGCTGCACTGTTTTACAGTGGAAGCCTTTTTGTAAATGGCGCCCGATGTGAAAATTTTTCAGTTTAAAGTTTTTAGACCAATTTTTTTTTTCTTTTTAGAATTGACAAGCATTTAATAACGGGTGATCAAAAGTGAATAAGGAAGTACGTATTAGGAAGACAGGTTGTTATTTCAGAAATGATGACTAATCTTTTAACCTCTAAAACAAAGCTTGTTGAGGTGGGCTACTTTCGACTGTTCACTGCAAAGATACTAGACTTTTTTAATTACAAAAAAAATCTACATTAAAAGAAATGCCTACAAACCAACAATGGGAGGTACTCTTCCTACGAAACTTTCGAAATTACAAAGAGAAAAATATTATTCATGTTTACGACTTTGTACATAATTAATAGGCTGACCTCCATTACAGTCAAAGAGAAATTTTAATTTGGCCACTTCAGCGAGTCCGAGAAAAAGTGGAACGAACTCGCAAATGTTAATGAAACGATTCCATTTTTGACGATTTCCATTTTTGGGAAACGTAATTAATAATTGGGATGGCGAGAATGAAGTAAAACATGGTTGTACCCTTAGATGAAAACAAAAAAGGGAAGATACGGCACTCACCCATTACGCGTGGTCCTGCAAAACTGAGTCCATCGACTCACTTTCATTCAGTCGCCGGTTGGACACTGACTTGTGTGGTATCGTACACGCGCTTCTTTTAACAGAGTTTTCTCATAAAAAACAAGTTTAGAATGCCTTCTTGTGCATTTCTGCTGTGCACTAAACACTCAAGGCGGATAAATAAGTCGGAAGGTGTCACTAATCATTCGTAAGTACACGTAAAACGAATATTTTTTCTAAAATATGCATTCATTTTCCATTTTGCACGGCCATTTTAGAGAGAGCGAGATACAACATACAAAACATGAGCGAGCGACACGATACGGCTAACCTCGCGATTTATGAATGGAAACTCGAGTTGAGGATGGTCAGCATAATAAAGTTTTTAGAAATTCTATTGACAATGACGCGTGGAGCCAGTTAGGGAGTTAGGGATTCCATATGCTGTTTTCCGTTACAATCAGCGAGCTTGGTTTAAATAAACTGTGTTGTGGGGGATTTTATAAGTAATAAAATATGTATATTATGTTACCGGCCACACCCGATTTAAGGATAAACTAGTTTCGCCTAGGCCAAACCAGTCTAACCTAAGCACCAACCAGTTTAACCTAGGCCAATCTAGTCTGGCCTTGCAAGAATATGTACGCACCAGGATAAACTAGTATGGCCTAGCTCGAGCTGATATTGACAAATGATTAGGTATGTATGAATGTTATCATATCTCGTAAACTAAGAGGTTTAGCGCAAAAATAATGAAATTTTCGAACCCCTTAATAACCCCGAAACCAAGCCTTTTACTTCTATAGGTGTTCTAAAAACTGTCATACAGGGTATTCAACATACAGGGTATTCCTGAAAGTGTGACAGACAGTCGAACAAGATTTAAAATAAAGGTTAGGTCAGTAGGTTCGGTTGGCGACTCACTGACGTACCTCTTTTTGTTTACGAGTGGTCCTTCAAACCGGACAAAACCGGACATACCGTAGACTTTTTCAAATTCGGCCTTTAAATGCGTCCCCACTGTTCAGATAATTACGGCGGGTTTGTTAGTTTTAAGAAAAAGTACTAGGCAAGCATAAATAAGTAGAAGCTCTATTACCCCTACTCAAATAGGGCTAGACTAGTTTGGCCTAGGCTAAACTAGTTTCTCCATACGAGCATAGGGCTAGACTAGTTTGGCCTAGGCTAAACTGGATATCTCCATACGAACTTCGGCTAGACTAGTTTGGCCTAGGACAAACCGGTTTATCCATACGACCTTCGGGTAAACTTGTTTGGTCTAGGCTATACCGGTTTGTCCATACGAGCTTAGGTTAGACTGGTTTGGCTTAGGCGAAACTAGTTTATCCTTAAATGGGTTTGGCCGGTAACACAAAAATAAAAAATATATACACCTATAAATAACTAGATGGCGCTGAATAAACATTTTCTCAATTCTTTAATGTTAGGGTTCCGTACCACCAAATTGTGGTAAGAAACCCTCGGTGCGCGAGTCCGATTCGCTCTTGCCCGGTTTTTCTTTTAGTTTTTTGCAAAATATTTAACAAATGATTTCTCAGCTACAGTAATAAATATTTTTAGAACCTACAGACTAGAATCTAGGGTAAAAATCTAGGCTAGACTTCTAGATAGCCCTCAAGTTGCATCTTAGCCCGTCGCTCATTGTAATGTGCAACTTCAGGGCTATCTAGAAGTTTGGACCGTGCTGTAACATATATTATCATTATTTAAAAGTGCATTTAATGTTTACCATTAAGGAAATATTTTCTAATAAAAAATAATAATATTTATTTTTATTATTTCTTAAATTGTTTGCTGACGGTACCTGCAATATTAGCTTGGAGTCCGCGCCGCGCGCGACTCATGACCATTGACATAAAGAATTTTGACTCTTATTTCAACGAGGCTAAAGATCCTGCCAGTGGGTGCGAGCTATGATTGGGCGGACAGAATTAGATGCATCGGCGCGCAATAGCGAAACATGTTCTTGTCTCGCTCGGGCTTGTTGGTTTAGCGTATCGCTTATTCACATAATTGTAAATATGATTGAATGAGTTAAAGCTGTGTGAGTTTATGTGCATGAGTGCGTGCGAGCCCATTTTTTCACGGCTGCTAGTAAGAATGTGCCGTATCTTCCCTTTTTTGTTTTCATCTAAGGTTGTACCTATCATTGTAACTGGTATTGGGTTGAATACCTATTCAGGGGGTCTACCGGCTAAGACGAAGCCGATTACCATTGGCGAAAATCGAAGTTCGATTTATGAAAAAATGAACTGGGTGGCAGTACAATGAACTGGGTGGCAGTACATTTTTCATAAATAGAACTTTGATTTTCGCCAATGGTAATCGGCTTCGTCTTAGCCGGTAGACCCCCCGCTTCAATCGGTGTATTATCGACCAGTGATAAAAACCTGCCTTATTTTACTTGATTAGCCACGACGCTACTTAAGGCGCTCTTCATAGACGATATTTAGGTATTTGAGGGGGTGAAGCAGAGGAGTGACGGGGTGGGAAGCCACGCCCTCTGCGGGGCGCTGTACAGATTACAAAAATAACAGATCGGAATCCCGCCATAGTAACGTTCGGAACTTAGACGGACGTCACCATGACGCCAAGTGATCCACCGCCGCGGCAATGACGTTGAACAATTATTATGGGTACCTCCTTAGCTTTTTTTCTAGTTGGATAATGATTGATTGAATAATAATACCTAATGCTTGCAGATCTTGCAATAGATATTTTGGCTAGCAGACGAAGAGCGTGAGTCGTGGGCAGCTGCGGCGTCTGCAGATTCTCTTTCGATCTTTGTATCCAACTTTACTGTTGCTTGCTAGTTCAACGCGCGATAGGTAAACACGACAGCACGTCAGACTGTACACTTTTGTTGTCAAGTCACCCGTAACGTAACCGAGTAGAGTGCTAGCGTGTAAAGGTCAACGTGCTATCGTGTGTACTTACTAGGTACACACAACAGCCCGTCGACCTTTACACTCTACTCGGTTACGTTACGGGCGACTTTACAACAAAAGTGTACAGGCTGACGTGCTGTCGTGTGTACCTAGTAAGTACACACGACAGCATGTCAGCCTTTACACGCTAGCACTCTACTTGGTTACATTACGGGCGACTTTACAACAAAAGTGTACAGTCTGACGTTCTGTCGTGTGTACCTAGTAAGTACACACGACAGCACGTCGACCTTTACACCCTAGCACTCTACTCGGTTACGTTACGAGTGACTTTACGACAAAAGTGTACACTCTGACGTGCTGTCGTGTGTACCTAGTAAGTACACACGACAGCACGTCGACCTTTACATGCTAGCACTCTACTCGGTTACATTACGGGCGACTTTACAACAAAAGTGTACACTCTGACGTGCGGTCGTGTGTACCTAGTAAGTACAACGACAGCACGGCGACCCTCACATGCTAGCACTCTACTCGGTTACGTTACGGGCGACTTTACAACAAAAGTTTACTCTCTGACGTGCTGTCGTGTGTACCTATCGCGTATTGAACTAGTAAGCAACAGTCGGATACAAAGATCGAATTTTCCATTCTGCCCTACCTAATGCAGTTCTCCTAAAGTTTTTTGGTAGATCACTTATTGGCTAACTAAAATTTGACAGTCTTGCCCGGTCGAATGCATCGCAAACCGAATGGGAAGACAGTCGTAAAGCTCTTACCAGATTTTAGAGAAAATAATCCCACTAAAAACATTTTGTAAAAAACTTGCCAAGTCTCGATGGAGCTGCTTGTTTATCTCTAAAAAGTAGAGTTGTAAAATGACCGTCACATTCCATAACCGTCCGTCATTTATAATAAATGTCCGGTCACAATCGACATTTATGGTCACATTGGACAAATAGGTATTTTGACTAGAAAAGTGTGTCGATGCTTTTATTTCGCTCTTGCCCTAGCCATCTTAGGCTGTATGTGCATCGCCGGCGCTGCCCCGCACCCCACGATACAGTGCTATTGGACAAATAGGTATTTTGGCTTCCATAAATGTTACGTTTACGTTATCTCGTAAATTAAGAGGTTTAGCGCAAAAATAACGAAATTTTCGAACCCCCTTGCACCCCGAAATAATCCATTTTACTTCTTTAGGTTTTCTAAAAATCGATATACAGGGTGTTAAACATTTAGGGTAAATTAATATTTAAGAATATCGGCAAAAATTGGGGGATGTCCGGTATTTTCCGGTTCGAAGGACCACTCAGTAACAAAAAGGGGTATCTTGCCAACCGTACCTACTGACCTACCAGTTGTTTTAAATCGTGTTTGACTGTCTGTCACACTTTCAGCAATACCCTGAATGTGTAACACCCTGTATGTCGGTTTTTAGAAAACATAAATAAGTAAAATGGTTGATAAGGGTTAAGGGTTCGTAAATTTCGTTATTTTTTCCGCTAAACCTCTTAATTTACGAGATAACATAACATTTATAGACAGCGTAAATGACATTCGGCCTTCAAAATTAAATACGTGCCCGGTTTACCATTCCCCTTATCCCCGAAACTACTAAACCGAAATTTTTGAAATAAATACAGTATAAATACAGAATTTACCTATAAATTGCAGGAAAACCTATAAAAAGATTCCGGTATTTATATTTGGTAATAAAAATATTGTATATGTCAGTACGGAACCCTTAGTGCACGAGCCTGACTCGCACTTGGCGGTTTTTTTTTTAGGTAACCCGCCATAGCAATACATGTTCTGTGATATTTTTAATTCGCTACCTATTGCGGATCCCAAGAAACAGCCGGGCAGCCCTTTAAAAGAAGGATAGATAGAATGTCAGGCAGACGGATAGACAGACGGACAGACAGACATTAAAGGTGGAGTAATAGGGTCCCAATTGGCACTAGTGGTTCGCCCCGAACTGTGAACTCGCGACCCCATATAAACTTAACAACCCCATATCTCGGCAACCCCTCGACCGATTTGGCTCATGTTCGAATTTAAAAAATCTTTTAATTTCATTTACCCGCCTACTAAATTTCATAACGATCCGACCAAATTTACTCAAATTATCGTCGAACGAACATTCATACATACATACAAACATACAAACGCCGTATTGTTCAAGTAGACTCGGAGAACTTCGCTCGCTTCGCTCGCTCGTTCATACTAGTGGTTCGCTCCGAACTATGAACTCGCGACCCCAGTTACAGATGTGTAACTTTGCTTACGCCATTTGCGCAGGCGCGCGCGTGCTTTGCATATAAACTATACAACCCTATATCTCGGCAACCCCTCGACCGATTTGGCTCATGTTCGAACTTAAAAATTCTTTTAATTTCGTTTACCCGCCTACCAAATTTCATAACGATCCGACCAAATTTACTCAAGTTATCGTCGAACGAACATTCATACATACAAACATACAAACATACAAACATACATACAAACGCCGGATTGTTCCAGTAGACTCGGAGAACTTCGCTCGCTTCGCTCGCTCGTTCAATAAGGCTTCAAGCTCGTGCACTAAGGGTTCCGTACTGACATACAATACAGGGTGTTAAAAGACAGCCAACAAAGCGGGAAACCACGTATTGTCCTCATAAGGAACATTTTTGCCCAAGGAACTATGCCTGGGAAATCAACGGTTTCCGAGATAATGAGGTTCAAAGTCGGACTTTTCAAAACTTTTTTTTTGCAGAAATGCATTCAGTATCTAGTTCTTAACATACCTTCTCAAGAAGCCATATCAAAATTATGAATATTTCTTAGAATAAACGACGTTAAAATTGCAACCCGCAATGTATTCTAAACATTTGCACTTCAAGCTTAAGTAACATAAAGTTATACCTACGCTTGCGCAATATGACTTCTGTGCTTTACACGTCCATTGCGTGATAAAATATTTTTCAAAATTATAACCTAAAAAACCAAAATCATTTCCCAGAAATAATTTATCGAAAAATTACTTTGTTTTGGTGTCTAGTATGCGTGGCTTTCGGGTCTGTTGGCGGTCTTTTAACACCCTGTATAATATTTTTTGTTACTATAAATACCGGAATCTTTTTATAGGTTTTCCTGCAATCTAGGTAAATACCTATATTCTGTATTTATTAAAAAAAAAACGACTTAGTAGTTTCACAGATAAGGGGGAATTGTAAATTCCGGGCACGTCTTTTAAGGCCGAATGTCATTTACGCTGTCCATAAATGTTATGTTACCTCGTAAATTAAATGGTTTAGCGCAAAAATAACAAAATTTTCGAACCCCCTAATATCCACTTAATCAACCATTTTACTTATTTTTGTTTTCTAAAAACCGACATACAGGGTGTTAAACATTCAGGGTATTGCTGAAAGTGTGACAAACAGTCAAACACGATTAAAAACAACGGGTAGGTCAGTAGGTACGGTTAGCGACATGCTGAGATACCCTCATTTTTTGTTATTGAGTTGTCCTTCGAACCGGAAAATACCGGACATCCCCCAATTTTCGCCTATATTCTTAAATAATAATTTGTCCTGAATGTTTAACACCCTGTATATCGGTTTTTAGAAAATATAATGAAGTAAAATAGTTGATTTCGGGGTGCAAGGGGGTTCGAAAATTTCGTTATTTTTGCGCTAAACCTCTTAATTTACGAGATAACGTAACATTTATGGAAGCCAAAATACCTATTTGTCCAATAGCACTGTATCGTGGGGTGCGGGGCAGCGCCGGCGATGCACACACAGCCTAAGATGGCTAGGGCAAGAGCGAAATAAAAGCGTGTACTTTTCAAGTCAAAATATCTATTTGTCCAATGTGACCATAAATGTCGATTGTGACCGGACATTTATTATAAATGACGGACGGTTATGGAATGTGACGGTCATTTTACAACTCTAGTCTTATCCAGAGGTTCTCAAATAATTGGGCCTGAAAATGCGGCGAAATGGTTCCAGTAAAGTATGGTACGGCAGTGTTTGCTTCGCGCTCGACTTGGCGGGGGCACTGCCGTGCCCCCAGATCGCGAACTCGAATTCGTCGTAAAACAAATTGGCATTTTTCGAGATTGACTTTTCATGTGCGATAAAATAATATATTTTTTAGCAAAATAATAATCAAATAAATGTTCATTCCGTTTTATTTATATTTATGACTTATCAAAATTAAATGTTAGTATGCATTACCTAGTTGTTTGAATAACAAAACGTTTTATGGAACGAAACGCAGTAGTGACACAAGATAAAAAAATATCTGTCAAAATAGGTACAAGTGCTGTGCCTGTATTTTAATCTCTTTGGTGCCTGTGATAAATAAACAGTGTTTAGAGTGTTTCATTCATTTCAACAATTTTCTGAGGTAGAATAGGTATCACATCGGTATGTTTAGGAATTGAAAGTAAGTACCTACTGACAGATTTTCGTAGCGAAATTACTAGCTTTGAATTGGATGTTCTATAAAACTGAGACCTTTACGCTTACGCAATGAGATGATTTATATTATACAGCGTCCAGTGGCACCTTCACTACACTAGATGGGTGAAGTGACAATTCGACGCTGCTGTGTCAGGGACATTGTTTAGTGGAGTAGGTAGGCTTGCCCAGCAACTACCATCGTCGGCCTAGCCCCCAGAAAAGAGGTCAATACGTCAATCTTACTTATCTGATGAGCTAACTAAGCTGCGGGTTTCCTCATGATATTTTCTTTCACTGTTAGTGAGCGGTGCGGGTATGTAGCTATGGCCCGGTTTCTGAGTTGAGAATTTCACTAAGCACATACTTACGTATCGCTCTGTCACGCTCTTTTGTGAGAAATCTGCTGAGACAGGACGATACTTACCCATTTGCTTAGCAAAATTCTCAACTCAGAAACCGGGCCTATGTCTATGAGCTAGCTATGTTTTTGTCTTAAAAGTTATGTACCTACATTTGTGAGTTTCTAGTAGCAATACAGCTTGCTAAAGCTTCTTCATAATTCAAGTCCAAATTAGGTATTCAAAGGGACTAGCACATATTTCACTAAAGAAGGTACCTTCCCTAAACTAAACTCCTATTACTTCTTTGCAGCTGCCTGCTCGCAACCAAAGTTCAGATGACAAACCAAAGGCCACCTACCATCCGGTAGCAAGCAACAGGACCAGTGACTAAACAATGAGTCTGTGCCTCCCAGCTCCATGTTATGGTTTTGGGCTTAACATGGGCTCCACGCTAGTGGTGCTGAAAGCAAGATGTAAGTAGGTATTCAAGACAACTTTACTGTCACCACGGGTGTGCAACAGCCTTGCAAAGGTCTCGAAATGATGGAAGTAAAATAGTTGATTTCGGGGTGCAAGGGGGTTCGAAAATTTCGTTATTTTTGCGCTAAACCTCTTAATTTACGAGATAACGTAACATTTATGGAAGCCAAAATACCTATTTGTCCAATAGCACTGTATCGTGGGGTGCGGGGCAGCGCCGGCGATGCACATACAGCCTAAGATGGCTAGGGCAAGAGCGAAATAAAAGCATCGACACACTTTTCAAGTCAAAATATCTATTTGTCCAATGTGACCATAAATGTCGATTGTGACCGGACATTTATTATAAATGACGGACGGTTATGGAATGTGACGGTCATTTTACAACTCTAGTCTTATCCAGAGGTTCTCAAATAATTGGGCCTGAAAATGCGGCGAAATGGTTCCAGTAAAGTATGGTACGGCAGTGTTTGCTTCGCGCTCGACTTGGCGGGGGCACTGCCGTGCCCCCAGATCGCGAACTCGAATTCGTCGTAAAACAAATTGGCATTTTTCGAGATTGACTTTTCATGTGCGATAAAATAATATATTTTTTAGCAAAATAATACCTAATCAAATAAATGTTCATTCCGTTTTATTTATATTTATGACTTATCAAAATTAAATGTTAGTATGCATTACCTAGTTGTTTGAATAACAAAACGTTTTATGGAACGAAACGCAGTAGTGACACAAGATAAAAAAATATCTGTCAAAATAGGTACAAGTGCTGTGCCTGTATTTTAATCTCTTTGGTGCCTGTGATAAATAAACAGTGTTTAGAGTGTTTCATTCATTTCAACAATTTTCTGAGGTAGAATAGGTATCACATCGGTATGTTTAGGAATTGAAAGTAAGTACCTACTGACAGATTTTCGTAGCGAAATTACTAGCTTTGAATTGGATGTTCTATAAAACTGAGACCTTTACGCTTACGCAATGAGATGATTTATATTATACAGCGTCCAGTGGCACCTTCACTACACTAGATGGGTGAAGTGACAATTCGACGCTGCTGTGTCAGGGACATTGTTTAGTGGAGTAGGTAGGCTTGCCCAGCAACTACCATCGTCGGCCTAGCCCCCAGAAAAGAGGTCAATACGTCAATCTTACTTATCTGATGAGCTAACTAAGCTGCGGGTTTCCTCATGATATTTTCTTTCACTGTTAGTGAGCGGTGCGGGTATGTAGCTATGGCCCGGTTTCTGAGTTGAGAATTTCACTAAGCACATACTTACGTATCGCTCTGTCACGCTCTTTTGTGAGAAATCTGCTGAGACAGGACGATACTTACCCATTTGCTTAGCAAAATTCTCAACTCAGAAACCGGGCCTATGTCTATGAGCTAGCTATGTTTTTGTCTTAAAAGTTATGTACCTACATTTGTGAGTTGACTGGTCGAATCGATTGGCATGCTAAGAATTCGCACCCCCCGGCGAATAAACCCGTAACATCAAAAACGTAATTGTTCAGGAAAAAATAAAAACAGTTTTTTCGTCACAACTCACTAAGTACCTATGGTAGAAAAGTCATTTAGGTATCAATTTACAGGTATCAATTCGACGCTGCTGTGTCAGGGACATTGTTTAGTGGAGTAGGTAGGCTTGCCCAGCAACTACCATCGTCGGCCTAGCCCCCAGAAAAGAGGTCAATACGTCAATCTTACTTATCTGATGAGCTAACTAAGCTGCGGGTTTCCTCATGATATTTTCTTTCACTGTTAGTGAGCGGTGCGGGTATGTAGCTATGGCCCGGTTTCTGAGTTGAGAATTTCACTAAGCACATACTTACGTATCGCTCTGTCACGCTCTTTTGTGAGAAATCTGCTGAGACAGGACGATACTTACCCATTTGCTTAGCAAAATTCTCAACTCAGAAACCGGGCCTATGTCTATGAGCTAGCTATGTTTTTGTCTTAAAAGTTATGTACCTACATTTGTGAGTTGACTGGTCGAATCGATTGGCATGCTAAGAATTCGCACCCCCCGGCGAATAAACCCGTAACATCAAAAACGTAATTGTTCAGGAAAAAATAAAAACAGTTTTTTCGTCACAACTCACTAAGTACCTATGGTAGAAAAGTCATTTAGGTATCAATTTACAGGTATTTTTTTTGCTCACTACATATTGAAACATTATTAATCTATAGATAACACTACGGAAGTTATTTAACAAAATGTATGATACCAATATTAAAATCTTGTTTTATTACTGCAAAGTGATATTACGGTTTTATTCGTTGTAAAATCGAAACCGAACATTTACAGCATCATAGTATTATAGGAATATTCGCTGATATTTTGCATAGATACTCTTTTCGGTAAGAGCACACTAGGGCTTTATTCTCGGCATATGTAAAGTGACTGTGTTAGATAATGGCTCATTATCTTTTTATTCTGGTAAAAATTTCTAAGAATATGAAATGTAAGAGTACATTACAATTTTTCAGATACATTTTAATTCTCCATAAGTGCCCCTTGTAGCAATGACTTGTATAAAATAAGTAGGTAAAGGAGTCCAGGAAATTTTGAATACCTAACCCAAAGTAGTTAACGAAACAAATCGTATTAAAAATCGACAGTATAATGGAAGAAAAACACAATGAAATTAAAAACTTCCAAAAACAAAGGCAAAAAAGTTAGCAAAAAGTGAATTTTCAACTTTTTATCCCTTTGTTTTTGGAAGTGTTTGAATCATTAAATAACAATTTAATTCGAAACTTCTTCTTCTAATGGTGCCTCTCCACTATTGGAGGTTGGCAGTCGGCTGTTCATTATGTCATTCTGTCCTTAGCTAGACTAAAGAGATCTTATATGGTGACCACTCCTGTTCATTCTTTGATGGTATTCAGCAAACTTTTTCTTCTTCTGCCGACGCTTTTTCCTTCCTCAATCTTTGCCTATCAGGATAATTGGAGAAGCCTATCGTATCTTATCACATTAATTACTTATCTATTTCTATTGGGTGTTTTAAATGAGTTCTCTTTTGTATGACATATCCTTATCCTTATACTTAAGATACCATAACTTTTCGAAAGCTTCAATTTTCCTATTTATTTGATCTTTACGATCCATTTTTCATATACATTCACAACCGTCGTACATTTCTATAGGCTAGATGTAACATTGAAGCCTCCTGATCTGGATCTGGAGGTTATGATCGCATAGCAAATGGATAGAAGATAAACCTTTATTTGCTTCATAAACAAACCTAGGTAAAAACCAAAGTCAACTTAAACCTTATTAAAACAGAAGAAAAATACAAACCTGGTTACCTTCGAGCCTGTGAGTTTTACCAGTTTGATTGGCTTCTTCACAGACGATTATCACCGTGTTAGTCTGGCTCCAGTAAAGGTTCTGAATTATTCGCTTATCTCTGCGATCAATTCTAACGTCTTGTAGACGAGGCATTAGTACCTATAACCGGGCTTAGCATGATCAAAGGCCTTCTTGTATTCTTTCTTGTATTGGCCTTCTTGTGCAATCAAGCAAATTAAAACGTCAGTTTGTAAGTCTCTGGACTTGTGGTCTAGGTAAGTGCAAAGAAGACTTATCTGGTTCTTAGCCCTGACCTGAAACTCAAAGAGCTATTGGCAATACCTATGCTCATTGGACTTCACTCTGATCCTCTCATGAAGAATGAAGAGAAACATACCTGGCTTAACAAACTTACTGTGCGTTATTCGCAGTCACTTCATGTCAGTAGAAAGGTTGAAATTAACCAATTTTTTGGTAATATCCCAGTGCTGTAAAAGGTTTTGAAAGACCTGGAGAGCGCATAATTATTAGAGTATGTTTTTAATGGGCTTGAATTAATCTGGTCTTAGTGATTTACCAGTTTTGGCTCTTTTTAGAGCCTTAACCAGTTACTTTTGATCAAAGGATTGAAGGACCAGTTTCATAGATCAGTAAATTGGCAAACAGCGTGTCCACGCGGATTTTTATACTTCCTGCATACAGAATTAAATGTATGCAGAAAACTTGGTGTTACTTAAGCCTTATGAGATCATTTATACATCGTCTAGTGGCAAAGGCTTACAAAGGCGTAGTACCTAGGTTGAGGTTACCTAGGACCTTGGTTGAACAAAGTTCAAGTACCTAGGTTTTACGGTAAATGATCCAAACACCCGAGGAGGCGAGATAGAGATCAGAATTAAAAATGCATTCCGATACTTCGCGGCTCTCCACGAAGTGATCACGTCCAAGCACCTAACAAGAAGAACGAAAAAACGCATTCATAAGAACCATCTTTATGTACGGATGTGAAACTTGGACACTGACGCAAAAAGAAAAGATCAAACTCCTGGTCGCGGAAAGGAAAAATCCTGTGAAAAATATTTGGACCCACCAAGGGAGAAGACGGCACCTTTAGGATCCGGTAAAACGCCGGACACATGGCCGAGCCCAACATAATTGGAGAGACTAAAACTGCAGGACTCCGCTGGCTTGGTCACGTATAAAGAATGGGAGAGGATCGGGCAGCTAAAACAGCATACGAACGGCAACCTTGTGCACGTCTACCAGTTGGACGTCCCAAGTATCGCTGTATTGACGAAGTCTCAAAGGACCTGCGCGAACTCCAAATGGAAGATTAGAAAGAAGTGATGCAGGACGGAGAGAGATGGCGTCTTTTGGTTGCGGAGGCCAAGGTCCACTTCGAGTCGCTGAGCCAGCGTAGTAAGTAAGTGGCAACTTCACTCACACCACAGGGTGCAGTGACCACTTGCTGCAGTGACTGAGAAATCAGTCAATGAATTCCGGTTTTATCCTTTACGCAACCCAGCCATCTCCTTTATCTCCAAATTCCATATCATGGTTGTTCCATTCTTTATAGAACTTCGAGCCCACCACTCGTATTGTACACAAGTTTTTTTTTCTTGTACAATATTGTCCGGTTGTGAGAGTTTGTGTAGCCGATTTCTCTCCATAAGGTTTACTACATCATACGAGACATAAACTTAAGACATCTTCGTTTATCTACAGCTGTTTCTTGTTCTTTATTCCTCGCAAAATCGTCCTTTCATAGTGACTACCACATCGATGACATATTGTTAGATTTATTATTACATCATTACTGGAATAAATATATAACAACAAAAAGCTAAACGGTTTTAAAGATATAGCAAAACCGGTTCCTATTTTGTAAACATGCATTACAGTCATGGTGATCAAAATATTTCACGAGAATAAAGCCGTAAAGGCTTTTGTAATTTCTGCATACAATAAATGTATCAGTAAGGGATGACTGCGGTTTTATTCTTCGATCAAATTGTTGAGTATGGTCAGACGAATAAAGCCATATTTTTAAATATCTCCTTAAATATGGTATTTCAGGGTCTGAAAAAAATTACACTTATGTATTCGGCATCGGAGATGACGTTTCTGCAATAACAATAAAAAAGCCGTAATAGCACTTTACGGGTTTATTCTGCGGGGGGTGCGAATTATTAACTGAAACTTTTGTAAGCACTGCACATTTTCATTTAGTTTTATTTATATTAATCTGGATTGCCGCAATAAAAACCGAAGTACTTGTATGAAACCTGAAAACGTATGGAAATTGAAAATTGTATTGAAAACACTACATGCTTATACACCGTGGAATTTTAGTGGTTTTAAAGCCGAAGGTATTTAGTTGCACTCGTGATTCTGAGCCAAATTCCAAAATTTTACTTCAAAACGAGCGAAAAAAAAAACACTTCCCAATACAAACGGTTATCGCCAATCGACACCATTTGTATGGAGAAGTGAATTTTTTTTTCGCGCGGTTTGGAATGAAATTTTGTAATTTGGCTCAGAATCACCAGTGCAACAAAATACCTTCGGCTTTAAAACCACTAAAATTGCACGGAGTATTGCTTATGTAAAACGCTACCAGTACGGGCAGCATGGTAAGCCCGAGATAGGCCCTTCTCTATGCAAAACTGTCAACTTGTCGGTCGGGCTCGAGTTGGCTCTACGCCAACATGGCGATGGAGACAAAAATACAACATTTTTATTAAAATGGAATTAACTACTTTTTGCTCGACATGACCCTAATCTATTGCCATCTCGAGTCCCGCCTGCCATGCTCGCACAATAGACATGGCACGTCTGTCACTCGAGTTCGAGAGAGTGACAAAACGACCATGCTAAGCATACAGCTATACAGTACTCTTAAGTTAGAGTATTGCGGTCTGACTGCAGGGGCAGTGGGGTTTGCTGTGCCCTTTTGGGTAAATAAAACTTAGGTAATTTCCTCTTAAAAAAGTTACACAAAAATGTCTCTGTGCCGGAGAAGTTGCGGCGAGGGCGCAGGTGGCAAAAAAAGATAAGCTCAAAATAAAACCAGACATCGAAAAATAACACTCCACATTTATCACAGTTTGCCGCAGAATAAATGAACGGTCAAACTCGATAAGGTAAACACGAAACTTGCCCCGAAAGTTGGTGGCAAACTTTGTTTTTCCTACCAAATTTTCATCTACCTACTTAGTTTCCGTGACGGTGTGGAGGCCATTTTGGGAAACTTCCTCTTGCTGGCTCTACATAATTAAAAATAATGAGTAGTTACAGCTTGTTATTTAAATTTTAATTTAAAATGGCAGTGACAAGAGTTGCGTACAGTCGGCCACACGCTAGGATACCCCTTTTTGTTTGCTTGGCGCCCTTATTCCGCGCGCGGTAAGATCTCATTTCTAACTTTGACGCAGGTAGTAGTGGCACAAATCAATGCAACAACAGTATCAAGTCTAAAGGGACTTAGATAAAGGGTTAGTAGATGTTCTTATCACGACCGAGTCACAAGTTACCCCTTCCACATTTCTATGAATCCGAGATAATTTTCAATCGTGATTCAGTGTTCAGTGGCGCGGAAAAGAAGTTGATTTCAGAGCAGCCGCCGCGGTTCGTTTCGATATCTATGTCGCAAGGCGTCTCTTTTACTCTCGAGCCAATGAACAGGGACAGATAGACGGCGCGTTTGATCAAGTGCTTGATAGAAGTGTCAAAATAAACCCACGTCAAATAGGAGAGCGGGGGCTACCCGGAAACGTTGGGACGTCTGTATTGTCGAGGCTGAATTTTTTAACTTTTATTTTGATAATTGTTTCTTTTTATACCTAACGCTGAGTCGTGGGGTGTTTACATAAATACACATACACAGTCAGTAGAAATAAACGATAAAAGATGTCTTTGTGTGTGTTAGGATCAAATCTATAAACAAAAGAGCGAAATAGAAATTGCTGAAAGGGTTTTATTTTTTACCCGCGCGTCAAGCTTGAAGGATTGTAATGAGTTCGCCGCGCTCTCTCACTCTGTCGGCCTACGTAGAGCAGGACGGACAGCAGGATATGCATGATCAATTCATACCAGATGAGTTGATTGGAAGAAAAGAAAAATTGTTTTAAAGTTCCCCATTCGACGCATATGTTTTGTTTTTGTTATGGTTCAACAAAAGTAGTGTGGCGGGTTTTAATTTTTTCAGTTATTTTTTCGTCATTTCTACACTGAGCTATTTCAGTTGAGCGATTTTTATTTTGCGGCAATAATACAGTATTCTTTTTATTCTTCTTAACATCAAAACAACAATAACTCAGGCTGTTGTTTAGAGTAATGAAAATAACACTATTCTGTTGTCGTGAAACAAACATTTCTGAACAAAAATGACTCAGTTTAGCTTAATTGAATAAAAAAAAAGTTTCAGCATATTTTGAATGTCGTTTGTGTAAAGTAAAGTATTGTGGTCTCATGCAGAACTCGATTATATTTTCTCAGCCTTACTGACGTCACAAAGTAGAGGTTCGGATGCCGAAATGCGTCCGTCGCTCGTCGCTTCGCGAAATATAGGAGAAATCCGATTTTCAATATTTCCATTCCTGTGTAAAATCGACTCGCGCGTTCCCGTCACTTGACGTTTATCTTGATAGACTCACTGTGGGAACTTTGTCGAACTGTTTAGTAGCAGGGGGCCTTCGGTCTCGGCCTTCATTCCAGCTTGTCGACCTTCGGTCTCGGCCTTCATTCCAGCTTGTCCATCAAGGGCTGCAATGCTGACCACAAGGGCTGCAATGATCGAGCATCTGCGGCCCTCGTGACGCCACGGTCAGTCTCTTGGCTATGATTAAGTTCTCCGAATGAGAACCGAAACTAGTTGGCTATCCCGACATCCATAAAAGTATATAAAGAACACAAAAGAAAAGGTAAACGAAAGGATTCGAAACGAACGCTAAGCATTTAAAAACATGTAAACCGAACAGCAAACATTCTAGTGCAAATGCAATGTACAAGCGTTTAGTATTAAAAAGAGAAAGAGGAGGAAGAGTGTAAATAAACAGCACCATTAGTGCAGTGCCGATTAGTAGCTTTTATTTCCAGACATCGGGTCCATTTAGACAGTTCAAGGTCGATTCAATTTGCTGCCGGCTTAGTTTTTGTAACCAAACTTTAGCAGGATTACTGGTTGTTTTCGCTTCTTGTTAGCGTATCGATGACTAAACAATACAGTCCACTTTTAATCTAAATTGTTTGGCCCAGAATTCTGCACTTTTTGTTTCACATTGCTTCACTAAATATAGTGTAGCAACATAATACTGTCTTCAAAGTACTGGTCACAAAAGCATACTAAAAGCAGTTCCCTACCACACGCGATTTGCTCAAGTACTGTCCAACTTAAAAACATTCTGTTCCAGTTATTACCTACATCTACCTGTTATTTACTTGAATAAAATACCTCCTACAAAAAATCCCTATTGGCCACATCAGCGAAGTACTAAAAGCCTACCACAGCTGACTTGCCTAAGCACTGTCTTAACCAAACGCAGCACACGGATGCTCGCAGCCAGGCGGAGTGCGAAAAGATATTGTGTTGCGGTCACGGCCCGATCGAAATTCGACTCAGGACTCGTGAGAGATTCCAACCAATACCGTTAAGTAGCTTAATGGCCCAGAACCGATGTTGCCAATTTACCCCAATAACATTGCTGGGAGAGTATATTTTTTACCCTAGGACTTTATTGGGATTTAGTGTTTGTAAGGTTTCGCAGCGAAGGTGGAGCGGCGGCATGCGCTAAGTGAGTGCAATTGGATGCAGATCCAAACATAGACATTATGTTTTTACACCATAATTATAACTAGGCTAGGGACTCCACTCTCACGGAATGGATGAAGTAACCACATACACTTTGTCGTGTCTAGGACACGGTTAGAGATAAGATACGCTTGCCGTGAGGAAAGACAATACATAGATAGGTGCAGAGCCAACTGAACCGCCGATCTCTTTACGATATTTCTGGACCTGTACACAAACTGTACGTATATGCAATAAATAATTAAATAATAATAATATTTTGGATGCAGATGACAGAAAGTACCTACAGAACCATTTTTTATTTTTTAATCTCGTCAACGTTTTAATCTTTTTTGTTTCAACTCATCCCTCTCCTTCCATTCGCACAAAGCCCATAAGGGCCGTTGTATAGAATTAAAACGTGCCCGAGCTCAAAAACATTAACTATTCATATCAGAGACGGCCATCCGGACCTTTGTCAGTCCACATTAATTCCCGAAGTGACCAGTGACGGATTACCCAAGACGAGAAGGTCTATTTAGGCCCTCATGGATTGAGATCTATTCAACTTTAAGTTCTTTAGTTTTTAAGTAGGCTGAAAGAGGCCTAAATAGCGTTTCCTTGACAAAATTTTTAGGTCTAACCATACGGGTCTGATATGTAGTTTTAAATGACGTTTGTGCGACGCGACGGTCGCGAAAAAATTTGACAGCGGTACGCTCGTGCGAAAGCTCATTGAATCGAAAACCGCTGCAAGGCCTAAATAACGTTTCCTTGACAAACATTTTTGGTCTAACCATACGGGGCTGATATTATATAGTTTCGAATGACGTTTGTGCGACGGTCGCGAAAAAAAATGACAGAGGTACGCACTCGTGCGCAAGCTCATTGAATCGAAAACCGCTGCAAGGCCTAAATAACGTTTCCTTGACAAAAAATTTAGGTCTAACCATACCGGGTTGATATGTAGTTTCGAATGACGTTTGTGCGACGGTCGCAAAAAAATTTGACAGCGGTACGCGCTTGTGCGAAAGCTCATTGAATCGAAAACTGCTGCAACGAATGATTTTGTCGCTGGAGAAAAAAACTTTTTTAGTTCTAGGTCTAACTAACGGTCTTTTTCTTCTTCTGAAACAGCTGTATTTTTTTTTGCGATTTCGCATTTTATTGGCCCAATAAAATTAAATAAAATAAATTTATTGATCCTAACACGAGTTACAAGTTACATAGATCTTAACTATTTATGATGTGTGAAGCATTACATTGTTAATAAAAATAAGCATTCATATTAAAATTAGCACGTTTAATTCAAGTTGATCATGGTTCCCTGTCTTCTAAACTAGGATATAAATCCTGTGTCTTAGGAGACAGTTTTCCAGTCCCATTAGCGTGAACCAGATGATACACGTGTACCAGTTAAGTATCTAGAAGTTGTTGTTCGAAGGTTTTTAATTATTATTTTTAATACATATTAGTTCAAATAATTAAGCGCTGTGATCGGTAGATCATTGGCTACAATAAGAATAAAATTAAAATTTTGATTAATTAAAATAAGTTATAAATTAAGTTAGAATTGATAAGATAAATTATTTGTACTAAGTTGTGAATCAGTAACAGTAGTACTTAATTAAGATTATAATATAATTCAATAAAACATGCTTGTCTGGATGAGTTTAACGACCCCCCCCCCCCGCAAGTATATCAGGACTTTTCTGTAATACCTACCCTGTTTATAAAACACTTTTGATTTTTCTACGCCCCAAGACTTGCTTACCTGAATCCCGGCCTGGATCGGGCTTCGTGCCGTGTGTCAGGGGAATCTTACTTACATAGTAATCTCAATCAAGAGGTAATCCGGATGCAAAGGGAAGCGGCTGTAGACAATTTGGATCTACGTCCGGCTTTGGATTGTATTGGGAGAGCCAAGGGAAGGTGAAGCTAGTCCTGTTGTCTGTTATGATACCAGACGCTTTTTGGAATAGATTTGTGGGGATTGAACTACCAACCTATTTCTTGTTTTTGCTTTACAAACCAGCCGCCATATTCTATGAAAAACACGACAATAATTTATTAATCGTCAAAAACAGATTGTTATTTTAAATTAGATCTACTTTCCGGCAAATAAACCAGTTTTGACGGTTGACGGCGTGAGTGGATTTAAAAAAATAGATGCCCAATCAGTTCTAAACTGTTTATCCGAAAAACTGGTGTATCGCGTATTGCATTGAAACTTTAGAATAAAAGCCTTTTTGGTTCACAATTTCAAGGATTAGTTCCACCTTTTTTGTATTTTTTGTGGAACGTAACATCCTATCCTATCCTACTTATATTATAAATGCGAAAGTTTGTGAGTGAGTGAGTGAGTGAGTGAGTGAGTGAGTGAGTGTGTTTGTTACCTTATAACGCGGAATCCGCTGGACGGATTTGGATGAAATTTGGAATGTAGATAGCTGAGACATCAGAATAACATATAGGCTACATATTATCACGCTTGGTGCTCAGGAGCAAAATAAACACACAAAGATTATCATATAGTGGCTATTTGTATAAAAGTGAACGACACAACCATTTACCAAAGACCCTCTGTCATCACGTAGCGTTGAGCTATTTACTTTCGTAAATCCATCGAAAACTGAACAACGGTGAATTTTAATGCACCAAACAGGCCCAAATGTGCCGCAAAACTCAAACGATGCACAACAGTGAAGAAGTTGTTTTTAATTATCGCTGTCATCCGTCACTGTCACAAAAATGGTATATCAACAAAGCAATAAAGGAAAAATCTACAAGTTTAATTACTCCAAACAGGCAAAAAACATAAGTTCAGTGATAGCTACTTACAATCTGAAAGAGCTAATAAATCCTTACTTTAAAAACTCTGCATCCGGCAGTTTTATCAAAGCTCTTTACAAAGTTGCGGTTGCATCCTGAGATCTTTTGGCCAGCCGAAATGGGACGTCCGTTGAGTGCATTGCTGATTGCTGGTTATTCAGGGAAGAATAGGTTGCACCAGACCTCGAAGAAAAATAAAGATACGATGTTCTGACCAAAAAATCAGCTGTGCGTACTGTGCAAGTGTAGAGTCCCGAGCGACCATAGTCGCATAACATCAGCTATTGATGGTGTAACATTAGTAACATGATCGCTTTATTTCCATTAAGTAAGTACCTAGGACTGGACACTGGTGCACTTTTACATAATATCATAGTCGCCTATTCATTGTTGACAACTCTGATAGGCTTTCCACATACTTCAGACTGACGAGAAGATTGGAGCATGTGAAAATCCCTGAACGGCCTGCGTGGTGGTGTTGCCCGCATGAAAGATATGTGAGAAATAGAGCCAGAAGAGATGTTTTGTTACAATCTTAAACCATACCGACAACTTCGCGTCGTCATACCTGTCCTGATGCTCCACAGTCCAGCTTATCGGATTTCCTGGAGTCGACCCCAGCGCGACGTGTGTGTGTGACACTTTCAACACGAAAGAAGAATAAGACCGACGATTCAAAACGGTTGTTTCAGACTATGGCATCGTAGATGCTAAGAAGACGCGTTGGGTGTTTCAGAAAAGTAGCTCATAGAAAAAAACACTATTCAATGTGATAGAAATAATATGGTTAAGTATCTCCTGATATTATCTCATATTTTCTGGTGTCAGAACCCAATTATTATGATCGTTCTCTTTGAAATGGTATGATGCGATTAAATAAAATAAAATTTCTTAAAGTTTTTCTCTGTTAAGTAACTTTGTGCCTATAATACGAGTAGGTGACGCTAACTAGCTCTGTTGGAGATCTTTTACAGTTTTATTGCACGCCAGAGATGTTGAGACCTGTGACGTACTGCAGCGAATGCTGATAAATATTCATTCACCAAACAGCGCAAGCAAACGAGATGTACACACGACAGCACGTCGACCCTTACACGCTAGCACTCTATTCGACTTTACAACAAAAGTGTACAGTCTGACGTGCTGTCGTGGGTACTTGGGTATCAAACTACGCATTAGGGCTATCTAACATCGGTAGATGAAGTGTCCACAACGACCACAAAGGCCACAAAGGCACGAAGACTTGGGGCGAGACCAACTGAACAGAGACAACCCAGACTGAAAGTTTGCAATAAGGAGTAGCAGATTAGCGGACTCAAAATAATAGGATAGGGCTAAAAAGAAAAGATAATCTTTGAGTGTTTCTTGAAATGTAGGTAACCCGCGTTAAATCAGTTAGACGCCTATAACAGTAGGTATCTGCATCTTTGCTCCGTTCAGTTTGGTAGAAGCAGACAACAACGCGTGGTCCACGGGATCGAAATCTCGGGCCAACGCTTTGATAGTGCAGGGGGTGTGTTTTAAGTACATCATACCTACTAGGTGGTAAAAAATATGCTAGGTACAATTTGCAAAATCACCACGTTTATCCTTTTTCTTTTAGACACGTGAATGAAGTCGTGGGCACTAGCTATCAACACTAATATTATAAAGAGGAAAAGTTTTTAAGAATGTACGTATGTAGGGGGTAATCTCCAAAACTACTGATCCGATTATAAAAAATCCTTCACTAATGGGAAGCTACGTTATTGCTGAGTGCTATAAGCTATGTTTTATTGTGATAACGGGAAAAAAACTAAGTCTGCGCGGACGAAGTCGCGGGCAAAAGCTAGTATCTAATATTTCTTTCTATTTTCAAGGTATCAAGATTGAGTCGGTGAAAACATATAAATGTCGGAAACGACTTCTACGCCAAAATCGTAGCGTGTAGCAGCGTAGAGTACATACGTAGCACGCAGAGTGAAAAACAGAGGCACGTCCCAAGTTGTTTCTTATGTAGCATCCTACTTCCTATCCTATCCTACTTCCTATCCTACTCCTACTTATATTATAAATACGAAAGTTTGTGAGTGAGTGTGTTTGTTACTCTTTCACGCTGAAACGGCTTAACGGATTTGGATGAAATTTGGAATACATATAGCTTAGACATCAGAATAACACATAGGCTACATATTCACGCTTTTACACTTAAAGCATATAATTATCCTTTTTCTGTAGTCCACGCGGACGAAGTCGCGGGCAAAAGCTAGTAGCATAATAACAGAAGATGGGATCGTACGTTACACCTTCGCTAACTCTTTGCCATATCTGTGTTATGCCTTAATTAGCGCACTATTGCGTTACCACGCAAGTAGGGCTTTATAAAACTGTAGCTTCTACATCAAAACGTAAGTAGGTACGGTCGGCCTCAATCTCAGATACCCCATGGCAGCTCTTACCTCGCGCGGCATAAGGGCGCCAATCGAACAAAAAGGGGTATCTGAGACTGTGGCCGACTGTACCAACGTGGAGAGCCGTAGGGTCACCCTTTGACCCCATGACCGATGTCAGCCGACGTGCAACTTTATACGTGACTGCGATAGCAATTGTCTACGACAGCCCTTCTCAACCTGGGGTCCGGGAGAAACCTCCAAAGGATCAGCAAATGATGTTTAGGTCTACGCCACATTATAAGAATAAAATACATTTATTAACGACACAATACTTAAAACATCAAAACAACGTTTTTTTTTTTCTAAAAACGCGCCATTTCGCTGGTGAAAGCTAGTAAAAAAAAGGTTAAGAAAGCCTGGTCTACGCGATGGTATGCCTTGCTTCGCCGGCCGGGAAGGAATGAGCGTTTAGGGATTATTTTACGTAATGGAAAATTCTATGACGCTCTTTTATTTGCTGGGCCAGCAGATTGAATTAGATATTGCTCAGATTTTTCATACCAAAATTGTACAAATAAAAAAAAACAATGGCTAAAATTAAAAATGTAAATAATTTGTAAATCACATCTAACAATAAATTGATGATTGAAAATAGTAGGTATTTCTTTTTATATTCGCATGTTCGACATTCTCGAAAATGAATGTTCATTCGACGATAGAGAAAATTGGTATGGTGGGAGCTTTGTTATTTAATTTTGTGATTCAAAGGCATATTGCTATTTTGTTCAACCACTGACTGCAGCATAAAAATGTTATGAAAATGTAATTCACTTTTAGGAAAATATTTTGGCTACATTGGGTGTATCATTTGTATTGTAATATAGTTGATCAATCAAAAAGCTTTCAGAGCGGGAACTTCAGTATTTTTTTACCATTTCAGAGAGCAAAGCGCAAACAGGATCAGACACACACATCAGTCAATAAAAGAGTCTGTGTTCCCAAAAGAATAACGCAGAGTTTCACGATAGAGTACATTATTCAACTCTTATGCAGCATGAAATAGAGGTCAAATTCGAATACAAACAGCGCGTCGGGTTAGGGTACTTTCGTGTACCCGCATCCGAACAAAACTTTTACCCCAAGTTGCCTTGACGTGGCAAATAAATAATTCGCAGTGACTCCGACCGTAAAAATGCCAATTTTATGTACTCGCTAGGACCGAAACTTTTCATGATACCTGCCACAAAATAAATAAGACAGACGATTCGTTTGAATTTTTATAGATTGCTTAAGTTGGGGTAATAGCAACTTTACTGTGACATGGCTGGAACAATTGTAATTTTTTCAAGATTTCACAGCAGGCCTAAAACTTGTTTGTATTGACAAATTTAACGACCCTCTTAAATATTACATCCAAAAATCTTTTGAATTACTGTAGTAATGTTAGTAATAGCAATAAATAGGTTTTAGTGTATTCGAAACGGGTCGAATCGCGATTGGTTTTTAGGCAGATTAATTATGTACCTACCTTATTTATCCCGATTTATTTATAATGTTTAAATATCGCAAATCATTAAAAGTGAATAAATAGATTTTAGTCTTTAAGTTTTTCGTGGTTTTTCTTTAATCATTGGCACTTTGGCACCTAATATTGCTAAACACTGGTATATTCACCCGTGCGGGCCATTTTGCCAACTCTCAACTGTCACCTTAGCCACTTAGTAGTACTGAGGTGACAGTTAACAGTGGCTAAGGTGACAGTTGGGAGTAGGCAAAATGGCCCGCGTGCTAAGCCTACCAGTCCCACTGGGCTGACACTTCTTTACATTATCTACTTTGTGTTATAATACTTTGCACGTTTACTTTTTGTTAGAAGAACACAGTTGAGCAAGAGGGTCGGGCTAGAGTGAATCTTGTGTAAAAGAATAATTTATTGTTAGGGAAGTGAGCCACTTTGTGACACCGCTTTATAAAGTGTTAAGAAAAATGTATTTTGCTTACCGTCTCAACGTAGGTAGATGTACCTACTGCGATCTGAATCTGCAACAACAAAAAATAATGTTAGAGAAATTGTAATGAATAAAAATTTACAAAGTTTGTCTGTCTGTCTTTTTGTCTAGTCTAGTGCGTCTTCTTCTTAATAATGCGGTCTTCTATATTCGGAGGTTGGTAGGTAATCAGTTTGGCTATTTTGCCCTTTGAATCTGCCAAACTAATCGGAGCTCGTGGTTAAAATTAAGTGGTTTGTATGACGAGACCTCCACATTGTCGCTAACATGTTAAATTTATTTGCTACGTTGCTCTTATCACAACTCAAATCAAACCCTAGTGCATAGGTAGAGGTACTTCAAGTAGCTCAATAATTGCACTTGATTCCACAGATCAAAATTGTAAAACAACTGAGAAAATAACCATCAAAACCTTGGCCCTGATTACTGCTTGGAGAACAGTAAGTTCACAGAGCGTAACCCTTGTCGTAAAGAATAATGACAACAATCCCTTAATTAATCTGCTACTTACTAATTAGTTTTGTAAATGTATATTTACTTGTACATCTAGTTCGGCCGACGTCAATAAGGGTGTTGGCACAATGTGGAAATAACAGAAGGATTCTGAACACCGAGGTCAAATTGAAGATGTGGGCACGAAAATCTTACGAAACTATCCAGGAAACAATGGACAAGATAAGCTTTGGACCGCGGAAGTTAGCGTATAAAGGATTAGGCCTATGCCCATTGCCCAGCATTGGTCTCTATAGCTGAGTAAATGGACTCTACAGATGGATAGATAGAACACCATGAACTAGTGACTGTCAAGTTACATTTGTGCCTATTTGATTATCGCCATTTTGGCGCTGTAGGCCACTGGAAAGGCACTGAGAGTGTCCATGGAACTAAAATCCATACGCATCTAAAACAGTAGCGTGGCACACTGACTGACAGACGAACCGTATGATCATTTCATGATGCACTAAGAAAGGATTTGTGAAAAAGATCACGAAGTAGGTAGGTAAGTCGTTGTACTTAATTTGCATTATTCCACCGAAGCTTTCATACCTTGCTATTATTGGTTGGTATAGGCCCAGACGGAGTCGCTCACTAATGAGGTTGGCTCAAACAATCAGAGAGCCGGGCAGAAATTGATGGGGCGCTGTTCGGAAACCCATTGAAGAGAGGGGGCGCAGCAAAACGAACCAAGTAAACCGTGGTCAAGGTTGATTTATATAGGGTAATTTACTGACTCCGAATTCGAGGCAAATCAGAACTGGCCGATACTGTCCAGGCAGCCATCATCTTGTCGGAAGTAGTGTGCTTCTATGCCCGGTACTACCGAATCCTGTGTAATTTTATTTCATTGATTTGATCAGTACTGTCCCGACTGCGTATAGAAGAAGAAACAAAGTTGCGAAAGTGGCGTTGGATAGGTCATACTATGCAAAGAACCGAAAACCACCCTTCCAAGATAGCACTGAAATGGTGTCCAACTGGAACACGAAAGAGAGGGCGCCCTAAAACTACCTGGCGTCGATCAGTGCACCAGGAGGCTAACAGCTGCATATCCGAGCTTGAGACGGAGGTGCAAAATCGGCCAGATTGGAAAATTGTTTTGAGAGCCCTATGTCCCTGATTAGGGATAAAAGGAACTGATGAAGATGATGATGATGTCCCGACTGCATGTAGCCGGTTCCATTACTACACCATTACCATTACTACACCTAAATTATTACTGTTCCTTGCCACACCAACTATTTTTAACGGGCTGAAAAACGGATTAAAAAATTACTCTCCTTTTGGGCTTCACCTCAGACGAGTAAATAAGTAACGTGAGTGAGCTCGTAATTTAAAGTACAACTAGCGCCGACAATGAAAAAAAAATTAAATTATCTTCTTTTTCGATGCGTTTTTTGCTAAAAACGAAACGTTAGGAACTCAACGCAAGGCTTAACTATTTTTAGGACCTAAGGTTTAGATTCCAGATCCTTCAAGATCCGCATAAAATCTTTTATCGCTAAAAGTGGCCACTTTTGGCGTTAAAAGATTTTATTCGTAGGTTCTATAGTAGGATCTTGAATCTAAAGAAATTCGCACCAGCGAGAGGCTAGTCCAACTACTCGCTTCGATTTACAATGGGGAGGCAAGCAAAGCTACAAACTTGCCACCATTATAGTCTGATTCTTATTTAACAGATCATAAAGACCAAAGTTGGGGGAGTCATGAGACATTGTTTAAGCACATTCGCGTATTGAATTACGGAATTACAGACTGGCGTATAGCGGTAGGGGTTACTCTTAACTGGTGGGTTTATTCACAGTTTACACAGACTTTGTTGCCTCGTATTTATGCATATAGTAGCCCCTTATTTCACCAATATGGGCCTAACTCTTAGAGCTCCATAATGGTTTGTAATAAATATTGCAAACAAAACCCTATACTATACTGAAACTTTTTTTGACTCAAATGGAGGCTAGTGTCACATATAGCCACTACAACATAACAATACTAAAAATTAAAAACCCCCGACATTTTAGCTTCAAATTAGCATAGCTGATAAACGGCTGAATCGATTTTGATAAAACATTATTATCTAAAAACACCTTGCTAGAAAGCGTGCTTACAAAAAAAACGGCATCCAAATTGGTTCACCCGTTTAAGAGCTATGGTGTCACAGACAGACATATAAAAAGCGGTCAAACTTATAACACCCCTATTTTTGGGTCAGGGGTTAAAAAAGAAGAAGTCACATAGTCCCTTATAATATCTAGGACAGATGGTTTACACTACACTGCGTCTAGTGGAATTTCCATTCACACTCGATGAGTGAAGCGACCACTCAGACGCTCCAGTGCCAGGGAAATTGTTTGAGATGGAGTAAGCTTGCCAAAACGTGAAGGAAAACATCGTGAGTAAAGCCGTAGCTTAGTTGGCTTTGCACGTATTGACTTGTCATTTCTGAGTGCTTATACTGCGAAAAAAAAACTTGTTTGCGACAAATAATAAGTAGGTATTAGAAAAAGATTGTTTATTTCGATAGGATCTATTTTCCTGCAAATAAATAGGATTAATTAGTATAGTTTTCTTTTTATTTGTTATTTATTAGTTTAGTTACCTATGTACATATTTTAATTTTAGTTTAATAAATTATTTTACTCAAAAAAGCTCGTAATGTGGTCATTAATTCGACAACCTTCTTTGAGCAAAGGAGGACTTGCGGGCTACTTTGATTAGGCGCCAGAAAAGTTGTATGGAATTTCATTAATGTCGTGTTATGCGGCCAGAAAAACTGTATGAAAATCCATTAATGTCGAGTTTGGTTTCAAAAATAGAACTCAAAAGTCAGGCACAAAAAGTATTTATTTAGAATTTGGCTGTTTGGGTGCTGGCAGTCTACAAATTGCATAGAAAAAAAAAGCGCGGCCATATTGTTTTCGCCGCTTCGCGCGTTGTTCGAAGTGATTTTTTCTGTGCGTGCTGTTTTTGTTGTAAATAAAAGTGAACTCTTCAAGCAACGAATCCTCCGATTCAATGTGTTTAACAACGCCGAGCATAAAAAGGAAGCGAAATAAGAGATTTAAAGGTACCAATTGCTACCGAAGTCAAAGGAAAAATACAAGTTTATCTACAAAAAGTTTGCGGAATGAAAAATCAACAGAAAGTAAACTAAGACAAAAGGTAAGCTGATTCTATTTAAATTACTCGCATTGTTTGAGTAAAGCACTATACAAGCTTTGGTCTGCAATGAGTGCGCTTCTGGCCACGCTATGATGGCCTCGAGCTTAGCTTAGCTACGCTCTCGGCCGTCAAGCTTGGTCATCATTGCAGCCCTTGCTGTCCGCGCTATAAAGGCCTCGGCCTTCGGTCTCGGCCTTCATTTCAGCTTGTCCATCAAGGGCTGCAATGCTGACCACGCTGTGAAGGCCTTGAGCTGCGCTACGCTGCGCTCTGTCGGCCATCAAAAGCGCGCCAGAAACGCACCCATTAAAGACCGCGGCAGTAATGTACTATTATACCCTTCCTGCAAATAAACCGGTTTTGAAATGACCACTATTCTGGAGTAACATCCAAAGAGAGAGACAGAGAGAGATATCGTCTTGAAAATGGCAACGAGACATTCCATTTGCACGTCTAATAGGTGAATTACATGTTTACGGAACCATAGTCGGGACTTGGGAACAATTTTAATTAATGTTCATTAATTTGTAATTGGTGTTCATGTTCGTGACACGGGAAATTGGCATGTAAGTAAATTATTTCTAAGCCTAATTGGGTCGTTTTTAGGGTTCCGTACCTCAAAAGGAAAAAACGACATACAACGTGTTACACAATGTCCTAACTCTTTTTACAACTCTTTTACAACTCTTTTTACTGGTCAACAGGATATCAATTCTGTCAAAAAAGTTGAAAAAAAACAAGTTTTATTTTATAACCTCAAAATTCAATTTTTTTTATAACTTTTTTGTTATCTGTATTAGCTCAAATTTAAAATATGGTATTTTGTGTGTAGGTGCATTTGCATAGCAATACATTGTGCAAGTCAATGAAAACAATATTTAAAATATATTTCTCCCGCCACAGCGTTCATAAAAAAAAGTAAGATGCAGCCTGTACAATTGTACATTTCCCACTAGCTGGGCAAAGGCCTTCTCTCAGAGAGAGAGTTCGAGCTTTATCACCACGCGTGCTCAATGCGGGTTGGCGATTTTTGCGTTAATATTTTATTAATTAATAAAATAACGGAAATCTTAGATAAAAAAAATAGGTTGTGATCTCTATCACTGGGTGCTATTACCCTGTAAAAAGAGTTAGGATCTTTTTTAACACCTTGTATAAGCTGAATTACGTCAATCAGTACGACTCTACCTACACCCCTAGCCCCGAACGTAGTTACCGCTCGCTGGAGCATTGGGGCGCGATAGGTCATATTGCACACGAGTTCACACGACAGGGTTTGCCTCGGAGGCCCGTAAGTACTCGGAACCGCACCAGGATGCTAATTGTGTAAGTTAAACTTCTATCGCGATAAGTTTCAACTTGACAGTAAAGTTGATGTTGAGGAACTTCAAGGCGTATTTATTTGACGATAGCGATAGCGACTTTCGAAAATATCGATGGAAATCGCTTTGTTCACTTAATCTACAGGGTGTTAAAAGACCGCCAACAAAGCGGGAAACCACATATTGTCCTCATCATAACAACCATTTTTGCCCAAGGAACTATGCCTGGGAAATCAACGGTTTCCGAGATAATGAGGTTCAAAGTCGGACTTTTCAAAAAAATTTTTTTTTGCTTAAATGTACTCAGTATTTAGTACTTAACGTTTGTTCTTAAGAAGCAGTACCAAAATTTTGAATATTTCTTGCATAAAACGACGTTAAAATTGCAACCCGCAATGTATTCTTAACATCGGCACCTCGAGCGTAAGTAACCAAAGTTTATGTCTACGATTGCGCAATATGACTTCTCTGCGTTACACATCCATTGCGTGATAAAATATTTTCCAAAATTGTAACCTAAAAAACCAAAATCATTTCTCAGCAATAATTTATCGAAAAATTACTTATTTTGGTGTCTAGTATGCGTACCTTTCGGCTCTGTTGGCGGTCTTTTATCACCCTGTATAATACAATGTACTTCATGGCGTTCCAACCCATGATAGCGCTTTAGACCTAATCACTTAGAGGTTTACTAAAAACTATAAATAAACAATAGTATAATTTTGTATCATGCTGTTGAAGTAATAGAAGCATTCCTCGTAAAAAGCCTGACTAGGAACGTTAAATACCTGCATGGATGTTTTTCGGTTTCTGGGGCCTTAGCCTGTAACACAATGGCGTATCAATGGCGTCCTAGGTAGAAGGACAAAACCGGGATTTTTTCGTTGTTCTCCTACAACCAGCGAACTAATACTCTAGAATTAGACTCATAATATTCTTTGCTGTACTACAATAACATTAAAAGGACCGACACTGGACCGACAGCATCAATAAATCGTAATTAAAACCGTCAACCGGAAGCCCATTTTGGCACCATTGTGTTACAGGCTAAGGGCCCTGGTTTCTTGCGGTATTTCCAAATGACTCCCTAGTCGATACCAGCTCAAACTCGAATGACCGTCGTCGGTACATCGATCATGTTATGTAAACACACCAATAGCTTAGTGTAAGTCGATCTAGCCGTAAATCTATACGTCTCATTGAGATATCTCAAGCAATCAGACGAACCAAACGCTTGTTCCGATCTACCCTTTGGAGGTAAACGTTGCTGTAGCACATAGTTAATGTAGAGTTGCATTTGGGATAGTGTTTGCTTAACAAGCTATGTAGGATTGCCGGATCGTTTAACAAGCTTGAATCCACTGACCTCTGGCTGTCGATAAAAGTTTTGGATCTAAAACGTTCTTAGTGTTTGTTTGGTTATTGATAACTGATTCTATCTTTTCCATCTCTTTGCCTATCCGCGTTTAAGGATTTATTGGTGATCGAATTGCGGGTCTCAAGTGGAAGTGGGTAACACACCAGACGAGGCGGGAAGATGGTCGGTGAACAAGGGCAGTGACAGAGTGGCGGCCAAGAGTTGGACGACGGTTTGAAGAAAGACCTGCAGCTCAATGGTCCATGGATGCCGATGCCAAGATTCAAGATTCAAAGATTCAAGATTCAAATGTTTTTATTCAATATACCATAAATAAATTATTTATATTGAACGTCAAAATATTATCTAAACTAAGTATCTACCTACTTTTTTTTCTCCAGCTTCTCTAGCTCTGATCGTTCTTGGAGAAGAAGCATGGTAATGAAACTCCAAGGATCTCGTGCTTAAAAAAATAATACATTTTGTAATGCAGGTAGGTACTTAAAAAATAACACATTGGTAAGTGTGGTGATCGTGCGCTGAACTGGTTTAGTGTCAGACTTCTTTGTCATTTGGATAATCATCTATTCTGTAATAGGCCTTTTGGCACAGCGTGTGCCTTACACATTTTTTTTATCGGGCCTCTGGTAAACTTAGGATATCTGTTGGGATCTTATTATAGAAGCGTATACAGTTGCCGAGAAATGAGCTTCTAGCCTTCTTAAGCCTAAGAGTTGGAATTGTAGGCTTATGATGATGGTATTTAGTATTTATATTATGATGGCTACCTAATGTATCGAACTCTGCAAATGCAAGGGACTGGCTGATTATAGTGATGATTTATGGATAATGCGCCAGTACAAAAATACATCTGACGATCGGGCTGCTGGTCTTCCTAACAAACTGGTCATCCAGGTGTGCATTATTTCGCTTGATTCCAGATTCAAATCCATAACATTGGAGCCGAGGTCTAAGGAATCAGTGGTCTAATCCAACGCGCAAATTATTAACAGCTTCACTATGTAAACGGGTTGGACCCCAATCTCACTAGCCAGAGGGTTTGTGACGTCATAACACTCTGGTACTAAGCTAACTAAATTGTTACAATATGAGAGCGCTTATAGCGGTGGTAAAGCAACTTGAGCGTTATTTTATTAGGATATCTTTAAAAAAAAAAAGTTTTTGCACATGTCGTGGTTATTTTGTGGTGGTAGATTTTTACAACGATTTGATTTATGATCATTACAAGCGCTATATTTGACGGGTAGACTGCAATGGTGTCGAAACATCCGGATGTGAATATCGAAAATGTAAAAAAATCTTATATTGAATACTGGTAGGAGCTTACACCCATAAGCAAGCTAGATAAGCAGCATTATACGTTTGGATCTTTGTAATATTTGTAATCGACTTCAAAAAAGGAGAAGGTACTCAATTCGACTTGTATTTTTTATTTGTTACCTACGTGTGTTATGATTTTTTGTTTGAAAAGGTATACTTTTCATGTAGTCTCATAAAAAAATGTAAAGATCTGATGTAAACTTCACCAGTGAAGTCGGTTTTGTTTTCTATTTTGTTAATTTTGTATTGTATCTTTCGGAAACTATTGTTGGAGTTAAAGTCACTGTATCTCTACTCTGTCCTCTGTATGAAATGATTTAGGTCAGTCACAGGATGCCAATAATTTTCAAGCACCATATGAGTCAATCAATCCCCGAAGATGGGCCCTCACCGATTCAATAGAGAGCCTCTATGAATGGACAGACAGAACCCACCGAAAATCGTTTCAATGGAATATGAACTAATCTCTGGACGAAATAATTTGGATGCTGAGAGTAGACCTTTGTAGTGTAGAGTACCTACAACAAGCTGCTTAATTGTAATATTGGCAAGACTATACTTGTTATATTGTTGCAGGGTTCTTGTTTGATTCCTAAATGTAACACCTAACACCTAATGTATGTACAACAAGAAAGCTAAATAAACATTATCTTATCTTATCTTATACTAAAGGGAGGGATGATTTGGCCGAACGCGATCTAAGTGGTCAGAGTGATTATTCTTAAAATCACTTTTTGTTTTTTTTCCAAAGTACTAATAGTTGGAGAGCTGGTGACCAATCGAGATATTTTTTCGTACAAGGCTGGGAGTTAGTAGGCTGATAGAGTAGACTTCACTGAGTCTGGGAAAAATATTTTTTTGGTCCGGTCGCGGTTGAAAGTTACATTTTTTCGACTTTGAAAGTTTAAATGTATCGGTTGAGTCATTTCTTTTTTGTCTACAAGGCTGGGAGTTTTTAGGCTGCCTTTTTAGTCTCCGCTGATCACGAAATCACTATTTATTACTAGCCAAATGCGGTAGAAATATTGTTTTTTATAACCTAGAAAGTGTGAATTTTTGGGTTATAAAACTCAAACTTTCAACCACGCTCGGCCAAAAAAACAAATATTTTCTTGTTTAACGGAGTCTCAACAACTAAAATAGAAGTTTCTAGCCTTGTACGACAAAAAAAATATACTGAACCCATACATTTAAACTTTCAAAGTCGAAAAAATCTAACTTTCAACCGCGACCGTGCCAAAAAAATATTTTTCCCAGACTCAGCGAAGTCTACTCTATCAGCCTACCGACTCCTAGCCTTGTACGAAAAAATATCTCGATTGGTCACCAGCTCTCTAACTATAAGTGGTGCTAGGGAAATGTTTTTAAAGATTTATTATGAGATTTAAAAAATCTGCTCTGACCCTGACCTTCACTTACTCAAAAAATCCCCCTTGTATAGGTACAAAATTCTCATCGATTTTCCTAAACTATAGGAGAGTAGATGAATGGAAATTATAATCCCATGTTGTATCCAATAGTAGAGTTATTGGCTCTTGCAGTCTAATAAATCTAAACACCAACCTAAACCTGGTTTAGGGATCAATCAAACCTCGCCTAAATTCATGCACCTTATCAACATTCAAATTATTAGTCATTGAGCCGGATCATTTTGGGGCATATACCCCAAATTAATGCGGCACAAAACGATAAAAGCAACGAAACTAGGCAATCTACTTATCGTATCGTAAAACTGAACAGATAGGCTGGTTTATTGACCCTTAAAACGGGTTATCGTAACATTTGCATAAGGCTCTATGTTCTATTCTATACACAGAGGGCACAAAATAGAAATATGCAAAAGGTAAGGCGCCGCACACACCGCTCAGAGTTCTGCGTCCCGAGTTCAGAGTTCTCAGATTTCCTTCACGAGAACTCCGCGTTCTGACAGCTTCAGTGTATACACACGACAGCACGTCGAGGCTTACAAGCTAGCACTCTACTCGATTACGTTACGGACGACTTTACTACAAAAGTGTCCGACGTGCCGTAGTGTGTACGGTTCCAAGCAATCCTAATTAGAAAGAACGCGGAACGCAGAACTATGGTCGCGGAATGCAGAACTTTGATCGCGGAACGCAGAACTCCGGGCGGTGTGTGCGGCACCTAAGGATGATGGGTATGATGGGCAAGATTGAGGGGAAGAGGCATGTTAGTAGAAGAAGAAAGTCATGCCTATAAAACGTCAGGAATGGTCCGAGAAGTCAAGGGCAGCGTTGAAGACCTATTTCGTTTGGCAAGAAATGGAGAAGAGTCTAGAGCACACGGATCCTCCGTCCTCCGCCCTAAACCTCTATTTGAAGAAAGGCAGGCCAAGAAAAAGAAGAATAAAGTGGACTTGCGTCAGCCAGGGTTAGCAAACTAACTCTGGATTAATTTAACATTTCCATACAATTATTTATGTTAGCTCAGAGTTAACTGTCTAACCCTGGTTGACGTCAGTAGGCAGAAGTTAAAAATTCGAAAAAAATGAATACCAGAGGCAGTAATTGCAAGAAAACGAGATTCTCACTCAGACGGTTTTGGGAGCACCATCGGACCCGAAGGTGCCCCCAAAACCATCTGACGGATCTCTTCGTTTTTTTGTACAGGCTAGGATAGGCTAGGATAGGCTAGGATACCCCTTTTTGTTTAATTGACACCGTTATGCCGCTCGTGGTAAGAGCTGCCATGGGGTATCTGTGACTGTGGCCGACCGTACCACTTCTTGATAAAAAAATCGTGATAATTTTTAAATTGTTTATGACATTTTAATTCTAAGATCTTCACCTAGCGTGGGTAGGGAAATCGTCTATTACAGCCGACATTCGGTTAGGTCTTCTGTTTTGCATCATTTTGTTGAGAGGCCTCATACAGCTACTAACCCTCGTTTTTACGAGCAGAATGCGTGCCATTTCTGGTCTCCTGGTTATTGCGGGTTAAAAGGTATATTTCTTGCACGATGTTAAAAAAGAGAAAACTGTGTCGTACGTATGTCATTTGTTTATTTTTATAGGCTACATCTACATGCATACGAGAACATTATATTCTTAAAACGTACCCATACATCAACACATTATAATTTGATAGGTACTTACTACTCTACTTAAGACGCCATGTGCGTCTCAAAACTAGCGCCGCCAATGGAAAAAAAAATCATATCTTTTTTTTGGATGTGTTTTTAGCAAAATACGCTCCTGCGATTTCTCAACGCGAGGCTTAACTATTTTTAGGACCTAAGGTTTGGATTCGCATTCGCAGATATGCAAACTCAACACTTTTCCTCGTTCATCAGTGGTGCATTAGTCCCAGCTTGGTGCACATTTGAGTGAGCCTTGGCCTTGGGACTGGTTTCGTCATTATGTCTGCCAGTTGGTTTGCCGTGCCTATCTTTAGGACATTCAGGCTTACTTCTGAAACCTTTTCTCTGACGAAGAAATGCCGAACACTCCGGGTTGTGAGCTAATAGCTGCTTCATTGTCCACATGTAGCATCGGTATGCTTTGGAGTTGCGATAGGAAACTAAATATTCTCTGAAGCCAGATCAATTCTTTTGTTGCCTCACTTGCTGCAACTATTTCGGCCTCGGTGGTCGAGATTGCCACTGAAGCTTGTCTCTGACTTAGCCAGGATAATATACCACCAGCATATAGACATGCTACACCTGAAGTGGATCTGCCTGTTGAAGGATCTCCAGCGTGGTCCGCATCACTGTATCCTTCAATGATATTTTCTTCTTTTCCTTTAAGGTACTTTATACCTAAATTCATAGTGCCTTTACGTACTACTTAGCAGTAGTAATAAGTGCCAAGTAGCCAAGTGTGTAGAATTTTTAGGCAATGAACGTTTTTTTTTTTAACTGGATCCAAAATCGAAAATAGTAGGTTATCAATAAAAATAAGCGGAACCGAATAATTAATATGGTCCTGGTCCAAACTGGTATTTCATTACCTTTAATTTGGTAGATTCCTTATTTGTAAAAAAATGTATTTCCTAACGTTATTTTAATTAGACTTTACATTTAGATAAATCCAGATTCCTAATTAGGCACCTTCGTTCCCAAAGCGAAAAGCCGGTGTCCAAATTAATTTAGTCGCGATTCCACGCGGACAATGCGCCCGCAAGTTTGTTTACCGCACTATAAACACATAATGTTTACTGCAGAATAATAACTCAATATTGCCATGACCCTACTACCACAACAGTTTAAAAAGGTCAAGTGTGAGCCGTACTCACGCACTGAATTTAATAAAGGCAAAAGATTAAAAATAATTAAATTTTAAAAAACACTACTTTTATACGGACCCTCGCACACTGGAACGCTCTCATAGAAACGCCCGGAAACATCCGCCCATTAAAACATGTAGATATTATGAAAAAACTCTTTGTAATTTTGCGTCAAACTTATATAATTTGCCAAGATTGAGTTTATATGATTTGTTTAGTTACGTGTAAACAGAAAGCTCTTACCCGCTTGAAGGGAAGTAAAGTTAATGCTCTGATAGTAAATTATTTGGCATACGTATGAGTGTTTGTTGGTATTTCTACATTTGGTTAAACTGCAACTTTGGGACACACGTTTGTGAATAAACCTGGTACTTTATGCAGATAAACTTTTCTACCTCTCTAGGTTGCTTTTCAGGGATATTCCCTTGAAGTTACAGGTTATGAGTTGTAGGTACTGGTGATATTTACCAAAATTTTAAATCTTAAGGTGAATTGAATTTTTATTCGAGATATTTCTTTCTAAGATCCCTAATGATACTTACCGGATTGTTTTCTTCTAAAACATTTAGATAGTCATACCAAATCCTAAAAAAAAAATTACAGAAATCAGATTTGACGAATTAATTAAATAAATTAGGAGCCCTTGATTAAGAACGGTAATTAAATTTTTTGCCTTAATAAATTTGTAACTAAAAAGAAAAGGGGACAATCAAACATGAAACAACAATGAAAGAAATCTGAAAAAGCTAAGAGTAAGAAATAAACCCAATTGTTCGGCGAGGTGTCCCCGAAGCGAAAAATTATACAAATTACACTTGGCATTCAAACACAAAACACGGATTACGGATCCAATGGATCGGGAGAGAGGGACCGCCTAAAAATTAATTTGAAATACAATTAAAACTTCCACTGGGACTTTTTGGGGAGCTATTAAAATGTCTTTTGTGCAAACTTTTGGGGTACCGTGCCACCGTGACTCACTCTGTCATTCTGTCGCATATTTTTGAGAATATTATTATGATTAAAGACTATTTACCGAAGGAAGCTTAGGCTGATCAGCTGAGACTGGCTTACGCTCTACGGTTTTCTATGAGTTTTGATCTAGGGGAATCAGTACTTTGTCTGAAAAATTTTAGTTTTACTCGACCTTACAAGTACTTTGACATTGTGTATATTCACTGAACGAAAAATTATTAGAATCTCTTGACATAGCATCATAAAAACATAAGTAATGTGTACTAGGTCGAAAAATTTTTGTAAGCGTAAATTTGAGTAATTTACGGTAAGTTTTGTTTAGATTTACTTAATTAATCTATTTAGCACTTGTTTAATTTCATCATAATAAATACAAGAATTGGGGGGTCCATTTGAAATGGCTGCATTAGCACAAGCTGAAACAGGTTTTTTATTATTTACACACTGGATGAAAAAGATTCGATAAATAAAATAACCCTTACAAGTTTGTACGGAACCCTCGGTGCGCGAGTCCGACTCGCATTTGGCCGGGTTTTTTTATGGAAGAAGTATATTTTAAAGGAAAGAATATTATAATTAATTTTCTTCTAAGGCATTTCACGGGATGCTCGCTCCAAATTACCATTGCGGATCTGTCTCTTATTTTTTTGAGGAAGGAGAAGAAAATAATTATATTACACAAAAAGATAGCGTTTGGTTAAAGTGTTTTCGAGCTAGTAACTATAAAAAATAGACACTATAGCCATCGATAGATATTGAATTCCCTTGGTTTATTTCCCAATTATCTAGAAACTATAGATTTTCTCTATCACACAATAAATACAAATCGTCAACTGACTGTAGGGTTTTCAGTCTTACGTGTTAGTAAGTCAAATGTTCTGTGAAAATTTCACCTGCCTATTTTATACGGTTCTAAAGATACAGCCCAGAATAGACGGACGGACAAACAGCATTGGTAGGCAGAGTTTGGCCACCTTCGGGTACGGAACCCTAAAAGGGGTTTCATAACCCTTTACTCGCTTTTAACTTGAAAATTAGTAGTTACTGCTACCTAATATCTGTCATCTAAAAGTTATCTTAGGATTTTTTTTAAATAGAACCTAATGGTGGCACTAATAGTCGTCATGTCAATGTCAAGCTCAAGTGCTGACAGCTACACCAACTTGATATTAGCCAAGACTTGAAATAAGCATTTTTGTTTTCTAAGATCACGTACTTGACGACTATTAATGCCACCCTAAGAGTATTTCCCCCCAAGACGGATCTCACAGAAAAGGTATGATATGTCGCAAATGCACTTCCCCAGTTCCGGGTAGAGAGGCGTAAAAACTGCACAGTTGATTGCATTTAAAAACTAGAATCTCTACTTATTTACCGAAGTAAAAGCCGGGGTGGGTAAGGGCGAGTTTGACGGCCAGAGTTGGTCCTTTGTGGCATCGTTGTTTTAGTAACTTTTAATCGTGGTGGACAAATAAATGCTGAACAAGATGAAACTGGATTCGCGATACTCAAAGACAATTTTGGTACAAAATGGGTCGAATTGGGATAGTTTAAATAGTTTAAGGTCAATAGTTTAAAGTTTAAAGGTTTTTAAAGGTTTTTAATCACATTTCACGCTTTTCAGCACCCTAAATACATCCAGTATGTTATTCTGAAATACATTACTCAGGCCGTCTTGCACCACTTCTTAAATGCCACTTAAGTCGCCATTTAAATCGACTTTTACATAAAGATTTTAGTTACATGCTGTTTAAATCACATTTAAGAAAGTGGTGCAAGACGGCTTAAGACTTTGACATTTTTATTTAGCTGTAAGTCTAAATTTTAAAGAAACTTTTTTTCTTCTTCTTATTGTTCTATATTTCAAAACGTGACGAGTAAAGCAAAATACCTCCTGGTTTTCCTAATTCCGAGTGAATTAGCAAAAGTTACTTTAATATGATTAATATCAAAATAGGGGCAAAAACAAAGCCGAGTGAGTCCACCGCCTGAAACTGCTCGCACCAGGCGCTCTAAAGAAAATTGTCCAAACAGAATTTTGAGCAGCGCGCTAATTTACACGGACACCGCGTCCGCATCGCCAATTCGCGCTGAGTACATCCTGTATAAACGACTATTTGTCCGCCCTGTATACTTTAAAAAGTTGGCGGTATCACAGCCAAAGATATAATTATTTTTCTAGTGATGATTCTTAATTTTCCGGTTAGGTATTGTGAGAGGGTTCAGAAGTCAGTCAGAAGTCAGTCAGAGTCTTTATATCCTTCGATCAACGTTTTATATCGAAATGTGGTTTTATTATTATAATTATTATCCGATACTTTAATATTCATCGGGAATAATAGCTCTACAACTACAACAAAATGTTTCTAAAATGTCACTTCAAGTGTCACAAATTTTATAGTAATTTGAACTTGAGCTCAGGCAGGATCAATTTCGCGAAATCAATATACGACCAAAGTCTAAGTACTTAAAATGTTTGAAACAATAGCTCAGGTATAGCCATAAACCATCTTGCCCAGCGGGTGACAATATTTCAAGAAGCGCATCGGATAAGCCGGCAAATTGCGGCAGTAAACGGTTCTGTCCCGGCGCAAACTTGCTCTTAGACTGAAACTACACTGAGTACTTAGTAGCGATTTGCGATGCGACAGGAAATAAACGTTTTTTATCTTTTATCTTCTCTTAATATCTTTATGGGCTGTAAGTCTTAGGAAATTCTTGTTTTTTTAAGTTTACAAAAAAGTAATATCTAGCTGCTTATGTATTTAACCGGATTCTACAGGGTACCTATTAAAAGACCACGTCTTGTTTACCTGCATCATAGAGAACATTTTTTTCTTCGAAAACAATCATGGTTTAGTAGATAATCAGGTCCAAGATCGGTATTTTTTTTTCAGAAATCTTTCTAGAACTGGCGCGATGGCGTAGCAAATATTTCTGACACGTTTTCGCAATGTGACTCAACGCATTACTCATCCATTGCTCCAAACTAAACGAACGAGGTGCGCTAAAATAATGAAGAAAAAAAGCTAAAATGCCTAGAAATAATTGATGCAAAGGATTCTTTGTTTTGATGGGGGTAGTATGGGAGCCTCTTGTGTTACGTCTACCCTATTTGTTTCGAACTACGTACGTATCGCAGATCGCTCCGCTCACTAGTGTAGCCTCACCCGGCAGAGGAGTCCCGCGGGGTAGCATCGCATTCCCTGTGATTAGAGGCCAAGTTCCGGGAGGCAAGGCCATTGTGTACGTACGTGCTGGATGTGGAATAGCTCCTGCGTATTGTTGATTAAATTAATGAAAAGTCAATATAGGTACCTACTTACAGAGTGGTTCGCCCCGAACTATGAACTCGCGACCCCATATCTCAGCAACCCTTCGACCGATTTGGCTCATGTTCGAACATAAATATTCTCTTTGCTACCAAACATGACGATGACGATCCGACTAAAATTACTCAAGTTATCGTCGAACGAACATTCATACATACCTACATACAAACATACAAACGCCGGATTGTTCCAGTAGACTCGGAGAACTTCGCTTGCTTGTTAAAATATACAGGGTGTTAAAGAAAGGTCCAGTCATACCAAAGGGGTTCCCTTAACACTTCAATACGAGCAACTTTTACTATGGGACCAACATCTAAATCTCAAAAATATATCATAATTATTCTCTATACATTTGGTGCAGACGGTATAATAATTTTGTATTTAAATAAATAAGTAAGAAGGTATATATTTCCGTAAAAAAATACATTGGTTAACAGTACTGTGACTTAAACTGGAACAACTGATATTGTTCCTATAGTAAAAGTTACTTGTATTGATGTGTTAAGCATTCTGTAACACCCTGTAGAAAAGGTAAGCAATTATACATCGTAAGTATAGTGAGATCCAAGTCACGCAATGAAAACCCGCAATTATATTAAAATTTAGTTATTTTACGGTCAATTCGGAACCCAAAGTTTTTTGTTCGAAAGTCTGTTATTGGCTTAATCTTATCTTTAGACAATATAGAGAAACTAATTTCAATATTTTTTTATTTTGGTTCAGTAGTTTGGATTTTACAATGTTTCAAAGATACGGTTTTATAAAGTCAGGCGACGGTCTGCATACTGTTGGCGGTCATAGGAACAAAACATTTTAGCGCATGAAAACAAAACTACTGGACCAAAATAAAAAAATATTTAAATTAGTTTCTCAATATTGTCTAAAGATAAGATTAAGCCAATAACGGACTTTCGAACAAAAAACTTTGGGTTCCGAATTTGCAGTTATTTTACAGTTGGTAGGGTTGATATGCAGTCGATGTAGTTAATCGATGTAGAATATTGTAGAATCAGTAGAGTCACTACAGGGTGCACTCTAAGTCAATAGCGGAACTATAAGTAGGCAATCTACTGATCAATACAAACAACTTGTACTAGGTGGCGAAAAAAATGGAGTGAAAAAAATATCAGCTGTTCCATACAAAAGGTCGCCTCAGTACTGCGCCAAATGTATGAAACAGCTGATATTTTTTTCGCTCCATTTTTGTCGCCACCTAGTACAAGTTGTTTGTATTGATCTGTAGACAGCCTATTTAAAGTTTCGCTATCGACTTAGAGTGCACCCTGTAGTATCAATGTATCAGTCAGCGTATAAGTTACCCAAAATAATTTATATTTGGTAGTGAAACCACAGCACAGCCAACATTTAACGAAACAAGTAGCGAAACCCAGCCTAGCGTTTCCATGTCAAGTAGCAAATTACCGCTACATAAAACACCTGGCCCGAGCGAAGCGTAGACAGTCGAAATGAAGGGAGATTCATCAAGACTGCATAATAATACATTTTGTGAAATCATTTTTACGGCAGGCACCACGGCTGAATGGCTAATGAGGCGCGGTATTTCGCTTTGTTTTCGTATATTCATTAACTGCTGCCAGGGTAGGAGCTAGGGGCGAAATTAGAGCACCAACCTTCAAAAACCTCGTCTTGGTAAATTGGTTGTGACTTGTGAGTAATCGTGATATTTAACTTAGTAGAGTCATAACACTCATTTTGTTTAATACTTTTATTAATTAATAATTTATTTATTCGTCAGACAACATAGGTCCAAAACAGCAACAAAAAATTAGGACGCGATACTACAACTTGATAGCTAAATTATACCTATTTGTTTCGGCTTTGCAAGTCTTCCTAAAATAACTTATCTTATCTGACTGCTATCTGCAACGATATGTCGAGACATAAATAATCCTCCTTTAGGCCTTTGCCAGAGTCGGGTAAAATAGTTTGACTTGAAAAGTCTTTTGTAGCGCGAGTTGTTGCTTAAAACAATTAAAAAAATCCGCCACATGCGAGTCGGACTCGCGCATTGAGGGTTCCATATCGCTATACAAATTTTTATTATAATAATTATGTTTGCCAGAGTCGCTTTTGTCCGTTTTTACCCGATTGCCCTAAAGAGGGTTTTGTTTTAAATTATTTGTTATTATTCTATAAAATAAGCCTAACAATCACATCCGATGAATATTTTAAAGATTCAATATAAGTTGAAAAAAATCGCTCGGGACAAGAATTCATTTTATTATTTTGTTATTCCCGCATAGGTAGGACAGGCGGACAGACAGTGGAGGCAGAGTAGGTTCCCGTTTGGTACACTTCGGGTACGGAAAATAACCAGCCCGAGCACTTAGGACCTGACTACACCCCTGTGTGCGACCATCGTGTTTTGTTTACAAAAAGAAGCACCCATTGTTTGGTTCCTCTTTAAATTAAGCAATTCCCGGAGAAAGAGCCCTTCTGAATGTACAAACTTATAATTTAATTAGTAAGTACAGCCGGCCTCACCCAAAGATACTCCTTTTCGTTCGATTGGCGCCCTTTTGCCGCGCGCAGTAAGAGCTACCATGGGGTATCTGTGACTGTGGCCGACCGTACCTCCTAGCTAAATAAGAGCCTAATAACTCTTCAACGGGCATCATTCGTCGATAGAATATTGGGTCTCTTCATTTTCTTAGAACTTTGCCTTTAATTTAATTTAAAATATATTTTTTTATTATTTAAATTAAAATAAAGGAAAGACAATTTATTAAACGAAATTAAATGAACATAACTAAACTAATAAGAAATAAAAAAAGGAAACTATACTAATTTATCCTACTTAATTTTTATTAAGTAATACTTATTTAGACCTAAATAAAAAAAACTTTTTCGTTTTATTTTCCATCCATTCCTTTTCCATGATAGTATCGCTTAAAATGAAACCATATTTTTGCTATTTCATCTACACTGGGTGGTCTAAAAGTAGAGGATAAGGAATCTAAGTAGGTAAACAAAACAAAACCCAGATGTAGGTATAAAAAAATAAAAAATAATCGCTGAGAACTTGACCACCCGGTATAGAACCTTTTTCGCAGAAACTGACCTCGGCTAGGTAGGTAATCGTATGAGGTAGTGGCCACCCCTGGTGTCAGAGTTTTTAGGCCACCCAAAGGGTCTCTACATGGCTTAACGATTGTTATCAATGAACAACAACCGGGACCAACGGTTTAACGTGCCTTCCGAAGCACGGGAGCGCTCAGATATTATTGCCACTAGCGGTCACCCATCCATGGACTGACCGTGGTCGTTGTTGCTTAACTTTGCCAATCGATTAAGAACGGCTAGTACAACTAGGCTGTGAGCGCTTCACCTCGGCTAATTCCCTGTTTTGTTTGATTCACGACTTCCGGACGTAAATTCATGCACAAAGCTCCATCAACTGGGGACACCAGCTAGCTAAACGTCACCGTTCTTGCTATCAAGTTGAGCTGAATGAAACTCGCAAACCAACTGTCAACTTGTAAAGTGTTTATGCGTTAGCGACACGAGCAAGAGTCCTGTCACCGAAAGGGGTGGAATAGAAGCTCAGCTCAAACCCTTTTAGCATTAGCATGACTGTACAATATCTTAAGTAAAATAAGTATTTTTTTTTGCAAAATCAGCGTTCTTATTCTTTGTCCTCGCCTCTTTCGGGTTCGGCTTTTTTTAATCTTGAGGTGCCACTTGTTTCGTCAATAACCGAAACAAGCGCAGAAGGAGCGTTTGATTCCCGAATAAACTAGTAAATGGCTGACTTTAAAAGAAATATCTTTCATGCACTTTCTATTTTCTTCAAATTGGCGTCATAGTTCCGTATAAAAGATTTACAGATCTGTTATAGTTTTCAGTTCTTTATGTAGAGTAGATATCCATTAAGTAAGGAATTTTCTAAATTCTACACCTAAGAGGGTGAAGGGGATGCCAAAGTTTGAAAAGAAAGAGAGAGAGAGATAGAAAGAAAGAAGTTGCGGACGAAAAGCTAGTCAGCTATATCAAAGACAACTTCACTACAGCATTAACTGCAAGTATTTTTCCCGAAATGATGAAATTGAAGCAAATCAGAGTGAACCTTCTACATTAACTCTCCTGTGATATGATATGGAAGGAATCAAGTTACAATTTAGTTCGTGTCACAACTCACAAGTTTGTTACACAGCTTGTAGTCGGGGTAATAAACTGATTTTGACAGTTGTAAATGGTTGCGGGACACAAACGAATCTGTGTACGCTTAGTATGTGTGATGGAAGTTTTGATTGGTTTAGTTTGGTTATTGTTTGTCTGGTGTGGCAGTGACATTGCCATCATGCTGCTTAGAATAAAGAGACATATCTGCATTGAGTTGAAAACTACTTCAACTCGAACATTAGATAGGTACTCGATGTATTAAAAGTTTGCAGAGCCTTTCGATTACGGAATCTGAAGCTTGGTTGGAATTTGTGATTGTTTTAGTAACCTGAAAATTAAATATTACAAAACGACCAAAAGCTCTTTAGATTTGTCAAAAAAGAGGCTATACTTTTGATTTCCCTTTTAGTGTATGTAGAAGAAGGCCTCTTGGAGTTGAGTTGCAAACTATAAACAGGCAGACATTGCTTGAAAAGTGCTACAAAAGTTGTAGCTAGTTCTTTTTACAGACTACTTTATGTTGCCTCTTGTCAAATGCCTTTTAGCAATCCGTAATCAGGCGCTCAGAGGCCTTAAGAGTCCCCTTCAGGACCGTGGGAACTCGGGGATGGCTAAGCGCGTGAAACACTGTTTTCTATAACTGTTTCACCCAGGTCGAGACGGGGCGCGGGAAAAGTGAGAGGCAATGCGGCTGTATGTCCTTTCGCGAGTATGTAGTTGTAATTCAAATGTAATAGATCTATTTTCCCAAATTTTTTCGTAGTTCAGCTGCCATTTCCACATTTTATTAGCAATTTCAAAAATCTTTTTTTTTTCTGACAATTACAATACATTATTGATGTTCCCAAGGTAGTTAGACTCCAATAGACAATGTAATAATGTAAGTAAATAACAGCTGAAAGTAACCCCTTTTTCGGCGTGAAAAACGCATCGTTCTAATTTCTTTCAGGCTATTTTTTTAATTATCAAAACCATTTGCAAACCTCCGTATTGATCAGCTACTGATATAACCAAGTTTCAGCAAAATCCAGCCTGTAGTTTAGAAATTAAACCAGAACTACGTTTGTATGGGAAAATGGTGCTCTAATACAACGTGTTGTAAAACATCCTAACTCTTTTTACAGGGTGTAACCTAGTGGTCAACAGGATGTCAAATCTGTAAAAAAAAGTTGAAGAAAAACAATTTTAATTTTTGGTATTAGCTCAAATTTTAAAATATGTCTGTGTGTGTAGGTGCATTTACATAGCTTTGAGTTGTTAAAAACATTGTGAAAGTCAATAAAATCAATATTTAAAAAATGCTTTTCTCACGCCACAGCGGTCACATTTTATTAATTTAAAAATCAACGGAACGTCATAGAGCAAAAAAATATTTAGGTTGTGATCCCTATCACCGGGTGCTATTACCCTGTAAAAAGAGTTAGGTACTTTTGTAACACCTTGTATAATAAATAGGCGTAGACATGTTTTTTTTGTACGCTTAATGTAAGTAGAGATATTTTGTAAATTTTTTGAGGCCACTAAGGTTAGGCGCGCTCTATACGGATAATATTTCGCACGTAAACTGAGGACGTTTCTTCTGTGAGGTGAATAGTAGGTACAGTCGGCCACACGCTAGGATACCCCTTTTTGTTCGATTGGCGCCCTTATGCCGCGCGCGGTAAGAGCTGGGTATCTGTGACTGTGGCCGACCGTACATTGTCACGAGAAAAGAAAACAAAATAGATCCCGGAAGTCATAAGCTAACAGAAAATGTTATGAATTCACAAGCGGCAAGCCTATAACTTTAAAATCACAATCGTTGAGGTGCGCCTCGCGATACAGGCGGAACTTCGTTAAATCTGTTTATCGCAAAAAAGCGAGGCTATGTAGGCTCGTGATAAAACAAACCTCCACGCAGGGGGTCCTACTTAAAGCCATTAGTTAGGTGTTAAGTCTCGAGCTGACGATGTTGGTGATCGAATCGCGGGTCTCAAGTGGAAATGGGCAGGACACCTGGCGAGGCGGGAAGATGGCCGGTGGACAAGGGCATTGACAGAGTGCCGGCCAAGAGTTGGACGGCGGTCGGTAGGAAGACCTGCAGCCCGATGGTCGGACGACATCGTTATGGCGGCAGAGGGTCCATGGATGCGGATGGCGAGGGACCGCGAGAGATGGCGCGAGGGGAAAAAGGCAGTGGGCAGCGGGGCTGATGATGATGATGATGAAGTCTCGAGCCTACAGTGAAAATGGTCAGGACACCTGGCGAGGCGGGAAGATGGCTGGTAGACCAAGGCAATGACTAGCCGCCGAGAACAAGCAGCTACCACAAGGGCTTACTGTCACTGTCACTGAAAGTTATAAGTTGGATAAACAACCTTACTACTATAGTATTAGGATACATGACAGACGTCTGGCAGACGTCCGGCACAGCTTTTTTGCACTCGTGGTAGCTAGGTACTCTGTACGGCGGCGATCGGTGGGAAAACCACCCAAATGGTCGGACAATTTATACCGTGAGAGGAAAAATGGGAAAATTATGGTTCAATGGGAGAAGGGGAAAATTGTGGGCAGAAGTGTGCTTTATGACTATAAATTAATGTGAGTGATAAATGATATCAGGACATCATAATCATCATCATTAGACCCCGTTATCTAATGCTCAGTTTGGGGGCAAATAGTGATGTTGCTTCACATTATTAGTCGATGCATATTTATCTATAAAGGGTTGTTTTTCAAAATAAAATTCTTATTTTGTGAATGCTCTAGACATTCATTCCAGCCATTGATTAATTATCGCAACTGCCCCATCACTTGCCCCCAAACTGATCATAAGATAACGGGGTATAATCATCATCAATGTGAGTGGAGTTCCCACAGAACGCTGTATCACCTAGGATAGATGGAAAGGCCGAGTTCATACCACATACAAGGTACACCACATTGTGCGTTTGCATCATTATCAGCAACCCATCGTGGTAAAAGCAAGTGTGCAGTGCGGGCAAACTTGATCAAATATGGATGGTGAAATTCTGCCGCTCGCGCCGCCTCGTAACCGCTTCTAAGCCCATCGAGACAAAACAATGACGGCAGAAGGTTGACTTCTTCTGCCACGCATCGATAATGTTTTTTGAACCCGCTAACGGGTAGCATCTTGCTTTATTTCACAAAGTAAATCAAGAGGGCGTTTCTCGAAAACGTTATCGATGCAGCCGGGCACCACCAACGGGAAAATATTCTTGCAGGGGACATTAAGATGTCATAATAGTTCTGACTGACAGCTTAAACAAAACTTGGCTATAATTTAATGAGATAAATTTACAAAATGTTACCAAATCTATCATCATCATCATCAATCTATCATCAGAATGCCCTCTGGGTCTACAAGTTTAAGAATGTTAAAAGGAAATGGTCTTCAATGCCGCTGAATTGTTTCCATTCGTTTTCAGGTTTTTCTGATCCATTGTTCTGCATTCTGATTCATTGGGTCGAAGCCCAGAGCAAAGGTCGAATATTTGGTACATATTATTTCATTTCGGTTGGTTAGGACCAGCTTGGGGAGCACAATGCCACGATATAATCGCCATCTTGCTTTATTTCACCGCGTGAAGCGAGATGCCGCTATAGCGGATTAAAACTTTTGTCTTGAAGTGGTGCTTCCCTAACTGTTCCTGCATTTTTATCTCCGGCAACGACACGACACTGTGTCCGTAAAACGACGCATGTCAAAAATTCGACGAACAAAAGAAAAAAAAAAGATGCAATCATTCTTCTTTTGTTTCTTCCTCTGTGCCGCTGCCGGCTGCCGTTGCGTCGCCGGAAAATTGCCGCGCGATGGCGAAAATGTTTCAGGGGTTAACAAAAAAAAGTTTTCGCTGTTTGGTTTGGTTTGAAGCTCTCTCTGTGAAAAGGATGGTTTGTTTCGCAGTGAATTTAATCTGGTACCTGTGCCGTATGATATGAATAGCCTAGTGTGGCTGGCGAATAACGAAGAGCCGAGGGCTGTTTTCGCAATTTCAATATGAACACGAAACATGATAATTAAAATTAAAATGAGGATAGCCGTGGAGTGCGATGCGTCCGTTTATAAAATTAAAGCTAGACCAAGTTTTACTGTCTGCAAATAAAAATAATGAAACCAGATTTTGTATTTTTTTAAATGGGGGTCCACGAATGGTAGCTTTGAAAGATAGGATTGGCCCAATAAATCGACGAAAGTAAGAGAGACAATTTCAGTAGACAGTAAGTAGCTGTTGTGGTAGACAATTATTACTCTAACCCACGTATAAATAAAGAGATAAAATGCGTTTAACTATTTGACGTATATCAATTTAGAATGATCTTCTCGTTTTTACTCTGCAAATAACCAGTTTTTCATAAGTTTATAAAAAAGACGGTAAAAGAAGTTTTAGGCTGAAAGATAGCAGCGTGGCGGGAAATTCAAAATTTTCACAGTTTTTAACATTTTGTAGCTAAACTAAGCTATTTTTCTTCAGCGATTTTTCGTTCGCGGCAATAACATAGTATTTTTTTCATTGTTGTAAACAACAGAACAACAATTAAATAATTCAGCCGATTATGTGTTCTGGTTTACGACAAGTTTTTTGGGCAGTGCCACTGCTTCGTAGACCAGAACACATAATCGGCTGAATTGTTGTTGTTCTGTTCTTAAATAATTAAAGTCATGTGAGTACTAATCAGCAAGAACTAATATAAATATAAAACCAATTAAATTTTATTATGGAAATGATAACTATACTACTAAGCCTGAGTAAGCAAATACTCATTGATCAGAGCAATACATTCAACAGATTCAACTGAAGCCAAACACACAAAAACCACTGGCCATTATCTCCAGCCACACGCGATCGTCGCGTCAAAATATTACCCCGGCACCACGCATCATTTGCCGCCAAATATCCAACTTGTATTCGTAGCATTTCGTAGTTCCATCGCAACTAGCCCCGCAGTAAGTCATCTAATATTGATAGGTCTCAGCTCTACCAAGCAAAACATACTTCGTGTGCCACTCAAACGCCCCTGTTGCGTACGCCATAGGGTCGGCATTCCAGTGGGGCAGTAAAGCATTTTGCAAAGGTTCACGTACATACGGGAGCGCCTCGGTGCCCCTTGACCGTAAACTGTGTGTTGACTGTTGACGCATGGCGCAGTGAAAATTGACATCTAAATTACTAACGATGTTTCGGTGGGAATTATTTACGATAAATTAGCACCCTTGTCTCGCGACGCCTATTTGTTTTATGCTACTGTTACATGACAATTATTATGTGTGGTATCGGAGTATCGAATTATGACATTTAGGCCGTCTTGCACCACTTCTTAAATGCCACTTAAGTCGCCATTTAAATAGACTTTTGTATGAAGATTTTAGTTAAATGCTGTTTAAACCATATTTAAGAAAGTGGTGCAAGACGGCCTAAGTGCCGTAAGATCAATCACAGTTTAAACTCAGACCTTAGATTAAACCTAGCATTTTTTATGAAAATTAATCGACAGATAGGGTTTAAACTAGCTTTTTTGGTTTAAACTGTGATTGATCTTACGGGCCTAAGGCCAGTATTAGACGGGGTATCCTTAAAAGATCTCTTGGGAATAGACAGGATAAGCAATCATAGGGGTGCTGCCTAGATGAGAAAGAGATGCCTTGATTGAAAATTGATGATTGAAAAATAAATAGAATGGCTTAAACAAACTGTAATAATCCATCATCATAAGAATTATCAGCGTACCTATATCCCCTGTAATATCTCTGGCCTCCAAATAACGCTCTACATATTTGGACGAGCGAGCGAAGTTCTCCGAGTCTACTGGAACATTGTATGTATGTATGAATGTTCGTTCGACGATAACTTGAGTAAATGTAGTCGGATTGTCATGAAATTTGGTAGGCGGGTAAATGAGGCCAAGAGAATTTTTAAGTTCGAACATGAGCCAAATCGGTCGAGGGGTTACTGAGATAGAGGGTCGCGAGTTCAAAGTTCGGGGTGACCCTCTAGTTTAATCACTTTTTTAGCTTCACTTCAGTGGGGGATGAAAGCTTGAGACTGATTTTTGTTGTAGGTACACACGACAGTACGTCAGAGTGTACACTTTTGTTTTAAAGTCACCCGTAACGTAACCGATTAGAGTACTAACGTCTACTTGCTGTCTTGTGTACCTACATCAGAAACTGATTGCAATAAATAGAGTAGGAGAGCAATAGGATCACAAAAGGACAAAATTGGGGTAGGTACCCAGATAATTATTTAGATGTCAAGGATCAATGTGACAAAAGCCGCGACTAAAGAGGGACGTCATATAAAGCTATTATACCGCGGTATAGACATAAGCAAGCGTATCGCAATGCGACTCTGAATTCCTTGTAGACGTTGCTCATAAAATTGTATCATCGTCCCAGGCGACTTTAAGCGCATATAAGCCCGAATATACGACGGAGAATTTCAGTAACAGTTGCAAGATGTAACGCTGCATAATATGAACATTCTAAAGGATACATGCAGTTCTTGGCGACCTCAACTTGAGACTACTGCTACGTATGAATAAGAGCGGGATTTCAATAGCAATGTAGGAAAACTGCACTATCTTTGTATTCAATTAAGTGCAATTTTCAGTGCTCTCGGAATCACACCTTTGTAATGATGCACTGGGGGGCAAGTCTCGGGATTGAGATTCTGAGAGGATACATTAATTAAATGAAGAAAAACTTTTTTCCCTTTACACAATATGTCAACAGTACCTACTTGGGCTAGACCTCCTAGTAAGTAAATTGATACCTCTATCAGGAAGCCCTACTTAAGGCGCTGGGCATAGTGAAACGCCCGCGCGCAAAGAAAAATGCACAAAATCGATTCCTGTATCAAATTCACTAAACAAATTGAAAATGTTCACATATCAAACCCTAGAATTAGGTGAGACCTATCTAAAACAGCCAGTTTCGTGTTGACATTCATAAAAGTTTTGAAGATATTTTGCTTGAAAAAAAAAAGGCGGCGCACTTTTTTCAAGCTAAATATCTTGCAATCTGTTATGGATATCAACACAAAACTGGCTGTTTTAGATAGGTCTCATCTAATTCTAGGGTTTGATATGTGAACATTTTCGATTTTTTTAGTGTATTTGATACAGAAATCGATTTTGTGCATTTTTCTTTGCGCGCGGGCTAATTCACTATGCCCAGCGCCTTAATAACATGTTGCATTCGAGATTCCCAAGACTGCCCTCTGATCGAAGCAAAGCTATTTAGTACAAGCAGAGCTGTGAGCAAAATTTGTTATAAGACAGGAGAATTTGCTAGGGGTCCGTCAAACAGCGTCTCAACGAGACAGGGGTCTTTGTGTTGCATTAGCAAGTTACATCCCGGACAAAGCTGGTTAAAACCGGTTTATACCAGCAAAAAGGGGATTCTGCGAGGGTTCTCGGTTTGACTTCTTTATTAATTTAAAGTATAAGATACGTCTCGTCTTCGCTGTCTGAAGAGGGATTTGTGTTCTTTGAAATTCTATTAATACTCATCAAATAGGTACTTTTTCAACCTCGGTACGTAAGATTCTGTGTGTATTGCATGTTTGTTAAAAACGGCCTTTTTCAATTTATGATAGCGTAAAGGGCTTAAAATATAGCCAGATAGCTAACAATTTTATTGTAATTCAGGGGTTTTTAGGATACCATCATTTGTTATACGTCTGTAGGTATGTTATGCTTTTGCGCCTAACCTCGTCTTATTCAAGATCTTCTGGTTCAATAAATTAGCGACCGGCAATACCGGCATGTTGTCAGAAACAAGTAAGTTATTAGACGCGTAAATTAAGCTACAGCCCTCGGGATACATTTGACTAAATACCCTATGATTTATATTTAGAACCTGAGGGCAAAAAGTGCCTATTTATGGTCTAGAGGGCGCCTTTATCTTCGTTCATAAGTGGATCCCTTGAGAACGGCTGTTATACTGCCGGTTTCTGAATTGAGAAAATCGCTAAGCAAATGGGTAAGTATCGTCCTATCTCTGCAGATTTCTCACAAAAGAGCGTGACAGAGCGATAAATAAGTATGTGCTTAGTAAAATTCTCAACTCAGAAACCGGGCCCTAGTGTGTCTTACACAAGGAATAGTTTGAAATTAGGAAAATTTACATACTAACATAATTATTTGGAAAAGTTGTAAATACATTTACGGATGAATTTTTTCAATGAAAAGCGGAAAATGACAAAAACAGTACTGCACATTTTGTATTTCGTAAACGGTTAAACTTACTTGTTTTTAAATCGATTTAGCCAACTAGTTTTGAGACGGCGTCGCGAGGGCCGTCTCAGCTCCATGATTAAGGTCTCCGAATGAGAACCGAAACTAGTCGGCTACAACAGTATTTATTACAGAAACTGATGATGGTTTGTCGGAGTTCGATGGTCGATTGAATTGGATGAAATTTCATCAGTGTTGCCAACGGTACGACAAATTACCGTAAAGTGTAATAATCATAACCAGAAACATAATTCATTGCTTGCAAATTTTATCGCATCACGTAGTTGATGTCAGTATCCTACCTACCTATTCTATATTTATCAAAAACCATTTATGTTTTCGCTTTCAAGAATAAAAATTGCAAATATATGACACGGCATTTTTACCGATTGAACATGGCAAGCCTGATTCTTATCTGTGGTGTTTATGTATCTTTAGTATTAGTACTTTCTAATCTGTGAATCTGTGGGTAAAAGCTTTATTTGACTGCCGTCATGTAGCCGTATTTTCTTCGCCATCTAGCGAGCATTTTAAAATCAGCTTTTAACTGTCAGTTGAAAACGGCTCATTCTGAAAAGAAGGCTCATTCCTCCACATCTTCATATTTCGGCAAAAAACGCCTCCCAGAAGTAGCACGCGCCCCTCATTAGCAGCGGCAATATTTGCGGGTAGAGTCCGTTCGCTTAGATAGTGTCGGTACCCACGACGGCATTCTTGGTTCTTGGGATACCAACAATTTTTGAAGTATCTGTGATGGGCGCAGACAAATTCATTTCAACACAATGCTGATGGACATTCACTAGAATTTGCTTAAATGTTTTACAAAACCTTCGTCTTTGAATTTTTGGGTCATTCGAAGTTTCGTCTAGAGGCAACTCGCTGTCCTAACGAACGAAAAAACATTTTATCTACACGCAGCGATCGACACTCAAAACAAAATACTAAGTCAAAAGTCACGCGTACAACCTCTCAATACGACGCTTCTTTAACGAGCGGCGAGCCAAATTCACTGGCGTGTTTGCGCCGCGTCGGCTTCCTTTAATTTCTTTTGTGAAAAGCCGTCGCGTGCTAAGGCGGCAAATATCAAAGTGACACTATGATAGCGAACGGACTTTAGGCTCTTAGGAGATTTGAGCCACATTATCGCACAGCAGAGGGAACATTATCGTTGTGCTAAAGCCAGGTCACGTAGTCGCAGCTGACCGTTAGTGGCAACTGCGTGCGGTCGCAGAATGTTATAAAAGCAGGTTGACTCAGTATAACCAAACTAGTGGCCATAATAAAAAGATAAAACAGTAGCTACAATGAGCCGTTTTCAACTGACAGTTAAAAGCTGATTTTAAAATGCTTGCTAGATGGCGCAGAAAATACGGCTACATAACGGCAGTCAAATAACGCTTTTTCCCACAGATTCACAGATAAGAAAGTACTAGTACTAAAGATACACAAACACCACAGATAAGAATCAGGCTTGCCATGTTCAATCATATATTTGCAACTTTTATTCTTGAAAGCAAAAACATAAATTTTTGGATAAATATATAATAGGTAGGTAGAATACTGACATCAACTACGTGATGCGATAAAATTTGCAAGCAATGAATTGTGTTTCTGGTTATGATTATTACAGAATACAGCAACTTGTCGTACCGTTGGCAACACTTGTAAAATTTCAAATGACTGGCGTAAAGTGCCGTACTATATGAGAGCCATCAGTTGAGAAAACAGGCCATTGATGGTAATTTATTATGATAATTCGTTGTACTATAATTATCTGAGTTCAAGACCTATCTAGCAAGGTAGCATAGCCATGTATTGAAAGCAGCTGCAAAAAAATAGTAATAAGTTTCTAAGACAAAAAAACTGCCTACCGTAAGCACACTTACCTAGGTACAATGCCTACCTAACATAGGTGGAATGTGTCACCATACCACACTAAAATTACAGCGAGTTCACTTTTTGAACTTAAACTTTCGTAAGCACTGCTGCACATTTTGTGTTTAGTAAGCTGAGTTTTACTTAGGCGGTACCTTTATTTATGCTGGGCTCCTGGCGCGCAGTCAGAGGCTGGTCACGGCGTTGCAAAGGCCGTCTCTGCTCCATGATTCTCCGAAAGGTCTCCGAATGAGAACCGGAACTAGTCGGGTACACCGACAACAATAAAAGGAAGTGAAACCGTTTACTAAAATACAAAAAGTGAGTTGACCTTCTGCAATGCACGTCAACCCTGTGGTGCGGTGCCAACACGCCAAAATACTTATTTAAAAGCAAACTTGGACCCGACGGGGCTACACAGACGTTTTCGGGTTAAGATAGTTGTTTTTTATGAGGTTGCCATGTAATTTGCGGTTGTTGTAGGCTTGCAAATTATTTGGTCATGTTGTTACTTACCTAGCTGTTTCAGATATATGAGACAATTTATAAATTATTATTATTTCTATCAAGATAGATAGGAAAGTAAGTCATTCTCACAGTTATTAAGTACATCTAGGGTGGTATTCTAGAACGCTACTTAAACTCTGTTTAAACTCAGTTCAAACTAGAAAGCTCCTTGAACTCTGTTTAAACTCAGTTTAAGTAGAGTTTAGTAGTGTCGACTGTCGATAAAACAGTGCATGTTTTGATTTGAATATCCCTCCCTTCATATAAAAACATGCACTGCTTTATCGACAGTCTGAACTCTGTTTAAACTGAGTTTAAGTAGCGTTCTAGATTACCACCTATTAGAGTTAGATAGTCCCGAGGGTCCATAATTGAAATCCAGCAGTGTCAATTTATACTTTTATTGTCGCTGACATACATGTAGTTTTAATATAATATTATGTACAACATTATCTTACAGGGTGCGAAAACAGACCTAAGCATTTGATAAAATACAGAACGTTTTTTTTATTGCTGTTATTGCTGGTATTCCTCATTGGGTCCTCAATAAAACAGCTTTTTATCTTTGTCTCTCAGTGGGACAAAACAGTCAGGGAGAGCAAGAATAAACCCCAAATACCAATCACAACTTTCCATCCCAAGCATTTCCTTCCTTATAAAAATCTATAACCTGCTTTCGCTTTGATCTTTAAAATGTTCGTGACGATGACGTTTTGTAATTATAAAAAATCTAATTTACGCTGTTCTCGAGTTACCACAAACAATTCGGAAGGCAAAGTTTTTTGTTCGAAAGTCCGTTATTGGCTTAATCTTATCTTTAGGCAATATTGAGAAACTAATTTCAATATTTTTTATTTTGGTTCAGTAGTTTGGATTTTACAACGTTTCAAAGATACGGTTTTATGACGTCACGCGACGGTCTGCATACTGTTGGCGGTCATAGGAACAAAACCAAAATAAAAAATATTGAAATTAGTTTCTCAATATTGCCTAAAGATAAGATTAAGCCAATAACGGACTTTCGAACAAAAAACTTTGCCTTCCGAATTGGGTATTTGACTGAAAAGTTAAGACAGCTTAATATTACGCTCATGAAATAAAACTTTTAAAAATACGAAGTCTAACAAGTTATCCTTTTGACTTACTTGTTACATTGTAAAAAAGTTATAGCCCTATTTATAAAACACAGTCAACACTAATCAACGCTTTAAACCAGCTATTCTTAGACCTTAGACCTTAGATACGGCAGTTAGTATTTTATGGTACACCTTGTTATAGGTATCGAAGCTAACAAATAACTAGAGCTAACAAAAACACCGATCATTTTGCTCTAGGTCCTACACTGAAAAGGAAAATGTATGCGCTGTACTTACCTACGTTATTTAAACAACAAAGGATGTCTGCGGAAAATTTTAACAACGTCGTCGCTTTGTTAGTAACTATATCATCTTTCAAGGACCCTCAGTGCGTCCATGTCTACGCTGAACTAATAGTACCTACCTAAGTGGAGTTAAACAAATTTTAACTACTAGCGGACCCAGTTTTGCAGCGCGCGAGTACTTTTAAACTCTGGAATGTGGAAATATCCTACTTCCTACTACAGTATTATTATATTTGCGAAAGTTTGTAAGTATGGATGGATGTTTGTTACTATTTCACGCTGAAACGGCTGAACGGATTTGGGTGAAATTTTGAATAGAGATAGCTTCGACATCAGAATAACACATAGGCTACATAATATTATCACTCTTTTACACTTAGGAGCAAAGTAAAGCATATATATTTTTCTGTAGTCCACGCGGACGAAGTCGCGAGCAAAAGCTAGTGTGGAAATAAGGTTACGATTTATGAAGTATCGTTGCCGGTGGAGGAAAACATCGTGAGTAAACCCGGCCGCGGCTTGATTGGCTCCGTAAGTATTTTTGGCAAAAAAGTCAATACAAGGTGTTACAAAAGTACCTAACTCTTTTTACAGGGTAATAGCACCCGGTGATAGGGATCACAACCTAAATATTGTTTTTGTTCTGTGACGTTCCATTAATTTTTAAATTAATAAAATGTCAACGATGTGGCGGGATAAAAGTATTTTTTAAATATTGTTTTCATTGACTTTCACAATGTTTTAACTACTCAAAGCAATGTAAATGCACCTACACGCACAAACATATTTTTAAATTTGAGCTAATAACAAAAACAAAAAAGTAATGAAATTTTTTCAATTTTGAGGTTATAAAATAAAAATAGTTTATTTCAACTTTTTTTTACAGATTTGACATCCTGTTGACCAGTAGGTTACACCCTGTAAAAAGAGTAAGGTGCTTTTGTAACACCTTGTATAAGCCGTTATCGCCTCGAGCTAAAAATCTAGAATTATGGTCTATGAAGTCTATGACTTCTATCTAATTACCTACGTTGGTTTTCGTTACCAAAGTAGGTATTATATTTTCCGGATTTTAATTAAAGTTGTTTTCTTTTGTCAATCCTGGTACTCAAGTAGAGATTTTTGGGACCTAGAAGCTTAGGTGACGCACGAAATGTTTATGCTGTTTGGTGTTATATAACTTTGCTAATGGTTTCCAAACTAGTTATGTTTGTCTATTTCCGGACACAATACCTCCCCCAAAACTTTCATACTTGGCACTTGGCAGTTGACTGCTAAATATTTCACAATTCAACTAAGACATCCCGGTATTACTCTCATTAAATTAGGCCCATTTGCTTCCAGGCCAAGCTTTAACGTATAGCGCAGCAAACCTTTATCACACGAGGCCCTAATTGTTTGTGAGATTAAATTCATTAATGTCGGGGACGGATTTTCGGGACACATTTTTGAGACAACTCGCGTCGTTGCGGTCGCACTAAAATGCGGAAGGTGTTAGGTTAGGCCGCATTTATTGTCTAGCGGAAAGAGATACTGCACTGGAAGGGTTAATGTGTTGGGAATACTTTCGGCATGTTTACATGAATGTGTTGTTTGCATTGTTTTGTGACATGTAGGTTGAAGTTGGACGGTGGGCTCCCAAGCGGCCTTCGATGGAATAAACAAGCGGCAGGTAAAGGCTCAGTTTCAGAATTGTTGTAGTTAAAAGAAGAGACACCCACTTTTTTATACAATTTTATTAGTTTTACAAAATTAAATAATATTAATATAATAATCGATCAATATTGTAACCTAACCTAACTAACCTTTACTGCATAGTTGCTTAATGCATGTACCGGCTCCGTTTCTATCGTGGGTTTTTTTCATGAAGATTTCCTCTGAGTACAGTAAGCTGATGAAATCAAGGCAAGAGAGTTAACCCCCGCGGCACACTGACAAGAAATACTGCCTGCTGTTTTTCAGTAAATTTCTGTGCCAAAATAATAAAGAGTCTTAATGCGCTTTCACTTAGGCATTCTACTTCCTCACATGGAGCCAACAAACACTAATGATGCCCGCACTATGCCAGTCTGGCTGTCCCTCTTACGCTCACAGCTTCCACCTATCTTCCCTTCTCTTCAGCGACTTTAATAGTTGTTTTTCCCGCGGCCGGGCTAAGTGCAATTTATATTAATACGGTCATATTTTCACGTGTTGGTTACCCGCATTTTCATATTAACCGCGGACTACGGGGCTCTGGGATAATGTGCGTACGCCGCACCTCCGTCATTGTGTTTGCGACCTGATTAAATTTGCATACGAAATTCGGCTTTATGGAGTGTAGGTGGGCATGGTTTATGGACTAATTCCGGGGCTGGCTGCGGATTTTTTCGCTGTAAACGGTGTCCCACAGAATGGTTCAACAAGAACCACACAGAACTCTCTCGAGCCGCGATGTCACGGGCCAACGTGGCCATACTGGTACTAAAAGAAGAAGATGGAGAAATGCTATTTGATTGACTCAAGATCGAACTCAAGTAGGTGATCTCAGAAAAATCAAATGCTAATGTCAAGCCTTGGCTAATGTCAATGTCAATCTCATGTAATAGCTGACAACTACTCAAGTTTGACTTTAGCCAAGACTTGACATTAGCATTTGACATTTCTGTGTTCACCTAATTGAGATCGAGCTCAAGTGCCTAGGTGAACTCAGGCGACTATTAATGGAAATATTATTAAACCTTAGTGGAAATATCCCAGCTGCGGGTTAAATCTCACTTTTCAAACGTTTGCTAGACGTTTGATTGGCGATCAAGAAATGGTGAAATTGAGTCAAACTGACCGCAGCGTGGTAAGATATTTTGAGTTTGCCGTCACATGAATTCTCTCAAAATCCTTCAGTTTTTATGGTAACGATTGTACATTGTTTTTATTTTCGGTGCATGCTTGCACTGGGATTTGAACCTGGGAAGCTTTTGTGTCCAACGTAGATACGTACTGAAATAATGCAGAAATAATCCTTTGTTCGATGGCAAAAATAAACAAACTAGCTTTGGTAGCTTTTATGAATTGCTGAGTAACGAATGATGCTCACTGATAAATAAAAAAATATCGTGTTTGCAAAACAAATCCATAGTCAGCTTAAACGTAGCGTATTTTTTATTTACTCCGTAAAATAACTCGCTCACAGTTCAATACTCAAAGCTATTATGAAATGTTATTGTTCAGTTAAATAACAAGATCGCAAATACAAATTGTTATTTTCCGCTTGCTCAGATTTGCAGTCCGTAGACTGATATTTATAGAATGAAGTCCAGTACTCAGCATCAGAGGTACCAAGTCACTTCATTCGTCTAGTGTGAGTGGAGGTACGGTCGGCCACAGTCACAGATACCCCATGGCAGCTCTTACCGCGTGCGGCATAAGGGCGCCGATGGAACAAAACGGGGTATCCTAGCGTCTGGCCGGGTATCCTACCACTAGATGATGATGTGAATGTTGATCTAACATTCACTTTGTCGCCTTTCACGTAACTCTTTGTTAGTCCGCGCAGAATATTTACAAAAAATAAAGTATTTATGGTAAAATAAATTTGCGCTTTCACCTTGATATGTTTCAGGAATAAAGCTATCAAAAATTGCCCTGTATACGTGTGTTTTTTCAGTGGTTTTGGCTACGCGTTGTTAGTCAGCAGGTATATCAGTTACAGTAATGTTACATGTACATGTTACATACAAATACAAATACAAATTCAGTTGACTTGATTGATATCAACAAAAAACACACTACAATGTCTTACTAACTCCCTATACAGGGTGTCCCAAAAAATAGCGTCAAGCGGAAGTCCAGAGATATAGCACCTTTAGGGGTACCCGAACCATCCCCATGTATGTTCAGCGATTTTTTGACGTTTAGAAGTTATGAGGCTTTTAAGGTTTTTTTGGGAAGAATTACCTAGCATTGGTTTTTATTTTTTAACTTTTTTTTATATTTTTTATTTATTGGGGTCTTAGATAACTAGTCTATCATCAAAAAAATAATGATCAGCTTTGAACTTGTAAAAGATACCGCAATGTTGATCCAAAGTTCAAAAATGCCGTTGCCATCGAATAAGTTAGTATGGAGAGAAAAAAAAGTAGGGGTCTGAAGGATTTTTTATTGACTTATAAAACTTTCCTGCAACTTGAACCTTCAGAAAAACCTAAAAAATCTGTCACTTTATCGGCCTTTTATTCGAGTAATAAGCGGTCAACGTTGAAAAACTGGTTTTCTTTTATTTTTGTTGATTCGGACAAAACACATGTACGGTTTTACAACAAAAAAAGCTAATTAGGTATCTGTTTACCAATATCGTGTTTACCAACATCGTTACCACAAAACTGTGTTTTATACGACAGTTTAGACTTAGATACGTATCAGCAGCGTCTTAGACATTGTTTTAAACCCGTTAAACACTTGATAAACCCGTGTTTAGCGGATAATGTTACACCTGCAGTGTTTACCAAGTTTATGTGGTAACATTTATAAATTGAACCCTAAAGGTACTTTCTTTTCAATTCCAAATCAATTCCGTTCAGACAGTCCGCGGCCGATAGGTACTTGACTTGCGACTGGATTTTCATTTCATTGTATTACTGGTTGTTGTTGTAGTATCTATCTTCTCAGACACCCTTCCAGTTGGTTCGAATGTAATATTTTGTGTTGTTTGATCTAAAGTTAACTTAAGAAAACTAAAGCCTTTGCATATACGAAATGAGATGATTTATCAGTGTCCACTGGCACAGTCAACAAGCACGTAGACGCTTACACTGTCATTGCAAAGTCCCCCGTAAGGTAACTGCATGCGTGTAAGGGTCTACGTGCTGTCCTGAAAGTACATAATGAAAAAGAGAAAACCTTACAACATAATAAAAGTTCCACTATTAGCCTTTAGAACTTACGCTCAAAAAATTTATGGTCCAAGAAGAAATTCCACAAAGATATGCCGCCATGTTGATTTAATTTGGAAAACTTTTTTATTGCGAATAGGTATGGAATGGAAGGATGGAAAGTTTTAAGTATGTATTTAATGAGAATTCTGCTTTATTTTTATTTAAGTACGAAAAAAGGAACTGAAATGTGAGTGGATTAGAGAAAATGTAGGTACGTCTTTATGCTATTCTAAAAAAGGCTGCCATAATATTTGGTACCTAGGTGCCCCTGTAGGTATCCGTAGTTATTTGGCATTATGGATAGTGTCAGCAGAAATCATTTCTGATTCTGAACTTTGTTCGCCTTTAAACACGCAAAAAAAGTTAGTGAGCCATGTATAACCATAACCGTAAAAAGTAAGACGTAGCCTGTACAATTGTACATGTCCCACTAGCTGGGCAAAGGCCTTCTCTGAGAGAGAGAGAGAGCTTAATCACCACGCGTGCTCAACGCGGGTTGGCGATTTTTGCGTTGAGGGTATAATGCCTCACACGCTCAGGTTTCCTCACGATGTTTTCCTTCACCGTCAGCGAGTGGTATTGCTACTACAAATTCACAAATGTACGTAACTTTGAAATTAAACAAAGTCATATATACATGCCAGCACCGGGAATCGAACCGAGGACCTAACCGTAATTAACAAAAAAAAACCGTTCTAGATCTTAGAAGTTGTTCATCAGAAGTCCGGATTTACAATCACGTTACTGCACTGATTTTGATTGATCTGCTGCTGTCCGTTGATTGTTCACCATCTCCAAAGTTCTTCACCAAATCTTCAATTTTTTTTATGGGACCACAAATTAAATAATTCAAGTACGGATCAAATTGAATATCTCCTCCTCTTTTGAAGTCGGTTACTAAATCTAAACTAGTGGTTCGCCCCGAACTACGAACTCGCGAGCCCATATCTCAGCAACCCCCCGACCGATTTGGCTCATGTTCGAAATTAAAAATTCTCTTTGCCTCATTTACCCGCCTACCAAATTTCATGACGATCCGACTTCATTTACTCAAGTTATCGTCGAACGAACATTCATACATACAAACATACAGACATACAAACATACATACATACATACATACAAACATACAAACGCCGGATTGTTCAAGTAGACTCGGAGAACTTCGCTCGCTTCGCTCGCTCGTTCAATAACTTGTAGATTCTACCATTTTCCTCTTTTAAGCGACGAAAAAATCACCCTGTGTACTGTATTTTTTGTTTAGTTCCAATATAAACTGGGTATTAGTTGATGCATTGACAATCTATCAGATTACTTGACAAACCCCAACCTAGTTTTTCCTGCATAGGGCTTGTGCAGCGTGAGCGCGTACAGCGACTTGATACAACTTATTGAGTCCTATGCGGCAAGGCTGACTGCCAATTTCTGAATTGAGAAATTTGCTAAGCAAGCACTGCAGATTTCTCAAAAGAACAGAACGGGCTCCGACAATACTTAAGATTTACTTAGTAAAATTCTCAATTCAGAAATCCGGCCTGAGGCTACTAAGCTGCGATTTGCAATGCGATAGGTAGAGCGAAGTATACAATGATCATGCATGAATCATAGTTTGGTTCAATATTTGGCGAGCCCAGTACATAGTCGTAATCGTTTAAGATGAAATACGTCTCACAACTAGCGCCGCCAATGAAAAAAAATCATATCTTTTTTTTGGTGCGTTTTTAGCAAAAAACGCTCCTGCGATTTCTCAACGCGAGGCTTAACTATTTTTAAGACCTAAAGTTTGGATACCAGATCCTAGAACTTAAGAATACAATCGTAGGAATCGTAGGAAATCCAATCCTGGAATCCGAACCTAAGCCTCGCGTAGAGAATTTTTTTGCTAAAAACGCATCAAAAAAAAAGATATGATTTTTTTTCAATTGGCGGCGCTAGTTGTGAGACGTACGGCGTCTTAATGACTAAATTTGTTTTGATCGCCTATCACAGACAGATCGCGTCGCTCACTACTGTAGCCGGCGCCATACCCTGACGTTATCGTATTCCACAGACGTCAGTCTGGCTCAGACCGCAGACCGCAGGCCGCCAACAATAACTACACAACGCACACACCACAGTGTAGTACGCAGGGCTGGTATCTGAATTCACCTTGCTACTCAGGGGGCGTTAGAATTAACTTTACTTTGGTAAATTTTCTTGATGTCAATGGCGTTGGTTCTCTCTCACCCACACTAGATGGATGATATCACCCACTCGAATGCTGCAGTACCTTTGACATGTTTTAGAAGGACTAGGCCAAAGATTACAATGTATGTATTGCTACTAAAAAATATTCAACAGTTAGGTATGTACGCACGTTGCCCGACGCGTTAAGGCTCGGTATAAGGCTAACTAGCGCCACCAATGTTGAAAAAATCATATGTCCCTTCAGAAGAAGTTTCTGACAAAATCCTAAGATGAGCTCATGCGCCATGCTTTTCTAGATTTTTAAGTGTAGGTACCCAACTCAATTTCAAGTCTTAAGCTAAAAAATTTTCGATATCCGCCAAAAACGGCCGCTTTTGGCGGTTATCGAAATTTTTTTAGCTTAAAAGTAAATTTCGAAGAGGGTATCTACACTTAAAAATCTAGAAAAGCACGGCGCATAGGCTCATCTTAGGATTTTTTCAGAAACTTCTTCTAAAGGAAGATATGATTTTTTTAACATTGGTGGCGCTAGTTAGCCTTATACCGAGCCTTAAAGCCTCCTTTGTAATATTTAATGTTTCAAGCGGGTCATGCAATTCAATGCAACTGATGCATTTATAGAACTTTGTGTCGGTTTCTGATTGTTATTTTGGGGTGCTATCTGCAATTTTCAGCTGTGGCAGGGTTCTGTTCGGTTTTGATTAAATTAATTTCCTATTTATTGAATTATCCACAATAGAGAGAGGGAGGCCAAAATTGTATTACCTTTTTATTTCACTAAGGTAGGTAGAGTCGGCCATACTCTAGGATAACCCTTTTTTGTTTGATTGGCGCCCTTATGCCGTGCGGTGTAAAAGCTGCCATGGGGTATCTGTGTTGTGACTAAGGCCGACCGTACATAAATGCACAAAAAAACATCATCGTTTGCTATTTAATTGCTGTACGGCATTTGCAGAGTTATTTACGTTTGCACCAGTATTAAGTGAGCATTTCATTTCGTAAAGGTTTTTTTTTGGGATTACGAGATATTATGAATGGCATTTACTGAATTAGCTTGGAATAGGTAGTTATTTATGCAACAACGTTGTTTAGAAATCGCCCAAGAAGCCTTACGGTCCAATTTCCGCTGACACAAGAACAAACCGCGTAATCTCTCTCTAAGTCTTTAATGAAGCCGTCATTTCGTCGTCAGATCAATTTGTACCAACGCTAATAACTAAGCCTCTTGTCAAAAAACAAAGTTGTGGGAATTATAAATAATTGAAAGGGAATATTTAATATTATCGCAAAACGCTCGAATGACTCGCACGAAGCCTGTGCCATTTTTTGTTGAGGTATTCGTTTATCTTTGGTCTCATCTCTCAAACAATATTTTTACACATAACGCCTTATTCCATTACACCACACTAACTAAATATCAAAGAAAACCACTTAGAACCTTCAATCGAAACCTAAATTGAGAGTGAGTTTAGAAACAATCTCATTACATCCCCTCAAAGAAAGACTCACAAAAAACAGCTGAAATAAGCATCATACCCAAATGTTATAAGACATCGGTCGAAATACCTAAATAGGGTTTCAGAAATAATCCTCTTTATATTTTCTTTGTGCGACCATTCTTGGAACCCTGACCAGAGAGAATAAAAAAGTAACAACTCGTCGTAATTTTTGCACAAAACGGGAAAAAATACACCTTATAACTTTGAGATTTTAATGTAAAATATTAAGCGTAACATACATTATACTGGCCGCATTAGACCCTTCATATAATCCTGCACACATGTTTTTCTTTTTCTGTGAAAAGAAAAAAAACCTTTGCAGTGTTATACTCTGGATAAAGCGATATGAAAGGGGTTTATAAAAGGAAATGTGATCGTAATGCGCTGCTTCAATATTTGATAGGGGTAAACCTGTATATCATAGCTTATATTTATTTTACGCACCTCGGCTTTGCTTTCCTTATATTGTTATTAGTTTATTCAGTGTTTTGTTAGTAAAAGTGTTCATCGGATATGATACAGCCTATCCGAAACAGGCGTATATGTTTCAAGACCCTCAAACCTTTTAAAATAACAAAAAGGGACTCTATCATAATTTATTTTATGGATCCCTTTTTGAGTCCAGAAATATCAAAAAATCACACAAAAGGTAACAAAAAAAATAATGCAATAACTCATTGAATATTTTAATTCCATCGTGTCAAGGTGGAATAAGTATTAGCTCCCGTGGGCACTTATTAGGTAAACCCTAGTTTGGTGCTAGTTTAGGTACTTTACGTGGGTTGATAAACACATTAGGTTTCTAAATGCTTGCGTACCTACTTACTAAAATCACTAAACACTGGAACACAAAATACAGTCATCTGACGAGATAAAACTCCCTGAAAGCAAAGTTCGGTTCAACCTAGATTAAGGTTGGACGATAGCAACGTGGCGGGAAATTCAAAATTTTCACAGTCATCAACAAGTTTTTTGGGCAGTGCCACTGCTTCGTAGACCAGAACACATAATCGGCTGAATTATTGTTGTTCTGTTGTTTACAATAATGAAAAGAATACAATGTTTTTGCCGTGAACGAAAAATCGCTGAACTTAAATAGCTCAGTTTATCTTCAAAATATAAAAAAATGAGAATTTTTTTAATTTTCCGCTACGCTGCTATTGTCCAACCTTAAGCCCAATAAATTTTCATTACAACATACCTCTTGTCTGAAATCAATTGGCTTAAACTTCCGACATTGTAGTGGCTGACTTACCTGAAAAAAAAAGATGATTATCAATTTAGAATTATGTTTAAAGAAAGGTATAGAAAATGCGCATATAAATCACTTGTAAAATAGATTAGTTCATTTGATGATTAATTCAGGTGATTTTTTTTTTTTTTTTTACGTAGCCTGTTGGGTGTCCCACTGCTGAGCAAAGGCCTCCCCCCTTTCAGACCAGGTCTTTCGGTCCTGAGCAACCTCTAACCACTCCGGCAGATATTGGTCGAGTTCGTCCCGCCATCGTCTTTTTGGGCGACCTCGGCTGCGGCGACCGCCACGTGGTATCCACTCGGTGGCGAGTTTCGCCCACCTATCCGGTTGCATGCGGCGGACATGTCCGGCCCAGCGCCATTTAAGCTTTGCCGTCTGAGCACCTACGTCGGCTATGCGCGTTTTTGAGCGCAAGGTGGTGTTTCGGACACGGTCGATCCTGCGGACACCCAATATGCTGCGCTCCATCGCTCTCTGGCAAACCTTGAGTTTGGTCTTTTGCTGGTTTGTCAATGACCAAGTCTGTAAGCCGTAGGTAAGGACGGGCAGGACACACATATCGACGAGCTTCCGTTTTAAGGAAAGTGGAAGGTTGCCCTTCATGAGATCTTTCATGGACCAGTAGCACTTCCAGGCGTTCTCGATACGGCGATCGATTTCTTTGCCTTGCCTGTTTTCGAAGCTTACTATCTGGCCCAAGTAGATATACTCGTCGACATAATGTATAACCTGCCCGTCCACTTCTATTTTGCGTTTATGACCATTGGTCATGACCTGGGTTTTGGACCTGTTCATTGCAAGTCCAACCTCAAGGCTTGCTGAATTGAGCTCTCGCAGCATGACTTCCAGCTCGGTTGCGGTGGAGGCAAAGAGGACGATATCGTCAGCGAAGCGAAGATTTGTAAGCCTTCTATCACCACCAACTTCTATGCCCTTGTGTATCCACGACTCCGCTATTGTTTTAAAAACCTCCTCGAGGGTAGAAGTGAATAATTTAGGTGATAGTGGGTCGCCCTGCTTAACTCCTTTTTCTATGGGAAAAGATGGTCCCGATGAATTTAACTTTATATTAGCAGTACTATTTTGATATATTAATCCTAAAAGGTCTATGTATGTTTTATTAATATTTTGATTTGATAATGAATTAAATATTGATGAATGTGTAAGGCTATCAAATGCTTTTGAATAATCTACAAATGCTAGGTAAAGGGGTTTGTTATATTCATTTGATTTCTCAATTATTTGATTCAAAGCATGTAAATGGTCCATAGTAGAGAAGCCAGGACGAAAACCTGCTTGCTCTGGGGGTTGATGGGAGTCTAACTGTGCCGAGATGCGGTTTTGAATGACTTTAATAAATATCTTGTAAATATGTGAAATAAGACTTATAGGCCGATAATTGTTAACATTGCTTTTGTCGCCCTTTTTATGGAGAAGTATGATATTGGCGTGGCAGAATTTGTCAGGAAGAGCGCCTTTGCATAAAATACTGTTACACAGATTGGTGATATGAGGCAGAAGGGATATTTTTCCTGTTTTTAATGCCTCAGTAGTAATATCATCTTCTCCTGGACTTTTATCGTTTTTCATAGACTTAAGCACGCGGTTCACTTCGAGACCGGTAATAGGGGAGATGGTGTTAGAATCTGGACTGTCATAAGGTGTGGAGCAATCAGTTTTAGATATATCTGAATATAAGTTTTTGTAAAATGTTGTGCAAATGTCTATTACTTTTTCTCTACTCCTTTGTTTGACGCCTTGCTCGTCAGTAAGGCAAGTGATCCAGTATTTGGTTTTAACTGCACCTTCTTTGGCTATTCTGAGCGATGTATTGTTTCTTATTGCTGTTTTTACTAAGTGTGTATTTAAAGATCGAATGTCTTTTCTTATGCTGCGCTTAACTTTTTTATCTACCTGGTTATATGATTCTGAACATCTAGTATAAGATTCTCTTTCCTCTATTAGTTTTATTGATGTTTCCGTTAATTTTGTTTTATTAAGTTTTTCAGGTTTTATTTTGCTACTGGCCTTTTTTATTGCATCCTTAATATGATCATATTGTGATTCAACATCGTTAATATCAACTTTTAAGTCTTTGAAATAATTTTGTAATTCTAGGTTGAAAATGTCATAATGCTGTCGTAGTGCTATTTTGTTATGTTTTCTAATTCTTTTTACAAATAAGTTTTTACGCTGAATTTTTGCATTTAAAGAGAGTTTTACTCGAAGAGGGCGATGGTCGGAGCTGAACTTAAACTGATTTAGTATGCCTACATCCTTTACAATCGTTTGGTCGGATACCAAGACAAATTCTATTTCATTTTTAGTTCTCTTGTCTGGAGAAATCCAGGTCCAGCGACGTTGTGGTTGTTTATAAAAGAAACTGTTGCTGATCTTTAAATTTCGACCAAAAGCAAACTGGAGCAATCTGGAACCCCGTTCGTTACGGCACCCAAGCCCATGTGGTCCCAAAATATCTTGGTTGTCCAGATCTTGTCGTGGGCCGACCTTGGCGTTAAAATCACCGAGGACTATATTCCAAGAACCACGGTGATCGTCACATGCTTTATGTTTTACGTCAATTCAGGTGATTAATAAACAAAATTAAAACTTCTAACAATAGTGCGTCAGGTGGTGCCTATTGTAAAGCTTGTATTCTAAATAAATTATTGGAGCTATATATTTTGCCTTGCAGCATACAAATACAGCTAAACCGGAAACGAATTATAACTCCTATTAGAATATTTGGTACAATAGATACTTCGAAATCTATTTAGGTATGTTCAAATGAAATCAATTACTAGACTGTAAAATTTCAGAACATCAAGCTAATATTACTCAATATGTGAACCTAAGTTTCTAGTGACATACACGTTACAGACACATAAAGTACAAATGAAACATATAAAACGTCCTACTAAAAACGTCTTCCAAATAAAAGCGTACGCAAGATTGCCATCGAAACTAATCAAAAGTTTTTGCACCGTACTGCAGTTGGTTGCAGTTAACAGACCTACGGATTGGTGTCTTATTGAACTAGTTTCTGTAGACGATTTTATGTTACCGACTGACTGAGAACTTTTTATTGAGTTGGCTTTCAGATGGGATGGGATGTTAGTACGTTGTTAAAACGGGAAAATAAAACTTGAGGTACGTTTAGTTGGAATTTGACAGGGTAGGAAGAACACAGCTGATGCCTTCCGGATGCTTATCCTATTCTGAACGTGTACAACCTAGCTTGCCTGAAACCTCGTCCGCGCAGACTTATGCTGCTTGTCCACCGAACCGACACGGCAATTTATTTTTATTTGAATATCAGTACTTAGCCGAAGTTCTTTTATTATCAAATTACACTTAAAACAGCTGTCACCTCAGTCTACCGCGTCCACGAGCCCTGCCAACAACCTGCCAAGGACTCGAAACGTTGGGGAAATGTAAAAAGGAAATAAAACGAGTTTTAAATCCGGTAAAACTGTATTTAAATCATTTGCTGAAAACTCAAAATTGCCGTATGCTCCGGTATTTGCAGTACTAGAATCGGCATTCCCAGAAACTAATCTCAAGTTATCTTCTCGCAGGAGCCAAAACAATAGTTGAACATCTACAAGATCGGCACAAGTGCTTAAGAGTCCCCTTCAGAACCGTGGGAACTCGGCGATGGCCAAGCGCATGAAACACTGTTTTCTATACCTGTTTCACCCAGAGCGAGACGGGGCGCGGGAAAAGTGAGATGCAATGCGGCTGTATGAGTCTACGTGTGTTCGTGACGCAAACGAAACGCATCGCTCGTATTTCTTTCAGGCTATTTTTTTATTATAAAAACTATTTGCAAACCTCCATATTGGTCATCTACTGAAATAAACCAAGTTTCAGCAAAATCCAGCCTGTAATTTAGAAATTAAACCGGAACTACGTTTGTATGGGAAAATGGTGCTCTAACGCCCTCTTAAGTAGGTACTGTTTTAGCAGCAGCCGCTCTTATTGTCCGGGTAGCTTTTGTAGTAGTGTGTCAGCGAACCGTAGTGTGTACCTCTAGGTGGAAGTTTTGCTTGGGGTAAGGCTTAGGTTAGTAAGGCTTAGGATAGATGCGGCGAGTGCTTGTATTGAAAACTGCTAGCGAAGGTTTCTAAAATTGAGCCACGAGCGTAGCGAGTGGTTCAAAAAAAGAAACCTGAGCGTAGCGAGGTATTCAGAAGCACGAGACGCAAATAATATTTTTTGAAACACAAAACTTTTCATCTCACAGAACCGAGGAAATGATTTTGTTAGCCAAGCGGGAAAAACTCTACAGACAAATACTTACAGGCAAAACAGGTGAGTCAAATAAGTTCCTTTTAAAAGCATATTTTATTGTAGTTACGGCTGCTGCACTAAAGTTTTGAGCTTCGTTGTATTTTATTATAAATGTATTTAACAAACCAAAACATAATTATCTATTTGATAAAACAGAAGCGAAGCATTTTTTTTTTATTTACTGGTATTATAAAATAAATATGTGTACAAAATATTGAAAAGACTATAAGAAGAAACCGCGTTTCGGAATGTTCTATTCCGTGACTTTACCTTTTTAAAAGATGCTTATGCACCATTTACATTCACAGTTTTGTATAGAGAATGGGCATGAACAATCACTTTCGCTGAAATACGCGTGTAAACGAACTATGAATGAGGTTTTATTTTCCGTCGGGATTTGGCATCTATTTAAACGGCCAGTGTTTTTTTCTTTTTCAACACCATAGGGCGCGGAAAAGACTGTCCCGGCGTCGCGTTCAAATTTCGAAGCGCACATAAATGCAGATAGTTTAAATCCGGCCTTTACACGATCGTAAGTTAGTAACAGCAAACTTTCCGAGCGTGGGAGATGAAAAATATTTTTTTAATTCGAACATGAGCCACATCGGTCGAGAGTTTGCTGAGATACGGAGTTGTAAAAAATATTGCAATGCGCGCGCGCCTGCGCGAATAGCCAAAAGTTACACATCGCGAGTTCACAGTTCGGGGCGAACTACTGGTATTGAACGGAGCGCGGAGTATAGAGATCAGCTTGCAATGGTCTTAGAAACGGTAGTTTTCAGTAAAGTAATAGATAATACGTGTACCGGGTGTCACGCAAAAATCGCAAAATAGGCCCACCAGCAAGCTTAGCTTAAGAATGGGTTAGGCAGTAAACACGTCAGAGTGTATACTTTTGTTGTAAAGTCGCCCGTAACGTAACCGAGTAGAGTGCTAGCGTGTGAAAAGGTGCAGGATACCAGGCAGGATTGTTGGATGGCGAGGGAAAATAAGAGGCGGCAAAATATACGTCTTGCTTCGGCGGTGTATTGGAAAAGAGAGTTTAAAAACAGATTGGTAATCTTAAAGCAATATAATATCGACAACAGCGCCATATCAAATCTATATGGATCAGCCATCTAGTGACATAGGGCCGAACTAACACGTAGTCAGAAAGGTTAGGAAGGTCTGGTTTGGGAAACCAGCAGAGTACTTAGTTCGGCCGTCTGCCACCAGACATTAATGGCGCTGCTGTACTTGTACAGCGTGGAAGGGTCGACGTGCTGTCGTGTGTACATAAGAGGGTATAACTACATGTATCTCACTTTTTTTGACCTACTTATAGATATTGGACCTATAACCCATTCTTATTAGTTTGCTTTCTTTTGCTTCTTATGCTTCTTAGAGTTAATTACCCCTTTTGCTCAAAATCGGGACTATACAGGGTGGATTTTTGAAACGGGGCAGTAAGGGCAGGTACCTTAACCGTTATAGTTACAGGAAAACGTTCCGAGGAGACCTTCCATAACTTTTTGAGATATTATGAATTGCATTCACAGATTTTGGAAAAGATGTACGGTCAGCGAAAAAAAATATAATATACAAAAAAATATGTTTTATGCCAATCGATCCTATTTCATGAAGAGATCAAAATACTCTAGGGAGCCAACTGTGGTTTGAGTATTAGAAATGTCAGAAACTTACAAAAACTTTTTTCATACACGGAAGATGATCGAATAGCATTATAAAAAAAAAACGTTTTTTTTTTTCTTAGAAAATGTAAGGAAAAAGTTTTTGTAAATTTCTGACATTTCTAGTACTCAAACCTCAGTTGCTCCTTCTTTGATCCCTACATGAAAGAGAATCGATTGGCATAAAATGTTTTTTTTTTCTATTTTAGCATTTTTTTCGCTGACCGTACATTTTTTCCAAAATCTGTGAATGCAGAATATCTCAAAAAGTTATGGAAGGTCTCCTAACAACGTTTTCCTGTAACTATAACGGTTAAGGTACCTGCCCTTACTGCCCCGTCTCAAAAATGCACCCTGTATAGTCCCCACCCTTTATTTTCGGAAAATTAGGAAAATTAGTTCGGATTGGTTGCCCTCGCTTATTATCGCTCACAAAATTAGAGCAACCTATTGGTATCGCGCTAAGGACACATGTGTCTCTATTCCGAGCGAGCCGAACGAAAGGTAGGCTCAGTGGCTCTACAAGGTGTAACAAAAGATGCTAACTCTTTTTACAGGGTCATGGTACCTGATGATAGGGATCACAACCAAAATATTTTTTTAGCTCTATGACGTTCCGTTGATTTTTAAATAATTAAAATGTAAGCGCTGTGCCGGGAGAAAAGTATTTTTAAAATACTGTTTCCATAGACTCTCATTATGTTTTAACAGCCTGAAGCTATTAAAATACAGCTAAGCAAACAACCATATTTTTTATTTGGAGCTAAATCCAAAAACAAAAAAGTTTTGAAAATTTTACAATTTTGAGGTTATAAAAAAAAAGTTGTGTTTTCAAACTTTTTTTTGCAGATTTGTCCTTATGTTGACCAGCAGGTTACACCCTGTAAAAAGAGTTAGTATCTTTTGTAACACGTTGTATATGGACGAGCCAACAGGTTACTTATGCTACGCCCGCCAGCAGTCGAGCTCCCGAAACGAAACCTTCACCGTCACGTTCACGAATTTACCAAATACGTGTACCGAGTTAGATATACTTTGGAGTCATGCGTTAGAAGGGGCTGCTTGACATCTGTCCAGTGCCCTTAGCCTGTAACGCAATGGCGGGTCAATGCCGTCCCGGCAGAAGGACAAAACCGGGCTCTCCTCGTTTTTCTCCTACAACCAGAGAACTAATCCTCTAGAATTAGAATCAAAATATTCTTTGCTGTACTACAAAAACATTAAAAGGACAGACAGCGTTAGCAAATCGTAGTTGAAGTCGTCACCTGACAACCCATTTTGGCACCATTGTGTTACAGGCTAAGGGCCCAGCTTAGCCATTTGTAGCGGTTGTCGGTCAAAACGGATTACCGCCTAATTGTTCCTCTAGCGCTGCTTGCAGAGCGCTTAATTAACCTTTGTTGGATGCTGTTTTGCTGGACCGCTCACTGGAAACGCTGTTTTGCAACACAAAGGCGAACAAGTGAGGTGTAATAAATAACATACGCAGTTTTTGCGACGCAAACGAAGTCTAATGTTACAGATGGTTACACACACTCACACTTATGTACACCTGGTACAAGTTGTTTGTAGTGATCAGTAGACAGTCTACTTAAATTTCCGCTATCGACTTAGAGTGCACCCTGTAGAAACACTTTGATTGGATTCTACTCATTTGTTTACGTGTTGCCTTGTTTACGTTTAATCCTGAAACAAAAAAAACGGAATAACTCATCCCGGGCACTAAAAAAAAAATTGCGTGTTATTCACTAAGCATACAAAAAAATCGGCTAAGTGCGAGTCGGACTCGCGCACTGAGGGTTCAGTACCGCCATTTTTCAAATAGGACAAACTCCTCTATGATAAACGTAAAAATTACGATAGCTTTAGGGAATTGTTGTTAAAACATCAAGACTGCAGAAAACTAAGTAAACGTTCAATTGTTCCATGTATTTTATCTACTGACTTACCAACCATATCTGTATCCATCTATGTAACTAAACTGAGTGTGACGTGGAAGTTTACGAATTAATTAGGGGGTGGATTGATTCGCGATTTGACGTTACTGCAAAACTCTCGGGTGCGTAGGTTAAAGTCATGTACACACGACAGCACGTCAGACTGTACACTTTTGTTGTAAAGTCACCCGTAACGCAACCGAGTAGAGTGATAGCGTGTAAAGGTCGACGTGCTATCGTGTGTAACTAGTGAGAAGTTCAAACGACAGCCGAAGGTAGACCAAATCTTCTATTACTTTCTGTTCTATTCCGGAGGAAGGGTGTTATGAAATGTTACGCTATGATTTGTTTTCTTGTTTCTTCTTGTCAGTCAGTCTTGATATTTTGATACCTATTTACGTAGGTGTGCCAGGCCAGGGGTCTACGGCTCTTTCGATAAAAGTTGCGGCTCTTCAGTTCCATAAGATTTTTTTTTGAGTGCGTAATGCATGACATTGACCTCCATGTCAACCCGCATCTTGACAATGGTGAATTTTCCGAAACCTCCATTATGAAATTGAAGAGTCAAATTACTTTGTTTTCAACCTCACTGTGAGCGTATGTCTTATTTATAACAAAAAAAAACTTCATTATCAAAAGGTTGGTTGTTGGTGTAAAGATAAAAATAACAGCTGATAATTTTGTCAATTTTGCGAGTCGCCTTTCACATCTTTGTCCCCCTATTATTGTCCCAATCTTCTTTCTTGTGTCGAAAGCGTCACACGTCGCGCTCCCAGAAACGTGCCGTTTTCCTAATAAAAACTCTTTATAATATTTTTTCTGGTTACTATTCAACTCAACTCAACTCAAATGTTTTTATTCAGTATTCAACTTTTTTTTTTATTATCATCTTTTTCTTCTTTTGCAACATTGCGATCTGTAGTTATAGGGCTACAATCAGCAACTCAGATTTATTTTATAGTACTTATGTCAGTGCTTAGTTTTTCCGGCAGAGAGAGTTCCATCGACCTCCATCCTCCTTCTTTTTTTTTATTTCTGTTCGAACTTAGTTATATTTTATTGGACAGGTCCAGTATATTTTTTCTGCGTAGGCGTTGGTAGCCCTGCTAGGGGAGCACAATGTCATGATAAAAGTTTTATCCCATTATCGGCTATCGCCATCTTGCTTTATTTCACCGCGTAAAGCGAGATGCCGCTACCCGATAGTGGGATAAAACGTTTATCTTGAAGTGGTGCTTCCCCTGCTGGGCTCTGTCGGTGACAAGACAAGCAGCCAGTTCAATAAAATTAAATACATTATAATACACTGAACGTCAAAAGTTATAGTCACGATATAAATTAAATTAATTTTAGGTATTATTATTATGTAAACTATTATTTATTTTAAACTGTAGTCAATGGACATAATAATATCCGAATAAATAAACATATTATTATTATTATCTACTACTAAGTATCTAGCAACTTTTTTTCTCCAGCTTCACTAGCTCTGAACGTTCTTGGAGAAGAAGCATGGTATTTCTTATGAAAAAGTATAGGTAGCCTCCCTAAGGTATATTCAATGCTACCTACTTACGAAACAAATCCCATCTGAGTGACTCCCATAATCCTATCGGAGGTCGAAATTCGAATAGCAGGAATCATGCTAACATTAACAGTTGAAGTGGATAAGAGAAAATAACGAGGAAGAGCCATCGCTTTGATCTGCAAAGCAAGTCGTTTGTCTTTGTTCTTAGGCAATGCTGGGGCCACGACTACAAGAGAAACGGAAACACTTTTAATAGCGGGTAAAAATCTGACTTACTTCCTTAAGGCGCTGGGCATAGTGAATTAGCCCGCGCGCAAAGAAAAATGAACAAAATCGATTCCTGTATCAAATATACTAAAAAAATCGAAAATGTTCACATATCAAACCCTAGAATTAGTTGAGACCTATCTAACACAGCCAGTCTTGTGTTGATATCCATAACAGATTGCAAGATATCTTGCTTGAAAAAAAGTGCGCCGCCTATTTTTTTTCAAGCAAAATATCCTCAAAACGTTTATTTATGTCAACATGAAACTGGCTGTTTTAGATAGGTCTCACCTAATTCTAGGGTTTGATATGTGAAAATTTTCGATTTGTTAAGTGTATTTGATACAGGACTCGATTTGGCGCATTTTTTTTGGCGCGCGAGCTATTCACTATGCCCAGCGCCTTAAGATTTTGCAAGCTGCTTTTTTGATTTATGGACAAAATAAAAAAATGTTACTGATTATTTTGTAACTAAAAAATCGCAATGCCCGCTAAATAACTGTAAACATCATCATATTGTTACATTTAGGCCCGGTTTCTGAGTTGAGAAATTCACTAAGCAAATGGGCAAGTATCGTTCTGTCACGCTCTTTTGTGAGAAATCTGCTGAGACAGGACGATACTTACCCATTTGCTTAGTGAATTTCTCAACTCAGAAACCGGGCCTTAGACATTCAGAGTGAATACTCAAAAAAGTTCCCATTTAAAATGTTATTAATAATAATTTTATTAGATGCCTTTTCATGTTTTTTAAACTTGTACAATGTGTTTTTGTTACAAATAAATAATTTTGAAGAAAGCGACGAAACAGCTATCAGTAATCAGGAAAGGCCTAGTTTGACTGGTCATTCATATAGGTCACTAAGGCCTTTGTATCTACGTAATGAAATGATTTATACAGCGTCTAGTGGCACCTCTACTCACACTAGATGGGTGAAGTGACCACTCGGCGCTGCAGTGCCTGGGACATTCATATACAAGGTGTTACAAAAGTACCTAACTCTTTTTACAGGGTAATAGCACCCGGTGATAGGGATCACAACCTAAATATTTTTTTTGCTCTATGACGTTCCGTTGATTTTTAAATTAATAAAATGTGAACGATGTGGCGGGAGAAAAGTATTTTTTAAATATTGTTTTCATTGACTTTCACAATGTTTTAAAAACTCAAAGCTATGTAAATGCACCTACCCACACAAACAAATTTAAAAATTTGAGCTAATACCAAAAACAAAAAAGTTATGATTTTTTTTCAATTTTGTGGTTATAAAATAAAAATTGTTTTTTTCAACTTTTTTTTACAGATTTGACATCCTGTTGACCACTAGGTTACACCCTGTAAAAAGAGTTAGGATGTTTTGTAACACGTTGTAGGTGCGACTAGCATAACTAGTGGCAAAAAATATAATGGGCTACCGTGCTTCAGAAGGCATTTGTAGCCGGGTTTTTGTTCATTTATATAACGATCGGTGATCGGGAGAGGCGGTGGTGGTCTAGTGGGTAGAACTATGGACTCTGAAAAGCGAAAGGTCTTAGGTTCGATTCCCAGTGCGGGCATGTATCTATGACTTTGTTTAATTTCAAAGTTACGAACATTTGTGAATTTGTAGTAGCAATACCACTCGCTGACGGTGAAGGAAAAACATCGTAAGGAAACCTGAGCGTATGAGACATTATACCCTCAACGCAAAAATCGCCAACCCGCATTGAGCCCGCGTGGTGATTAAGCTCGAACTCTCTCTCTCTGAGAAAAGGCCTTTGCCCAGCTAGTGGGACATGTACAATTGTACAGGCTACATCTTACTTTTTTTTTTATAACGATCGTTAAGCCACGTCACAGGTCCTTGATGGAACGTGGGCTTCTTAAAAAGGACTGACACTAGATGCCCTAAGTTTGGCGAATCTTTTTTTATTATAAACTCTGTGATGATAAAAGTAAACAAATAAAAAAAAAAATACATGACAGCCGTCATGTATTTTTTTTTTTTATTTGTCTTTGCTTGCTGTAGACTTATGAACCTGAAGACAAAAATGTAGGCCATAAGGAAACTGTCATTAAATGGAAAATGCCATTTATAATGTTGCATTCATTTTAAAATCCAAAATGAGTCATTTTCGATAGAAAGTTATGTAGATCCATCTGATCGTAGCAGGAACGTGAAAAGCTTACACCCACTTCAACTGCTCGCTAATTTAGTGGCCATCACATAGTGTGGACGGTTCAAGCCAATTTATTCTTCTCAAGTGTGTCTTTTGTGTCTTAACATTGTTGTACCGAGATTTCTTTATAGAAATATGAAGCTAAATAAAAGAGACAGGCCTGCTCCAGGGAGAGTTGTTTTGAACCGAATTCCACTTATATGGCTCTATTCTAAAATGCAATAAATTATTGCACACTTAAAAATCAGACGACTAACCCTTTGTAAGACCTACACGAACCCACAAACACAAAATCATAAGTATGACATCCAAACAATCGTTTTATCTCAATTTAATGAAAAATCACTTGGTACTCTGTGATTATTCAAAACTCTCTTTACTTTGGCCAATTTTCCAATACTATAGAATTCGTAATCCTTGATCTTAAAGCACTGTTTTCATAACTTGTAATTCCTACCTCTACAATTTACATCAAAGGAATGTTTTGAATAAATTCTTCGAGAAATGTAATGGAATGATTATGAAGGTATAGATTGCGCCATTCACATAAAAAGTTAACCTTTCTGCATTGAAAAGTATTTGAAATTTCGAAGCGAATGGTGATTGCGAATTGGAGTACATTTTCGCCCTTTGATACCGTACAGGCGCGGCGCTGAAAATCTCATCAAGATTCGAGGAATCTGCAATCTTTTTCACGCAACGCAAAGAGGTTCAAAACGTACGTAGCTACCTGGAATGTATGCTGGAAGTAAAATAATTGGCCAAAAAGCGACCAAATCTTAATATGTACATAAAACAAAGTCGTGTTAGTTTCACCATTTTTAACTCGAGAACCGATTTTTATGATTTGTTGGATTTCTCTCCGCCCCGAAAACCATTAAAACAACGGAAAAACTCACGAGAAATAAAATTAGTCTGCGTGGACGAAGTCGCGGGCGAAAGCTAGTTTGTAATAAACTGTAGTACATTCAATAACTGTTTATACCGTAGACTACCAAGAACCAGTGAAGAAAATCATCGTGTTGAAATGAAGAAAATCATTGTGAAGAAAATCATGATATAATATCTGAGAAAGCATTTTTGACGTCGTTTCTCATAGTACCGTAGTATTTTAGACGAAGACCTTCTAAACTAAAACACTACGGTCAACCAGAATTGACAATAACCTCGATGGTGCGCTGGAATATTCTACCATGCATTGTACCCAGTTCTAAAGAGGGAAGTGATCGAAAGCATGCCTCGTGGGTGAGTGGATATCGGTGACAATGTCGCAAACGTCAATCGTAAAGAATGTCGCGCGCTGGGTTCGGAAGTGGATCTGAGATATGGAGTTTTCCTGACACGATCTGTGATCTGCGATTGAGAATATTTAATTTTCGTGAATCTACATATAGGTATGACTGGACAGACAGGACAGGTATAGACGGATGGAGCCGGCGGCGTTGAAGACCTACTTTCGCATGACAATAATATTGAGAGCTGACGGCCAACTGCCATTAGTTGAGAGGCAGGCCAAGAAGAAGAATCTATGAGGGGAGTATCTACTTAGCAGACAGATTTTCTGTTCTATAGGCTGAGCTTAACTTTTGTCATTGAAATTGTTTCATTGGAAAAACACCTGATTGGAAGGTTTTCAGTAGTAATCTTCAGCAGCCTGTATCAGTTCTTGCACAAGGTACGCTTTATTCGCTGAAAATACGCAATATTTTTAAAGAATTAACTTTCGTCTTTTCACAAAACAGGCTTTATTATGCTTGGCGCAACGACAAAGTATAAAACGAATGAAGCGACGCAAGAAAATTTTACGCACGCAGCACGATTTATACGCATGTCGCGCGACGCAAAATGAGTCACCTAAGAACACCGAACTAAATCCCATAGAATCCGCATTACGTATAAAATCACAATAAAAACTTGTCCCCACAGAAACAAATGATATCAGCAATAGAACAATACGAAACATCATTTCGACCATACGTCTAATATTCGAATGTCAACCTTATTGCATTAGTGTACAGTTTTACTTTAATTGTATAGACTACGAGCAAATAAGCTCCCAAAGGCAGTTTGGACATCTATTTTTCCAGATACATTTCAGAGTTCTATGTTGTATCTAGTTTTATCCTTGATCGAAGCCTAAGAAAGACATGCTTTGATGCAGTCGCAAAGTCGCGACCGTCGGAACGCAACAGTCTGTTCCGGTCGGCTGTAAACACAGCAAGTGCATTATATTGTTTTCCGATGGAAACGGACGGGTGATGGATGCCTCTACAATTTCTGGTGATGTCGTGCACCTGAGTTTATTGATGTCGAACGCGATCGGCTCGATTGGTCAATTTAGTCACTCGATATGACTCGCTGCAGCTATTAGTTTGATCGGTTAACGTAATCGTTGTTTGTTATTTCTCTATAGATAGGTCCATTCTACGTTTTGAATCAAATGAATACTCTAGAACAGAACCTAAATAAAGCTATTGATATTGCCGATAAAAAATGCTATTGGTATTGAAAGTAAAATTTAACTTTTCCAGTATACATTTTTTTTGCATCAGTCTAGAAAAAGACGGCTTAAAGAAGGAAAAAGACTACAGCCCAAGTCAAATTGGTTCAAATCAAACGATTTGAAAGCTCTGAAATACTCTTAATGAATTTTGACAGTATTATTCTTTAAAATAATATAATGTTTATAAATATTATTATGTTCATTCCACCACAAACAGATTCTAGGTCTTGCCAGATTTGCAATCCACTAATCTCACCGTTTTTTGCATCGCATGCATTTATCATCAATGACAGTAAAATTGTATTTGAATTGAGACAATTCTACAAAAATAATACCTAAATCATCAAAAAGACACTCTGCATTAGGTAGGTAGGAGGAGGAGGAGGTAATTCCCACCCTTGGTGTCAAAGTTTTTAGGCCGCCCATAGGACCTCGTGGTTTAATGATTTATTCCACTCTACATTGTGAGGTTCTGGGATTTTTTGAGAGACAAGTGGCCATTTATACCTTTGTAGGTCAAAGCTAGACGCAATTAATATAGAGGCAATTTTTGTCGTTTTTGGATTTACTGGACTACACGGATCAACAAGGTTTATGGAACCCTAAGGATTGCGCTATTGTTTTTTAAATTCTCGATAATTGTCTGTCGATATTGTATTGTTACCTACTTAACTATTGTTTCTCAAGTAAGTGAATGTATGTATTATTTTTGAGAAATAAATAACTTAAACCTTAAACCTTAAGACGGAACGCGGGTAGCCGGCTGCTCCATACAAAAAATACAAAAAGGGAGACGTGTTTCCTCCCTGGATAATTATTTAGAAAAAATATGTTTATGCCATTCAATATATATTTACCTTTGCCATGTCCCTCTGTTTTCCTTTTTTTTAATTATTTTAAATATTTAAATAAATTTTATTAAAGGAAAACATAGGGAAATGGCAGAGGTAAATATAGATTGAACGGCATAAACATATTTTTTCTAAAACAATTACCCAGGGAGGAAACAGGTCTCCCCTTTTCTATGGAGTTGAGGTTACCCGCGTTCCCTCTTAAGGATCCTATTTATTCCTTGTTAGCACATTTCAACAGCGAATCTAAAAAAAATAACGTTTTCACGGTAGAAAGAAAAATATTTCCTTTGTCGAATGAAATGCGTGATAAAGGCTTACTGGGGTCTTTGCAAATCATTCCGTATCTGCCTCTGCGTGTGGATTTTTTTCGCGTATTTCCACTTCGCTTGATAGCCGTCGACCAACTTACCCCGTGAGCTTGCTCCTTGAAACACTTTTCTTTTTCAATATTCAGCATGAAACTTTTAAGGAAACAAAGGAAAAATGCTCTCTTCATTTTATTCTTCTTGCTTTTAGTGATTCTATTCACAAATGCTGTTTAAGCAACATCTTCAAAACATGTAAGTAGATGTAAGAGTAATTTTGCATTTTTGTAATCTTAATTTTCTTTCTCTACCATTTTTATATAAGTTATATTGAGAGTGAAATAAAATCGCAGCAAAAATTTTTTTTTTTAGCTCTAACACTGTAGGTTCACGTCCTGTCCTGAGCGAATTTCTTAACCTTTATAAGATTTTGATGTAGCCTGTACAATTGTACATGTCCCACTAGCTGGGCAAAGGCCTTCTCTCAGAGAGAGAGTTCGAGCTTAATCACCACGTGTGCTCAATGCGGGTTGGCGATTTTTGCGTTGAGGGTATAATGCCTCACACGCTCAGGTTTCCTCACGATGTTTTCCTCCACCGTCAGCGAGTGGTATTGCTACTACAAATTAAAAAATGTACGTAACTTTGAAATTAAACAAAGTCATAGATACATGCCCGCACCGGGAATCGAACCTAGGACCTTCCACTTCAGAGTCCACTGTTCTACCCACTAGACCACCACCGCTTTATAAATCTTTATTAAATTAAACAAATTAAAATAACGATTTTGGGGGATAAAGCAGAAACTAAAGGGACAAAGGGGTTCTCAACCAGTCCGGTTGCTTTTTCTTTTTCCCATCATAATACAGCGTGGAAGTTCGTCTGAATTTCTAAATGTTATCATAGATAGAGGTAGTGTTTTGGCTTCAATCAACAATAATTTTTGCTTCACAATGTATCGGGAAAATACCTTTAGGTTCGGAGATTACTTTGTGTTTTTATTCTAGTGTTTTTTTATTAAGATGGGTCAGGTGGAGCCAGTTTCAGACCAAAACCAAATAACTAAACTATTGTATGCGCAAGCTTGCTTTCTCTAGTTGAGGCAAAAGTCTTGTTAGTTTCATAAGGAGGATCATGGAAAATAAGAAAAATATTGAAATATTCACATTCACACAACATTATTGCAAAAAAAAAGTGAAAGAATACAATAAATGACAATAAAATTCACAAAAGCTTCGTCAAAAACTAAAAACATTATTTTATTACATGTGTTTTATTTTTTGCCCGTTTTGAACAAGATATGCATTATTTTTCACAAAAAACTTTCCTGTCGCGAAAACGAAAACATCAATATTTTATAATTGTCTAATGTCTCAGATGTAATTTTTATCGATGTAATTCTGTAACGTTGTAACGCTGCAAGCAATATCCTTGGATCAAACCATAACTCTAGCTCTAGTACATAATTAAATTATCGTAATCGTACCTACCAACAACACCAATCTGGAAGTTATAACCAAATAATCAGTCTAATAAAGTGATAGTTTGATATCCCTTTATAGCGAGAATGCCATCCACCCAGTTTTGGCTCAAAATGACAATATTGAGTTAGGTACCTACCTGTGACTGCGGATATCCGTTTCACGCAAACAGCGATGGGCGACGTGACGGCAAACTGTTTTAGAATTAATTCCCGTAATTATATCACTTATAGAGGTAAAGTCGGCGAGACGCACTGTTAGGTACCAATTTTTGTTCGATTGACGCACTTACGCCGTGCAACTATTTCTTAGATTCACCGCGTCCTATTACCCTGTAAAAAAATTTAGGGTCTTTTATAACCCCTTATAAAAACTGCACAAACGAACAAACATTATCTCTAACCCTAAATGCATCATCCCTCCCGCCCGCCGTATTTAAAAACAATACAATACTACCTCTAGTTGCAACCAAGGGTATCGCGTCAGGCATCATAGGTATGCTTTCAACAAATTATGCAGGACCATATGGGGGGCTAATCCATCAAACGAGGATCGGGCGACGACCCATTAATCATTTTCCCATTGATTAATGTGTCTTCACACAAAGTAAGTAATTTACTTCGGTTTTCAAGCCGAAAATTGATGGACTAGCGCTTGATTTTTTGGCGGATGAGCTTTTAGGATTTGAGGCACTCTTTGAGTAGGTATTGAATCAGAATCAGAATCAAAATGTTTTTATTCAATATGCCATAAATAAATTATTTACATTGAACGTCAAAATATTATCTGAAGTAAAAAACGTATATAAATCATTACTATTACTATCTAATACTAAGTATCTAGTTACTTTTTTTCTCCTTCATTCTCTATATTGAAGGCACTGCCTGTGATGTTGCATTGATAACTTTTGTTTTTTTAACTGACTTAAAAAAGGAGGAGGTACTCAACTTAATTCGACCCGTACCTAACTATGTTTTTTTATATCTCATTGTGTTACCTCAGAACTTGTACTTTTTAGACGTAACGAGATGTACCTAATACAAAAAAATATTCCTCAACCAAAAAAATTACACTTTCTACGCTCAAAAAATATAACTTTCAACCGCGTCTGGACTATAAAAATAGTATATTCCTGATCAGCGTAGTATATTCCTGATCAGCGAAGTCTAAATAAGCACCCTAGAAACTCCTAGCCTTGTACGAAAAAATATTCCTCAACCAAAAAAATTACACTTTCAACGCTAAATAAAACGAACTTTCAACCGCGCCCGGACTATAAAAATGGTATATTCGTGATCAGCGGAGTCTAAATAACCAGCTCAGAAGCTCCCAGCCTTGTACGAAAAAATATCTCGCTTGGTCACCAGCTCTCTAACTATAACGTGCAGGTGGACAAGCGGTAATTTTTTTTGAGACTGCATTGTGATTAACAAATTAAAAATAGTTTGTGACGAGACTCCACTCCGTCCGTGGGTGACGAGACTCCACTCCGTCCGTGGGTGACGAGATTCCACTCCGTCCGTGGGTGACGAGACTCCACTCCGTCCGTGGATGCGTGCAGCAAGAGACCGAGGAGAAGGATGGCGTGAAAGGGAAAAGGCCTAACCCAGCAGTGGGCAAATGTGGGCTAAAAATGATGACAATTATGAGACTTCACTTAGATGAAAACAAAAAAGGGAAGATACGGCACTCACCCATTACGCGTGGTCCTGCAAAACTGAGTCCATGGTCTCACTTTCATTCAGTCGCCGCCGGTTGGACACTGTTCTTGTCTCGCTCGGGCTTGTTGGTTTAGCGTATCGCTTGTTCACCGAGTTAAAGCTGTGTGAGTTTATGTGCATGAGTGCGTTCGAGCCCATTTTTTCACGGCTGCTAGTAAGAATGTGCCGTATCTTCCCTTTTTTTGTTTTCATCTAAGAGACTTCACTAAAATTTGAAAAAATCTACCAATTTGACCCCTTTACAACTACAAGAATCGAACAAAAAGGGGTACCTATCCTAGCGTGTGGCCGACCGTACATACCTGCATTACAAAATGTATTATTTTTCAATAATACATTTTGTAATGCAGGTATGTTCAGGAGATCCTTGGAGTTTCTTTACCATGCTTCTTCTCCAAGTAAGATCAGAGCTAGGTAGCTGGAGAAATAAAAAAGTAGGTAGCTAGATACTTAGGCCCGGTTTCTGAGTTGAGAATTTTGCTAAGCAAATGGGTAAGTATCGTCCTGTCTCTGCAGATTTCTCACAAAAGAACGTGACAGAGCGATACGTAAGTATGTGCTTAGTAAAATTCTCAACTCTGAAACCGGGCTTAAGTATTAGATAGTAATAAGTATCTGATTTATATACTTACTTTTTTTTTACTTTAGATAATAATTTGACGTTCAATGTAAGTAATTGATTTATGGCATATTGAATAAAAAACTTTGAATCTGATTCTGATTCAAGCCATATGAAAAAAAAATAAAAAATATGCACGTCACAGGCAGTACGTATAACGTGATCGCTCTAAAGCCGTAGTTGCAATAACGTCTCTCAACATTTAGTGCCTCTATTTAATTTTAATCCCATGGCTCCAGGAAGCGTAGTGATTAGCCGGCAACATGGAACCGACTGGCTGCCCGTGCCGCAACGCATAATTAATATTGCAAATGTAGTTACCAGCAAGGGGTGCTACTCCCCACTTTAGCTAGAGTCGGGTGACGCTTTAAGGTGATAACCTAGGGACAACTAGCGCCGCCGTGCAGCTGGCAGGATCTCCTGGTGCACGTTTCATATAACTGACATACATATTTTATTATGACAATTCGATATAGATTGCGTAGTCGATTTGACATGAGGTTACAAAAAAGGTTTGTTTACAAACCGACCTATCAATGAACATCGAATTGTCATAATAAAATATTTATGTCAGTTATATGAAACGCGGGCCTGGAGGCGACCCCCAGCGCGATTAAGTTAGATAGATAGATAGATAGATAGATAGATAGATAGAGAACACTTCTTTGTTCGCACGTTTCTGGGAACGCGACGTGTGACTCTTTTGACACGAGAGAAGAAGAACTAGCGCCGCCAATGGAAAAAAAAACATATCTTCTTCTTGGATGCGTTTATTGCTAAAAACGAAACGTCAAATGATAATCCCTAGGCTTAAGGCGCCGCTGGGCATAGTAAATTAGCCCGCGCGCCAAGAAAAATGCACAAAGGCCGAATTTGAAAAAGTCTACATTCAAAAAGTCTACGGTATGTCCGGTTTTGTCCGGTTTAAAGGACCATTCGTAAACAAAAAGAGGTATGACGGTCAGTGTGTCGCCAACCAAACCTACTGACCTAACCTTTGTTTTAATCTTTTTCCACTGTCTGTCACACTTTCAGGAATACCCTGTATGTTAAACACCCTGTATGTGGGTTTTTAGAACACGTATAGAAGTAAAAGGCTTGGTTCCGGGGTTATTAAGGGGTTCGAAAATTTCGTTATTTTTGCGCTAAACCTCTTAGTTTACGAGATATGGTAACATTCATATCTAATCATTCGTCAATATCAGCTCGGACTAGTCCATACTAGTTTATCCTGAAGCTTACATATTCTTGCTAGGCCAGACTAGATTGGCCTAGGCTAAACTGGTTTCTCCTAACGAGCTTCGGCTAGACTAGTTTGGCCTAGGACATACCGGTTTATCCATACGACGTTCGGATAAACTAGTTTGGCCTAGGCGAAACTAGTTTATCCTTAAATCGGGTTTGGCCGGTAACATACAGGGTGTTAAAAGACCGCCGACAGACCCGAAAGGTATGCATACTAGACACCAAAACAAAGTACTTTTTCGATAAATTATTGCTGGGAAATTATTTTGGTTTTTAGGTTATAATTTTGGAAAAAGCTTTATCACGAAGTGGAAGTGTAACACAGAGAAATCATATTGCGCAAACGATGACATAAACTTATGTTACTTACGCTCGAGGTGCCGATGTTTAGAATACATTGCGGGTTGCAATTTTAACGTCGTTTTATGCAAGAAATATTCAAAATTTTGATATGGTTTTTTCAGAAGAAATGTTAAGTACTTGATACTGAGCAGATTTCTGCAATAAAAAAAATTTGAAAAGTCCAACTTTGAACCTCATTATCTCGGAAACCGTTGATTTCCCAGGCATAGTTCCTTGGGCAAAAATGTTCCTTATGATGAGGACAATACGTGGTTTTCCGCTTTGTTGGCGGTCTTTTAACACCCAGTATACAACAGCTTTCCGTTCTACGACTTTTCGAAAAGCTCGATACTTTTTATCTATTGAATGTTTCTTGTTCTTTAAAAGTTTGCATTTAAACCATTTCTGAGTTATGCCCTTTTTGATAGAACTGACAGAATTCAAGATATTGTGTCTTTGCTTGGGCGCCAAAATAAAGCACACTAGGGCAATTAAGAGCTTGAACATAAACTTTTCAGCATCAAGCACCTTTGTTTTTTTATTTTTTTTATTTAGTTTCGCTGACTACTTGCATGCGAAATGTTATCGGAGACGAAGGTTTTTTAATCGTCGCTACGTCCACCGAACGAGAGCCAACCCTGGGTAAGAAGTAGTAGTAGCCCCTCCTCTCTAGGTTTGATATTAAGGGTAGACGATAGCAACGTGGCGGAAATTCAAAATTATCACGGTTTTTTACATGTTGTAGCTAAACTGAGCGTTTTTTGTTCAGCGATTTTTCGTTCGCGGCAATAAAACAGTATTCTTTTCATTATATTTCAAGATAGCAGCGGGGCGGGAAATTCAAAATTTTCACAGTTTTTTACATTTTGTAGCTAAACTGAGCTATTTTTGTTCAGCGATTTTTCGTTCGCGGCAATAACATGGTATTCTTTTCATTATTGTAAACAACAGAACAACAATAATTCAGCCAATTATGTGTTCTGGTCTACGACAAGTTTTTTGGGCAGTGCCACTGCTTCATAGACCAGAACACATAATCGACTGAATTATTGTTGTTCTGTTGTTTACAATAATGAAAAGAATACCATGTTATTGCCGCGAACGAAAAATCGCTGAACAAAAATAGCTCAGTTTAGCTACAAAATGTAAAAAACTGTGAAAATTTTGAATTTCCCGCCCCGCTGCTATCTGGATGTTCCACTTTGACTATGACGATGATTCATCAAATATTGATGCTGGTAAAATATGCTCGGGTCAAATAACAAATGTAACAATTTGGTAACCAACGCTTGCCGGCTGTGGTCGCGCTCGGATTGGTCAACGGCAAATTGCGGTTTTAATTATTTATAAGTCGCTGTTTATTAACCGACAAAATTGCATTGTGATAAAAGTAATATTTTATGACGAAACATGTCACCACATGTATCATCCACAATTTCCACAAACCACCAAACCAGCCCCTCTACCCTTGACGCATTTTTCCAATACGGCCACAATATGGCGCAATTTTTGAAATTTAATATTTTACAAATTAAGACGCCTTTTGTGTTTTTATTGAATAAAACAGCCTTATCTTCAAATAAACATTTAAAAGTATTTAAAATCAAAGCATTAATATGCGAATTCAAAGAAATTTTAATTTTAAAACTTTTTCTATTTGATCGCAATAGCGTCAAGGGTAACCCCCCTGAATTGTAATAAAAGTAATATTTTGTGACGAAAATTTTCATAGGTTAGTTCAAAATCGGTTTTTATTAAAAAGTATTCTGCTTTTTTAATTTGTCAGGGTTTTCGCCGCACTAACACAATTATTATGTACATTATCTAGGTACACACGACAGCACGTCAGACGTTTTGTTGTGTTTTGTTTTGTTTTGTTGTAAAGTCGCCTGTAACGTAACCGAGTAGAGTGCTAGCGTGTAAGGATCGACGTGCTGTCGTGTGTACTTATAGCTATTTCAAAGATCATACCGACGAATGGACAGACAAACATAAAACAAAGGCATACTACTAATAGGGTCTGTTTTGGTACGCAACCCTAAAAAAAACTCGTTCTATTCTTTCTCATAGATAGAGAAAATCTCGATCTCGATGATCAAAGTAGATATTCTGATTCCTTATTTATGTTATTCACTGACGCAACCAGTTTACAGGTTGACGACCTATAAAAACCCTTCATGTTGATGTTGAATGCTCTGACTCCCTATAGCCACAAGACCAAGAACCTTCTAGTCTACAGTATGGTATGAAACTAGAGGTGAAGTTTGTTTGGGTAGACGGCCATAGTCGTATGAAGGGATAGTAAGTGAACTGCGTGCAGTGTGGGGATTAACCTAATAGTACGGTCGGCCACATACCCCTCGGCAGCTCTTACCGCGCGCGGCATAAGGGCGCCAATCGAACAAAAAGGCTATAATTTCTGGCCTTATGTGTGTAGGCTTTATTATGCTAGCGATTTTCCAGCGCTTTTATTTTCGTAAAGTAATCTGCAGTCAAATATTGAAGCAACAATCCCACCAAACGTACCAAATGTTTTTAAAAGTTCTGAGATTCTGCGAACATCCAGTTTTTCGTTTGCTTTCAATACGAACTATTTTCCAGGATAAACTCGTTTCGGCAGTTGACACCGGGAAAAGGCCCGCAGGCTTTACGAAACAGTGTGAATAAATGTTTATTTTTTTTGAAGCAGGTAATTTCAGGGATTTGATATTGCAAGTCTAGAACAAGCTCTGGATTCAAAACAAAAAACCGGATGCTCACAAAATCTCTAAACCTTTATTTGTCGAAAAAAATATTCTTTATTTCGATAAGAGCTATTTTTCCGCAAACAAACCGGTTTTGAGGACTAGCAACGGTGCGGTATTTTTTTACAGAATATGCACACTGATTTACAGCCTCAGATACCGGATTCTGCGAGTTTTTCCCACAAGTTGCGGTACTTAGGTTTTTGCCTTCAATCAACTTTACTATACCTTCAGTAAGTACCGCATTCCCCATTCGCCAGGAAGGCATTAGTCAGGTTCCAACGTGCAGATAACGGTATAGATGATCATAAAAATAAGTTTATTCCACATGGAAGATTAGACCTTTCCATGTACAGTCAGATTGGCGAAAATCGAAGTTCGATTTATGAAAAATTTACTGGGTGGCAGTAAAATGAACTGGGTGGGTGGGCGTAAATTTTTCAAAATCGAACTTCGATTTTCGTCAATGGCAATCGGCTTCGTCTTAGCCGGTAGACCCCCAGTATACCCCATGCAAGTTCTTATTGCGCGCTGGATAAGAGCAACAATGAAACATAAAAAATTGAAACTAAAACCTGACTATCAAAAGGCTTGAAATAAGACTGCTTATCATTGAAAAATGAAAATGAAAAATGAAAATATTTATTTTTACCAAACACACGTTATATACAGCAGTAAAAGTTTACAAACTATTTATTTTTACAAAAGAGGCTGCAATATTTTAAATTCTGTACTCCTCACACTAGGCAAGCCTGTATCGTGAGGAGCTGATTATAATTTAACAAATAAAAGATTCGCCGTATGGTTGACATTCAAAAATTTTGGAATTAACATTATATTAATAATTGCTGTAGGTATCTATTATTATTTATTTATTCATAATTTAATTTTATTATCTAAACTATCACTATTTATATATAATAATAATAAACATACATAAATAAATAATTAGGTATTGAATATGGGATTCTTGAGCTTCACAGTATTTTCCATAATTTCTTCCGTATCTTCGTATGATAGAGTTTTTAGCCATTTTGTTAGAGTATATTAAAATAGACTTTTAGGTAATTTTATTAATCGTATTGGGAGGCCATCGGTTTATCGAATGCGAATGTGGTGTCCTCCGACTACGATTAATTAATAACCTATGAGTCCATTTTATGGATAAGCAGTTTTTGTTTCAAGGCTTTTGGTAGTAGAGTTTTAGTTTTGACTTCTATTTTTATTTTAATAAATTCGTTCTTGCTTCGCGTGGTAAAAAGGAGTATGCTAGCGTATCGGTAACCGTACTAGTGTGGTGGACTATGCATAGGTACACACCCATATCTACCATAGACTTAGATTTTTTCTTCGCTAGATGTAGAGATTGCATAAAGATGTTGACAAAACCCAGTCTAGAGTCTATGCGATGGTGTCTATGCGACTCAGATAAAACATATAAATATTAAGTTTTTCTACAGCATTGTAGAAACAAAGCATTGTAGAAAGCTAAATTATTTTTGAACTACATTTTTACGAGCTACAAGTTTGTCTCTACCTACATTGTACAATATTTGGTTCGCGAGTGGACTTTAACATCCAATAACACTCCAAAGACTACGGACGGAATTGTGTTGCAGAAAAGATATCACACAGAAGGTCCTCAGAAGATAAATAAGATAAGATGCAGGTAGCGACATCTTCATATTCATATATTCATATTCATATAAATATATATTCATATATTCATATTCATATAAATATATATTCATATTCATATTCATATAAATTTATTATCATCTTATTTAATAGTACGTGGGTACTTATGTCGCCCGTAACGGTTTAATTCACGTAAAAGGCTATCCCTTTTGACGTAAATTTTAACGTACTTACGTAATTCTGCATAATATACTCGTAATAACCTAAGTTTTGCAATTCCTAACCTTGCAAACATATTATAGGTACGTTCGAGATCCTCAGCCACAAGGAATCGATGAATAAGAAGAAGACCTAACACGATTAGTTGAGGGAGACCTCTGTTAATTTCTATACTGTCGAAAACGCCGTCCAAGTTCCACCATATTTCACATTACGGTATTAAACGTCAGTATCACAAAAGGGAATTTCGGAGATGGGAGAGGGTTCTTTTTACAGTGTTTATACATTATTTTATTGTGTAGAATGTTCCTTGTTAAAGTTTCCGATCGTTTCATCAAAGAAATTCGTGCTATGCATCTAAAAATAATGAAATACTAAAGATCGTAGGGAAACCTGCATGGTAGATGGTTTCGCACGTATTAATACTAACTCGAAGATCTCACTATATTCAATTCCTACCAAAACAACAATGTGCAAATGCGTGGCCACCAAACGTTGCCGCAACACTGCAAGTTTAATGCTGCTAAGTTAGAAATACCACCGTTCGTAGAGGCAAGAACACTACCTAAACTTCTAATCATTAAATGGGGCATTGCAACTAAGTAATGTCAACTTACCTTCACACTCCCGCTTGTATCTACTCTATTTGGTTACTTATGTACTATGCAAATTTACGTAAAGAAAAGTCAACATTGATCTCATTTATCTGTACAAAATTGTACATAGGTACATTTCGAAAACGGTTTGAAAGTTTGTAGCATAGTGCCGAACCGCCATTTTGATTTTGTCTCAAAATCCGTTTGTTACCTTTCGGAAAAAAAGAGAAATGGCGGATCCGCACTTTGCCTCCATGCAAAAACTTTCAAACCCTTTTAGTTGATTCTCTAAGGTCTCAATATTTTTGGAAACTATACGAAAACTTTAATAAAATTATAACGGTCGTGAAATGGATAATCATTGCTGTACAAACGACAGCACGTCAGACTGGACACTTTTGTTGTAAAGTCGCCCCTAACGTAACCAAGTAGAGTGCTAGCGTGTACCTAAGCGTCGACGTGCTGTCGTGTACCTGTATAAATAATTAAATGTATTATGTGGCTGTTTTTAAATAAATATATTTGTCATATTGTTTGTAGCAGCAAACAAACAACTGCTGCTGACTGTGAGGGAAAACATCGTGAGGAAACCTGAGCGTATGAGGCATTATTATACCCCCTCAATACGAAAATCTCCAATCCGCATTGAGCACGCGTGGTGATTAAGCTCGAACTCTCTCTCTGAGAGAAGGCCTTTGCCCAGCTAGTGGGACAGGTACAATTTTACAGGGTACATCTTACTTTTTTTTAACGTATTATTTTAAAAACAGCTATAGATGAACCTATCCGCATTATATATTTAAAATCCGCGTCCCTAACAATACTCAATACTTCCCTAGACTTAGAAAAAGACTAAACCATAGTATAAACATCTTTCGCATCCCGATTATTGAAATTCAACAGACATTCCAATATGGCCGTAGTACACACGACAGCACGTGAGACTGTACACTTTTGTTGTAAACTCGCCCGTAACGTAACCGAATAGAGTGCTAGCGTGTAGGGGTCGATGTGCTGTCGTGTGTACACGGGAACGAGGCGCCCCAGCAATGCCGCGCGATTGTTTTAAAATAGAGAGGTTATATATGAGGAGTATGAGGCACTTGACGTCACTGTGGAACGAAATCGCTCGCAGGGGTTCAGCCATTTCTGACCAGGTTTTTAAACCCCCAAAATATGCAGTGGGATGTCTTTAGTTTAATGTATCTGTGTATCTATGGTTTCGTAACTTCAAATGGAATGAACCAATTTGTTGTTTTATTTATAATTTTTGTTTAAAATGATAATGTATCGAAAGTGGATGCTGCCGAATACCCAACTCCTCAACAACTTACAGCATCAAGGTAGGGCTAATAGGAATAATTTCATGAATAGATTCTGTTAGATGGTGATTACACCATCTAACAGAATATATTCATGAAATTAAGCCCATAGCCTCATTTCTCTTTCCTTTTCCATCATCATACCATGATGATGGAGAAGGAAAGAAAAATGAGGCTATGGGCTTAATTTGATTTAAAAAAATAAAGCTTTATATGACAGCATCATTTTGTTGTATAGGATACAATTACAGTTCGTCCTATGCCACTGTGTCATCTATTGTTTTCTATTCTGGCTTATGTCCAAACCTTTGTGTGCCAAAAGACATGATGTAATTAATGACAATATCGTATTGGAAAACATTATTAGTCACAATTTATTAGGTACACGATACAATTATATTTAGACTGAATTCGGTACGCAAAGTTTTTTGTTCGAAAGTCCGTTATTGGCTTAATCTTATATTTAGACAATATTAAGAAACTAATTTCAATATTTTTTATTTTGGTTCAGTAGTTTGGATTTTACAACGTTTCAAAGATACGGTTTTATGACCTTCACGCGACGGTCTGCATACTGTTGGCGCTGTTTGGCGGTCATAGGAACAAAACATTTTAGCGCATAAAAACAAAACTACTGACGCAAAATAAAAAATATTGAAATTAGTTTCTCAATATTGTCTAAAGATAAGATTAAGCCAATAACGGACTTTCGAACAAAAAACTTTGCCTTCCGAATTATACCGGGTGGCCCAAACATGGAACATACATGGAAGTGATTCGGGTAGCTCTTGTTGTCAGGTATCTAGATTTTCTCGCTTGATGTCTATGTTTGGGCGACCCTGTATAGCAATCAGGAGAGACATAGTCATATAATATTATGATGTTAGACATAACAATTTATGCCGTACTGTGTAATTTACTTGCACTTGGCATTAATACGTTCTGTTTTGTCACTTCAAACACAATGACTGAGGGTCAGTCGTGCGTTTCAGTGCAAATCTTGTAACTTTATTCAATTTAACGTCCTGGATACTAGACAGAGGCACCACCTCAAGAAATTGGCACTATATCCTTAGCCCAGTGCGTTCATCTTTGCAGATGAAATGCTCATTGAAATTTAATGTTGCCACGACATACACTTGACTGCTCATTTTAAGCACTTTCGTTTTATTTAAATAATATTATTAGTCCTATAGAGTTAGGCAGACTTGTATTGGTCTACTTTTGTGCATTATTTATCTCACTGCCCATTGTGTCTGAGTAACAATTTGTCGAGTTGGGTTAGACCCACACTCATGTCATTCGACTTTCAGCTATTGGATGAATTTCCACACGGAATGCTGACAGGGAGATATTCAACAGTCACTAGACGAGGCATAACTTGAGGCTCATGATGGAATATGTTTTCAAAACTGTGGATATTACAGTTATTTACATTTTAATAAATGCTGTCAAACGTTTCTCAATAACCAGTGTTAGTTTGGGGTATAATTTGTGTTGCGGAAATAGACTGAGGCCCGGTTTCTGAGTTGAGAATTTTACTAAGCACTTACTTACGTATCGCTCTGTCACGCTCTTTTGTGAGAAATCTGTAGAGACAGGACGATACTTACCCATTTGCTTAGCGATTTTCTCAATTCAGAAACCGGCAGTATGACCTTGATAGTGTTGCACCTACCTAAGACTAAAATTGTTTTTCTGCTTTTAGTTTTAACCTTAAGCCATGATAAACTGAATTGAATTTAACACTATCGATACACTTCACGGCTTCGGCAGCCCGATCGTTTGTCTTTGCAACTGAAAAAGAGCGACTCTCCATAGACTTTTTTGCGCTGGAAAAGGAAGTTTTTGAACTTTACTGTCTTGCAGAGAAGTTTTTTGTCACCAGCAAGGAGAGGCAAACTATTGTGCAGTAGAGTAATAGAGCCTTTAACTGTAGCTATACAGGGTAATTTTAAATAGCTTTATTCCTGAAAGACGTCTACTTCTAAATGTGATTTCCAACCACTTTTGTTCTACGACTTTGGTTAAAGCGCAATTTTATTTTTCCAAACAAAAAATAGGAGCAGGAGAGGCTGGGAAGGCGGTAAAAAGTGGAGGTGCACGAAAGCGCGCCGCGCAGTCAGCGCTGAAATGGTACAAATTAATGCAAACTCGAAAAGAAACGTTCAATAAATAAAAAGTATCGAGCTGTAGAACAAAACTTGTTGAAATTTTCATTTCGAGGTGGTCGTGTTTCAGGAATAAAGCAATTTAAAAATTACCCTATATTTGCTTCGGTAACCGAAAGATAGGTATACCGTTGGTCCCGATCAGAGGCCCTTTGGGCGGCCTAAAAACTTTGAATCTAAGGGTGGCCACTACCTCATACGATTACTACCCTACCTTGATAAATGTCTTAGTAGCGACAATGTTTGGATAAATTTTGATAAGGAAAATGTTAGTGCCAGAAATGGAATACTTAATTACGTAATAGCAAAAAAATCGGTCACCAGATTTTATTTATAAACAACATTACAGAACTTATGTATATAAAAAAATTAAACCTGCGAAACATATACCTACCATAGAAAGGCAGTCCACAAACACAAGTTTGTCATTCAGAGAGACAACATTCATTGCGTACACACATTAGGGAGTGATGTGTTAATGTGGTCCCATTTCGGGCCAAAGTTTCACCGACCCAGCTTCCCTATAGAGCGTTTGCCATCTCTTATGAAGTTAATGCTTGAACTAAGTTCCGTGAGCTACAAAGTGCAAAGAGTGACTTGTGGAAAACTTGGGGCGTTTATGGAGGGATATGCACTGTGAACATTTGTTGGTGTGCTTGGTGCTTGGGGTTCTAGGTGTTCACTGTTCAGTGTTTCGTTTGAACAGTCATTGATACTGAAAGTAAGGTAAAAAGCTAAACTGAAATAGTAACATTTCAGCGAGTCTAATGTTATTCCTTGCGATCACAGTCCAATTGGTATTCGACAATCATTAACTCCTAAACTTTTATCTCTGGTGCGATGCACAATTTGACGACAAATTAATGAAGTTTGAATAACGTTTAGGGACTCTAGGGTTGATGGTGGATTACCTACCTATGGAGCTCGTTACATCTCACTTGGCCACTCTAAACCTGCTACATGTTTTTTTTTAATTTTGTATCATCTACTGTATCTTTGGCATTCATCTCACTATCTCACACACATTATCTCTCGTGCAGGTTTATATATCTGCTTTCATCGGTTATTTTGGACCAATCCAAATTATAAATGCTTGCGTTTCATACGCACATTTTATGAAATAAGAGTAATTTACAATTCTCCATACTATAAGTTTTTGGGGTTTTAATGACACATACATACTTGTGTTAAGATTTTGGGAGTAGGAGGTGTTTTTAAAGTATTTTTTGAGAGTTTCAGAAGGCAGTTAAGTAAGGTTCTGTCATCCTTCAAAGAACTGTTGTAAAATAGGTACCAAAGGAATGAATAATATGAATGAAATGATCCATAGCTTGAGGACACCCTAAAACTATATGAGCTAAAACTGGTCCAGTCGTACTAATTTAAGTTTGGTTTGTTTGTTTTATCTTGAAATCGCAATAACATTGTAACATCAGGTAACAAACTTTTTTTTTCTGTTGATCTCAATCTAACTGTCAAAAGATTTAAGAGTCACTTACAAATATGCAAAACAAGTTGGGCATTAACAAAGAAAACAAAACAGACAATGGTCGCGAAGCCGGCAACTTTATTCTAATTAGTGTTTTAGCACCACCGCTTGCTCCAGCTACAGCAATTAATCTCGCAAACGAACTGTTTAGTATTAAATTGGAAATTGCACTAGCACAATGCGAAGTTAAACGAGTTAAAGAGATACGGATTGTCTAAAACAGCAGCCAAATACGCGGAGCTACTAATGGGAATAGAAGGGTTCGTCGAGTAACCGATTTTCGATTTCAACACGTCGTCGCTTATGGCTTAGTAAGTAGAAGAAGGAATCTTCTCCACGTATTGCCTTGCATGTATCAATCACATAACACAAACTTGTTTTTTGTTATTAATATTATTGCTTCTATTTGCCAGATGAGCTTATGATCTTAGTAAGCATTGTTGAAACTCTCAATGCAGGTACGGTCGACAACAATCTCAGATACCCCATGGCAGCTCTTACCGCGCGCGGCATAAGGGCGCCAATCGAACAAAAAGGGGTATCTGAGACTGTGGCCGACTTTACTTGTCTCAATGGAAACTCAATGGGAAATTGGAAAATAAAAGGTGGCACCCAAATGTCAGACAATAATATTATCAGAATTAGCAACTTCCCATTCAGTGCTGACGTTCTAAGACCACACCAAACTGAAGAGCCAACTCCCTAACCGGCTTAAATGAAGTTTGTTTCGCATCTGCATTGCTATAGAATCTGCATCCTTGTTCTAATTGATTTTCAATGGTTTTTGTTTGGTCCTTTACGGGCGCTTAAGCTGTACGTAAATGTTTTTGCCGCCGTATTATCGCTTCGCTTCTATAGGGAATAGCAAAATTAATTCTCAAATTCTATGCAAACTTACACACTACACAGTTACTTAATTTGTGAATCTGCAGTATTACACAAGTTCACAATGAGCGATTAAGGATAGGTAGATTATGTAAAAAGACACTCATCATAATATCAACACTAGCTGTCAGCTGGATGAATCTATAATTGAAACGTTGTGCTATACCCGTACTTATCTATCTATGTGCACAATAATATTGAATTCGGCCTAAACCTAGAATCAGAATCAGAATCAATGTCTTATTGGATCAAATCATAAATTCAAATGACGGCACATGCAATAATAAAATACTTAAGACCTATGTTTTAAAAGAAACAAAAAATTTTTTCGAGGAAATTCTAATGAATCGTTCTGTTAATACGGACAACGCACACAGTCAAATTAAATACGAATAATTGATCTATGCAGTACTACTAAACATTTGTGAAGAACCTTCGAATCAAATTCTCGGAGGCTCGGTAAAACGTTCCTTTGTTTTTGCTTTCGGGTGAAAACACTGAAATGTCGCAGAGTAGGGGCCCAGGGGCAGTCATCCTGGGAATTTCAGGCACCGGATCAAGCATTTATTTCGTGAATGTAGTAATCTCTGCTGAAAGCCATACTTTGTTATCTGTTGCTAAAAACACCCTGGGGTCAGCGAATAGTTGGGATTTATTATTGCAATAGTGTTCGTGGAACGGGGAAATTAAATGAATGGCCGTTTAGAGTCATGTTTTGCGGTTAACAACAACAAGTGTTATTGTGTTCGCTTTGTGAATAAAGGACAACACTATAATTTGGTCTCAATCATAATGTGAACTACCATATCACAACATTTTTCGGACACAGCTCGTAGAAGACCTGATAGCCTTGAAAAACGAATTATGATGGGCAGGTAAGGTGGAGGGCAAGACCACCCGCTAGATGGATGACCAAAGCTACGAAAAACACCTGCATGAGCTGGGGCTTAAGTCTGTAACGCAATGGCATGTCCAGTAGAAGGAAAAAACTGGGGTCTCTTCGTTTTTCTCCAACAATCAGCGAACTAGGTAATCCTCTAGAATTAGAATCAGAATGTTCTTTGCTGTACTACAAAGACAGTAAAAGGACCGACACAGCATAAATAAATCGTAATTTAAGCCGTCAACTAGGAGCCCATTTTGACACCATTGCGTTACGGACTCAGGCCCCTGATCCGCATCGCGAGTCATAGAACGCAATGGAGAATTTTACTCTCCGCCACCTTAAAGTGATGGTCACTCTTTTTACGTCGGGGTTTAAAAACAAAAGAATGGAAGTTCACATCCGGTTACATTAGCAACATGATGCATGCAAGTAGGAATGTCGCACGAAAGGTCATGAAAATAATACTCAAAATAAGTTGCGCTGCAGCGTGGTCGTTACGACAAGTTGAGTACGCTACGTGTTTGCGTGTTTCCACTGTGTTTATTACTTTTCATCAAAGCGAGACTAGATCTTTTTGATTGCAAAGGAGGTCAGAGGTCAGCTTAACTCGGGAGTGACTTCCATAAACCGCAAAACGTGAGTGAAATTATGAAAATGACGATTTGAGCCCGTTTCAGTCGCTTTCAGCACTCTTTTTATGTGCTCATAGATGAGCAACAGTCACGCACGACAGTCTGATAGATAATACAACTACTAGCTTCAGTCTGCGACTGCGCTCGCGTGGTTTTCACATAAATTCAATTCCATAAACATTTCAGGCGGAAGCGGTTTTTCCTTGGTTTCTGTTAGTACACACGACAGCACGTTGACCTTTACACGCTTGCACTCTACTCGGTTACGTTACGGGCGACTTAACAACATCTGACGTACTGTTGTGTGTACCTCTGATAAAACTTGGTAATGTCTCCTAAGATTGCTCAGTTATTTAAAGAAACGGTCTTTTATTTACAAAAATATATAAAATACTTTCTTTAAAAAAACAAATATTCAAGGCTGAAGGCTGATCTCCTCCGTTTCGGTCCCTAGGCCTTATTAGTTCTGCTCCAGAAAAATATTTCCGGAACGAATAACCTCACACAACAGAAGTTAACTAAATTACTCTGTTGCTCTGAGCGCATAATAATATTTTGTTTGCACCACAGTGTCACTTAAAGTCTTCTGCCATTATTAGTGACACTACGCTTTCATATTTTGTCAGATAAATAATTTGGGGTTTATGCATGCTTGCACAAAGCCTCTATTTACCGGGATTACACGATCGGCGATCCAACGCCGATGCATTTTGACTATTGATTCGGCAAGCGAGACAAGACAAGAAAATTTCGATATCGAATCTTTCTTCAGACAATTGAGCATCGATCTGTGCTGGTGCTTGATAGATTGAACATATCAAGACTTTTCCTTGGTCTCGATCTTGACAGGCGAGCGAAAATCTTGTCTCGGTGTTGTTTTGACATCTTAATTTCCATATTCTTGATTCTTCATGTCATTAATATCAATAAAAAACGGCCGGCCAAATAATATAATCTCCGACATGTTAAAAAATTATAGCTGTCAGAATCCTACGGAATAAAAAATCTGAGTTTAAAAATAAATATTTCCAGATTCTCGCTCAATCTCGCTAAGGGGATATTTTTAAGAACTACCGCTCAAAATGATTGTTATAATCTAAATTGCCTGTGTACCAAATGGCAGTCCTGTATATGGATTTCCGTTTTTTTTTATCGTACCTCGACCACTACCAGGTGAGATTCAACGCCGATACATCCGGGATCCCAGAGCGGTGAAAAATTGGCTTTTAGTCTGCGCAGCGTCTTATATATGTGGAAGTCAGAATAACTAAGTTAAACTTCTGTAGTGACAATACTATGTCGATCAGTCACGCGTGAGCGATTGACAACTGACGAAATTCGGAGCCAACCGTTCGTAGCGAACAGAAAATAGGGTGGAATTTTTCGCGTACAAATTTTCCTGTTGTTAGAACACTCAGTAGTGATGTACAAAGCGGAGGAAATTCGGTCGATCGGCTCAAAATGAGAAGACAAAATCAGAAAAGAGTCGAGTCGGCGGGGAATCGAAATCCGCTACAATCGTAGTTTGTTTTAATTATCGTATTGTGCTGAATGTAGGTAAATAAATATTTGCCAAATGTATGAGATGAACCAATAAGGCAATATCAAAAAACAACCTGAATAATTTAAAGCTATAAACAATCACACGTCGGGGAACGCATAACTTCTTTGAAGTGGAAATGGCGGGCCACCTGGCTAGATGCTCTGATGGTAGATGGACGAAGTCCATTATGGTATGGCGACCTCGAGAGGGAAAGTGATCGGTTGAGAGTCCACCAGCCAGGTGGTCCGATGACATAGCCCAAGTAGCCCGAAAGCAGTGGTGAGCATGAAGAGGCCTTTACTCAGCAGTGGATATCAAAAGACTGATGATGATCACACCAGATGGCGCCCGCCGTCCGTAAGCCGGTAACAATGAGGTTGGGAAATTAGCATACTTGGCTCGGTAGTTCAATTGGTAGAGCGCCTGCACGGCATGCAAGTGTTTGCGGGTTCAAGTCCTGTCCCGGGGGTCTACCGGCTAAGACGAAGCCGATTACCATTGGCGAAAATCGAAGTTCGATTTTTGAAAAATCTATTGCCACCCAGTTCATTTTTCATAAATCGAACTTCCATTTTCGCCAATGGTAATCGGCTTTATTTTAGCCGGTAGACCCCCAGAGCTCACGGGAAAAAGTGTGCTTTAGAAAATACAAAAAGTAAATAATAACCAAGTTCGAATAAAGCATTTATTTATTACTTTTTCTTTGTTAAATTTAATTTATTACCATGTTATTATTATTTTGTCTTTTCCTACTTAATTTCCAACCAGGTAGCTGTCTCTTTTCTCTTTGTGCATAATTTTATTTACAAACTGCGCTTTATAATTATATTTAATTTCATCTCTCTTTGAGCTGCAGTATAATTAATAAACTGCAATGGACGAGAAAATTTGAAAACGAAATGAAATAGGTAGGTAAATCTTTTTTTTCTTTAGTCGCAGAGAGAGACTGCGATTTGTATTGGTATGGTGACTAATAGCTAGTCACAGACTAGGCTAATTAGAGGACATAATTTAAGTTCACGGCATTAGTTCTAAATTCAAACGTGTGTCTACAACGAAAAAGACAAATTGTCTACAACGATTTGTCTCGAGAAAATGCCAAGAACGAACCATTTGTGCCCAATTTTTGGAAATGTCGAATAGGCGACTACTTATCCAAGCAAATTACTCTTTTCAACCCCAAACCCAAATAGAGGGGTGTTAAGTGTTTGAGGGTGTCTATCTGTGTATCTGGGTGTTTGTGTATGTGTCCGTCTGTCTGTGTGTCTGTCTATGGCACCGTACGTAGCTGTTAAACGGGTGAACCGATTTGGATGCGGTTTATTTATTTGAAAGCAGGTTTTCTAATGAGCGTTCTTAGACATGCTTTCTTAAAATCGGTTCAGCTTTTTATGAGATATGCTAATTTGAAGCTAAAATGAAGGGGGTATTTTTTATATTTTTATTTAGTAGTATCATTAGATATTTCGAAAGATTTCTCGCCTGAAGAAAATTGCGTACATAGGTATCTACCTAAATGCAAGTTTGGTGTGTTCGAACAAACTAAGTAAACGAACCAGGTCCAATATTTGCTGTTTGTGTACTGAAAATGCTTGTTCTTTGCTATTTAATCCATGACCATCAAAACCACTATAAGCTTCCTCTGCCCACTGCTGGGTAGATATAGGCCTTTTCCCCTTCGCGCCACCTCTCACGGTCTTTTGCCACTCGCATCCAATATGGACCATGGTCTATCGTGCGACCATCGGGCTGCAGGCAATGGCGTGTCGATGGCGTCCCAGTAGAAGGACAAAACCACGGTTTCCTTCTCTTACAACTAGCGAACTAATCCTATAAACTTAGAATCAACTTATTCTACATAATCATTAGAAGGACCGACAGCATTAATAAACCGTAATTGAAGCCATCCACTGGGAGCCCATTTTGGCACCATTGCATTACATACTCAGACCCCCTGGTCCATAAAAATATCGCTTGATATGGAATTTTCACGTGAAAAAATTTACCACTTCATAAGTCCGTGCCTCATAAACATCAAGGAAAAATTCCGTGTCATTTCCGCGCTAAAAACGCGATTCAAAAATAGCCGAGTTTCCGGTCGGACAGGGCGAATATTGCATTTTCGCTCGGATGACGCGACGAGTGCATATTAAATAACTTAGTGGCCCGTGGCCATTTTGCGATTCTATTTTGATTCCGGATATAATTGACGTTTGCAGATTTACCTTTTTTGTTAACATTTTTTACTGCAGAATAATTAACAATTTATTGTCCTACATTTTGATGATTTTATTTTACTTTCTGATTGTGTCTTTTCTGTTTTGATACTCGACTGGTAGGTATATGTTTCAGTTCTCTAGTTTTGTTTTTATGAAGTCAAAGATTGCAAGTGACCAACGGTAGCTTAGAAAGCAAAGTCTAAATTAGAACAAAACGGTAGGTGCATAAAATAAACTGACTTTCCGCCTATGAATGTTATTAGATACTTTTATCGCTCTAGGTATATTTAATTGCTAATCTGCATTGAAATGGAAATACTCTCGACCACGCTCAAATGCTCATAAATCAGACGTCAAATTAAGTTCAGAATTATTTGATCTTATGTCATTTGCTACACTCGCTAATAATATCAATCCTACAGGGAATAGAATTGTAATTGGGGTGTAATAGCTAGACAGCTGGAGACCATTCGACTTATTTTATTGTACAAGGCTGGAAGTTGGAAGGCTGATAGAAATCCAGCCTTGTGCATAAGACAGCACGTAGACGTTTACATGCGTTCACTCTATTCACTTACGTTACGGTCGATTTTGCAACGAAGGTGTAAGCGTCTACGTGCTGTCGTGTGTACGACTCTGGGAACAATTTTTTTTATGGTCGGTCGCGGTTGGAAGTTTGATTTTGTTTACTTTGAATTTTGAAATGTTTGGGTTGAGTATCTTTTTTTTTTGCACAAGGCCCTGGGACCTTGTAGGCGGAGGCTTAAGTCTGTAAGACCAGCGAAGTCAACCTCTAGCATTAGAATCAGAATATTCTTTGCTGTACTAGAAAAACATTAAAAGGACAATCAGCGTTAGTAAATCGTAATTAAAGCCTACAATTGGGAGCCTATCAAGACACCATAGCATTACAGACTCAGGCTCCTGGTTGTTTAGACTCGGCTGATCATGAAATTACTGTTATTGGCCGAGCGTGGCCACTTTTTCGTTACTTTTAACCTAGAAAGTGTAAATTTTTGAGTTGTAAAAAACGAACTCTAGCAAAGTCTACTCTATCCACCTACCGACTTCCAGCCTTGAACGATAAAATATGTCGAATGTTCACCAGCTCTCCAGCTGTAAGCAAAACCGGGTCTATATGTATAAAAACTGTCACCATAGAAATCAACAATAGAAGAACAAAACTTATCTTGCCCCAAAACCTACTTTTATTTTTATGATATTACTGCCATCCAAAATCAGATAATTTTTGGTTGCAGTTGTTCATACGATTACCTACACAGAGTTCAATCAAACCGCTTAGTCAAATCTTGGTTGGCAATAGAGATAAGCTTTTGCCCGCGACTTCGTCCGCGTGAACTACAGAAAAAAGATACCTATTATGTGATTTACATTGCCCCTAAGTGTAATAGCGTGATAATATTATGTAGCCTATGTGTTATTTTGATGTCTGTCTAACCTATATCCATTTCAAATTTCATCCAAATCCGGCAAGCCGTTTCAGCGTGATAGAGTAACAAACATCCATCCACCCATAATTACAAACTTTCGCATTTATAATAGTAGTAGGATGTAGGATAGTAGTAGGAAGTAGGTTTTTTTTTTTTTCGATTTCAGCTTTGACCCCATACTGAAGGTTTACGGCGAAGTCAGGATTTCGTTCGGGTGGTATTCTAGAACGATACTTGAACTCAGTTAAAACTAGAACGCTACTTAAACTCTGTTTAAACTCAGTTCAAACTAGAATGTGACTTGAACTCTGTTTAAATTCAGTTTAAGTAGAGTTTAGTAGTGTCGACTGTCGATAAAACAGTGCATGTTTTGATTTGAATATCCCTCCCTTCATATCAAAACATGCTCTGTTTTATCGACAGTCTGAACTCTATTTAAACTGAGTTTAAGTAGCGTTCTAGAATACCACCCTAAGTCTAATGATCCAATGTCACCAGGGGACTGACCTGCGCCGGCGGCGCGAGATATGTAGAGAAACTTGTTATGAAAGCTGCGCCTGCGACGCCTTGCAATACACGGAAATTTCTTTCTTGGGTTTCGTACCTAAGTACGAAGCCCCTCTTGTATGTTTTTTTAAAGAGACTTCAATCCTCATCTGATTGATTGATGGGGGTCGACAGATAGTTTAAACTGACCTTTTGTATTGATGTTATGGAGTTTTAATATATTACCGGATATTCATTACTATGAAATTGCTTTCATGGCGTACTAAACTACAGGGTGCACTCTAAGTCGATAGCGGAACTTTAAGTGGGCTATCTACTGATCAATACAAACCACTTGTACTAGGTGGCGAAAAAAATGGAGTGAAAACAATATCAGCTGTTCCATACAAAAGGTCGACTCAGTACTGCGCCAAATGTATGAAATAGCTGATATTTTTTTCGCTCCATTTTTGTCGCCACCTAGTGCAAGTTGTTTATATTGATCAGTAGACAGCCTACTTAAAGTTCCGCTAACGACTTAGAGTGCACCCTGTAGTGGTTCGCCCCGAACTATGAACTCGCGACACCTTATCTCAGCAACCCCTCGACCGATTTGGCTCATGTTCGAACTTAAAAAGCCTACCAAATTTCATGATGATCAGACTAAATTTACTCAAGTTATCGTCGAACGAACATACATACATACAAACATACATACAAGGCGTAGAATTCGAGCGAAGCTCGGTCGGCCAGGTACTAAAATACTAGAGGTGCTAACGAAGGTTTGAGTTTAAGTTATTCATTTAGAGTAAAAGGATGTAGGTATGAAACCATTTGGAGAATTAGTGTAACACGGACTTGACTTTTTTTCTAAGCTCGCGCACTGGACAAGTTTTCAGGGTTCTCTGATAAAACCAGTTCACTAATACGCGATCTTTGCTGCAATTTAATTTAATACCACAACTAGTCTTTTGAAATGGCTTCACAGAGGTATAACTTTAATATTTTTCTCGTTATTCCACCTCTAAAGCAGTTTTCGTGGAGAGTTTTCAGTACATTTTCCAGCTTAGCCTTCAATACTCGAGTTTATGAGACGACCTTGACTCGAATTTTATTTTGCCTCTAGTATTTTATCAACAAAGTTTGATTCTCGTATACCTATTCTAATGAATGTTACAGTGAAGTTAAAGTGGATCGCCTCGAACTGTGAACTCATGATGTGTCACATTTTGCTAACACCATTCGCGCAGGCGCGAGCGCATTGCATGTAAACTTTACAACCCTATCTGCCGGTTTCTGAATTGAGAAATTCGCTAAGCAAATGGGTAAGTATCGTTCCGTCTCTGCAGATTTGTCACAAAAGAGTGTGATAGAACGATAGTAAAGTATTTGCTTAGCAAAATTCTCAATTCAGAAACCAGACCTATATCTCTGAAACCCTCGACCGATTTAAAGTAAGTTCGAACTTAAAAAAATATTTACATTAATTTACCCGCCTACCAAATTTCGTGACGCGAGTAATCAGTATCTTACTCTACTTTAATCCAAAGAGTGAGATAGATACTGTTACTAACCCATAGTTACAGTCTAACTCTAACCCATTCTTGGGCTAAGCCAGCTGGATAACTATAAAAGAAAAAACTGCCGCAAAGTGTGAGCTCAGTTTCCGAGTAACTGTTAGGCGCACTTTATAGCACTATCCAGTGTCAACAACCCAACAAAGTCGCTAGAACCTGTTCTATCCGACATGTGACACCGCGGCGGGCACGAAGGTAATACCGAGCAAGCCAGGTCGAGTCTGGAAGTCGAGCGAATTTTATAACCTTAAGGGTAGACGATAGCAAGGTGGCGGGAAATTCAAAATTTTCACAGACTTTTACATTTTGTAGCTAAACTGAACTATTATTGTTCAGCGATTTTTCGTTCGCGAGAATAAAACCGTATTCTTTTCATTATTGTAAACAACAGAACAACAATAATTCAGCCGATTATGTGTTCTGGTCTACGAAGCAGTGGTACTGCCCAAAAAACTTGTCGTAGACCAGAACACATAATCGGCTGAACTATTGTTGTTCTGTTGTTTACAATAATGAAAAGAATACGGTTTTATTCTTGCGAACGAAAAATCGCTGAACAAAAATAGCTCAGTTTAGCTACAAAATGTAAAAATCTGTGAAAATTTTGAATTTCCCGCCACACTACTATCTTCCAGCCTTAAGGCGCCGTGCATAGAGAACTAGCCCGCGCGCAAAGAAAAGTGCACAAAATCGATTCCTGTATCAGATACACTAAACGAATCGAAAAAGGAAACATATCAAACACCAGAACCGAGTGCATTTTTCTTTGCGCGCGGGCTATTCACTATGCATGGCGCCTTAAGGTGAGGTACGAAACGAGATTTTCACGCAAGAGGGAATTTTGCACGAAGAATCATCGATATAATAGTATGAGGCCCGGTTTCTGAGTTGAGAATTTTACTAAGCACATACTTACGAATCGCTCTGTCACGCTCTTTTGTGAGAAATCTGCAGAGACAGGACGATACTTACCCATTTGCTTAGCGAAATTCTCAACTCAGAAACCGGGCCTGAATGTTTGTTCGACGACTGATCGGATTGTCATGAAATTTGGTAAAAGAAATTAAAATAATATTTTAAGAAAGAAAGAAAGAAGAAAGAAAAGAAAATGGTCTTTATTGCCAATAAAAAACAAACATACTAAGTATAAGTAGACATTTCGTAAATTAGAGTAAACAAATAATAATAATAATCGTACATAACACAGAATTCGGCAATGCGTGCCATGCTCAGAATTTGTCGTCGGAAACATAAAATTAGGTACCTACTAAATTCGATACTTTAATTCGAATGTGAGCAAAATCGGTCGAGGGGTTGCGTTGTAAAGTTTGCATGGCGCGCTTGCCTGCACGAATAGTGTTAGCAAAAAGTTACACGTCGCGAGTTCACAGTTCAGGGCGAACCACTAGTATTGATGAGTATGATGATGATGATTTGATGAATTCAAATTCTCTCTGTAGAGGTACAGTCAGAATCTGAATGGGTAGGCTCTTATTTTGATATTTCGGTAGGTATATTTTTACTCGTAGATAATGAATCAAAAGATTATTTTTACACTTAAAAATGACCAGTAAATTTAATTACTTTGCACATGCAAATTACCTGGTCAGCCCATCGAATCGGTGGATTTAAAAAAGCTTTTTCGCACAGTTTGAACTCGGACTGGAATAGTTGACGTATAGAGGGGGTGCAACGACAAGAATTAAAGAAAAGTTTTCTTCTACAAATATTAACCGTATCAATTACGCTGCCCTCCGGAATAGGCGCCCGCACGCGGAAGAATCATGACTGCAAAGCCATCATTTGTTAGGCTCGAGGGATTATTTGCGAAGAATCTCATGGGAACATTTTAATCTAGAAGAGGTGGGATGCGTTCGCCGAGAAACTGTTGATTTAAGCCTTGCCAGTGATACCTTTAACTAGTTTTGAGGCAATTTTCAAGAAAAATACGAAAATGTTATTGACTTACCAAACTATGATATCTGTTTGTTCAAAGCTCGGAAAGATCGGCACTCGAAGAATCCGCTATGATCACCAAATAAAAAAATTGCAAACAATAATATGAAGATCCATAATTAAAGTTCTTCGGAAGAAGCTTTGTTTAGAAGGTTTGTATCGGAACATTTATTTCGTTGGAGTTAAATGGGATTTTTATTTACACAAAACAATAGAATTTAATCTATCTACAAGCATGTCATGATTGGCGCGTATATGCCGTCAAAAGCTTCCCATTATCAAAGCTAATATAAGAATCAGTTCTCGGATATGCAGATCTTCTAATTAAATTTTAATTACGGAATAATCTTATTATGAAGACTGTGCAATGAAGGGAACAGTATCAAAATGTAAAACGCGACTAATTTTAAATGAAAGCAGAGTGCCTTTCCTTGTTCAGGAATGACAGCGGATTTTTTTTCCATTCTCCTGCTGCCTACTGAATTATTAAGGCAGGTCAAACATTATGACGCTGTATTTTATACTTCAGGGTTCCTCGGAACTTTTTTATGCTGTTTGAATAATTTATTTATTATTTTACTTTACCTCTCCGCGGCCAGAGGTGACTTTTGGTGTATGTTGAATGTTGTAACTACGCAATGAAAAATGTCTCTATAATCCGTATCTTTAGAACATCTTCATACGTTTGATGCTTTAAGTATTGGATTTAAAGTTATTATTCTCCAAGCATCGCATCTCTACGCCTGCCCTGACGTTCCACCTTGCTTTCGGCACGAGAAGAAGAACTAGCTGGACCAATCGACTTATTTTGATGTACAAGGCTGAGAGCTTCTAAGCTGGTTGTTTTGATTCCGCTGATCATGAAATCACTATTATTAATGGCCGAGCGCAGTCGAAAGTTCGTTTTTATAACCCAAAAATTTACACTTTCTAGGTAACAAGTACGCGGGTAACCTCAACTCCATACAAAATTGGAGACCTGTTTCCTCCCTGGAGAATTGTTTTAGAAAAAATATGTTTACGCCATTCAATCTTTATTTACCTCTGCCATGTCCCTATGTTTTCCTTTTTTAATTATTTTAATTATTTAAATAAATTTCATTAAAATTTTGTATTGAGCAACCCGGCTACCCGCGTTCCGTCTTAAGTAACTTTCAACCGCTGTTGACAGTTCGCTGCATTAGTGATTTTATGATTAGCGGAGTTTACTTAAATAATCAGTCTATAAACTGCCAGCCTTGTACGAAAAAAAAACTCAACCCAAACATTTACTAACACCTTCAAAGTAAAAAAAAAGAACTTTCAACCGCAACCGGCCAAAATAAAATTATTATCGTGATCAGCGGAGTCTGAAAAGCTAGCCTAGAAGCTCCCAGCCTTTTACGACGATATAAGTTGATTAGTCACCAGCTCTCCAGCTATATTTTAAGGTTGGCCCCATAATAATAAATGAAATCTCCACACAGCAAAACAAACGCCCATTTGGCCAAACTATTAATTAATGACCAGTGGCCGCACTTAGGCCACGTCTGTCATGACGCGAGCACATTACTCCCGCAACAAATTAAGGTGGGTTTCCTTGCAATATAGGTTGAGCAGAGGGAGAACTTTGACTTGGTTTGAAATTACGAGTTCACACCTACGCTGACTACATCCATGACTTGTGCTAATAGTTGAAAATACAGTGTAATGTAGCTCAAAAGAAGAAAGATTTTTGACAAAGACTATTGAAATTAGTATTGAAACACGTTCACCTGTTCAGACTTTTCGTCTGTTTACTTTTCGTCTGAGGTTCACGTGTTGACTTATTAAAATACACAGATGTAAATTAATTAATCATCGTTATCAATAACATTCTTCATGATCTATTCTCACTATTGGGTCTTTTTCCCCTCGCGCCACCTCTCGTAGTCCCTCGCCCCATTACTTTGCCTGTTAGTTATGACAATAATGCAATATGTATGGAGAAATTAAATACATTTCATTTCGATCTCTGATGAATTACTGAGATGTTTATACTCCTTGGCATTTCGCTTTTTTACCTTCAATGTGTCAAATTATTGGAATATTACCGCGATTTGAGTGTTTTGTAAAATAAATATTTTTCATTTTTTTTTTTTTTTTTTTTTTTTCATTTATTAAAAAATCTGGGGCTAAGCTTCAAACTCACTAACTCTACAAGCCTTAACTTCACAAACTCTATATAAAGTGAAAATAGATTCACTGTTTATTACTTCTCTGTTATACTATAGTTATTTCGGTAACAAAACGGCCAAGCCACATATTTTTACTAAGGTGTAGAGTTTGTGAAGTTAAGGCTTGTAGAGTTAGGGCGTATAGTTTAAAGCTTGGCTCTATATGAGCTCTGATAGCTTTTTGACAGTGCGAGATGTATGGTCTCGTCTTGGCAACATTTTACGTGAAAATGTTTTTGGTGGAATATTTTTTCTTACAATAATTAAGGTGCTAGATACTAAACTTCTGCACTATTTATTCCATAGTTCTCTTAGCCGAATTTGCACAGTAAATTATTTCTTCCTAAGGTCCCTCTCTAGAGAGTTATAGCACAAATATCCAAGTCCGGGACCATTGTTAATGATTGCCATTTGGCCCTGAGAACGAGTGAGATTACTTCAACGGTTTGTGTGGCTACTTGTGATAAATTGTGGATATTATTTGGTTAATTTTTTTTTTCTAAAGTAAGCTTTCGAAATCTGGTTCACGCTTTCGAAATCGGATCCAAGCATAATCGATACAGTGCCGGAAATAATGAAAAAAATCCTTTACATAATGTAATAGGCATAATTTGATTAGATGCCAAAACGAGATTGATCGCTGCTATTGTATAATTTAGGTCATTCGCACTTTGAAATAAAATAAAAAAATATTAACCGTTCACTAACAACGATATAAATTTCGTGGAAAGAAGAAAAAGCTCTGAATTTGCAGTCGACGACGTACCTGCAAACGAAAACTTACACCTGGGGGTCTACCGGCTAAAACGAAGCCGATTACCATTTGCGAAAATCGAAGTTCGATTTATGAAAAATTAACTGGGTGGCAGTAAAATGAACTGGGTGGCAGTACATTTTTCAAAAATCGAACTTCCCCCAATGGTAATCGGCTTCGTCTTAGCCGGTAAACCCCCTATAAACTACATAAATCTTCCAAGTTAGTATATCACACCCATCAGCGGAACTGTAAACTCATTGCACGAATAAAAATAAATATGTCAGAAAGTTCCTCCTTAAAGGGTCTTTATGGCTTAAATTATATACGCTGGGGGCGCAAAAATGGAGACATATTCTACCGTTGGGACTGGAGCGACATATTGTGGAGCAACCTAACATGCCCCGGGCATCTGAAATGGTTTTATTCCTTACTCACCAATTTTTTTATTTACCAGAGAATGTATTGAAATCCCTATTTCCAATGATCAAGTATTATTCAAGTTTATACGACACTAAGACGTGATGTTGCGGTTTGGAAAAGCTGTGATGATTTTTTGTTGCCCTGCAAGGTCTGCTGCTGAAGATTTTAAGATAAGATAATGTTTATTCAGCTTAATTGTGAAGTTCGTAATACAGAACTAATTACAGGACATACCTACCTAATATACCCAATTGATTGAAAAAAAAAATGGTTGCGTTATTTAGATAAATATTATAACAGAAAATTTTAATCCGCTAAATTAATTGTGGAAAGAACAGCATCCCGAGATGCACTTTTTACAGATATAAACAGATTATACGTTATTAAGACTTAATAACGTATAATCTAAGATATAAACAGATTATACGTTATTAACCCACTTGATGCTACCGTCGTTTTAAAACAACGCAAAGAAAATAAATATATGTATGGAAATGTGGGCTGTTTAGATTTTTTTTATTTATGCTTACTAATTGCCGAGTCCTTTGTCAGTCTCATCCTGTATTAAATATCAGTTTGCATAATTACGTTTCGTATTTGTTTACAAGTTTATTGAGGAGATTTTTACAAAGAATTCTTCAATGTAGGTATTTATATTAAGTTCTCTAATTTATTCAAATCATTGATTGAAATATGATTTATAGTATAGTTATCCATCAAAAACCATAAACATTAATTGGTTGGCGACCTTTGTAATAGATTTATTATCAAATAAAGTTCATGTTGTTTATAAACGCCAGTAGTAAAATGTACTACTTTGTCCATCCCATAGTTATAACTCAGTTGTATCGATTTATGGCTACAGCATTGATGTCTGAAGCTTCATGAAATTATGAAGGAGTTGGAGAAAGACGAAGGTCTTTTACCAGACACAGTCATCCACCAGAAAACTCCAATGCAGATATCACAGATTCGTCTGTGATGAAGATTCTGGTGATGAAAATCATATGTTGCTCCATAAGTTACCTCGTTGCAACGAAGAGCTCAAGCTGAAATTCACTATGATTCTTCAAATAGTGAGGAGCAAAATTTGCTGCTTCATAAACCAGCAAGAAGCTAGCGAAGAATTGAGGGTGAACATGGGTTCTCATAGTATGATCGACAATATTTTAGCCGAATGTTGTATTTTGTCGACATCGAATCACCGATTGGTCGCATCATCGACGACGGTACACTTTATCGAATGGATGAAACATTCAGAGTGTAGTTGGAGCTGGAGTGGTGGTAGCCAAATGTGTAGAACTGTCACCCCACAAGCGTGAAGTCCAAGTTTCTAATACTGTTTCGACCTTTTTTTCAAGTCTACTGTAAGTGAGTGTCCCATAAATCTACGACCACGCGTGCCCTGCCCAATGCAGTTTGAAAATTTTACATTCAGGGTAGTTACATCATATGCCTCAGAACCTTGTTCAGGAGGTTTGCGATTCAAACGACCCATTTGATAAACAATACCATCAATAATTCGAACAATTGGCGATTCGTGGTCGATAATACTGCATCCGGCACAAATATTTTCGATACTATGTTACCATGGGTATCCACCATAACAGGTTATCCCCATGTTATTATTATTTTTACAAATTTTCATTATTTTTTTTAGTAAATAAACAGTTTATTTTAATTTCAATACAAACTCTGGTAGTAGTGCATTTTGCTACCGTAGTTTATAAACGACACCGTTTTCCCGAGTTTCCACGAAAGAAATTTTTTTTTGTGGTTTTTCCTTTGTTATCCGATCGATAATAAGCCTAATGCGAAAAATTCATTAAGTTTGGACACAAAATCATGTTTCAGTAACATCTGGGTTAAGACTTAATAACGTATAATCTGTTTATATCTGTAAAAAGTGCATCTCGGGATGCTGTTCTTTCCACAATTAATTTAGCGGATTAAAATTTTCTGTTATAATATTTATCTAAATAACGCAACCATTTTTTTTTTCATTCAATTGGGTATATTAGGTAGGTATGTCCTGTAATTAGTTCTGTATTACGAACTTCACAATTAAGCTGAATAAACATTATCTTATCTTAAAATCTTCAGCAGCAGACCTTGCAGGGCAACAAAAAATCATCACAGCTTTTCCAAACCGCAACATCACGTCTTATTAAGGTGATAACCTAGGCACAACTAGCACCGCCAATGGAAAAAAAAAAACATATCTTCTTCTTCGATGCGTTTTTTGCTAAAAACGAAACGTCGGGTACTCAACGCGAGCCTTAACTATTTTTAGGACCTAAGGTTTAGGTTCCAGATCCCAGAACCTACAAATAAAATCTTTTATCGCCAAAAGACGCCACTTTTAGCAATAAAAGATTTTATTCCGATCTGGAAAGCCCAAACCTAAGCGCCTAGGTTTGGGCCTTAATAGCAGTCATCCGTAAAATTGCAAAGAACATGAAAAAATTGCGAACAAGGAATAGGCCCGAAAACGCTACTCGCTTTCTATTCATATTTTATACTCCATTACCGAGTAGTAATAGTAATGTTATTTAATAGAATTGTGACCGCTATTCCGAGGTCTTGGCCTGTCGATTCAATTTTATACGGTTACGTTCGGGCGGAGTGGAGAAATTATATTATGATCTCGAAATGGTCTTTTTATCCTATTGGACCCATGTATTAACTATGTTTGCCTACCTATATTATCCTTTAGAGTGTATAAACGTATTTTTAGGGTTCCGGACATCAATAGGAAAAAGGGAACCATTTTAGGATCACTTTGTTTTCCGTCTGTCTGCCTTTTTTCTGTTTGTCTATCAAATGCTCTTAACCTTTATCTAACCTAAATATTTAGTTTTTGATTTATGACGAAAGATGTAAGAACAATATAATTATCATTTCTCCGTTACAAGTTTGTAGGGAACCCTCGGTGCGCGAGTCAGACTCGCACTTGGCCGGTTTTTTTCATACGAGCTACTACTATACGGCCAATACTTTAGTTTGTAGATATTATTCGCTTACTATATTTTAAACAAAGTTAAGTAGTTCTACGAAAAAAGTATCATAAAATCTAATTCATTTCGGTACAAATTCGGTAGAGGCATCATCGATTTCATGAACATTCCGATAAACATACTAAAGAAAAGAAAGACGTTAGGCTTTTGAAACTTTGTACAGTTTGCCTTATAATTTTGACACTCTCACACGAATAAGAAGAACTCAAAAATTCGAAATTCAAAGATATATTACGTAAAGACAATGTGCATGTACGGTCGGCCACAGTCACAGATGCCCCATGGCAGATCTTACCGCGCGCTGCATAAGGGCGCCAATCGAACAAAAACGGGTATCCTAGCGTGTGGCCGACTGTACATTTACATACACAAGGTATGGATCATCCGCCTTCGTGAGATAAAACATCTGTATGCACAAGAAGCCTTTGGTAAAGTCCGTTCGCTTAGATAGTGTCGGTACACACGACGGCAATCTTGGTTCTTGTGATACCAACTATTTTTGAAGTAGGTATATGTGATGGGCGCAGACAAATTCATTTCAACACATGTTTTACAAAACCTTCCTCTTTTAATTTTTGGGTCTTTGAAGTTTCGTCTATAGGCACCTCGCTATCCTCCCACGGACGAAAAAAAATTTTATCTACACGCAGCGATCGACACTCAATACAAAATACTAAGTCACAAGCACAACCTATCAATACGATGACGCCTCTTTATATAATGACGAGTGGCGAGCCAAATTCACTGGCGTGTTTGCGCCGCGTCGGCTTCCTTTACTTTCTTTTGTGAAAAGCCGCCGCGCGCCAAGGCGGCAAATATCAAAGTGACACTATGATAGCGAACGGACTTTACGCTCCCTGTATTTCACATCATCTGCCGATTTTTATCCGCACCTACCTAGATAAACAAATATGCACCCCACAACCAGCAGATGTAACCCAAAATAAAGGGTTTAATAGTAGATTATTAATTTATTACCCCCGAGGGGTAAAGAAATATTTTTTTATTATTATTAACTGGGTTGTTTCGAATAGATGTGATAAATAAATATTTACTGCTCTAATCACTTTAAAGTCTAACTTACTTTTATGAGTAAATACGGAGCACATATTGGTTCCTAAGCAAATAGAGACCTTCCTACGGTTGCACTCTACAATATTGACTAACACACTTCCTACACTAACAAAATGAGGCTTATAACCAGGCTCTAAGGAGCATTATTAACCAGGATTTGTCGAGTTAGAAAATTTCGTTTTCGCCGTCTTTTCTATGAAACTACAGCGTTCGTATCCGAAGGGGTGGAAAACAAATCCCTTTTTGAAGTTCGTTAGAGATCAAAGTGGCACAGTCTAAGTACGTTCTATTGAAAGATTTATTTTCTTTTGCTGAGGTTTCTTAAAGCTTTTTAAAGCTTCAATAGGTAGGTTAACGTAATAAAATTTCGTTGTTAGGAAGCTTTGTGCTTAAGACCACAAAGTTAACGTCATAAAATTGCTGTAATGGTCGTTTGAAGTTTACCTAAATTGCACCTTTGAGTGTATGAGAATATTTCCCAAAGTGTCATTGGGCACATTTATATTGATACCATACCCACTGCGTACATAAATAAAATAGGGTAGAATATTATTTTCTAAATCTCTAGTTTACGATAGTATGGGTCGCATTTTTTTGGACGATAAAATCTTTATGATGATGATTTCGCCCAATGACGTCTTCTCGATATTCATCGCAGTGCATCATGGGCTCCCAATCTAGGAATAAATTATTGTTGATTCCTGATATCTACCCAATACTAAATTAGTTATTCGACGGTTCATTACGTATCAGACGATTAGAATATAAGCCTCGTCTACGTCAAAACCACATTGTTCTCCCATTGTCTAAATGCATGGCGAATTTATACTACCTTTGCCTGACCTTTTTACTTGTAAATTCCAATGTGACCTATATTATTTTTTTCATGTCACTCCGAAAAGAAAACCATCGCAGTAAAGTACACTGAAATTAATCAAGACAAACCTCGCCACTCTAACCCTTTGTCTCACTACGTTACAATACCGGGTTATCGCGGGGAAAATAGAGAAAAACAATAATCATTTCATTTTATTTTAATTTTATACAACGGCACGATAACTTTAAAGAAATAATCCATAGCGACCCGGGCCCCCACGACACAGGGTATCCTAGTGTGGGGACCGCTGGTAATTCTCACCTGTCATCAATTTCTTACTTATAAGTGTTATCTATAAGAACTTCAATGTACAGACCGTGTTCCTTTTTTTTAAATAAACAATTTTTACTTTACTTTTTTACACGTCACAGGGGTTAGACTAATTGACAGATTCGTGTGTGGGATCACGCTCTTAGCGCCCCTATTCTCGATGTTTACCGCAAAAAAACTACACTTAAACGCACGCCGTCTGGAATGCATGTCGGCAAATATAGCAGTTAACTAATTGGATACCGCATGCTTCATTCCATTTTCATTGAAGTTCTAGTATTTTTGAATTTGTAAAACGTAAAAACTTCCGTTTGTACATATTTTGTGAGTACTCACTTAATGCAGACGGCAAACCCACAATGTGGGTAGATATTTGCTTTAACAGTACTTTGCTTAATAATAATACTATGAAATCCTGTGAACAGAGATTAATTCCTGTAAAAAGATGATCTGGCACGAAAAGAGGAAGGTACGAAAAGAAAAGTAAAGTAAGCATCCATAAAACCGCCGCGTCTGTGTTTGTCTATAACAATCACGCCCCGTTGAATATTGAAGCCGCTGTCAAAGGAGGAAAATATTCGAGAGGCTTTAAAAAAGCAGAGTTAGCAGGTACTTACTTGACAGATGTAAATGAAGGCGCGCTCTCAGGCCGCGCTCATCAGACGACCACTCGACTCCCAACAATCCTTGTACACTCCACGACCACCAAACAGAGTCTTACAAACTAGTCTTTATTACACACTATTACGATACGAGAGAAAAAACTTTACATCAATTACTTTATAGTGAATTTTACGACTACGCTAATGACAAGTGATATTTAGATAGAGATATTTTTTTTAAGTGAAAGGGTTATTAAAAGGGCGCGCTTTTCGCTCGAGTTTCCTTTGAGGGTTCGGAGACGAAAGCCACGGGCTCGGGAGAGGGCCGGACAAACTGCCGTGGAGCGGGCCTAGACGTGAGTGATGCCGGTGCGGCGTCCCCCTCCCGCCCTACCTCCCGAGCAAGCGAGATGCAATTTAGTTCGCACAAATTTCGCCGCTCGGCGCCTCACGCGAAAGTCTCTTGTGCCTCCGGTATTGCTAACTCTCGCCGGTAGCTTCGTGAGAAGGGAGGGCTTTCCCGCGCCCGACATCGAAAGACCCTAAGTACACCCCTGCGCCTTTATCCGACATCCAACTTTAACGCCGCGGTTTCAGGGTTGATTTTGCAGGCGTGGTGGCGAGATAAACACCTGACGTTAGACGTCATATCGAAAAACATATGCCCCGCTTGGCGGTGTAGCAAATACCATAACGAATACTTTGGCTGAACACGCGCGATATTATGCAACGTTACCGGGCTGTATTGTCGCGACATTTTCCCCGTCTCCTTTTGAACGTGGTTTAGATAGTGATGCACGGGTTTATAGGCGGGCGGTTGTAGCTCGGACAAATAATTTAATATGAAAGCGGTATCTTGGGCGGTATCTCACCGGTATTTGAAAGCTCTGCTATATTTATTCCAATTTGAAACTGTTTAAGTACAAGCCAAGTTCCTAATCTGCGAAAGTTGTGTAAGTACTCGTACCTAGTTGTCAGACTATTTGTGTATCAAAGGTTAATAGGCTTACAAAAAAGATTTCGGATGATGGCTTTAACTAAATGCGACCGAGTTTGACGATCATGAAAATAATTGGGCTCACAGTCGCAGGACGAAGATCCTACTAACATTATATTTGCGAAATTTTGTAAGTGTGGATGGATGGATGGATGGATGGATGGATGGATGGATGTTTGTTACTCTTTCACGCTGAAACGGCTGAACGGATTTGGATTAAATTTGGAATAGAGATAGCTTAGACATCAGAATAACACATAAGCTACATATTATCACGATTTTACACTTAGGAGCAAAGGAAAGCTATATCTTTTTTCGATATATCTTTTTTCTGTAGTCCACGCGGACGATGTCGCGGGCAAAAGCTAGTCGTTTATAAAACGAAGACTGGGCTTTTTCTTTTTGATTTTTATTAATACCTTCGAAGAGTTACTTGGCCGTTGCTTGCCCAGACAGCACCTAAATATACCATCATCTCGGCTTAGTCTGCCTAAGATAATAATTATGGTAGAGCAAAGTCCCCAGAAAATCCAAAAGAATGTAACAGTTTTGCGTAGTCTTTGCATAAAAAGAGCTTCAAAAAAATGTAGAGACTAAACTATTTTCGCTATACTCTAGTGATACACCTAAGCAAATATGATTATTTTCAACTCCCGACCAAAAAAGAGAGGTGTTATAAGTTTGACCGCTACGTTTGTTTGTCTATGTGTGTGTGTAGGTATGTCTGTCTATGCGGTTTTCTTAATATGAAAGCAGTTTTTCTAGCGAATGTTCTTAGATATTTTTTACCAAAATCGGCTCAGCCTTTTGTGAGATATGCTTATTTGAACCTTAAATGTCGGGGGTATTTTAAATTACTAATTTAGTCGTTATTAATAATGGTTCTGTCAGGGAGTGTTATGCAACTCTACGTGCAGTTACTTTTTAAAAAGCAATATTCCCGAATGCACGCGCTCTCCGGGCGGGCAACATGTCGGAAGTTTAGCGGTGGAAACGGCGAGCATGTAAACAAGCAGGCCTACGAGTTGCGCCAAAACATTTGGCCTTTTCCAATTTGATCCATTGGAATAATAATTAGGTATCCCTCATATTCTTCTCTTCATATTCGTCCTGACGCATGGTAGTGAGAACTGGGCTGTCACAAAAACCCAAATCAAATCGATCCTAACAGCCCAAATGAACGGAGCCTCCGAAGATGCTACCAGGAACAGGGCGAAGTGGAGAGAGAAAATTAGGAAGGTTGATCCCACCACCATGTGGGAGTAAAGCTTGGAAGAGAGAGAGATTCCTCATATTCTTCTCTTTGGGCCCTACCTCCCCGGGATGCCACGGCCACGTCACCAGCACGTTGCTAAATTAGGCACGTTGCTAAATTCGGTACGCAAAGTTTTTTGTTCGAAAGTCCGTTATTGGCTTAATCTTATCTTTAGACAATATTGAGAAACTAATTTCAATATTTTTTATTTTGGTTCAGTAGTTTGGATTTTACGTTTCAAAGATACGGTTTTATGTCGTCACGCGACGGTCTGCATACTGTTGGCGGTCATAGGAACAAAACATTTTAGCGCATAAAAACAAAACTACTGGACCAAAATAAAAAAAAATATTTAAATTAGTTTCTCAATATTGTCTAAAGATAAGTTTAAGCCATTAACGGACTTTCGAACAAAAAACTTTGCGTACCGAATTGTTGCCAAGTGAGTTAGCTGCCATACATTTAGAACTTTGCCCGAATCCGCAGGATTGGGGATATTCACATTGAGTTAATGATGTCTTATGGACAGTGGGGTTTTCCTCTAAAAAGGAGTATCCTAGCGACTGGTACGTAATTTTGAAATATATTTTTAAGTAAACTTACAGCGCCCAATGGCAGTAACACAGGATAATTCGGAGTTCAGTAGGTATCTCTTATTGGTTCTGAATTCATTAGGCGTTTTACTAAAGTAAAAACCATTAGATTAGTAAGTAACTTATCTGAAAACACCAGTAGAAAAATAGTAAGGATAGTACTAACTATTAGTAGAGTTTCTGACTCTTACGATTTTCTACTACCAAGATCATATTACATGTATAGAGCATCAGATTTTGTTTAACCAATGTGGAATAGGTCTGCATTTTTAACTTTTCACTTTATTCATTTTTATTTTTAGCTGGGAATTGTTTTATTCTTTTTTTCCATTGTATAGTCCTGGGTACCTATAGGTTGAATTTGATTTACGTCTGACTTGGTACAGGATATTCGAATGAATTTGTTACATCGGTTGGGCTATTCAAATATTCCAGTGTATGGTGTGATGTATTTCCTATCTACGACTGAAATGACCCTTGATAAGTTTTATCAAGAAATAAAAATAATATTTTGCAATGACGAAGATAAATACAATGTACTTTGTATATTTCTTGTGCAATAATAATGGCACTGAATGCTACTTTTGTCAGACTGGTACAGATTTGTTGTATAGTCGACCGTAACGTACGTGCACATGCAAGTAACTATTTTATATGCCTTTCCTTTCCATGCCTTTCCACTATTGGAATGGAAGTTCGCCATCAGCTCTTCATAGGTTCTGTTCTTGGCCAGGCGACACAGATCCCCTACGCCGGTCACTCCTGCCTATTCTTTGAAGTTTTTCAGCCGAGCAAGACTTTCTATCTGTTGTTTGATCCATTACGCTGAGCATAAAAAAAAATTTATTGTATGGAAAAAAATAGCTTTCTCACCAAAGTCGTAGAACAAAATTTGTTGGAAATCACATTTAGAAGAGGGGGTGTTTGAGGAAAAACTCAATTTAAAAATTGCCCTGTATAGCAACAAATATTTGAAAGAACTGATATACTTTTTCCCCATTTTAAACCGCATAGTCAAAGTTGTCTGTGTCTATTGATGAGTAAAAGCCTGCCGTGTTTCGCTATAGAATTCGATTGCACCCTGTATAATTGTTATACAAGGTGTTACAAAAGTACCTAACTCTTTTTACAGGGTGTAACCTACTGGTTAACAGGATGTCAAATCTGTAAAAAAAAGTTGAAAAAATCAATTTTTATTTTACAACGTGTTACAAAACATCCTAACTCTTTTTACAGGGTGTAACCTAGTGGTCAACAGGATGTCAAATCTGTAAAAAAAAGTTGAAAAAAACTATTTTTATTTCATAACCTCAAAATTGAAAAAAAATCATAACTTTTTGGTTTTTGGTATTAGCTCAAATTTTAAAATATGTTTGTGTGTGTAGGTGCATTAACATAGCTCTAAGTTGTTAAAACAAAGTGAAAGTCAATGAAAACAATATTTAAAAAATACTTTTCTTCCGCCACAGCATTCACATTTTATTAATTTAAAAATCAACGGAACGTCATAGAGCAAAAAAAATATTTAGGTTGTGATCCCTATCACCGGGTGCTATTACCCTGTAAAAAGAGTTAGGTACTTTTGTAACACCTTGTATAACCTCTTTTTTGTTTTTGTTATTAGCTCAAATTTAAAAATATTTTTGTGCGTGTAGGTTAATTTAAATAGCTTTGAGTGGTTAAAACATTGTGAAAGTCAATGAAAACAATATTTAAAAATTCTTTTCTACCGCCACATTGTTCACATTTTATTAATTTAAAAATTAACGGAACGTCATAGTGCAAAAAAAAATATTAGGTAGTGATCCCTATCACCGGGTGCTATTACCCTGTAAAAAGAGTTAGGTACTTTTGTAACACCTTGTATTAAACGTAATATTTAACGCTCACTTCCATGGCAGGCCTTGGCTAGGGGCGACAGGATGCCGGCGGCAAAAGACGGACGCCGGGAATTCCCCAGGAATCCTGAAAATTTCCAGACGTTCCATTGACTCTGAAGGGACGATGCGCCGCTGCGGAAGTTATGATCGACCTTCCTAACTGCGCCGCTAAAGGTGAGGTCACACAATGCCACATCTTCGCAACCAGGGGGCTAATTGGGCACGCAAAGTTTTTTGTTCGAAAGTCCGTTATTGGCTTAAACTTATCTTTAGACAATATTAAGAAACTAATTTATTTTTTTTTTATTTTGGTCCAGTAGTTTTGTTTTTATGCGCTAAATTTTTTTGTTCCTATGACCGCCAACAGTATGCAGACCGTCGCGTGAAGGTCATAAAACCGTATCTTTGAAACGTTGTAAAATCCAAACTACTGAACCAAAATAAAAAAATATTGAAATTAGTTTCTCAATATTGTCTAAAGATAAGATTAAGCCAATAACGGACTTTTGAACAAAAAACTTTGCCTTCCCAATTCTCGATAATCTCGCATTCGACACATCTCGATGGAAAAATCTAATATCATTTCGATCTTGACTGCTCCCGACCACTCGGGTCATGTCGAGCGAAAAAGCCAAACATCTGTCAGAAATCTCATGCCTTATGTCGAGGATGACTTCGTAAGAATAGGAGATGTGACATTTGCCGCAAAATGAGATTTTGCCTTCGAGTTGTATCGAATGCGAGATTCCCGAGAATTAGCCCCCAGGCCCCTGTTGCACGAACGTGACAACGACAGGTGACAGGCGACAGGTGACAATCCGACAATTTGACAAGTATCCGTTGAACAAAGATTTCGAGCGACAAATAAGTCATGGTGGAAAATTGACAAAATTTGTCGAATTGTCGCGACAACTTGACATATTTCTGTTGCACAAAAGATTTTACGCGACAGGCAAAAAGTGACAAATTGTCGTGAAAAACTTGTCGGATTTGCTTTGTGCAACCATAAATTGTCAAGACGACTCGACATATTTGTCAAATTGTCAGACAATTCCGACTATGCATATGTCGAGAGGTGACAAGTTTGTCGAATACAATTGTCGGTGAATCCTACCATGGGTTTTTACAATTTTCGAGCTTTGTGCAACGCTTGTCAAGTCCTGATAATTTGTCAATAATTCGCAGTCTGACTTATTTGTAATGTTTGTGCAACACCATTTACTTGACAATTGCCAAATAAGTAAATTTTCGACAAATAAGTCGACTGGTCGCGTACGTGCAACAGGGCCCATGTTGCACTCGCTACGATTGGGGACGGTCTTCCGCCATATTAAGTTCCCGGTGAATGCTTCCTCCAGCAGCTGCCTTTAACGCATCAGATCATCTGGTTGGCGCGGTTCCCCTGGCGCGTTTGCCTTTCGCCTGGCCCAAAATTATGAGCTTCTCTAAACTATGCCTAAGAAACCGCATGGCAGACCGTAGACAAGAATTTTAGGATTTTATGGACTCATCTCATCTACCATAAACATAATCCATCCAACACTATATTATCTCGAAAGAGTCTTTTTTATTGATGTCTTGTCTTCTAAAATGCCAACTCTCTGCATCATATTATTATCCAGAAGACAAGGTGAAGTGGTTGTTGAATTTTGGTTCGTGACGCAGGTAAAGTGAACCGTGTGCTTGGTCCTTTAGAGTGCCGACATGCTGTAGCACTATAGAACGTGTCACATCACAGCGCTTACAGTTATTGCTCTGAAATCCTAGTACTTAGTCTTTTAAAAGTCCTCCTTGCAATCGAAGTTCTAAACACGTACCTACATTTCGATTCGTACGAGTATGCGTTGGAATGGAACTTAATTTCAAAGTCGTATTGTTGGACACTCTAAGATCAATAATACAAAACTAGATGTTTGTGTAGGTACTACGTCTTATCAGCTTTAAACATAGATAAGATTTAAGAAGACAGTTAAGAAGCCTTTGTCCAGCAGTGGGACACTATCCAGGCAAACTAAAAAAAAAAAAAAAAGTTTTAAGTATCTAAACTCTGCCGTACATCTATGTACATACGCTATGTGCGCTAGGTACGGATTAGGCCATGTGACTGCATGTCTATTCGGTCAGTTAACACAGTAGGATACCACATGGAGTACCTACCATGGTAGACGAGCTCACTTTATCACGCGCGGCTTATAAGTGCGTCAATAAAGGAAATCTAAGGGTGGTATTCTAGAACGCTACTAGGGATTTAGATGACTTTGAGATTGATAGTTCATATTAGGGCACAGTTTTAATGGCCTAGCAAGGCTTTCTTTGGGTTATCAATAAAACAATCTCAAGCATTGATGTTCGTAAAGATTATTCTCTGTATAGCTATAGCAGCTACGGCCATTTTTTACCGAAACGCTGCTTTTTAAGATGAAAGCAAGCCGCTTTGCACAGTGATAGAAGGGACAAAAATAAGCGATTTGACCCGCAGCAGCACAAGTTTCATCCCTTAGAAACAGAGAGGGCGCTACTTCTAAAAGTAACTTTGAAAAATTCTAACAGCCTAACGGGTGAACCGATTTGAATGATTAATATCTTAATCGAAAGAAAAATACTTATTGTACAATCTAAAATATAAAATTTAAATAAAAACTATAATGGCTGCCCTAAATCCAACGTTTTGTAATTTTTTTATTTTTATTTTTCAGTTTTGACTCAATTATGCAAAGAAATTGTATAAAGAGGGTATATTTTTTATAATTCATATTGTTACTAATTTAATAATGAATTTAATAAAAAAAACTGCATGCCAATATCATTAGTAGTTTAGGAAATATTGAGGTTTACATGTGCTGGAAAAGCGGGGCATCGCCCTCACGTCCTAGTAACTATGTAGAGAAAAAAACTTCTATTTGTGATGGAAGCTAGCCATTTTGCACAGTGATAGTGGAGACTAAAATAAGCAATTTTACCCGCAGCAGCAACATTTTCACCACTTAGGGACACAGATGGCGCCACTTATTTGACCAAATTTCAAAATTTTGTATAAAGTAAACGGCTCTATCGATTTTCATGATTTAAACGCCCAATGGTTGGTTTTTATACCGTAATATATATAAAATATAAATAAGTCAAAAAAGTATTGGAAATAAAAATAATAAAAAATATTTTGTAAAATAAAAGTGTTTTCATTGAGGATCATGAATCACTTATTTATTCTTTTTAGTTTTTGACAAATACTTACACATCATTTCTCGTTTGCCTTGTCACAGATGTGTACAACAACGTTAATGCCTAACAGTTCACGAGTTTCCTTATTTTATTCGGTATACGTAAATTTTTTGTCGCTTATTCTGAGTAAACTGTATTCAATGGATTAAATGTAGTATTCCAAATAAAATAAGGAAACTCGTGAACTGTTAGGCATTAACGTTATTGTACACATCTGTGACAAGGCAAACGAGAAATGATGTGGAAGTATTTGTCAAAAACTAGAAAGAATAAATACAAGATTCATCATCATCAATGAAAACACTTTTATTTTACAAAATATTTTTTATTATTTTTATTTTTAATACTTTTTTGACTTATTTATATTTTATATGTATTATGGTATAAAAACCAACCATTGTGCGTTTAAATCATGAAAATCGGTTGAGCCGTTTATTTTATACAAAATTTTGAAGTTTTGTTAAATAAGTGGCGCCATTTGTGTTCCTAAGGAATAAAAATGTTGCTGCTGCGGGTAAAATTGCTTATTTTAGTCTCCACTATCACTGTGCAAAATGGCTAGATTCCATCACAAAAATAAGTTTTTTTCTCTACTTAGTTACTATGACGCGAGGGCAATACCCCGATTTTCCAGCACATGTAAACCTAAATATTTCCTAAACTACTAATGATATTGGCATACAATTTTTTTTATTAAATTTATTATTATATTAGTAACGATATGAATTACAAAAAACATACCCTTTTGATACAAGTTTTTTGCATCGTTCAATAAAAATTGACAAATAAAAAAAAAAAAATTAGAAAACGTAGGATTTACGGCAGCCATCATAGTATTTTTTTAATCTTATTTTTTTGTTTGTACAATAAGTAATTTTCCTTCGATTAAGATATTAATCATTGAAATCGGTTCAGCTGTTAGGCTGTTAGAAATTTTCAAAGTTTATTTTTAGAAGTGGCGCCCTCTCTGTTCCTAAGGGATGAAACTTGTGCTGCTGCGGGTCAAATCGCTTATTTTTGTCCCTTCTATCACTGTGCAAAGCGGCTTGCTTTCATCATAAAATGCAGCTTTTTTTTCATAGCTGCTAAGACTAGTAGGTAAATTGACCCTTGTAATGAGCATGACAAATAGATACCCACTTCTCCGAGACTTTATTCCTCTCGAGTTTGAGAGAAACTCTTCATTTCTTAATAAAGTCGTGGTTCTCTATAACCTCTAGTAACGTGTCAAAACGCGATTAAAAGAGTGCGATTGAGATATTGTAAATTTAGGCCGGCCACATACGAACGGAATTCCGGACGGGAAAAAATCGAATCATGATTCCGAACGCAGTAACTGCATACAAATCTATGGTACTAGCACACACGTACAGTTCATACAGTACATAAAGGTACGTACAGGTCCATAGATGTGTATGCAGTTCTGCGTTCAGAATCCTGATTCGATTTTTTTCCGTCTGGAATTCCGTCCGTATGTGGCTGGCCTTACAAGGTGTTACAAAAGTACCTAACTCTTTTTACAGGGTAATAGCACCCAGTGATAGGGACCACAACCTAAATATTACTTTTGCTCTATGACGTTCCTTTAATTTTTAATTAAAACTATGTGGCGGGAGGAAAGTATTTTTTAAATATTGTTTTCATTGACTTTCACAATGTTTTAACAACTCAAAGCTATGTAAAAGACACGCACAAATATATTTTTCATCTCCCATGCTCGGAAAGTTTGCTGTTACTAGCAACTTACAACCGTGTAAAACCCGAATTTAACCAATCTGAATTTTTGTGCGCTTCGAAATTTAAACGCCCTTGTTCTGCACGCCCCATGATGTAGAAAAAGAAAAAACACTGGCCGTTTCACTAGATGCCATATAATTTCATAAAAGCTTCAGAAAGAAGAGCCTCGTTTAGACGCGACTCTCCACGACAGTGCCCATTTTCTATACAAAACTGTGAATGCAAATGAGGCATAGACATCTAAAGTCACGGAATAGAACATTCAGAAACGCGGTTTCTTCTTACAGTCTTTTTAATATTTTGTACACTATATTTATTTTTAATTACAGTACATTAAAAAATGCTCCGCTTCTGTTTTATCAGTTAGATAATTATGGTTTGGTTTGATAAATACATTTTTTCAAACGATATAATTGAATTTACTTTGGTAAAAGTTCAGAATGCACCCGAAAAAAAAACATTCTTTTAATTTTCATTATTTTTGTGTCTGGATAAATAAACTTCAGGAAATTATTAATAAAACGAATGGTTTTAATACCAACGAAGCTGAAAACTTTAGTGCGGCAGCCGTAACTACAGTAAATTATGCTTTTAAAAGGAACTTATTTGACTCACCTGCTTTGCCTGTAAGTAGTTGTCTACTTTGTTTGTCCCGCTTGGCTAACAAAATGATTTCCTCGCTTCTGTGAGATGAAAAGTTTTGTGTTTCGCACGAATGCAATATTATTTGCGTCTCGTGCTTCTGAATACCTCGCTAGGCTCAGGTTTCTTTTTTTGAACCACTCGCTACGCTCGTGGCTCAATTTTAGAAACCTATGCTAGCTCAGTATTCAATACAAGCACTCGCCGCAAACAATAATTTTGCATTCTTGCATAACAAATAACTATTTAAATTTGAGCTAATAACAAAAACAAAAAATTAATGAATTTTTTTCAATTTTGAGGTTATAAAATAAAAATTGTTTTTTTAACTCTTTTTACAGATTTGACATCCTGTTGACCAGTAGGTTACACCCTGTAAAAAGAGTTAGGTACTTTTGTAACATCTTGTAAACCTCTTGTAACGTGACAAAACGCGATTAAAAGAGTGCGATTGAGATATAGTTATTTTAGTTCATACAGTACATAAAGGTACGTACAGGTCCTACTACAATAATACAACGTGTTCCAACACATCAAAACTCTTTTTACAGGGTGTAGCTTAGTGGTCAACAGGATGTCAATTCTGTAAAAAAGAGTTGACTAAAACAATTTTTATTTTATAATCTCAAAATTTAATAATTTTCATAACTTTTTTGTTTTTCGTATTATTTCAAATTTAAAAATATGCTTGTGTGTGTAGTTACATTTGCATAGCTTTGAGTTGTTAAAACATTGTGAAAGTAAATGAAAACAATATTTAAAAAATACTTTTCTCCCGCCAAAGCGTTCACATTTTATTAATTTAAAAATCAATGGAACGTCATAGAGCAAAACAAATATTTAGGTGGTGATCCCTATCACCGGGTGCAAAAAGAGTAAGGAGTAGTACCTCTGTAACAAGAGTTAGGATCTTTTGTAACACCTTGTATATTTGTATGCAGTTCTGCGTTCAGAATCGTGATTCGATTTTTTTCCGTCTGAAATTCCGTCCGTATGTGGCCGGCATTATAGATATTGCCTACCCGTTCTTGTGCTAGGCCTGTAGGGCGAGTTATCGTGGTTTATGACGTGGCGCGTGACTTTGCATGAGCCCGCGGCAATACGTCACGCAGCCAACGAGCTGCAGCAACTCGAGTATGTTCGATTTGATAGCCGGCGCTTGATTGATGGATTGCCTTTCGATAATTTTGAGGGAGGATGTTAGGGGATGGCTTAGGTGGCGGTGAGTTTGTCAGAAAGTTTAAGATATGAGACAAAAACTTAGGCCCTTACGTAATGAGCCTTCTACGTAATGAGGTGATTTATATATACAGCGTCCTGTGGCACCTTCACTCACACTAGATGAAGAAGAGACTACGGGACGCTGCAGTGCCTGGGACATTGTTTTAGATGGAGTAGGTACCTATAGGTAAAACAAAGAGAAAGCTAAAATGGTAACTTTCTTAAACGCATTGATATTGGTCCACCCGTTAGGGAGCTACGAATTTTATATTAATTTAACGATTTCACTTACTTTTATACGATGCCTAAAACGTACAAAAACATAGGCGTCAAACTTAAAACATGAACCGTGATTTGTAAGTACTACAAAAACTGTTCCTTTTTTTATTTAGCTCTGTTTCAGTATGGGTTTTATTGTTCGCTGTAAACATTATGTACCACAAAGTAATTTTACATCTTCGATGTCTTAGGTTACTTAGGAAAAATATTTAAAAAAAAAAACAATATTCACGCACCCCAAAATAATTATGAAAGGGTTGATGGTTGCGCAAGTAGAGGAAGCGCTGAAATACAATATTTTGGAGTTGATTAAACCTTTCTACGGCTTTTAATTATTGTTAAATTTAATAATCAAGCATTATTTTCAACATTCAATTCAATATTCGATGGAATATTGTGTTCTAGTTATAGTCAGAATGTGGAGGCGGGGCTGTGCTATCTTGTGTGAATGTGATTTTGTACAATGCTAATAATAATTGAAACAACTTTTAAATAAAAAAAAATTTAAATACCCCCGACATTTAAGGCGCTTTACATAGTGAATAGCCCGCGCGCCAAGAAAAATGCACAAAATCGAGTCCTGTATCAAATAAACAAAAAAATCCAAAATTTTCACATATCAAACCTCAGAATTAGGTAAAACAGCCAGTTTCGTGTTGACATTCATAAAAGTTTTGAAGATATTTTTGATTAAAAAAAATAGGCGGCGCACTTTTTTTCAAACAATATATCTTGCAATGTGTTACGGGTATCAACACAAAACTGGCTGTTTTAGATAGCTCTCACCTAATTCTAGGCTTTAATATGTGAACATTTTCAATTTTTTTAGTGTATTTGATACAGAAATCGATTTTGTGCATTTTTCTTTGCGCGCGGGCTAATTCACTATGCCCAGCGCCTTAAGCTTCAAATTAGCATTTATCATAAACAGCTGAACCAATTTTGACAAAACATTACTGAGAACAATACATACAGACAGGCAGGCAGGCAGCGTACCTTTAGGATCTGTTGGCGGTCTTTTAAAACTCTGCATAATGGGACGGCGGCCAAATCACTGAGCAGACCAGCCGCCCGTCGTCGGTCAGACGATCTCTCCAAGTTGATGGAGGGTCCGTGGATGCGTGCAGCGAGAGACCGAGGAGGATTTGTTCCGTATTCGTCGGACTCCTTACTCGTCGTATTCCAGATTCGTCGTATTCCAGATGATGGCGCAAAGGGAAAAAGGCCTGCACACATTAGTCACAATTAAATCATGGCATTTTGATATTTGGTCGTTCCGGACCGGAGGGAAAAAACTAAGGCCTTTGCATGTAATTCAGCGTCCAGTGGCACCTTCACTCACTCTAGATGGTCTAAGTTGTCAGGATGGTAATAGTGCTGGGCAAGCCTACGCCATCTAAAAAACAATGTCCCAGGCACTGCAGCGCCGAGTGGTCTCTTCACCATCTAGAGCACCACAAACATCTCAAATATTAGGGGTTAAACAATAAAATTGACGCGTGGAAACACGGAAATTGAACGATCGATGACTCATTCTGTTCTGCGCGCAACGCATCGATTTTGGAGTTTGCACTTATCAAGTTGATAAGATTGTTATCTTTATAAAATGGTTTATTAGTGGCATGACAGTCAGATTCGGCAATTTTTGGAATATTTCCAAACCTACGAATGTTTGTGGAACCACCAATCAAAACAATATAAAGACAGGAATGCGTGACAATGCTATAAAAGCATTTTATAATAATTATTACCACGTACCTACTATATAATAATTATTACCTTATTTATCTACAACTTCTGACAATATCTGTTTTACAGGTGTCACCAGTTTGTGAGCAAAAGGGATAATGTACGGGTAATTTGTTGAATTTTTGAAAATTCGTACGCAAATTAAACTGTGTGTAAGTAAGTTCTATTAGTTATTAGCTACTTACATCAACAAAATGCAAAGTACTTAGCAGGAATTTATCAAAATAATGTTCGCCAGGCAATACTGTTTTTATCGTAAGTAGGTATGATCAAATTTTACGCAAACTTTATCATTAAATTATGCCGCATAAAAACTACGCTGTAAACACCGACCAGTTTTAGTCGCGTGTAGGACTCGCACGGAGCATGTCACCCAAAATGTTATTCAATTCTTTACCTGCGTTTATTTGCTTAGTATTTAGTTCAATAGTGTCAAACGATGCTGCTCGAATATTGGCTGTGTTTCCAGTGCCTTCTATAAGCCATCAAGTGGTGTTTCGGCCCCTGACCTTGGAGCTCGCAAAACGTGGCAATGAACTGGTGGTACTAACAACCGATCCGGTATATCCTAAAGGAAAAGCTCCTGCCAACTTCACGGAATTAGATTTTCATGACTTGTCATACGGTATATGGGTTGAGCGCTCAGTGAAAATGTTTCAAGGAACTTCAGGTACTTCATTACAAGTACTAGAGGCAGCTTACAGAATCCTGACTGAAATTTTTGAAGAGCAAATCCAAACGAAGGAGGTGCAAGATTTATTCAAAAGCAAACAGCATTTCGACCTCATCATAACAGAAGCTTGTGTCCGAGTTGCGACAGTAATGTCGCACGTGTTTAAAGCGCCACTTATCCAAATGAGTTCGTTTGCCGCTGTGCCACCAAACTTGCAAGTTATGGGTGCTCCGTCTCATCCCATATTCTATCCAGAAGCATCTCGAAAGAGAATTCATGAACTGTCGCTATGGGAAAAAATTCAAGGAGCATACGAGGACTACACGTTCAGAAATATTCAATGGAGACTCGAAGAAAGTGAGAACGAAATGATAAAAAAGAATTTCGGGCCAGATGCTCCCACTGTAGCGGAATTAGGAAACAACGTGGATATGTTGTTTTTAAACGTAGATTCAGTCTGGGATAACAACCGCCCAGTGCCTCCTGGGGTAATTTATTTGGGAGGACTACATCAAAATCCTCAAAAAGAACTGCCAAAGGTAACATGGATATCAAATATGAATCATGATGACGAGTTAGTAAAATAATAATGTACATTTTGTTTTTGCTTAATTTCTATTTTAGGAATTAAAGTCTTTCTTGGACGGGTCAAAACATGGCGTAATTTATATGAGTTTTGGCACAAATGTGCAACCATCACAATTGCCTCCAGAAAAAATACAAGTATTCACCAAAGTATTCTCAAAATTACCATACGATGTCCTATGGAAATTTGACAAAGATGACATACCTGGCAAATCATCGAACGTAAGGATTTCCAAGTGGCTGCCACAATCTGATCTTTTGAGTGAGTATTTTATTTTGAAGAGACCAAAGACTTTGTAAATGAGACCTTTGAATAACCTATTAATTTTTACAGGGCATCCGAACATAAAACTGTTTATAACTCAAGGAGGCTTACAATCGACCGACGAATCTCTGACAGCTGGGGTACCACTTATAGCATTCCCTATGTTAGGTGATCAATGGTTCAATGGTGAAAAATATGTCGAGCTCGGCATTGGCATGAAATTTGAAATTGAAACGGTGGAGGAAGACGTTTTGACTGAAGCTATTAACAACGTAATAAAGAACAAAAGGTTAGTAAAGACATATCTCTATAACTATTTTAAAATACAGCACCTCCCGCGCCCGCGACTGGAAACTTTGTCAACTTCGTTGGGATTATTTCCTCCTTATTGAATCAAACAATGTCGTCGTTCACATTTCTACTTGTCTTCAGTTTCTTTTTTCACTCAGTATTTAAGTGGCTGTTAGTCACTGAACTATATTGATTGGTTTGATGATAAATGGGTTACCAAGGCCAATTTGTTATCTGTCGTATCAACTCGTTTCAAGCAAGAGCCCAATTTTTTAAAAGGCGTTATCTCTGATAATGAAACTCACCTTTAAGTTGATAACAGGATCGAAGAAAAAAAAAATATGCTTCTGACTGTCAAATAAGTTTATTTTACTGATATTTAGGTACGGTCAGCTGTGGCATACCCCATGGCAGATCTTCCCGTGCGCGGCATAAGGGCGCCAATCGAACAAAAAGGGATATCTTAGCGTGTGCTGACTGTACCTGCTTTACTCTTTTTACCATTTAGCTGGCCACTAACCCGGGACATTATCCACAGTTACCGTGACAACATCAAACGCCTGAACACATTGATTCGGGATAAGCCACAGAGTCCTCTGGAGAAGGCCGTATGGTGGACAGAGTACGCGATCCGACATGGCGGCGCCAAGCATCTACGTTCAGCAGCCGCCAACATCTGCTGGGGAGAATACCTGATGCTAGATGTAGTTGCTGTGATCCTGGGTGCAGTGTTCGCAGTTTTAGGGCTTATTGTACTACTGGTTCGGGCTGTGAGAAGAAAGTTGTGCGTTGGTGAGAAGGTGAAGAGAAATTAGCGAATTAAGAGTAGGCGATTGAGGACGGCTATTGACACAATAGTACGCACAATAGTTTTAAATCCATAATTCACAGAAACATCAAAAGGTTTGCAGACACTGATGATGACCATTTATGTATTTACTACTAGTACTACCTCATGTCCAGTATTTTCGTCTTCTTACTACTTACTAGCTTTTGCCCGCGACTTCGTCCGCGCAGACTTTTTTTTTTCTCCTGAGTTTTTCCGTTGTATTAATGGTCATACTGCTATTCGGGGTGGAGAGAAATCTAACAAATCAAAAATCATAAAAATCAGTGCACCCGTTCTCGAGTTATAAATGGTGTAACTAACAAGACTTTGTTTTATATAATAAAATGTAAAAAATACTATTAAAATAAAAAACCTTTGCATTTTACTGTTATTTCTTTCTCTATTAAATACCTCTGAAATATATTCCTGTGAAAAATTTGATGAATCAATCAGATAAAGGAGGTGCGAGAAAGAGATTGAAATCTTGCAGTGGTTACAGCAAATGCCCAAGACTCCAAGACGGAGGTGTATTGCGAAAGAAAGTTGAAAGTTGTGATATCACCACAGGAAAAACGACGGGTAAGTAGCTCTTTTACATCTAGTGTGTCTGAGAACCGCCTAACGTTATAAGTAGGATGTATGTATTTATGATGCCACTGCTCTTGCGTGGCATCCTAAAGACATACCTACATCCTACCTGCATGTTAACGCGTTATAATTAACGCGCTAGGGTTGGAATCACCCAAATTAGTGCGCTAAACCATCGCTAACTTTTGGCCACATCTGCTTGCGTATTGCTCGACTTGGCGCTGGCATTACGTACGAGATTATGAGACTGGATTTATTTATAGCTATCTACAGGGTGCACTCTAAGTCGATAACGAAACTTTAAGTAGGCTATCTACTGATCAATACAAACAACTTTTACTAGGTGATGAAAAAAATGGTGTGAAAAACATATCAGCTGTTCCATACAAAAGGTCGACTCAGTACTGCGCCAAATGTATGAAACAGCAGTTTTTTTTTCGCTTCATTTTTGTCGCCACACACAGTTGTTTGTATTGATCAGTAGACCGCCTACTTAAAGTTCCGCTATCGACTTAGAGTGCACCCTGTAGAGGTAGAGTATGTAGTAGTTTTCTGTGTTCCCTCTAGGGGTCGTTACAAGTTTGTGGACGTCACGTGTTTATTTATCATCGCTGAATCAGAGTCTGATTATTAGCAGTAGTCGCGTTTCAACAAATGTATGCGAAGTTCCATACAATACAAGCCCTCTCAGCCGACATTTTGATGGCTCGGCGGCCGGCTGTCAGAAATTATCACCATCTACAGTACGAATAGGGAAAGGTTGCTGAATCTAGGTACACAGCACGTCGACCCTTACACGCTAGCACTCTACTCGGTTACGTTACGGGCGACTTGACAACAAAAGTAAAGTCGACAGCACACACACGAAATGTACACACGTGACACCACGTCAGAGCGTAAACTTAGTACACACGACAGCACTGCACGTAGACGCTCACACTATCATTGTAAAATCACCCGTAATGTAAGTGAATAGAGTGTACGCGTGTAAGGGTCTACGTGCTGTCTTGTGTACTAAGTCACCCGTAACGTAACCGAGTAGAGTGCTAGCGTGTAAGGGTCGACGTCCTGTCTTGTGTACCACGGAAAGGTGTGATAACTCGGCGGTGTCACAATACAACTTGTTACAAAAGGTTATAACTTAGTGAACGGAAACCTATCGCCATTCATAGGATTAAGAATAGAGCAGTGGAGTAGTAGGCCGTACCCTTGAAATAATAACCTACGCCCGCTAAATTTACTACAGTCTTTGCTGACCGTACCTACCTACTAAAACATGATTTGGAATTTTGGGAATGTATTTTATCTCTGACCTTTTATCTTTAGCTACATAATAATACTATTACACGGAAGACGCACAAGGCCACGCAAGCATGTGGGTATTAGTGACTCTTCAAAATCTTGCCGAGCATGTCGTGCAAGATGTTGTTCAATTTATTCATTGTTTTTATTTGCTTTGTCGTTAGTTCGATAGTTCCCAGCGATGCAGCTCGAATATTGGCGGTGTTTCCTGTGCCTTCTATAAGTCATCAAGTGGTGTTCCGACCTTTGACTCAGGAGCTGGCCAGACGTGGACATGAACTAGTGATACTAACAACTGATCCAGCATTTCCCAAAGGGCAAGCTCCGGCCAATATTACGGAATTAGATTTTCACGATTTGTCATACAATCTCTTTGTTGATCGCTTTGTAAAAAAGGTTCAAGGAAGTTCTAGTGATTCTTCAAAAGTCCTCGAGGAAGGTTTTAGAGCAATTATTGACGTTTTTGAGCTCCAAATCCAGTCAAAAGAAATGCAAGATTTATTAAAAAACAAATCTCACTTCGATCTTATATTCACTGAAGCTTGTGTCAGAGCACCGATTGTATTGTCTTATGTATTTAACGCGCCACTAATCCAGATTAGTTCCTTTGCGGCTATACCACCAAACTTCCAAGTTTTGGGAGCTCCATCGCATCCTGTCTACTACCCTGAAGCATCTCGGAAAAGAATTCACGACTTATCACTATGGGAAAAAATACAGGGAGCATACGAAGACTACCAGTTTAGAAACCTACATTGGAAACTTGAGGAAAGGGGAAATGAACTTATCAAGAATAACTTCGGGCCAGATGCCCCCACTGTGGAAGAACTCAGTAAGAATGTGGAGATGTTGTTTTTGAACGTAGATCCGGTCTGGGACAATAATCGACCAGTGCCTCCTGGAGTTATTTATTTGGGGGGACTTCATCAAAAGTCAAAAGAGGATCTACCCAAGGTAAACTGAATACTAAGCTAGACTGTAATTAAATAGGTATGCATTATTTACCAACCACTTGTGTCCATCGTCCGTGTCCGTGTGTCCTTTATAAGCTCCCGTAGCGTAGATGATCGAAATAAATTGAACTGATTTGAATTATCATTCAACATCTTACTTTAAAAGTACCATCTATCGTAGGAGCAGCACTTTCCATTTACTTCGGTTATTGTTAAACATATTTTTTAGGATTTGAAGTCATACTTGGATGGATCAAAACATGGCGTTATTTATATGAGTTTCGGGACAAACGTACAGCCTTCACAATTGCCACCTGAAAAGATACAAGTATTTATCAAAGTATTCTCAAAGTTACCATACGATATTCTATGGAAATGGGACAAGGATGATCTACCTGGCAAATCAAAGAACGTCAAGATTTCTAAGTGGCTACCACAATCAGATCTTTTGAGTAAGTTACTAATTTTAAACAGGTTAAAGGTGTAAAAAAAGTAACCAATAGAAAAAACTTACGTTTTTCTTTTTCCAGGGCATCCAAATATAAAGCTGTTTATAACTCAAGGAGGATTACAATCAACGGATGAATCTGTGGCAGCTGGGGTACCATTAATAGCATTCCCTATGTTAGGTGATCAGTGGTATAATGGTGAGAAATATGTCCACCATGGCATCGGTATGAAACTAGACATCGAAACTGTGACTGAAGAAGTCTTAGCAAATGCCATCAATGGTATCATAAATGATGGAAGGTTAGTAATGCTTTCGTTAGTTGGAGCAATGTTATTTTTTTTAAATCCTAGACTCATAAACATTTGTTATTTGTGTCTGTGTTGAGTGTGAGTTTCCATATTCACAACATCTATTAGAGCTAACTAAATTACCAATACGCACTGAAATTGTAGACGCGAAGCTAAGCATTGCATTTTGGATTTTGGTTCGGAGCGGCGAGCTCCTGCTCGCTTCGTTCGGAATCACCAGATTAACAAAAAATAGAAGTTAAAAACTAAAACCCGACTACTAAAAGGCTTAAAACAAGACCTGGGCCCCTAGCCTGTAACGCAATGGCGGGTCAATGGCGTCCCGGCAGAAGGACAAAACCGGGCTCTCCTCGTTTTTCTCCTACAACCAGAGAACGAATCCTCTAGAATTAGAATCAAAATATTCTTTGCTGTACTACAAAAGCATTAAAAGGACAGACAGCGTTAGCAAATCGTAATTGAAGTCGTCACCTGACAGCCCATTTTGGCACCATTGTGTTACAGGCTAAGGGCCCTGCTTATCCTTAAAATAGACTCATAGATAATTAATCGTAGTCGGAGGCCATCGGTTTATCAAATGCGAATGTGGTGTCCTCCGACTACGATTAATTATCTATGAGTCTATTTTAAGGGTAAGCAGATCTTGTTTTAAGCCGTTTAGTAGTCGGGTTTTAGTTTTTAACTTCTATTTTTTTTTCGAGCTTTTTAGTAAATCATTTTGGACGATCATCCAGAATACAACCAAAAACGGCTGAAAAAACCACATTTTGGTATTTTTTCTTCTTATTATTATGTTGACGCTACATATGTTATAAATTTTTGAAAAGGTGTTTTAAAGCCCTTTCATTTGATATCCATGACGATGGTACCCGATAATTTTTATCTTTAGATCCATCACTTTAGGGCGCAGCACAGCGGCCATCTTGGTTTTTTTCAAAATTAAACTATCCTATGTTTTTGGGCGATTGAGATAAATCCAACAACATCTCATTTGTTGAAATAGTCCGAGTAGCTTAGGCTCTGCGAGGGAACAGATGAACACACAAACATGCACAGTCATATACATTCCCACATCCCTACATGCATACATACATACGCTGCTATAATCATAACCCTCCTTTTTGCTTCGCGTAGTCGGGTAAATGCGCTCAGCTTTAAAACCCTTAAAATATCAGAGTGTAGGTTAGGGTGTCCCAAAAAATTCAAAGTGGTTTTTTTAAAATTGATGTGCTTGCAATTGCTTAGTTTTTTGTTAGTGAACGCATTTTTTTTCAAGCATTCTTCATGGCACTAAAGTTACCAAGTTCTATAAAGAGATATTTGTTTTATTGTTGACTTAAAACATCAAATAACGGGTTCAAAACTTCCTTCAAATGGGCAAATTTAGGCAGTATTGTTTTACAATATTCATGAAGTGAATTTATCTGTCAATGACAATGCAAACCTTTCAATTCGCAAATGTATTACCTATTGGGAAAAGGCACGTATTGCTAGATTCATAGTTGCGTAAAAAAACTTGTAAGTTTATAAAAAGCCCTACAGGACTTGCAAAAATTGCAAACAAAACAAAAAATATCTTAGCAGCAGCATTAGATAGAGGTCAGCTAAGTATTAGAGATTATGTGTGTATCCCAGAGGCTACTATTGAGGCCTTTGAGCAGAATAATGACGAGCTTCCAACAAGAAAATCATTAATTCATACGGAGAGACGGAAATAATGCGCCGTAAGGTTTAACTAAAGTAGTGTAGTAGGAAAATTAAATTTTCACGGATTTTTCTGTTTTGTAGCTTTTTTGTTCGGTGATTCCTGTTCCACGACAATAAAACTGTATTTTGCTGATTATTATAAACAACAGAACAACAATAAATCAGCGGATTATGAGATTTGGCGAAAAAATTCGTTTTGGTGCAGTACCACTGGTTTTTCCGAGCGAAACACTTTATCAGTTGATTTATTATTATTCACTTGTTTCGAACAATGAAAATAATACTGTTTTAGTGTTGTAAAACAAAAATCATTGAACAAAAATAGCTCATAATATTTTCTTAGGTTTGCACGAGCACTATACATAATTTAAACACAGATACAAGACAAGACAGCTGTCACCTCAGTCTACCGCGACCACGAGCCCTGCAAAGGTCTCGAAACGTTGGGAAAATGTAAAAAGTTAATAAAACGAGTGTTAAATCCGTTAAAATCTGTGTTTAAATTAAAAATAGCTCAATTTAGCTACCAAATCGAAAAAAAACTGTGAAAAAAATGAATTTCCCACAATTAGCCCCCAACATTACTTTAGTTGAACCTTATCGGAAAACCCCTTTTATAAATTGCTTATTTTTGCTTGCCGCCATGTTTTGAAGCTAAAGTCAGCTCAATGACAACAAGCCCTGATGTTTCACTCTTTAAAAAGTTTTGGAAAAACCAGAAAAATATCGATCCTGATAAAATTCAGTGCCATAGAGAAAAACTGCAATAATTGATCTTAAAAGTACTAGTGGTTCGCCCCGAACTACGAACTCGCGACCCCATATCTCAGCAACCCCTCGACCGATTTGGCTCATGTTCGAACTTAAAAATTCTCTTTGCCTCATTTACCCGCCTACCAAATTTTATGACGATCCGACTTAATTTACTCAAGTTATCGTCGAACGAACATTCATACATACAAACATACAAACATACATACATACATACATACATACATACATACATACAAACGCCGGATTGTTCAAGTAGACTCGGAGAACTTCGCTCGCTTCGCTCGCTCGTTCAACTAAAAACTACTATAAATTGATTGACGTTTATATAATACTATTTTTTTGTGTTAGGTACTCACTAAATATACGATTACAAACATTATTGATTTGTTATTTCGAGATAAATATCGAAGTCAAGTATCCGCCCATACAAGCTCAGTACAAATTTTAATTTCTAAACTTTGGCTTCAAGTCGGCACGGGTTATCATTATCCAATCAAGTTAATATTTTGTATTTGAGTTATTAGGGTCAAATAGAAAAAATATAGAGGGTATGCGTATCTGATTTCGCGAAAAAAAAATCTCGCTTATAGCCTGGGACACCCTAGTGTAGGTGTACTTGTATAGGTATCTGGAGTCGTAGCACAAAATCTTAGTAACAAGTTTTTTATCTTTTAAGTACAAGATAAAAAACTTGTTACTAAGATTGAGCTACAACATCGTCGCATCATCGTAATATCTTCTAAGTACAAGATATCACGATGATGCGACGATGTTGTAGCTCACCAAGGTCAACCTTGTCGTTTATCATTATTCCGGCTTACTTTGCATCGTCACGGTCCAGCTACAGAACTACTTATAGACATAATTATTTTAAGAAAACCGGATTCTGAAGTAAAATTCTGAAGGATTCCAAGTATTATTTACTTTTTGTTTTTTATAAAGCACTTACCCGTGCTAGGGAATATTTTAAACATTTATAATAAGTTGAAAAAATTCACTCGGGACAGGAAAGTAAACTAAAGTATTATTTAGTTTGATTGTCTCAAAATCTATTAATAACCCAATGGTACCCTAATAATGATTGTAAAAAAAAACATATCGAATACTGGTACTTGTAGATTTCACTTTTAACAAGTTTTTTGGGCAGTGCCACTGCTTTGTAGACCAGAACACAATAATCGGCTGAATTATTGTTTTTCTGTTGTTTACAATAATGAAAAGAATAGGTACTGTTTTATTGCCTTGACCGAAAATACGCTGAACAAAAATAGCTCCGTTTAGCTTAAAAATTGAAAATATTGTGAAGATATTGAATTTCTCGCCACGCAGCTATCGTCCAACCTTAAGAGGGCGTTAGAGCACCATTTTCCCATACAAACGTAGTTCCGGTTTAATTTCTAAACTACAGGCTGGATTTTGCTGAAACTTGTTTTATATCAATAGATGATCAATATGGAGGTTTGCAAATAGTTTTTATAATAAAAAAAGTAGTCTAAAAGAAATTAGAGCGACGCGTTTTTTTCAGCTGGGTTACTTTCAGCTGTTATTTACTTACATTATTACACTGTCTATTGGAGTCTAACAACCTTGGGAACATCAATAAATATGTTGAACTTATCAGAAAAAAAAAAATTGAATTACCTAATAAAATGTAGAAATGGCAGCTGAACTACGAAAAATTTTGGGGAAATAGATCTATTACATTACAACTACAACTACAGGGTGCACTCTAAGTCAATAGCGAAACTTTAAGTAGGCTGTCTACTGATCACTACAAACAACTTGTACTAGGTGGCGAAAAAAATGGAGCGAAAAAAATAACAGCTGTTTCATACATTTGGCGCAGTACTGAGTCGACCTTTTGTATAGAACAGCTGATATTTTTTTCGCTCCATTTTTTTCGCCACCTGGTACAAGTTGTTTGTAGTGACCAGTAGACAGCCTACTTAAAGTTCCGCTATCAACTTAGAGTGCACCTTGTAGATACTCGCGAAAGGACACGAACACACGTAGACTCATACAGCCGCATTGCCTGTCACTTTTCCCGCGCCCCGTCTCGCTCTGGGTGAAACAGCTATAGAAAACAGTGTTTCACGCGCTTGCCCGTCACTGAGTTTCCACGGTCCTGAAGGGGCCTCTTAAGGATACAAATTAATTACTGGTTTATTTTTCCACTGGTAGTTACCGTGACAACATACAGCGTCTGGGCGAGCTGATGCGGGACAAGCCACAGAGTACCCTGGAGCGCGCCGTGTGGTGGACCGAGTATGTGATCCGACATGGCGGCGCCAAGCATCTACGATCACCGGCCGCCAACATCTCCTGGGAAGAGTATCTGATGCTCGATGTAGTTGCTGTGATACTCTGTGCGGTGTTAGCAGTTGTTGGCCTTATTGCACTGTTAGTTCGGACTGTGAGAAGAAAGTTGGGAGGTGGTGAGAAGTTGAAGAGAAATTAGCAAAATAAGAAAAGGCGCTAGTTAGGATGATGGCAGTGATACTCGGTGGGGTGTTTGTCGAACACTGAATGTTGATGTTGAAATTAAATTAACCTACTGTGTAACTTTTACAGCTTTTTACTTATTCTGGAGGTAAAATTGGTGGCAATTTTAGCTTTTTAAAATGTTTCCGATTTAGGTAATTAATTTTATTGCTGAGTAGCTACTACGAGTGCGAAAAAGCTGTGCCGGACGTCTGCCGGACGTCTGTCATGTATCCTACTAATAGTAGTAAGGTTGTTTATCCAACTTATCACTTTCAGTGACAGTGACAGTAAGCACTCGTGGTAGCTGCTCTGCTCGCTTAGCATGAGGCGGTGTTAGAGAGTATGTAAACTATATGTATCTTACTCTTCTGTTTGACGTAGAGCGGGATGGACCGAGTTTTAAACCCATAGATACTCTCTAACACCGCCTCATGCAACGCAAGCATAAGTCTTATTTCAATTCCTCCTTCATAAATGTATCATGGTGAAAATAATCGGTTATTATACTTATTAGTGGTACCTACAGTCGACAGCAAATCATTTTAATTTTTGTTGCAGTCACCCGTAACGTAACTGAATAGAGTGCACGCGTGTAAGGATCGACGTGCTGTCGACTGTTGGAACTAATTGTTAGTTATGTCCAGTATTTTGTGGTTAGGTATAGAAATGCTGAGTGGTTAGTAATTTGCGCTATTTGCGAGTTTGATCCCAAACTCGGTACAATCATTATTAGAACTTATATTTTACACTTTAGTAAACGCGACTTCGATTTTAAAATGTACAATGTATAATACCGTAGCATATAGGGCTTCAGAAGTATTTATTTTAGCAAAAAAATATTGAAATGCACATCAAAATTACTATTTTCTGACCTTTTGGTTGTATTTTTTTTATTGAGAATAGGTATTCTTTTTTTTCTGTGCCATTGATAAGCAATTGCGTTTTTTGCTGTTGTATTTATTTTTACTTATTTTTGGTGAGTACCTAAATACTGGTTTTCCGATATACCTACTGCTGTAAATAATTATTAGAATAAATTCTACTTCAGTGTAATAATGATTAAAAATAAAATAGTGTCGTTGTTGTCCAAAGCCAATACAACGAAAATGTTACAGTTTACGTGCTGTTGACTGTACCATCTTCTCGCTAATTTAATTGTTTCATGTACATCATACAAAACGCGGAAGCACTTAGGCGAGGCAAATTAGGAACTTCCGTTTCCGATAAGTAATTGTGTTTCCCTTTAGTCTCCCTACTCTCCCTACTATGATGGTAAATTAATAACAAATATTTGAAAGAGCCAGCGAAGTTTAACCACAACCAAAAAACGCTCCTGCGACTTCTCAACGCGAGGCTTAACTATTTTTGGGACCTAAGGTTTGGATTCCAGATTCTAGAACCTACGAATGCAATCGATTCTCGAAACTGACCAAAAGGTTCTAAAAATAGATAAACCTCGCGTTGAGAAATCGCAGGAGCGTTTTTTGCTAAAAACGCATCCATAAAGAAGATATTATGTTTTTTTTTTCATTGGCGGCGCTAGATGTGCGTCCTATTGCGTCTTAAAAACAATCCGGCGTTTTAAGAATGTTTGTTCGACGATAACTTGAGTATTGTTGGTAGAAGCGTCATGAAATTTGGTAGTTGCGACTCTAACAAAAGTTCATGCAGTGTTCAACGGTTGTCAATAGACTATTTACGAGTATTTGTCGACAGTACATACAACGAATAGTACACTCAAATATCAAATACATTTGGCCGCGGTCCGGCAGGCGCGCGTCCGTTGTAGCGTCCCATGAATTTAGATTGCAAGTTTATTCCAAGTTCAAAATTCATCGAGCCATAGTGTCAACAGACGGAGTTGCTCTTCGGGGAGTGAAACTTGCTGACGTTAAACATTTTTCCTTGCTAATTGCAGGTAAAGGCACAAAGCTTGTATAGGCATAGCATCTAACTCAGTAGGTTTCTGTGGTAAGGGAGCGGTGCGGAGGTGTCTTTTCATTGATGCGTGACAGCGTGACTTCAGTCGGACGTCAGTATTGCTGTCACTTGTCAAACGCAAGAGTCAAACGTTACTTGTCAATCCTTCCGCACCACTCCACTAACACAGGAACCTACTGAGTTAGGCGCTTTGCCTGAAGGTAGGTTGATCCGCAACAGAATCGAGGAGTCTGAGTGCTCTAAGACGTTTCCTCCTTTCGTTTAGAACTTGTCAGTGGTAGTAGAAAATGTACAGCCATCATCAGGTTTTTTCGCTTACATTATGAATCCTTGTCATGATGTCAAGATTGTGTTTCGTAGCAGTGAAGAAATTTTGTGTTTCGTAGCAGAGAAGAAAGTTCGTGCGAATTTTAGTCTTACGAATCCGTGATCAAACATACTGATGTCGAATAGGTGTCCTAGTGTAGGTATTCGCGCGATGCTGTCGTTCGATTAAAATGTTTTCGGACCAAAATTATAGCTGACAGGGTAGACGGTCCCATCCGCGGCACTGGGGGTCTACCGGCTAAAACGAAGCCGATTACCATTGGCGAAAATCGAAGTTCGATTTTTGAAAAATGTACTGCCACCCAGTTCAAAATTACTGCCCCAGTATATTTTTCATAAATCGAACTTCGATTTTCGCCAATAGTAATCGGCTTCGTTTTAGCAGGTAGACCCCCTGGATGGCTAAACACTTGTCAACCAGATCCGTGTAATTTAAAAATTATGGACTAAGTTGATTGATTGAATTGCATAAATAAATAGATCAAATAATAACTACTATACCTACTAACATAGAATAAGAAATAATGTTACTAACCCTATGGACATTGTCTGAAATAAATATTTTGAATTTGAATTTGAAATTTGAATATGTGCCTTCGTATCGTCACCAGCCCACTGCTGATAATTGTGATAACTCTCGGAAGAACAAGTTGTCTGCCTCTATACCGTGGTTTATTCCAAGTTGAAAATTCATCGGGCTTCGTTCGCACTGCGGTTTATGATTGAGTTGAAAACTACGGGACTCATGCGTGTTCCGCACCAGATGTGTGTGCGAATGTTGGAGAGTGGTTTTAGGGTTCTGTACCCAAATCCCAGCTGCCTGTTGCTAAGAAACTTTCCGGGTCTAGGTGGTATGGACATTTTTTTTTCGAAGACCGCCCTGACCATTGAGTAGTGAAATGCGGTGTGTGGACGCTCCAGAGAGGCTTTGTTCGACGCCGAAACATTTTCTTGAAGGTGTAGAAACTGGTATGTGGTAATGTATGACAGACTCGAAACACTCGCCGATTACTTATAGTCGACAGCACGTCGACCCTTAAACGCGTGCACTCTATTCAGTTACGTCACGGGCAACTTCGCGACGAAAATGTAACGGTTTCCGTGCTGTTGACTGTACATTAGCCCTGCAGAAGCAAGTTACCGTGGCCCATCTGGAAGCCACTTCACCGTCTCAGGACACAAATTGGCAAAGTAAGCAGCTGCCCACGTAAATTATAGCTGAGTCACACACCGATTGCGTGTGACGCACCTTTGTAGACCATACGACATCTGCTCTCGTGCCCAAAGTGCCCAAATATATGCACTTAGTATCGATAATTTCCATCGCGTGACGAAATTGCATCAGATCGTCGTACGACCATTGAACAATTAGGACTGGGCCAAGAAAAAAAACTGTCAACTGTGAATCGGACTCTCACTCAGCCCAACCTTTTTCGATGTAGAGTAGGTAATAAAAGGACGCGTCAAGCTCGATCTAATCATGTTTTATTATTGTCGAAATAAATGCGGTTACATATTGTTACAGCTTTGCTTACGAATCTAGGTACTACACCTCAGGTATTTGACACAAATACCTAAGTACTAATGTGGTGGTAGAGAACCCTCGGTGCCCTAGGTGTGAATCGTACTTAGCCAATATTTTTTCATTGGTTTGCAGGACGGTGCTGATCGAAAGGAAAAAAGGTTTCCTAGATTTTAGTCTGGTTTCATAGGTTTGTAAAAAAACCTGTTCTGTTAGTCTGCCATGTGTGTAAACGTAGAGCAAGCCTTATAATAGACTCCCTATAATGCCATATTGTAAAGGCGCTACATATTTTATAGTGACCCCGTGCATCTATTTGAAACAAGTGACTTTACAGTATTGTTAATAAATAAGTAGGTACATTAAAAGCACTAATGCGATAATAATTTTAATATGTGCAAAATTCAAAAGCACACAACAGTAAAAAAATATAATGGTTAGGTTGGTACTAATTTGCTACTTCACATATTTGAGTGGAACAGGATGTGATCCCGCAACCTCAGACAAGCGTGCCGGCGCTCTAAGCAATCGAGCTACCGATACGAGAAACAACTTTCTAGCTTCACTTACTTGGTAATTATGATACTTATACAGAAGATACGTTGCATTTCATGACAAGGGTTTCTCTTCCCCTCTACCACCCACTCCAAAAATTTTCCGACTATTACAGACTGGTTCCACCTTATTTAACTGACCGCCAACTGTGAAAAACTAAGGTATCTATTGAATCTTCGTAATGAGATGATTTATGGAGCATCCAGTGGCATCTTCACTGACTCTAAATGATGAAGTGAACTCGGACTTCTGCAGTACCTTAGACATGCCTAGATGAAGTAGGTAGGCTTGTGCAGCACAAGCATAATGATAGGTACGGTCAGCGACATGACACGCATGGCAGCTTCTAATCGCAAAGGGGTAGCGCGTTGTGTCGTCGTGTGTACAGGGTGCACTCTAAGTCGATAGCAGAACTTTAAGTAGGCTCTCTACTGATCACTACAAACAACTTGTACCAGGTGGTGAATAAAATGGAGCGAAAAAAAATCTGCTGTTCCATACAAAAGGTCGACTCAGTACTGCACCAAATGAATGAAAACGAAGATTTTTTTTCGCTCCATTTTTTTCGCCACCTAGTACAAGTTGTTTGTAGTGATCAGTAGACAGCGTACGTAAAGTTTCGCTATCGACTTAGAGTGCACCCTGTACACACGACGACACAACGCGCTACCCCTTTGCGATTAGAAGCTGCCATGCGTGTCATGTCGCTGACCGTACCTATCATTATGCTTGTGCTGGACAAGCCTACCTACTTCATCTAGGCATGTCTAAGGTACTGCAGAAGTCCGAGACATGTTATGTGGAAAAGGCTTGCCCAGCAGCAGCGGCGGGCCATTTCATAAATCTACAATGAAATTATGGGCTGTATGCATAGATAGACAATCAATGAAATTTATAGATGAACATTAGTAGCCTGTAAGTAACCTAACCTTTTCTTACGTTTCTAATGCCTAATCGGCAGTCATTGACAGTTTTATTAAGTCGCTCATAGGATGGTGCCACTGATCGAAGGATGGTGCACTGTGACCGGAATAGATTTCCCCTAGTTTTCACTGGCCGGTGGCGTCAAAGCAGGTTGAATTTCTGGCGTATAGTTACCGGGGCAATGCAGGCGTCACCATAACGTCTGCCGTTATCTACGAGGCACACTCGGGTTCTAGACACCGAGTCGACAAAGACACGTTTGACGGCTCAACGTTTCCAAACCCCTGGCTGTTAAGGTGTTGCTTACACACAAAACATATTTTAAACTAATTATTTTTTAATTTAATATCATTATTAAGAAGAGTTTTATAAATAAACGAGAATAACTTTACAATTACACCCAAAACTATAATTAGAGATCCTAGTACTACAGCTACTACATCGAGCATCAGATATTCCGTCCAGGAGATGTTGGCGGCTGCTGAGCGTAGATGCTTGGCGCCGCCATGTCGGATCACGTACTCTGTCCACCACACGGCCTTCTCCAGAGGACTCTGTGGCTGATCACGGAGTAACTTATTTAGGCGCTTGATGTTGTCACGGTAACTGGAAATAAGAGTTGTCTTGGTAAATACGAGAGACGTTCATGGAGTAGTGAGAATGAGATTTAAATTCCTAAGAAAAAAAAAAGATAATATGACATGTATATTGGCCGGTAGATCATTTAGAACAATAATGTAAAAAAAAAATAACGATCCTATTTTGTTTTTTGTAATAGTCATTTTGTTTGCGTCGTGTCGGGGCGATTTCTCAAGAATGGAACTCGCTCCGATGTATTTAGCCATTATATATTTTTTGTTGTGGATAGTTATAAGCACATTAAGGTGATAACCTAGGCACAACTAGCGCCGCCGATGGAAAAAAAACATATCTTCTTTTTGGATGTGTTTTTTGCTAAAAACGAAACGTCAGGTACCTACTCAACGCGAGGCTTAACTATTTCCTAGATTTTACGAATTTATTCGGATCTGGAAGGATCTGGAATCTAAACCTTAGGTCCTTTTAAGCCTCGCGTTAAGTACCTACCTAACGTTTCGTTTTTAGCAAAAAAGGAATCGAAAAAGAAGATAATGAGTTTTTTCCATTGGCGGCGCTAGTTGTGCCTAGGTTTGGGCCTTAAATTTGTTTACAAGTTTAAAGAGTCTTGTTTATGCAGGAAGAAATCTCTGTAGTGACACAAATCACTGTGTAAATATAACATGAATACCTAAATAAATAATAAGCAGATACATCTACTAAGCGGTGGTGGTCTAGTGGGTAGAACAGTGGACTCTGAAGCAAGAGGTACCCGGTTCGATTCCCAGTGCGGGCATGTATCTATGACTTTGTTTAATTTCAAAGTTACGTACATTTGTGAATTTGTAGTAACAATACCACTCGCTAAAAGTGAAGGAAAACATCGTGAGGAAACCCGCGGCTTTGTTGGCTCCACACGTATTGACTTTGTCTTTCCTGTAGGCTAGGCCGACTCAACTGTCCGGATGGTATAGGTGTTGGGCAAGCCTACTCCATCTAAAACAATGTCCCAGGCACTGCAGCGCCGAGTGGTCTCTTCACCCATCTAGTGTGAGTGAAGGTGCCACTGGACGCTGTATAACGTAGATGCAAAGGCCTTTTCTTACATCTACTAAGTATGCTATGATATCTACAACGTGTTACAAAACATCCTAACTCTTTTTACAAGGTGTAACCTACTGGCCAACTGGATGTCAATTGTTTAAAAAAAAAAACTTTTTTTATTTGATAACCTCAACATTGAAAATTTTTAATAACTTTTTTAATTTTGGTTCAAATTTGAAAATATGATCGTCTGTGTAGGTGCATTTGCATAGCTTTGAGTTGTTAAAACATTGTGAAAGTCGATGTAAACAATATTTTTTAAAATACCTTTCTTCCGCCACAGTTAATGCTGTTTATTTTATTTATTTAAAAATCAACGGAACGTCATAGAGCAAAGAAAATATTCGTGATCCCTGTCAACTGGTGCTATTTCCCTGTAAAAAGAGTTAGGATCTTTTGTAACACCTTGTATAACCTAACGCCAACATAGAAACTGACCAGTCACTATCATTAACTGTTACGTATCGTAACCTCTAGGTTAAAACGTTTTTAGGGTTCCGTATTGGCAGACCCGATTGCATATTTTGATAATTTGGGAGGACAAATTTTTGTAGATTATTTACAGTTATTTAAAAAAAACTATCCTTACCTAGAAATTATGGGATGTGTGATGTTTATTTTGTAGAACAATAAAAGACTTCGTGGAAACACTAACCTTTTGTCTTGAATAACTGTATTGATGGCTTCTGATAAAATATCTTCAGTTACAGTGGTTATTTCAAGTTTCATGCCGATGTTAAAATAAACATATTTCTCAGCATTGAACCACTGATCCGCTAACATAGGGAATGCTATGAGTGGTATACCAGCTGTCAATGATTCATCAGTCGATTGTAAGCCTGCTTGTGTTATGAACAGTTTTACTTTGGGATGCCCTGAAACATTAAAAAAAACATTAAAGCAACATAATTAAAGATTTATTATTCATTAAATTAATTCATTTATTCATTAATTCATTCATTCTGGCTGGCTCAGCGTCAGAAAAGTAGATCTGGGACTCCGCAACAAAAAGTCGCTTGCTTATTATTTATTGTTTGTATTGGAATGTCATTGATAGTTAAAAAAATCGCATGGGCTTACGAAGGCCAAGTGCTATAGTAGAAACAAAAAGTGGTCAATATAATTAACTGGTTTATAATCCAGAAATCATTAGGTATGTCAAGCAAAGCAAAGAAATATTATGCTTAACTTCCTGACATTATAAAACTACATAAGTGGTACTGTCAGCGATATGGTACGATACTTCTTTTTAGTTTGATCCACGCACTTATGCTATGCGTGGTAAGATAATATACCACGGGATATCCTAACGTGTCGCTGTCCTTACCCCCTACTCTAACAACACTAGTTTTTGAGACAATGTAGGCAGTTATTTTAGATCTACATTTATAGGGACTTTGATGCGCCACAGATACAAAACAGCTGTCTTACCTTCCTCAACAATTGAGTTAGCACCCAAGGATAATCATTAAATGTGACTTACTCAATATATCCGATTGTGGCAACCATTTCGAAATGCGTACATTTTGCGGTCTTCCAGGCAGCTCATCTTTGTCCCATTTCCATAAAATGTCGTAGGGCAATTTTGAGAACACTTTGTTAAATAGTTGTATTTTTTCAGCGGGCAGTTGAGACGGATGCACGTTTGTACCAAAGCTCATATAAATTACACCATGTTTCGATCCATCCAAGAAAGACTTCCAATCCTAAAATGACAAAGTAAAATTATAAGATCAGACACTTATTAACACCTCGCCACATAGCAGATGGTATGCAGGTTTTATTTTTAGTAAAACAACATTTTTATAGGTATAAAGACATAAAATTAAATAATTACCTACTACCGAAAATATACATACAGGGTGGCCCAAACATAGACGTCAAGCGAAAAAATCTAGATAGCTGATGCCGAGGGCTACCCGAATCACCCCCATGTATGTCCAGCCATTTTTTGTAGTTTAGAAGATATGAGTCTTTTAAGGTTTTTTTGAAAAAAATTACCTAGCATTCGATTTTATTTTGTAACTTTTTTTTCTTTCGTCTTTTCTGATTTTTTTTTTATTTTTTAGAGTCTCAGATAAATTATCTATCACCAAAAAAATAATGATCAGCAATGGACTTTTAGAAGATACCGCAATTTTGATCCAAAGTCAAAAACTTCAAAAACTTGTCACTTGTCAGCTATCTAGATTTTCTCGCTTGACGTCTATGTTTGGGCCACCCTGTATAAATTTTTTTCCCTAGCACGGGTTAGTGCTTTAGAAAATACAAAAAATATACTTACACTAGGTAGTTCCTTTTGAGGCTTTTGGTGTAGACCACCCAAATAAATTACTCCTGGAGGAACAGGTCGATTTCCATCCAAAGCATGGTTGAGATTCACAAACAACATGTCAACATTATTACTGAGTTCAGTAATACAGGGAACATTTGGGCCAAAATTCCTTCTTATCATTGCATTATCAGTCTCTACTAAACTATGAAGAATGTACCTCAACTGGAAATCTTCATATGCCCCAACAATTTTCTCCCATAACGACAAATTGTAAATTCTTTTTCGCGCAAACTCAGGGTAAAAAAGAGGATGAGAGGGTGCACCTATTATTGGCAAATTATCGGGAAGACTTCCAAGGGAACTGAATTGAATAATAGGCGCTTTGAATACATGAGACATCACTATCACCGATCTGACGCAAGCTTCCGCGAAGATCAAATCAAAATGTTGATTGCTTTTTATAAGAGTTTGTACTTCTTTTGTATTTATTTGTTTCTCAAAAAGCACTCCCACTGACTCGAAAGCTATTTGCATAATTTTTATAGCCTTATCCGAGTCCCCTTGTATCTTTTTAACAAAATTTTCAACCCAAAAACTGTAAGATAGATCGTGAACATCTATTTCAGTGATGTTTTGCGGAGCTTGTCCTTTAGGAAATGCCGGATCTGTAGTAATTATCACAAGTTCATGTCCTCGTCTTGCGAGTTCCTGGGTCAGAGGCCGAAACACAATTTGGTGGCTTATCGATGGCGTTGGAAAAACTGCCAGTATTCGAGCGGCATTATTTGATACAATCAAATAATTTATAATTATTACTACGCAAAAACACACATTCAAGGACCTTGTGAACATTTTCCACCACATACGCTCTCAGAGAACGATTTCCAACTAAAGCTGGTTTGACGAGTTGCAATCTTTTATATGCCACTATCTTGATGAGGTAACTTTTGTATAGGTACCTATACTTTGCAAATTATACCCAATCTAACCTTGCGTTGAGATACCATGAGTGTTATAGGTAGTACAAATTGTCATTGTCTAAAATAGTCTAAGTACTGTGTAGATAAAACATAGCAACAGCATAAATTTATCAGCAACAATGTCCGCCTATTTTTATATCTATTGGATTCATCAAACTAATAACTCCGACATTTTATTATATTAAAAACTGACACTTCTCATTGAAACTACTTTTTGCAGACAACTTATCATCACCAATATTAGCCCACCTTTCCCACACCCACACCTAAATTAAACAAAATAATTTATATGGTTGCATATTTTACTTAGTTTTCAGTTTTTTGGTTTTTACTACAAAAGTTTTGAACAAATACCAAACAACTGTTACTGCGAGGGCTAAAACAAGCACAAAAGCGCAAAGAACTGCAGCTACGACATCCAGCATCAGGTACTCAGTCCAAGAGATGTTGGCGGCTGCTGAGCGTAGATGCTTGGCGCCGCCATGTCGGATCACGTACTCTGTCCACCACACGGCCCGCTCTAGGGGATTCTGTGGTCGATCATGCATCAATTTGCCCAGGCGTTGTATATTTTGGCGGTAACTGTGGAAAATTAGCTTTATTGAATAATTTATTTTAAGCTCTTTAAATTAACACATGAGAAATTGGGTCACATTGGAAGAAATTTACTAGGTCTGCCCCGGCGTCACGGCCGTTACAGTTTTGTTGTAAAGTCACCCGTAACGTAGCCGAGTAGAGTGCTAGCGTGTAAGGGTCGACGTCCTGTCATGTGCACATAAATTAGGTAAAAAAAAATTGGCAAACGGCTCTTAGCTAGAGCTATACTGACCTTTCGTCTTTAATTATTTTATCGGTGGCTTCAGTCAATATTTCTTCAGTAATAGTGGCAATCTCAAATTTCATACCAATACCATGATGAACGTATTTTTCAGCATTATACCACTGGTCTCCTAACATAGGGAAAGCTATTAACGGCACACCAGCTGTTATGGCTTCATCAGTTGACTGTAATCCAGCCTGTGTTATGAAGAGTTTAACTTTTGGGTGTCCTGAAAACAGAATTCGCGTATGAACCTGCAAACGATGAACTGTACTTCGAAATGCATTTTGCTCCCGTCTTACAACGTGTTACAAAACATCCTAACTCTTTTTACAGGGTGTAACCTACTGGTCAACAAGATGTCAATTCTGTAAAAAAAGTTGAAAACATTTTTTTTTATATTATAATTATAACCTTTAAATTGAAAAAAATTCCTAACTTTTTTGTTTTTGGTATTAGCTCAAATTTAAAAATATGTTTATGGGTGTAGGTGCATTTGCACAGCTTTGAGTTGTTTAAACATTGTGAAAGTCAATAAAAACAATATTTAAAAAATACTTTTCTCCCGCCACAGCGTTCACATTTTATTAATTTAAAAATAAACGGAACGTCATAGAGCAAAATAAAATTTAGGTTGTGATCCCTATCACCGGGTGCTATTACCCTGTAAAAAGAGTTATCATCTTTTGTAACACCTTGTATAGGCGAAAGGTAAAAAATGTATTCACTGTTCATTACTTTTCTGTTATTGCAAGTTCTTTTAGTAACGAAACAGGTGTAGAGTTTGTGAAGTTAGGGCGTGTAGAGTTAGAAGCTAGGCTCTACATGAGATTGATAGCTTTTTGACAGTGCGAGGTGTATGGTCTCGTCTTGGCAACATTTTTACATGAAAATGTTTTTGGCGGGATTAGTTTTTCTTGCCAGCAGTAACTCTAGCGCTTGTGGATTGCTAGAAATAGATAATACCAAAACAGATAATAAATAATGTGTAGACAGACAGTAACTTACTCAAAAGGTCCGATTGCGGAATCCATTTTGATATTTTCACGTTATTGGGTTTACCAATCAACTCATCTTTGTCCCATTTCCATAGTATGTCGTATGGTAATTTTGAGAAAACGTTGATAAATACTTTTACTCTTTCAGGAGGCAGTTGGGATGGATGCACGTTGGTACCAAAACTCATGTAAATCACACCATGCTTTGATCCGTCCAGATAAGATTTCCATTCCTAAAAATAATATTTAGTAAGTGTTAAGGTTCAACGAAAGTAGCATGGCGGAAAGTGCAAAATTTTCACACGTTTTTTCAATTTTGTAGCTAAATTAAGCTATTTTTGTTTAGCTATTTTTGTTTTACGGCAATAAAACAATATTATTTTCATAATTCCAAACATTAAAAGAACAATATTTCAGCTGATTATGTGCAGTAACACTGGTTTTATGAAAATAAAAACTAATCTGCTTAATTATTGTTATTCTGCTATATAAAATAATGAAAGGAGTACTATTTTACTGTCGTGAAACAAAATTTCTAAACAAAGTTTAGCTACAAAATTGAAAAGAAAAATTGAAAATGTGGGCGTTAACACTACTTGCAAAGCTATTTTTAATTGACTAAAATAATTAAACTAACCTCTGTAAGCTCCTTGTGGGGTTTTTGGTGTAGTCCTCCCAAATAAATAACTCCTGGAGGCACTGGCCGATTACCATCCCAAACTGGATCAACATTTAGGAACAACATATCTACATTGTCACTTAATTCTGTTATACTAGGAACATCAGGTCCAAAATTTCTTCTTATCATTTCGTTATCAGCTTCAATTAAATTATGTAGCAAGTACCTTAACTGGAAGTCTTCATACGCTCCATTTATTTTTTCCCATATATTCAAGTTATATATTCGTTTACGAGAAAACTCAGGATAATATACGGGATGTGATGGTGCGCCCATGATTTGTAAATTATCGGGAACACTTCCAAGAGAGCTGATTTGTATTAGAGGTGCTTCAAATACGTACGACATCACAATAGCCGATCTGACAACTGCTTCGGTAATTATCAGATCAAAATGTGCTTTGCTTTTAATAAGTTCCTGGACTTCCTTTGTTTTTATTTGAATTTCAAAGACTTCGATCAGGGCATTAAATGCACACTCCATTATTTTGTGTGAGTCATCGGAATTGCCTTGAATCCTTTTTACGCATCGTTCAATCCACAATTCGTATGCAAGGTCATGGGAGTCTATTTCCGTGATGTTTGGCGGGGTTTGTCCTTTGGGAAACGCTGGATCAGGTGTGACTATCACTAGCTCGTGGCCACGTCTTGCGAGCTCCTGAGTCAGGGGGCGAAACACAACCTGGTGACTTATTGATGGTGCTGGAAAAACTGCCAGTATTCGAGCGGCATTATTTGCACCTATCAAATAATTTATAAGAACTAAACACAAACACACACTAAACGTCATGTTCACTACTTAAGAGTACTAAGTATACACTGACAGACAATTAGACTTTGATCGACTCTTTTTTTGCTTATTCTTGAGGTACCTACGCACGTGTATACACGGTCGTGGCCGATGATCTACTAACGAACGTCCTGTTGAGATAATTTTAATCTTTTGAGAAATAATGGTGTGAGCAAACATTTTAATAGCAGCATTTAATTAAATTGATTATTAGGACTCACAAAGTCAGAGGACAAGACAAGACTTCACTAGCTGTGAAAATCAGTCACTTTCATAAAACTACAATTCATAGGGTTTAATATGACAATTCGATGTACATTGAGTAGTTGGTTAGTAACCTAACCATTTTATGTAACTAATCAGCTACGCAATATACACATGACTCATGACAGCTCGTAGACGCTTTTATGCTAGCACTCTACTCGGTTACGTTACGGGCGACTTTACAGCAAAAGTGTACAGTCTAACGTGCTATCGTGTGTACATCAAACTTTCATAGTAAATTGTCATTGTTAGTTTTATGAAATGGCCCAAGGCCGCCCGTAACGTAAACAGTAATAGGTCAAATATACGTACTCGTAAGGTCACATATTTATGTTAAATCTGGATATTTCAATAGTAATTTAATAATATTTAACTATAAACTTTTCATATACTAATAATAATAATATCCAATGTAAAATGTCCTTTTATTTTTTTCTCGATTTCGCACTTGGTCCCAAGTTGCTTATATTGGTAAGTTAAGCTACCCCTTTCAGTGTCAAAGGACCTTTCTGAAACACCCTGTATAAATATAAAATAACCTTCATTGTGAACTACCAATGCCAACACTTAAACGATATCAAAAGGCCCTCTACCCTTGAGGCACTTTTCCAATACAGCCGCAATATGGCGAAATTTGCAAAATTTTATATTTTACTAATTAAGACGCATTTTGTGTTTTTATTGAATAGAACAGCCTTACTTTGAATAAACATTAGGTACAAAGTATTTAAAATCAAAGCATTACTATGCGAATTCAAAGAGAAATAAATTTTTAAACTTTTTCATTTTGATCGCAATAGCGTCAAGGGTAACCCCCCTGATTGGATCATGCGTCGTCGCGTCGCCACACCATGATAAAACCTCTTGGGTGTAATTGATTTGATAAATCAATATAATATATTTTTGGTTAATAAAATCTTTTAACGCTAAAAGTGGCCACTTTTGGCAATAAAAGATTTTATTCGTAGTTTAAATCTGAAATCTAAACCTTAGGTCCTAAATAGAAGTTAAAAACTAAAACCCGACTACTAAAAGGCTTAAAACAAGACCTGTTTATCCTTAAAATAGACTCATAGATAATTAATCGTAGTCGGAGGCCATCGGTTTATCAAATGCGAATGTGGTGTCCTCCGACTACGATTAATTATCTATGAGTCTATTTTAAGGATAAACAGGTCTTGTTTTAAGCCTTTTAGTAGTCGGGTTTTAGTTTTTAACTTCTATTTTTTTTTGAGCTTTTTAGTAAGTCATTTTGGACGATCACCCAGAATAGAGCCAAGAAGGGCAACAAAAAACACATTTTGGAATTTCTTGTTCTATTTGTTATGTTGACGCTACATGTGTTATACATTTTTGAAAAGGTCTTTTAAAGCCCTTTCATTTGATACCCATGACGATGGTATCCGATAATTTTTATTTTTAGGTCCACCACTTTAGGGCGCAGCACAGCCGCCATCTTGGTTTTTTTCAAAATTAAACTATCTTATGTTACCTGGGTGATTAAGGCGAATCCAACGATACCTCATTTGTTGAAATCGGCCGAGTAGTTTAGGCTCTGCGAGGGAACAGATGAACACACAAACATACATACATACATACATACATACATACATACATACATACATACATACATACATACGCTGCTAAAATCATAACCCTCCTTTTTGCTTCGCGTAGTCGGGTAAAAATAGTTAAGCCTCGCATTGAGTACCTGACGTTTCGTTTTTAGCAAAACAAGAAAATATATGCTTTTTTTCTATTGGCTATTGGCTAGTTGTGCCTGAGTTATTACCTTAAGTACACACGACAGCACGTCGACCTTTACACGCTAGCACTCTACTCGGTTGCGTTATGGGCGACTTTTCAACAAAAGTGTACAGACTGACGTGCTGTCGTGTGTACTATTAAAACGAGGGAAATTCATATTATTGTTTGATTAAGTTTCAACCTTGCACTGGTTTATAAAATAAGCCATTTTCATAAAACTACCAAAATTATTTATTTACAACTTACCAACTAAAGTTACTTGCAAAAAATGTACCCTAATGACTTTTTAATTTAATGCTATACTTAACATAATTCACGTAAACATAAGAGAGTAACTTTACTATCACGGTTGCAGCAACAACAATACAACCTGCTGCAACAGCTGCAGCATCGAGCATTAAATACTCTTGCCAGGATACGTTAGCGGCTGCAGATCTTAGGTGCTTGGCACCACCATTCCTGATCACATACTCGGTCCACCACACCGCGCGCTCCAGTGAGCTCTGGGGCTGGTCATGCATCAATCTATATAACTGCTTGATGTTCTCACGATAGCTGAAATAAAACAAGATCATATTGTTATTAAAGTCATAGGTACATGCCCGCACCGGGATTCGAACCTGGGTCTCTCGCTTCCGAGTCCATTGTTCTACCCACTAGACCACCACCGCTTTTTGTTACATATATTTGTGAATTTGTAGTAGCAATACCACTCGCTGACGGTGAAGGAAAACATCGTGAGGAAACCTGAGCTTATGAGGCATTATACCCTCAACGCAAAAATCGCCAACCCACATTGAGCACGCGTGGTGATTAAGCTCGAACTCTCTCTCTGAGAGAAGGCCTTTGCCCAGCTAGTGGGACAGGCTACATCTTACTTACATATTGTTATTGATACATGGATTAATATTTAAACTTGGCCATGAGTGCCATGACTCCATGACTCCGCTACGTCAAGAGAATAGAAAAGAATTGGGCTGCGAAGAGTCGTCCCATTCAGACATCCAAAATATCGCTGAGAAGAAGGGGTGGAAACGCATAATTAACCATGTGGCTTGAAATGGGCACAAATTTTTCCTTCCTTACACCTTTGCATGATTCACATTTTTTTTATGCCTTCAGCCTCTTTTTGTTATTTCGATATTATACATAATATTATTTCTTTGGAATGGATCAAAAAAATTCATTGCCAGGAAAAAATTCTAAAAACTTTATTTAGATACTGACCTTTTGTCTTGGACGACCTTATCGATGGCTTCTGTTAGAATCTCTTCAGTAACAGTTTCATGCCGATGCCGAAATTCACATATTTTTCAGCATTGTACCACTGATCTGCTAACATAGGGAAAGCTATGAGTGGCACACCTGCTGTTTAAGCTTCATCAGTTGATTGTAAGCCGGCCTGAGTTATGAAGAGATTTACTTTCCGATGCCCTGAAATAAAACAAACATTGTTAGTCATGTTTTATCTAAAACAAAACTTGATTGAGCAAAATAGGTATTTCACAGCAACCTACTAACATTAAACATTTTTGTGATCAGCTGTAATCACACTGGGGAAAATAAACGCTTTTTTTTTCTACATACACGATAATCCTACTTCCTACTTATATTATAAAGGCGAAAGTTTGTGAGTGAGTGAGTGAGTAAGTGAGTGAGTGAGTGAGTGAGTGTGTTTGTTACCTTATAACGCTGAATCCGCTGGACGGATTTGGATGAAATTTGGAATGTAGATAGCTGAGGCATCAGAATAACATATAGGCTACATATTATTACGCTTTGGCGCTTAGGAGCAAAATAAATGCATAAAGATTATCATATACTGGCTATTTGTTTAAAAATGAACGACAAAACCATTTACTATAGACCCTCTGTCATCACGTAGCGTTGAGCTATTTACTTTCGTAAATCCATCGAAAACTGATCAACGCTGAATTTTGATCTGCCAAAAACACACCAAAAAGGCCGTAATGTGCCGCAACTATGCATTATAATCAAACGATGTCCAACAGAGAAGAAGTTGTTTTAAATTATCGCTGTCATGCGTCACTGTCACAAAAATGGTATTTCAACAAAGCAACAAAGGAGATATCAACATGTTTAATTACCTAAAACAGACAAAAAAACATAGTTTCAGTGATAACTACTTACAATATGAAAGAACCAATAAATCCTTACTTAAAAAACTCTGCATTCAGCAGTTTTTATCAAAGCTCTTTACAAAGTTGCGGTCACATCCTGCGATCCTTTAGCCAGACGACATGGTAAATTCATTGAGTGCATTGCTGGTTATTCAGGGAAGAATAGGATGCACCAGACCTCGAAGATGGACGGATATTATGACCAAAGCCACACAAAAACACCTGCATGAACTGATCCACATCGCGAGTCATAGAGCGCAATGCAGAACTCTTCTCTCTGCCACCTTCAATGATGGTCACGATCCTCAGCATTGAGGGAACGACTGAATGGAATGGAGACCTCGAAGTAAAGTTAAGATACGATGTTCTGACCAAAAAAATCCGCTGTAGCGTGTGTAGCTGTACTGTGCAAGTGTGCAAAACATTGTAGAGTCTTGAGCGACCATAGGCGCATAATATCAGCCATTGATGGTGTAACATGAGCACCATGACCGTTTCATTTCCAATAAGTACTCTTATTGAGTACCTAGAAGGACTGGACAGGTGAACTTTTACATAATTTCATTGTCGCCTATATATTCATTTTTGCATGTGAAAATCCCCGAACCGCCTGCGTGGTGGTGTTGCCGGCATGAAATATATTGTGAGGAATACATCCAGAAGAGGCAGAAATGCCGATGTTTCGTGTCAATCTTAACTGTACTGACTGACCTGATCATACCTGTCCTGATGCTCTACAGTGCAGCTAATAGGCGACCTCAGCGCGATCAAGTTAACGAGTTTCTGGGACGGCAAAGTGTGACGCTTTCAACACGAAAGAAGAATAAGACTGACGATTTAAAACCGTTGTTTCAGACTATGGTATCGTAGACGCTAAGAATACGCGTTTGGTGTTTCAGAAAGGCCGCTCATAGGAAAAAAAACTACTCAATGTGATAGATTTATTTCTGAGTATCTGATATTATCACATATTTTCTGGTGTCAGAACCCAATTATTATGATCGGTCTCTTTGATATAATATGATGCAAAATAAAAAACAAAAAAAACATACGTATTTTCAATTAGTTTTCTCTTCGTGCCTATAATACGAGTAGGTAACGCTAACTAGCTCTGTTGGAGATCTTTTACAGTTTAATAGAATGCCAGACAGATGTTGAGACCTGTAACTTACTGCAGCGAATGCCGATTATTCATTCACTCAACTGCGCAAGCTAACGAGATGTATATACTTGGCTTTCAAACTACCCATTAGGGCTCTCTAACATAGGGAGAGGCAGTGTCCACAAAGGCCACAAAGGCACGTAGTTTTTGCATAATCATACTAAGAAGACTTGGAACGAGACGATCTGAACAGAGAGAGAACCCAGCCTGAAAGTTTGCAGTAAGCAGCAGCAGATTAGCGGACTCTCAATTATGGGATAAGGCTAAAAAGAGAAGATAATCTTCGAGTGTGTCTTGAAATGCAGGTAACCCACGTTCAATCAGTTAGTCGCCGATAACAGTAGGTATCTGCATCTTTACTCCGTTGAGGTTGGAAAAAGCAGATAACAACTCGTGGTCCACGGAAACGAAGCCTTGGGCCAACGCTTTGATAGCGCTGGGTGTAGGGTGGGGTTTATACTAGGTGGTCAAAAATATGCTATGTACCATTGCTAATATCCTTTTTCTTTTATCCACGTAAATGAAGTCGCGGCCACAAGCTACAAACTATAAATTGATATCAGACAATTCTTTTCCCCTGACTGACGTCGATGGCGGGGGGAAAATAGAGCTGCAACTTTTTATCTTAGTCAGCGCGGACGAAGTCGCGGGCAAAAGCTAGTTAAAAATAAATAACATAAGTGACTTACTCAATATATCAGATTGTGGCAACCATTTTGAGATTCGTACATTCTTAGGTCTTCCAGGCAGTTCTTCTTTGTCCCACTTCCACAAAATATCGTAGGGTAACTTTGAGAAGACTTTGTTAAATATTTGTATTCTTTCAGCGGGCAGCTGAGAAGGATGCACGTTTGTACCGAAACTCATGTAAATTACACCATGCTTGGATCCGTCCAGGTATGACTTCAAATCCTTGAACAAATAAAATTAAAATATTATAATACATTATGTTTTTTTAGTTTCTCTAAGAAAAGTGTAAGGAAATTTAATACAAATAGGAACTCACTTCAGGCAGTTCTTTTTGAGGATTTTTATGTAGACCACCCAAATAAACTACACCTGGTGGAACGGGACGATTTCCATCCCAAGAAGGGTTGACGTTCAAAAACAGCATTTCCACGTTGTTACCTAGTTCTGTAACACTGGGAACGTCCGGGCCAAAATTCCTTCTTAGCATTTCATCTTCAGCTTCTATTTGACTGTAATAAGTGTATCTTAACCAAAAATCATCGTAGGCCCCTCTTATTTTCTCCCACGTTGACAAATTATAAATCCGTTTCCGCGTAAACTCAGGATAATAAACAGGATGAGATGGTGCGCCAATTGTTGGTAAATTATCAGGAACACTTGTTAAAGAACTTATTTGAATAAGAGGTGCTTTAAACAGATGGGACATGACTAACGCCGACCTGACGCAAGCTTCAGTGAAGATTAAATCGAAATGTTGTTTGCTGTTTATGAGATCTTGCACCTCCTTCATATTTATCTGCTGCTCAAAGAGCACTATAAAAGCTTCGAATGCACACTGCATGATTTTGAGATGCTCGTCCGAATTCCCTTGAATCTTCTTCACAAAACGTTCTATCCACACTTCGTATGACTTATCGTGGAAGTCTATTTCTGTTATATTTGTCGGGGCTTGTCCTTTGGGAAATGCTGGATCGGCTGTAAGGATCACTAATTCGTGTCCGCGTCTCGCAAGTTCCTGGGTTAGAGGCCGAAACACAATTTGATGGCTTATCGATGGTGTTGGAAACACTGCCAATATCCGAGCAGCACCATTTATTCCTATTAAATAACTAATTACGACTAAAGAAAGGCAAACACTGAATGCCATTTTGTGAACACCTTATTCTTCTAGTCACCGATACAAACTATGTTTGGTTTGATCTCTCGCAATGTATTTATAATATGTCCGTAATCGTAATTAGGTAATACCATGTAAGGACTGTGTTTTATATTATCTTTACTTATGCACAGACAAATAGATATGACTTTACGAGCAAGTTGTTTGCATCGGTTAGACGAGCCCCGGCGCAGACTGGCCGATTTTTCTTTTTCTTTTTTTATTTGTTTAGAAAAAAAACACATACTTGTAAATAGGTGGAGTGGTTGTACAAACATACAAATAATTATTCCCATTTTATTCAAAGTGGTCGTAAACAGTTCTCACATACTATGTAGAGTCAAGTCTTGCATTCTTAGTAAGGAAAGATTATATGTCCAGTGAGTATGCGACACAATATTATTTAAATATGCAATTCATCTAATGGTACCTATTTAAAATCGTTATGGTAAGAAGTGGCAAGTCATTATTATCCATAGTTTCAATGATTTACCACATTGTTGCAAGTCTGTCTGTCTGTCTATTTAAATGTTACCTTAATTTTCTTTCTATTATTTAATTTTAGAACTGTGGTTTTTTTTGAGATAAATAGTTGTGTACTAAGTATTCTATTACACAATACAAAAAAACCAGAGTCTACACCCATGAGCCGTTTTCAACTGACAGTTAAAAGCTGATTTTTAAATGCTTCATAGATGGCGCAGAAATTACGGCAGTCAAATAACGCTTTTACCCACAAATTCACAGATTAGAAAGTACTAGTACTAAAGATACATGAACACCACAGATAAGAATCAGGCTTGCCATGTTCAATCGGTAAAATTGCCGTGTCATATATTTGCAATTTTATTTTTTAAAGCAAAAACATAGATGGTTTTGGATAAAATATAGAATACTGAATATTCAGTAGGATGCAGACCACAACTACGTGATGAAGAAGTGATGCGATAAAATTTGCAAACAATGAATTGTGTTTCTGGTTATGATTATTACAGAATACGGCAATTTGTCGTACCGTTGGCAACCAGAGATGGGCGGTGGGTATATACCCAATCTACCCATTTGGGTATTTACCGGGTACATTGGGTATATACCCGGTAAATACCCGTATGCACCCATTTGCTGGGTATATACAATTTGTGACTTAAAATTAACAACAAAGTATGCTAATCAGTTCTGCACCATGTTCCCTACACAAAGTACGTCTTAGTAATTTTTCGTTGAACGCATATTTACAAAGTTATTCATGTTTTTGTGATTTCTTTGTATGAAAACGATTATTCATAAGGACATTTGTCTTATATTTTTATAGAATTAACAACCGGTATGTTTACAAAGTACTGTGTCATACTTTGTGTGACTAATATAATAGTTTTTAATATGAATTTAACAAAAATTATTATTGATTAGGAACAAAGTGTAAAAAAATTATATTTACATTGAAACGGTAGACAATACACTGATGAAGTCAGGTCATTTCGGTCTAATTAAAATACGAAGACGAGTTAAGTGTTGCAAATAACAAAAAATTCTAATAATAAAGTATGGTTTTACGTTTGTTCTTCCCGAACAAAGAATAACTAAAACTTATTACATTCGTTTATTTTATTTTGCAAATGGCATTGTGCTCAAAATGCTATACGGTGAAATGTAAGCCGTCCAGCCACCTCATTACGTCCGAGTCGACCTCATCTACACCGCCGCCTTGGATGGCGAACAGCGGGTAATCGTAGTTGATGTGGAACATCGTCTGAACCCGCCCGCATACGCAACTCCGGTCCGACCCACAGTTACATTTTGTGTATTTAGCTCCGCACACCTTCCCCGAAATCTATTTTATTTGAGTCCAGTGCTTTCTGGGAAGATGGAAACCTGGCACACGGATATCTGGCTCGGACTCGAGATGCTTGTTAGGCAGGTCCACAGATGTCCACCGATCTCGCCATTTCTCCATCAGCGTTCTGTCGTCCTGCAAGAGTTCATGGGCCTGCATGGTATGGCAAGATGGTTGCAATTCTCTGATGCAAACCAGGTTCGGTCAAAATCCCACCAAAATTGAGGGTTGCTTTGACCAAGTGCTTGTATTAACTTCTAACGTCGAAGCAGGATTCCAAAAGAAACTCAAAACAGTGGCGGTATTGGTGGATCTCAGCTCAGCATTTAAAACTCTCTGGAACATGTCTGGAAACAGGAACAGTCAGGGAATACCCTACGAGCTCGTAATTTTATTTTAAATGCAAGGCACGTATCGTCTTTATGACGCCCTCCTTTCAAACGCCAAACTCTGAACAATAGTGTTACGCAGGGCTTAGTCCTGGCGCCTATGCTTATCAACGTCTACGTCAGTTACATACCAAAACTACGACAATTTACGTCAGTCTCCGGGTGATCATTTAAGTAGGCGACGACATTGCCATCACAGCACAAGCTTCGACACTGGACAAAGCGACAACACTGGTTCAGGAAGCCGTTGCAAAGTTTGAGCGCTATTTCATCGACTGGGGACTTTAACCTAACCCATGTAAAACTGGGCTGCTTCTTTTACCTCAACAATAGGCAAGCTAGTAAGTGAAGATGTTGAACGCAGTTTCTGCAATGAAACACGACCCTAACCCAGGCTACCTTGGTGTAACTCTAGACAGAACTTCCACTCTTAAAGCCCCCCTCATGAAAGTAAAGAAAACGGTATCAAACAGCTGCAACCTGATACGGAAACTGGCAGCGATAAGATGGGGCTGCAAAGCGGATACACTGCGCATATCAACACTAGCCCTTGTCCATAGTGCGGCCCGAGCCAGTGTAGGCCGGCCATCATACTGACCTGGTTGACGTTGAACTGAACAGCGCCATTAGGAACATATCCGGAACCGTCAGACCCACAAACACCAATTGGCTTCCCGTCATTTCCTACATATTCCCGTCACGTCTCTAAAGATAATTAATGATCAGAATGGAGTATGATAAGATCAACAATATGCCGCACCTGCCACTAGTACCTTATCTTCAGGCAACCCACAGTGATCTTCGCCTACTATCAGAGAGATCTTTTGCCATGCCATGCAGGCCCACGAACTCTTGCAGGACCACAGAACGCTGATGGAGAAATGGCGGGATCAGTGGACATCTGTGGACCTGCCTAACAAGCTTCTCGAGTCCGAGCCAGATATCCGTGTGCCAGGTTTCCATCTTCCCAGAAAGCACTGGACTCAAATGAATTGATTCCGGGTCTTACGGGGAAGGTGTGCGGAGCTAAATACACAAAATGTAACTGTGGGTCGAACCCGAGTTGCGTGTGCGGGCGGGTTCAGACGATGTCCCACATCAACTACGACTACCCGCTGTTCGCCATCCAAGGCGGCGGTGTCGATGAGGCTGACTCGGAAGTAATGAGGTAGCTGGACGACTTACATTTCACCGTATAGCATTTTGAGCACAATGCCATTTGCAAAATAAAATAAATAAAATATCGAATTTAATAAGTTTTAGTTATTCTTTGTTCGGTAAGAACAAACATAAAACCATACTTTGTGATTAAAATTTTTTGTTATTTGCAACACTTAACCCGTCTTCGCATTTTAATTAGACCGAAATAACCTGACTTCATCAGTGTATTGTTTACCGTTTCAATGTAAATATATATTTTTGACACTTGGTTCCTAATCAATAATAATTATTATTGTTAAATTCATATTAAAAACTATTTTATTAGTCATACAAAGTATGACAAAGTACTTTTTACACATACCGGTTGTTAATTCTATAAAAATATAAGAAAAAATGTCCTTATGAATATTCGTTTTCATACAAAGAAATCACAAAAACATGCATAACTTTGTAAATATGCGTTCAACGAAAAATTACTAAGACGTACTTTGCGTAGGGAATATGGTTTAGAATTGATTGGCATACTTTGTTTTTCATATTAATAATTTTCATTATACTTGAAATCACAAATTGAATGTACCCAGCAAATGGGTGCATACGGGTATTTACCGGGTACATATCGGGTAAATACCCACAGGTGGGTATATACCCGGGTACGTGCCCATCTCTGTTGGCAACAATGGTGAAATTTCAAATGACTGCCGTATTATGAGCGCCATCAGTAGTGAAAAACCAAATCAAATCAAATCAAATCAAATTATTTATTTTCAAAAATTCTTTTTACAAGAACACTTTAACATTGAGCCCTGCACTAGGTGACCCTGTATCGCAGGCGCTCGGTTACGCTTGTACAAAAGGTATTTCTGTTGAGGCTCTGTTGCTAAATAAGTTAAATTTAAAATATACAATTGTAAAATAAAATCGTATTCTAATCATGCAGTTTAGATCTTAGGTGTTGACATTCACTTTTTGTTTTTTCTAAAGCACTAACCCGTGCTAGGGAATAATTTAAACATTTATAATAAGTTGAAAAAATTCACTCGGGACAGGACTTGAACCCGCAACCTACCGCATACCGTGCAGGCGCTCTACCAATTGAGCTACCTGCACGGTATGCGGAAGGTTGCGGGTTCAAGTCCTGTCCCGAGTGAATTTTTTCAACTTATTATAAATGTTGACATTCAATTATAACTATTAAATTATAATTATTATTATTATAATTTAATTAAAAAAAAATAGAAGTTAAAAACTAAAACCCGACTACTAAAAGGCTTAAAACAAGACCTGTTTATCCTTAAAATAGACTCATAGATAATTAATCGTAGTCGGAGGCCATCGGTTTATCAAATGCGAATGTGGTGTCCTCCGACTAAGATTAATTATCTATGAGTCTATTTTAAGGATAAACAGGTCTTGTTTTAAGCCTTTTAGTAGTCGGGTTTTAGTTTTTAACTTCTATTTTTTTTTGAGCTTTTTAGTAAGTCATTTTGGACGATCACCCAGAATAGAACCAAGAAGGGCAAAAAAAAATACGGATTTTGTAATTTTTTGTTCTATTTGTTATGTTGACGCTACATGTGTTGTACATTTTTAAAAAGGTCTTTTAAAGCCCTTTCATTTGATACCCATGACGATGGTATCCGATAATTTTTATTTTTAGGTCCACCACTTTAGGGCGCAGCACAGCCGCCATCTTGGTTTTTTTCAAAATTAAACTATCCTATGTTACCTGGGTGATTAAGACGAATCCAACGACACCTCTTTTGTTGAAATCGGCCGAGTATTTTAGGCTCTGCGAGGGAACAGATGAACACACAAACATACATACCCACATACATACATACATACATACATACATACATACATACATACGCTGCTAAAATCATAACCCTCCTTTTTGCTTCGCGTAGTCGGGTAAAAAGAACTACGTTTTTTTTCTGAAAATGGGCCATTAGTCTCTGAACTAATTTAACTAGTGGTTCGCCCCGAACTGTGAACTCGCGATGTGCACATTTTTGCTAACACCATTCGCGCAAGCGCGCGCATTGCATTTAAACTTTACAACCCCATATCTCGGTAATCCTTCGACCGATTTTGAAGATTGCACCTTATTATACCAAATACTTATGGCCCTATCTGAAAAGATCTGACGAGAAACCCAGTTCGGATTCCGACCAGATCGAGGAACATGTGAAGCTATCTTCTCCGTTTATCAAATACTGAAAAAACTTGGTTAACCTAGGGGTCTACCGGCTAAGACGAAGCCGATTACCATTGGCGAAAATCAAAGTTGACTTTTGAAAAATGTACTGCCACCCAGTTAATTTTTCATAAATCGAACTTCGATTTTCGCCAATAGTAATCGGCTTCGTCTTAGCCGGTAGATCCCCTAGAAAAAGCTTTTGACAGTGTTTTGTTTGTTACACTTTATTGCACAAAAACTAAAAAGATATACCTACTTAAATAACAGAGATGTTACATTATGTACAAGGGTGGACTTATTTCTATAGAAATTTATTCCAGCCAGCCCAGTGTGCCTCGTGAAGTTTTTAATATAAAGTTTAGTGATTTTTCGGTTTTTTAAAACGAGATCCTGATACACCATAAAAGCAATAAAATAAAAAGTACTTAGGTATTTTAGGCTGATCATAGGTATCAATGATGTAGTTATCACTGAAAAATTGTCATCACTGTCCTCATGAATCATGAGAAATTAATTAAATTGGTACACAAATTTCAAGGATTTACGTAATGGATTTAAAAATATAAAAAAGTTCTACTCAAACTTGCCCCTCTAGTAGAAAAGTTACTCAATTTATGAGGATTCTAAAAAGGTTCTTACCATCAGGTTTAGAGTCCTTTATTTTGATTATTGTATGATCATCAGATACTGCTCATTGTCAAGAACAGAGAAATAGCTTTAAGAATTTGATGGAACAACTTGTGATCAACGCTTTGTTGGAAATCAAAATAAGCAAATCAATTTATACTCGTAATTCCGCCATAATACCAAAAGTGATAGTGATTCACGTTGCGACCGAGTGATCGATTCGCGAGCGTTTTATCTGACTAAGACCTTTGCATCTACGTAATGAGATGATTTATACAGCGTCCAGTGGCACCTTCACTCACACTAGATGGGTGAAGAGACCACTCGGCGCTGCAGTGCCTGGGACATTATTTTAGATGGAGTAGGCTTGCCCAGCACCTATACCATCCTGACAGCTTAGTCGACCTAGCCCACAGGAAAGACAGGTCAATAAGTGTGGAGCCGCCGGTTTCCTCACGATGTTTTCCTTCACCGTTAGCGAGTGGTATTGCTACTACAAATTCACAAATGTACGTAACTTTTAAATTAAACAAAGTCATAGATACTTGCCCGCACTGGGAATCGAACCGGGTACCTCTTGCTTCAGAGTCCACTGTTCTACCCTCTTTATCTTTATTCTGTTTTCATCATCATCATCATTTTCAGCCCACATTTGCCCACTGCTGGGTATAGGCCTTTTCCCCTTCACGCCATCCTCCTCGGTCTCTAGCCGCACGCATCCACGTATTCTGTTTTATCTAAGTTTATTTTAATTAGTCAAACTTTACTCCAAACACAATATATTTAAATGACTAATGTCTCTGACATGACAACCATTCGTTAGGTATCTATATATTTCAACTACTCTTATTTCCAACGACAAAATTTATTTATTAGTAAATGATATCAGTACTACTATAGACGTTTTTGGTTGACTATTAACTACATGAGCTATGTTCTCTTACCTACGTGCTTGTAGGTAAAAGTTTTAAAGCTATTTCGCAACACACAGTGAACATGAACAAGTGATAAAGATTCAATTTCAGAACAGCACAATTCACATTCAATTAATTTGCAACGTGCCTGGAACTCACGCTTTCTGACTGAAAATTAAGACAAGTCTGCTTTACAGTTTTGTTTGTAAAAGTTTTGGCTGTCTTGAAATTGTATCTAGCAACAAATCATGCTTTAATTTAAAAAATGCAATCTAAAAAGGTAAGATGTAGCCTGTAGAAAGTTTACATTATGCATGTTTTGGGGAAAAAATCAAGCTGAAAAGGAAAATAGCAACACGCATGAGGAAAGGTACCTACTATCGATGAGCAGGTTTTAGAAGTTCATGTAATACCCACATAAAATTTTAATATTTAATATCTAGTTATGTAGGTATGTTTAGTTGATGTATTACTCATTTACAGATTTTAACGAGTTGCGACTTACGATCAAATCGACCATAAAAACCATTTACGTAAATCATAAAGGGACAGTCGGCCACACGCTAGGATACCCCTTTTTGTTCGATTGGCGCCCATGTGCCGCGCGCGGTAAGAGCAGCCATGGGGTATCTGTGACTGTTAAAACACGATTAACACTCACCTACGAGTTACACAAGTCTTCGTTGATACTAACTACTTTTTAACTTAATACTCTCCTTGACAAAAGTTCTATAAATAAATAAGAGCAGTTTCACGGTCACAATCAAACCTAAAATAATTGATCCTAGTACTACAGCAACTACATCCAGCATCAGATACTCCGTCCAGGAGATGTTGGCGGCTGCTGAGCGTAGATGCTTGGCGCCGCCATGTCTGATCACGTACTCTGTCCACCACACGGCCCGCTCGAGGGAATTCTGTGGCCGATCGCGCATCAGCGTTCGAAGACGGACTATATTGTCTCGATAACTGAAACGAAAACGGGAAACGGATATAATTGCTTGTTTTTTCTAAAGAACTAAGTTGAAGTTGTGCTGGGGAAATATTTATTAGAAGGTTCGAAATTTGCTCAGGACAGGAATGCCTGTAATCTGTGGCATAATCTGTCATAACCCGCAACCTCTGGCATAAATCTTTAATATGTTGCAGGTTTATGATAAAATCAGGTTTTTATCAAAAACTTAGGCTTTTGATCACCCTGAATCATAAAATGATCAAAAACCTGAACTAGTTGAGGTTTATGATAAAATTTAAAATCTTGACAAAGTTAAACATTAAAAAAAAAATTTCTTCAGGAGCTTAAATATTATTATAAACCTAAACTAGTTCAGGCTATTGATCAAAACACACTTGTTTAGGTTTATTATAAAATCAAATCAATATTTTGTCATCATCCGGATCTTATACCAAAAACCCGATTTTATCAAAAACATATTTTGTTATAAACGGGTCTTGAGCTGAGCATACCGAACCTTGAGACCTGACACCCCAACATCAGCAGAGCTTGCATGGATAACTGTTATGAGAACCCGATGACAGGAACCCTGATAATGATGATTAAAGTTTTCACGGCAAACATGCTGTTTGGAGAACCTTAGATGACCTTAGGAGAAACCTAGTCACCTAAAAAGAAGGACGGTACCTAATTTCTGCTGGATTTCTGTCGATCATGCTTAGTGAGCTGCTACTCGGTAAATTGCCGAGCATTCCAAAATATAACTTGTTTTACTTCCATGTATGCACCATGAGCTCTGCTGGTCAGCCCAAAAGCACTCTTCTTCAAATAGATTCTCTTTACTTTTATTTACCACACCTCTCACACATGAAATTGTTAACCTTCACAGCAGCCTTTTTAATCAATTACTGGAGTAGCAAATGCCACCAACCTTCTATTTGTAATAATCTCCGAAATTGATTTCTTGAAAGCTTCTTCAGTGATAGTCCCCAGGTCATGTTGAATGCCGATGCCAAGATGGACGTACTTCTCAGCATTGTACCACTGGTCTCCCAACATAGGGAATGCGATCAAAGGCACGCCAGCTGTAATAGCCTCGTCTGTTGATTGTAAACCACCTTGAGTTATGAAGAGTTTTATTTTTGGGTGCCCTGGAAATACAAAATTAAATTAAAATGTCTCTGAAAATATCTTGTCGTAGCGTAGAAATTAGCGTCACAGAAAAAATATCACAATTTCACTGACAAAAAAAAACTGTTTCCGATTATTTATCTAATATGATTCTATCTAATATGAATTTTGAGGTTCTGAATCTTAACAATTGAACAACTGGCATACTTTTGCAAAACAATTGGTTGGTTTGAGAATTATCGGCAGATTATTCTCAACTTACTCAGAAGGTCTGATTGTGGAAGCCATTTGTAAAGTTTCACATTATCTGGTTTTCCTGTCATTTTTTCTGTATCGAATTTCCAGATGACATCGTAGGGAAGCTTTGAGAATACTTTGGCTAGTAGCTGTATGCGTTCAGGAGGTAGTAGAGAAGGATCCACATTTGTACCAAAACTAATGTAGATGACTCCATTCTTTGAGTTATCTAGATGAGCTTGTAAATCCTGAAAAGTAATTAATTTTAGCAGTAGGTAACAAAACTTTAAAATTATATCTATTTAACGGTTTCACTTACTTTTATTTTGTCCAATAAAATGTAATGTGCAGTACTTACGAAAGTTTAGGTTTTAAAACATCAAAATTATTTGTAAATGTTTGTGGCTCTACATCTTTCATTCTTACTTCATATTTTTCCTTCGGATTAGGCCGACTTAGCTGACAAGATGGTGTAAGGTGCTGGGCAAGTCTACTCCATCTAAGCAATGTCCCAGGCACAGCGTCGGAGTGGTTGGTTTAACTATCAATTGTGAGTAGAGATGCCACTATAAGCTGTGTTAATCATCTGTACTAGATTCAAAGCTGGAGGGCTCGTGACAAATTATGTCATACAAGGCAGGGAAACAATTTACACTTCCTAGGTTAATAAACTATCTTTCACCCGCGCTCGGCAAATAATAATAATAGTGATTTCATGATCAGCTGAGTCTAAACAACCACCCTAAAAGCTCCCAGTCTTGTACGAAAAACAAATAATCAACCCAAACATCTACACTACACTTTCAAAGTCAAGAAAATCGAACTTTTAACCGCAGCTGGCCAAAAAAATTTATTATCAGCGGAGTCAAAACGACCAGCCTATAAGCTCCCAGTCTTGTTCAACAATATAATTCTATTGGTCACCTGCAGAACTCTCCTGCTTGTTATACGTTTTTACATCATTAGTGGAAACTGTGTCAGATGTGTTAGAGAAAAAGCAAATATTTTCTGAAACCGTACCTTGGGTAGTTCCTTTTGGGGTTTCTGGTGAAGCCCGCCCATGTGAATCACTCCTGGTGGCGTAGCACGGTTACCTTCCCAAACAGGAGCAAGGTTCAGAAACAGCATGTGCACATTATTAAACAATTCTGTCATAGGAGGAACGTCAGGCCCAAAATGCTTTCTTAATATGCTGTTTTCAAGATCTTGATAGTACCACAGGATATGGTTTATTCTTAAATCTGTATACACTGCATATATTTTCTCCCACAGTGAAAGGTTATGGACTCTCCTTTGCAACAGTTCAGGAAAGATCACGGAATGCGTGGGTGTTCCTATGATATGGTGATTTAATGGGAAAGCACCGAAAGAACTTATCTGTATCACTGGTGCTTTGAACACATGAGAAAATACAAGAGGCGTGCTGACACATGCTTCAGCTAATATAAGATCAAATGTGTCCTTCCTACTAATCAAATTTTTAACTTCTTCTAATTCCAATATGTTGTCAAAAATTGCACTAAGCACTTTAGTAGCTGAGTTAATAATACCGAAGCTATTACTGTCTCCTCCATCTACTAGATTCACAAATTCTTGCTTCCACAAGTCGTACGACATATCGTGGAAGTCGATTTCAGTGATGTTTTCCGGAGTTTTTCCTTTAGGGAATGCTGGGTCGGGCGTTAGAATCACTAGTTCATGGCCACGTCTTGCCAACTCCTGGGTCAAAGGTCGGAACACCACTTGATGACTTATAGATGGCACTGGAAACACAGCTAATATTCGAGCAGCATCGTGTGTAACTACCAAACTGGTTATTGTATAAATAACTGGAAGAACTGAGTGCCTCCACATCATTGTCTCACGTCACTCTCTTCCGACTGCGTGTGGTAAAGTATTTTGCAACAAAGGCAGTCAGTGTCTTAAATAAGCATGCCCATGTCAATTAAGGCCATTACATCACAAATCGTCTCCAGATAACCGTAAAAAATATAACCTTAGAATGACAAACTGAATAGTGAATACGTTTCCTGAGTCATGGGTGTTTGACAGAACGGTAATGTATCTACCTAGTATCTCTCTTAGGTTCTGTTACTACTTACTCAGATACCCTTAGAAAACATTGTTTTTAAGACTTTAATTTTTAAATTTTTGGGGTTAGTTCCTTAAATACTTATTTATTAAATGACTGCTTATTAATGATCACTTCAATTAAAAGAAGATAAACTTACTAATTGTTCACTCATCTGCACTAATTTGTTGTAGTAATAATTCTTCGATAAAAAGGAACTTACAAATGGTCTTTCCCTTAAGTCTTCTAATCACTCCATTACTTACAACATTCGCATGCTTAGTAAAACCATCTAAAAATGCTTAGTCACCACGACCGACTAATAATGGGACATAATTTTACCTAACTATATTACCTATGAGTTGAACAACAAAATATGTTCTGGTTTCAACGATAACCCACTAGATGAGTAAATTAATGTTTTTTCGTGTAACATTTAAAACTGCAGTGATGCTCGATTATAACTTGTCTATCGAGCATGGTAGGCACAACGTCCACTATAACATTACATCTGTTCTGTAAGTATGGAATACGCTAGTCATCCTACTTGGCAAAATTTTGTAGAGTAGGACAAAACCACTAATAATTTTAAAACACTGTGGTTGGTGCCAATTACGTACACAACGATGAGAAAAGCATGGTGGATTGTTTATTGTAACGTCAATAATTTGTGGTACTACCTTGTGAAGGAAGTCATTGGTTCCTGAAATAAAGTTTACCCCTCTTCAGGAGCCAGGGATTGAATCTTTATAACTAGTGGTTCGCTCCGAACTATGAACTCGCGACCCCAGTTACAGATGTGCAACTTTGCTTACGCACTTTGCATATAAACTATACAACCCCATATCTCGGCAACCCCTCGACCGATTTGGTTCATGTTCGAGCTTAAAAATTCTTTTAATTTTGTTTACCCATGTACCAAATTTCATAACGATCCGACTAAATTTACTCAAGTTATCGTCGAACGAAAATTCATACATACAAACATACATACAAACGCCGGATTGTTCCAGTAGACTCGAAGAACTTCGCTCGCTCGTTCAATTACTGGTTGTGTTATACATTTTTATTTCACTTATTTCATTTATACTACAGACTTTTTTTGATAACAAACAATCGAAAAGAGAGTGATTAATTTTACTACTACGTTATCGTGCACGTAATCGGTCGCTGGAAGCAGCACGTCTCCTAGACGATTATCGATGTAAAAAAAAAAAACTCAAGGATTTGATGTTTTAGAGCTGCCGCACATTGGGCCTTTAGTGACTACGAGTGGTCGAGACTAGTCGCCAAATTGAGCCACTTGACCTTCTTGCATCAATCCTATTTTTACTACTCCGTGCACTACTTACAAGGACCCACTATTGACTGCTTGACGAGACCACTATTTCGCACGTTTTTTTTTCGTCAATCCATCTATCCACACCTGTTGACGACCGACCTATGAAAAAGATATTTAGATGTTTAGGATAGGCAACTAGGACTAAATACCTACTATTTGGCACATGCCGTTGTAAATACATTATTTCCATTTTTCTATACTTTACCTCATTTAATACTCTTTAATTTAATTAACTAATATTTGCATTATTACTTGATTTATTACACAATTAAAATGACTGCCCACGACCCAGGCAGAGTCTGCTCCTTAGCGCATAGCGAGAAAGTGAAGTAAACTGGCCTCGGCCAATGAGAGAGCCGGATCGCTTTACCGCGGTCACCCGCGCAGGCGCAGTAGTAGCGGGGTGTAAAAACCCGAATTGTTTGTAAATAATTTGATTTGTTGTTTTTCTTTGTTATTTAGTTTCTTTTTCCACGAATATCTTTGTTTTCGAATGTAAAATAATTGCCTTTTGTCTGTTTTAATCATAACTCGATGTAATTTTCCTATTAGAAAATCTTTTTTATACCTAGAACTTTTGTATGTAAATTTCATGTTAATTTAGCCTGTAAATCTATGTAGACATGTGTAAGTGTAACTAAGCTTATTTCACGTAGACGTATGTAACTGACCAGTATTGTAATGTTATAGCACTCTAAGCCGTAATTTTAAGACCAAATTGTTAATACCTAAAGTTGACGTAATATTATTTGTAACTTTTACTTGCTCAAAACTTAATTTATCGTTTAAATAAGCACTTAAATATATCAATAGGGATAAATAAATGATAACACACCCGCTTACAAGTTATTTCCACACTCCTTACACGGCCCATGGCAGGTAGGATATTCAGCTCTTAGTAGGTAGGAAATAGCTAACTCAGAGGCCTATAACAGCCATGCACCTACACACATTACACACCACAACAAAGATCTCTTTCTCCCTAACTTAAAACCGTTTGAATTATTAAAATCCGTTAGTAAACAAGAAAGATATGATGTAAAATGTAACGTTCTAATAGGCAAAATAAAATTCGAATTAGACTCAAATTAGAGAAGATTTGTGGTGGCTCTCTGTGCCGCAAAGCCCAACTCAGGGGCCTCGCGCCCAAAATTGTACCGGGCATCTTCGGAACTCGCCAAGATCTACCACTACTCTTCTCTACAAGAGCAATCGTGGAAAGCAGAAGTTTGTTTCTCTTCTCTCTTCCCCGCAACATCCCGGTACCACCAACGACGTTGGTGCTGAAAACGGCTGACGCTGCCGCCGCCGCCGCCTGCTAAACCGCTGCGAACTCGCCGGTTAAGCACGCCACCGAGTCGCCGAGTCGCCGAGCCTGCTGACGGGTACCTACTGCGGACCCTGCCGCCGGTACCCCTGCGCCTGGTCACACGCCTGGTGCCACCAGGGCGCAAGTACCCACTGCGACGAGTCCGGCCGGTACCTACGGCCCGCCCTCACGGTCGATACCTACGCGACGACGACGATCAGCTGCGAGAAGTACCTACTCCCGGGCGCCAAGAGAGGGTCACCTAGCTGCGAGAGGAATCCACGGGTTTTACTGTTGGCCCGAACCTCAACAGTTGATGGTCCTTCGGCATCGGATTTGAAGACAGCGAAGACCTTCGACCACTGGCCCCGAAGAAGATCCGGAAGCTGGTGCTGGAACTGGAGCTGACCTGGAACTGGGACTGGACACGGACGAGCCACCCCGGAACTGGAAGTCGCACCCAGACCTGCATCTGGAGCCTGGACCTGGAGCTGACCTGGAACTGGGACTGGACACGGACGAGCCACCCCGGAACTGGAAGTCGCACCTGGACCCTGCCCCTGAAGACCTGTACCTGGACTTGGAGCTGACCTGGAAGCGGACTGGGACACGGAAGAGCCTGCCGCAACTGGAAGTCGCCCTTGTACATGGAACGGGACCCAGACCTGGACCTGGAGTTGGACCTGGAACCAGCCTTGGACACTGGACGAGCCAAGCTGGTACTGGAGAAGCCCCTGGCCCTGGAGCTGGAGCTGGACCTGGACCTGGAGTTGGACCTAGAACCAGCCTTGGACACTGGACGAGCCAAGCTGGTACTGGAGAAGCCCCTAGACCTGGATCTGGACCTGGATCTGGACCTGGAAGCGGTGAAGAGTGAAGAAACAAGAAGACACCTTCCAACACGGTTTACCCGTGGGCCACTCCACGGTAGCACCTAACGGTGCCAAACGCTATCGTGGGTGGTTTCAACGCCTTCGGGTGTAGCGACTTTTCAAGCGAGGTCGCCGGTCTAGTCGAGCAATCGGCTAGGCTGACAGCTTGACTGCGCCTGTAAGGAGCGTGAGTGGGCAGGGCCTGACGGTGTATGCCGGCCAGGACCGCGTGACTCCAGTTGGACATTCCAGCCAACTGGGTGTGCACCCTGAACCTACTACGCACCCTCTGCAGGGCAGATCCCCCCTCTCCTATCCTTTACATCCATCCTCACTCCGAGCATATCCCCGCAAGGGGCCCTCGAGTGAGTCTGCTAGGGTCAGTAGGGCCGCTAGGGACAGTCTGCTGGCGGTAAACAGGGCCGCACAGAGACTGGGTTTAGGGACGTTAGGGACGAGGACGTAGGGACGCAAGGGACACTGCATCGCGGTGCCGGGACAAGCGAAGAGCCCGGTGGACCAAAGCAACTGCAAGAGGACCAGTCAAGCCATCCACCTGAAGACCAGAAGATGTCTACAAGAACGACTAGATCAATGAAGATGAAGGGAGCCCCACGGCCTGATTTAACCACCGAGCAAGAGTCACCGCTTTCCCCCTCCGACACTGAAGAGCGGGGGGATGATAAGGGGAGCGGAGCGACGACGTTGAGCGGAGGGACTTCGAGCGTCTTCGTTACTGGTCTAGCAAACCCTACAACAACCGATGGAGCGACGAGCACCAGCCAAGTGATGACTGAAGTAGACACTCACCGTGAGCAGGGAGGCGGATCTACATCAGTGCGTACCGTGTTACGCCGGTCTTCGAAATCCACGTCAAGCGCTAAGAAGCGCGCTGAGCTCCAGGCAAGACTGGAGCTCGAAGAAAAAGAAGCAGCCGTTGCTCGAAGAGAGGCAAACGCCGCACGGACAAAGCTAGCAATGATCCAACTGGACGACACCGACAACGACTTGAGCGATGAAGAACCAGTGACCATGCAGCCAAATGTCGAGCGGTGGGTCAACTCCACAGTAAACGGACAACAGCGCCATGACATGGAACAGAGAAGACAACCACATCACTTAGCGTCAAGGCGACACGAGGGGGAGGTTGAAGAATCCCAGCCCGCGCCGCCCGCTGGTGACGCACGGGGCGTCGCGACATCCCTTGTTACCGACTTCGTGCAGGCAGTTAAGGAGGCGGTCGCGCAAGCGGCACCACCTGCACAAAGAAACGCGCCTCAAGCAGCACCACGATACCTGTGCGAGCTGCACAACTTCGCTGGAGACCCAAGCGAATGGATCGCCTTTCGGGCCACATACGAAGACACGAAACAATACTTCAGCGACATAGAAAATGTTGCACGGCTCCGAAAAGCGATTACAGGACGAGCAAGAGAAGCTGTACGCTCTACTTTGTTCAGTAGCATCAATCCGAAGTTGGTTATGGAAAACCTAGCCCGACTGTTTGGACAGCCCAAGCGGCTCATCAAGAACGAAATATACACGATAGAAAAAATGACACCGCTGGCAGAAGACGGAAGAAATCTAACCACCTTCGCCGGAGTCATCACCAACACGGTAAATACCATAGAACAGATGAACCATCACACATATTTGGACTCCGAGGAAATCGCGGAAAAAATCGTGGACAAACTAACACAAATATATCGAGTGGCATGGTTCAGTTATCGTCACAAAAATCGACACAAACCAATCATGATAGCGTTGAGAAACTTCTTAAACGAACTGGTGGAAGAGAGCGACGCATATGAGCCCGAAGCCGTACGACGGAGAGAACCCCAGCGAACTCGCAGGCCTCCCCCGAGAGCGGTGCACGCCACCATCACCGAAGAAGTCGACGACAGCTTCATATCGGACTACGAAGAGGAAGAAGAAGAAGATGAAATAGCCAACGTGAACGCAGTTGCTACAGAAGACATCAAGTGTCTGCATTGTGGCGACAAACACCCGATCATAAAGTGCCAAAGCTTTCTGAAGCTAGATCCCCAAAAGCGATGGGAAGAAATCAAAAAGTCAAACGCCTGCTTCCGATGTTTGAGCAACCAGCACTACCACACCAGCTGCAAAGCAAGAGTTTGTGGTAAAAATGACTGCAAAGGGAAACACCACGAGCTGCTGCACTACGTCAAGAAAGTCATTGAAAGATCGACACCAGTCTGCATCCTTTCTAATTGGAAGACATACTTGAAGATAGCGCCCATCGAGATATCTGGTCCTAACGGAACGCTAAAGACCTACGCTCTGCTTGACGAGGGATCATCGGTCACGCTTATAACCCAAGAGTTAGCAGACTCAATCGGAGAAACCGGACCCCAAGAGCGACTAATCGTGAAAGGCATAGCGGATACGAAATTAAACCATCTTTCGGCCAAACTCAACATAAGAGTCAGAGGGCTACAACAAGACTGTCACCATCAAATGGAAGCCTTCACGATTCCTTCTATGGATATTTGCACCCAGTCAGTGGAAAGAAAAGACATCGAGAACTGCAAACACCTAGCGGAAATCAAAGACCAGCTAACTTACCACAATGCAAGGCCTCAAGTGTTAATAGGTCAAGACAACTGGAGTCTTATAGTAACAAGGAGCCTTAAGTATGGAACACCAGACGAACCAGTTGCGTCACTGACCAGCCTTGGATGGGTCATCCATGGAATAAAATCCATCGCACCATCATACACAAAATCGCATAGTACGTACCACGTGAGCCACGAGGCGTCAAGCAAAAGACGACGCGCCAAGCGTAAAAAGAAACTCGCATGCTCCGTCGAGACTACTACAACCCCAACGCCCGTAAGGACGCAGCATCTTCGAAACCCAGCCGACGTGCATCCGAAGAAAAACAAAACGCGCCTAACCATCGACGTCGCTACCCAAACTGATGGCTCTCACTTCAACGACGCGCCGACTTCCGGACCCGGTTCACTACGAACGCAATCCGGAATCCCACCACGCCTCGACGAGAGACCGATCGCCGAAGTAAACTACACCGAAGAGAAAACAACAGAGGAGGATAAAAGCAGCTCAGATAGCTTCCTGTGGCGAAATCACGCACACGAAAATATCGCAAAGCTCCCAACAAACCTCAGTGCTACCTCATCGCGCAAGACAGTTTCTTCTGTGAGAAATCACGACGTCCAAGACGCAAAAACCCGCGCAACGCAAAACTACTACGCGCTAAGCTTCCGAAACACCCAAGAAGCGCCATCACTATCTACAAAGAAACCGCTGTCTACATGCAAGGCCTATCAGGACATACGCATCGCAATGTCAGCATGGAGACCTCCCGAGCTTGCATCACAAAAACCGAAAAGGCCTACGGTGCAAACCACTCAGAAAACCGACACTGAGTGGAATGACCCCTTACAACCACGAGTACACGTAAGGTGGAAGAATAAGCCCGCCAAATCGGACGCCCATCACTATACTCGCAACGTGATGACGCAATCCGCCCAAAACCCGTCGCTCTCCGCTCAGCCTGTCGCTCCTCCGCTTGTGACACTCACCGCTCACAAAGCCAAGAAGAAAAAGCGCCAAAGAAGGCACCGTAAAGTGACTCGTCAACGCTCACTCTCACAGCTGTCAACCACCTCAGCTTAGTGACTGACTTACCAAAAGCGCGAATCAACTCCACACTATTCGGTGCAAGCGCCCTCAGAATACCTGTGAACACCCACTAATCACAGACGCTCGATAACGAAAGTACATGCATCAACTTTCGCACGGCTCAAACTCTCACTAGCAGGTTATTCACACACCCTCACGTAATAACATAGTGCTCAGCCTAGAGTCACTCAGCCACAACAGACCACGGCCAACCGAGATGGGAACGACTCCCAACCCAGATGGCAGCGAATAGATCCAGACCACAGAAGAACCTAAGACTTCCGCCGCCTTCACGTCGCGTCTCATCAACTTGGTCCCTGCGTCCTCGAACCATATAGCGGCGTCAACACCTATTTTGAGTGCACAGTAGTCTCACCACTCTGCACTGAGGGGGAGACTGTTGACGACCGACCTATGAAAAAGATATTTAGATGTTTAGGATAGGCAACTAGGACTAAATACCTACTATTTGGCACATGCCGTTGTAAATACATTATTTCCATTTTTCTATACTTTACCTCATTTAATACTCTTTAATTTAATTAACTAATATTTGCATTATTACTTGATTTATTACACAATTAAAATGACTGCCCACGACCCAGGCAGAGTCTGCTCCTTAGCGCATAGCGAGAAAGTGAAGTAAACTGGCCTCGGCCAATGAGAGAGCCGGATCGCTTTACCGCGGTCACCCGCGCAGGCGCAGTAGTAGCGGGGTGTAAAAACCCGAATTGTTTGTAAATAATTTGATTTGTTGTTTTTCTTTGTTATTTAGTTTCTTTTTCCACGAATATCTTTGTTTTCGAATGTAAAATAATTGCCTTTTGTCTGTTTTAATCATAACTCGATGTAATTTTCCTATTAGAAAATCTTTTTTATACCTAGAACTTTTGTATGTAAATTTCATGTTAATTTAGCCTGTAAATCTATGTAGACATGTGTAAGTGTAACTAAGCTTATTTCACGTAGACGTATGTAACTGACCAGTATTGTAATGTTATAGCACTCTAAGCCGTAATTTTAAGACCAAATTGTTAATACCTAAAGTTGACGTAATATTATTTGTAACTTTTACTTGCTCAAAAGTTAATTTATCGTTTAAATAAGCACTTAAATATATCAATAGGGATAAATAAATGATAACACACCCGCTTACAAGTTATTTCCACACTCCTTACACGGCCCATGGCAGGTAGGATATTCAGCTCTTAGTAGGTAGGAAATAGCTAACTCAGAGGCCTATAACATCCATGCACCTACACACATTACACACCACAACAAAGATCTCTTTCTCCCTAACTTAAAACCGTTTGAATTATTAAAATCCGTTAGTAAACAAGAAAGATATGATGTAAAATGTAACGTTCTAATAGGCAAAATAAAATTCGAATTAGACTCAAATTAGAGAAGATTTGTGGTGGCTCTCTGTGCCGCAAAGCCCAACTCAGGGGCCTCGCGCCCAAAATTGTACCGGGCATCTTCGGAACTCGCCAAGATCTACCACTACTCTTCTCTACAAGAGCAATCGTGGAAAGCAGAAGTTTGTTTCTCTTCTCTCTTCCCCGCAACATCCCGGTACCACCAACGACGTTGGTGCTGAAAACGGCTGACGCTGCCGCCGCCGCCGCCTGCTAAACCGCTGCGAACTCGCCGGTTAAGCACGCCACCGAGTCGCCGAGTCGCCGAGCCTGCTGACGGGTACCTACTGCGGACCCTGCCGCCGGTACCCCTGCGCCTGGTCACACGCCTGGTGCCACCAGGGCGCAAGTACCCACTGCGACGAGTCCGGCCGGTACCTACGGCCCGCCCTCACGGTCGATACCTACGCGACGACGACGATCAGCTGCGAGAAGTACCTACTCCCGGGCGCCAAGAGAGGGTCACCTAGCTGCGAGAGGAATCCACGGGTTTTACTGTTGGCCCGAACCTCAACAACACCACACATACCAACCGATAATATTCTAAATAAAAATAGGTAAAAAAACTTTTTAAATTAAACGGTTTTATGTTAAACATACATTGCAATGTTTAAGATAAATGTACTAAAAACCATAAAATAATAAAATAGATACAGTCGTGGGAATTATAAACATATGCATAGACTAGACTAAAATAAAACCGTGGGGCACGTCAATTGTCTACAATCGTTGATTAAAATGTTTGTTTTGTAATGTTATATTATTGATTGACGATTGACGTGCCCCACGGTTTTATTTTAGTCTAATTTATGCATATGTTTATAATTCCCACGACTGTATCTATTTTATTATTTTATGGTTTTTAGTAAAATAAAAAATAATAAAAAATTTCTTAAACATTGCAATGTATGTTTAACATAAAACCGTTTAACTTTAAAAGTTTTTGTACATATTTTTATTTTCTAGTTTTTAGTTTTTATTTATATATTTTTTTACCATTTTGTTCCCACGAGTAATGGACATTTAAACGGTCGACCCCCCCCAGAGGTCCAATAAAGGGGCAAGGCTATGTACAACAAGATGCGCCTGAGTCTTGAGGGGAAAACCCTAACGACATATCATTTTTATCCACCCTAATGCCATACAGTTCTCGGCGCGTTTTAACCTTTCACCTTAACTTGGGTGGTGTACCGCTAACGACGTAACATTTTTAGCCACCCTAACGCCACACAGGCCTCAACACGATACAAAATCTTGACTTGGGTGGTGGATTTAGGCTGGATTAATCAGATACCTTTACAGATTCAATTTCTAAATTTAAATCTTATTATTATACGCCATTTGGTGGCTGCGCCCATCTTAAATATTGAGGTTGTATAGTGCACTGTATTCTTCTTGTCAAGCCCTTTTATTTGATACCCATATTGGTGGGATTGATAAAAAAATGTTATCAGCCATTTGGTAGCGGCGGCCATCTTAGATTTCAATTTTGCATAGTAAATTGTATTCTACTTGTTGAGACCTTTCATTCGATACCCATGTTGATGGGATTGATAAAACCTAAGTTATCCGCCATTTTGTAGAGGCCGCCATCTTGGATTTTAATTTTATATAGTACATTGTATTATACTGGTTGAGCACTTTCATTTGATACCCATATTGATGGGATCGATAAAACCTACGTTATCCGCCATTTTGTAGCGGCCGCCATCTTTTTTTTTTTTTTTTTATAGTATATTGTATTCTGCTTGTTGAGCCCTTTCATTTGATACCCATATTGATGGGATTGATAAAACCTACGTTATCCGCCATTTTGTAGCGGCCGCCATCTTGGATTTAAATTTTTTATAGTATATTGTATTCTGCTTGTTGAGCCCTTTCATTTGATAGCCATATTGATGGGATTAATAAAACATAAATTATCCGCCATTTTGTAGCGGCGGCCATCTTGAATTTATAATGATAATGAATAAACATAATTGTATTGTCACCAAAATCCAAAGTGTATACCAAATTTCAGATTAATCGGTTGACAGGAAGAGGGTGAAATTTGAATTACTAAATTTGACCCAAGAATAATAAATAAAACAAACGGGGTGAGCTAAATATAAAACCGTTTAAAAACCGTTTAAAAACCGTTTAATAAAAACCGTTTAAAAACCGTTTAATAATAAAAACCGTTTAATAAAAAAACCGTTTAAAAATACGCCCCAGTTAGTTTATTCGACCAATTTAGCCCATACCAAATTCGTTCCATTTTCAAATTATTCTTAGCGATTGAAAAATCGGCTTTCCTATCCAACAAAAAAAGTCCTCTGTTCAGAAATTAAATTATTTTATTCACTCTTCTTCTGTCGTTAGTAAAAAAATGCTGATAAAATATGCGATTCGCGTGCTCCAGACATACAGTATGTCCACGGACTGCACCGCGCCACTTAATTCTGTGGTAAAGCATCATTAGTGGAACACGAATAGCATAAAACAAAATTAAAAAAAAATAAAAAAACACAGTATTCAAAATAAACATTAGCAAATTTAATTCATAATGCATCAACCTGTGTATCGCTGACGCCAAAAGCGGCAACCAGTGATCGCGTAGATGAAAGTGGTTGCCGCTTTTGGCGTCAGCATACACAGGTTGATGCATTATGAATTAAATTTGCTAATGTTTATTTTGAATACTGAGTTTTTTTAATTTTTATTTTATTTTTATTTTATGCTATTCGTGTTCCACTAATGATGCTTTACCACAGAATTAAGTGGCGCGGTGCAGTCCGTGGACATACTGTATTTAGATAAAAAAGCAATCAGATTGAGACGTATTGTGTAACCTGCCTACCTACTCCGTTATCACGAAAACCGGAGGCGAACTGTCTAGACCATTTATCGAAACAAAACAATCACTTCAAGAAAGCATGACTTACATGTATCCACCGCGAGCGCCGATAAACCAGACTAGCCAGACTATGATATTATTATAATCGATATAATCTAACTAGTGGTTCGCCCCGAACTCGCGACCCCATATCTCAGCAACCCCTCTACCGATTTGGCTAATGCTCGAACTTGAAAATTCTCTTTGCCTCATTTACCCACCTACCAAAATTTCATGACGATCCGACAAAATTTACTCAAGTTATCGTCGAACGAACATTCATACATACAATCATACATACATACAAACGCCGGATTGTCCAAGTAGACAACTTCGCTCGCTCGTACAATTAATTTGTATGACTTATATAAAATGTTTCCTCTATTATAACTCCCAAGCAAAAAGAGGGGTGGTATACGTTTGACCGCTATGTGTCTGTCTGTGGCACCGTAGCTCTTAAACGGGTGAACCGATTTGGATTCGGTGTTTTTTATTTGAAAACATATTTTCTAGCGAGTGTTAAAAATCATAGATATGTTTTATAAAAATCAGTTCAGCCGTTTATGAGATATACTTATTTAAAACTTTAAGGCTTTCTCAAAGCGCAAGTGCGGCCGCAAGCGATAGTAAGGCCACAATTTATGTCTTTGTGATATTTTTTACTGAATTATATTTTTTCTTTTGCTTGAGTATCGAGTTAATAATCACCCTTGAGTCGGCTGTCACTTTACAAAACAACACTTTGTATTAGTAGGATCATAGGATGAGATCAGGGGCCTTAGCCTGTTACACAATGGCGTATCAATGGCGTCCCAGGTAGAAGGACAAAACAGGGATTTTTTCGTTGTTCTCCTACAACCAGCGAACTAATCCTCTAGAATAAACTCATAATATTCTTTGCTGTACTACAAAAACATTAAAAGGACCGACACTGGACCGACAGCATTAATAAATCGTAATTGAAACCATCAACCAGGAGTCCATTTTGGCACCATTGTGTTACAGGCTAAGGCCCCAGGTGGGTTGGGTAGGGGGGATATAGTGTTTAGAAGCCAGACGCTGTGAAACTTGGGTCATGCTTAGTTTGCAAAGTGCCAGATAAGTAGAAATCTACATTATCCAACAAAACGTCGAAGCTTCCTATGAGAAAAATATCACTGAACTTCCAATTTAACTGAACATTCTAACGCATCCAAGTGAATTGGTTCCCAACTTGGACTCACAATGAACCGCAAATTGATACCAACCAACACAACCCTTATACCAAACGCCGTAAGAGCCACATTTTGTAAAACCTGCACCGTGAATGGAAAGGGAAACACCGACCTAACCCGAAAGAAAATAAGGATCGCAAAGATTTTTCATAGATGGTGGCGTTGAACCCTCAATAGGTTGAGAGCTAGTGACCAATCAAGATGTTTTCTCGTACAAGGCTGGGAGTTGGTAGGCTGATAGAGTAGACTTCGCTGAGTCTGGGACAAATATTTTTTTGGGCCGTTCGCGGTTGAAAGTTGGATTTTTTCGACTTTGAAAGTGTAAATGTATGGGTTCAGTATTTTGTTTTGTCGTACAAGGCTAGTAACTTTTAGGTTAGTTGTTGAGACACCGTTGATCAAGAATTTTTTTTTTACCTGAAAGTGGTTGAAAGTTTATTTTTTATAACCCAAAAATTCACACTTTCTAGGTTATAAAGAACAATCTTTCTATGCGTTCGGATAATAATAATAGTGATTTCGTGATCAGCGGAGACTAAATAAGCAGCCTAGAAACTCCCAGCCTTGTAGACAAAAAAAAAGACTCAACCCATTACACTTTCAACCGCGACCGGCCCAAAAACATATTTTTCCCAGACTCAGCAAAGTCTACTCTATCAGCCTACCAACTCCCAGCCTTGTACGAAAAAATATATCGATTGGTCACCAGCTCTCAACCTACAACCACTTTAGGCCCAGAGCACGTCCGCGAGCCCAACCGACTCGGTGTTGGCCAACAAATTGATATTTTACAAATAGGTACTATTCCGGTAGACAAACAAACTGGGGAGGAAGAAAACTGGAGGATAATCCGTGATCTGTATGGAGTGGATCGTGACACACCTTTAGTAGTGTGTGAGATTGGAATAGGGGTCGGATTTTCAGATAACAACATCGCGTGGGTAGGTATGTTAAAATTAGTAGTACCTACTCGAAATTAGTGTGTTGTAGTGGTTGTATGTTTGTAATTGTATCCATTTAAGGGTGGACGATAGCAACGTGGCGGGAAATTCAAAATTTTCACAGTTCACACAACAACAGAACAACAATAATTCAGCCGATTATGTGTTCTGGTCTACGAAGCAGTGGCACTGCCCAAAAAACTCAGAACACATAGTCGGCTGAATTATTGTTGTTCTGTTGTTTAAAATAATGAACAGAATACTATGTTATTGCCGCGAATGAAAAATCGCTGAGCAAAAATAGCTCAGTTTAACTACAAAATGTAAAAAACTGTGAACATTTTTAATTTCCCGCCACGCTGCTATCTTCCAGCCTTAAGATCATTCGCTCACGAAACCTTAAAAACTGAAGGTGCCTTCCAAGTCTCGTTAAGCATTTAGGAAAGCGGATGGAAAAGGCCACTCACCTCATTCTAATAATGTTTTCGGCAGACTAGAACTTGGAACTAATGCCGACGCTTATCCACGAAGTTTATTGTCTAAGCTGGAAATATCTAAGCCTTTACATTTTTAATTCAACCGCCAGTCTAAGAGTTGCAGGAGATGATAAACTGCTTGGTGTATACAGACAAAGTATATTCTTCAACAAAAAAAAAAGAAATAAACGCCTACATACTGTTATTGGTTTCGGGATAGCCGACTAGCTTCAATTCGGTTTTGGTAGAGAAAAGACGATAGCGACGCTCGCACCGATGCAGTTGGTATCTCACTGCGCGCAAGAAGTCAGTGCTTCTTGCGCGCAGTGAGCTTGGTTCTTATTTTGTGAGTAATGTTATTTTATGAGCATAATAACAAAAAACAATACCTCTACAAATCGGGTAAGTAAGTACGTACAGATACAGTCAAGGTCAGTTTAGATTGACACGCTGGCGCCCTGCCATATTTTCCAGAGGGAAGAGCCGCTGGTTCAGCGGCTGGCGCGGCCGAAGGCCTCAAACGGCGCAAATACAGTTCAATTGGCAACTATTACATATTTGCGCCGTTTGAGGTCGATGGGCACATGGGCTATTTAAGGACCTGGCGGCGCGCCTAATAGACGCATCGGGAGACCAACGGGCTGGCGCGTACCGCGGCGAAAGAAAGATTCGGCCATCCAAAGAGGCAGCACCACCAATGTTCGGCTCACTGCCGCAGGACAGCGATCTACTGCTGCTGGAGTTCAATTTGTAAATATAGGGATCAAACATATTTGTCGACTAGTTTTAAGTCTAGTATTAACTTCATTATCATTTTGAACGAGCGAGCGAAGCGAGCGAAGTTCTCCGAGTCTACTTGAACAATCCGGCATTTGTATGTATGTATGTATGTATGTTTGTATGTATGTTTGTATGTATGAATGTTCGTTCGACGATAACTTGAGTAAAAGTCGGATCGTCATGAAATTTGGTAGGTGGGTCAATGAGACAAAGAGAATTTTTAAGTTCGAATATGAGCCAAATCGGTCGAGGGGTTGCTGAGATATGGGGTCGCGAGCTCGTAGTTCGGGGCGAAACACTAGTTACCATAGTTTGTAATTTATTTATTAACCATTTAAAATGATAATTCCCATTCAGAAGAAAATTCAAAATTACGAGTGTAGCTTCCATTATGAAATATGGTTCCTTGTGTTTTTTTTTAATGTTTTTCTAAGCATTTATCTCGGCAACTCAGAATTATGCCCTGTATTCACGCATTTTTGTTTATTTTTTTCGGAAGATACTTCCCGGTTCTTTGCACCATGATGAACTGCAGGTGCTTTCTGATTCTAACCACAGACAACTGCATGCTAGCCCGGATAAGAATAGCACGAAGCTTTGTTGCCTGAAATTGCTTTAAAAATCTTAAGCTCAATGTTCATCATTGTTCATAGATCCCTAAAGGTCCGCATAAAGGCGGGACGATTCAGATATAAAATAAAAATTCCAATTAATACACCTTTAAACATTTATAATAAGTTGAAAAAATTCACTCGGGACAGGACTTGAACCCGCAACCTCTCGCATACCGTGCAGGCGCTCTACCGATTGAGCTACCGAGTCAAGTAAATGTCGATGCGAATTTCTTCAACTAGTCTCCAGGTGGGGCCCCCCGTCCAGTAGATGGAGACTAGTTGAAGAAATTCGCATCGACAGGAGCGCCTGCACGGTATGCGAGAGGTTGCGGGTTCAAGTCCTGTCCCGAGTGAATATTTTCAACTTATTATAATTGTTTATTATAAATGTTTAATATATTCCCTAGCACGGGTTAGTGCTTTAGAAAAAACAAAAAGTAATACACCTTTATCAGATTTCTCAAAAACTTTATTATGATATACCCATGACTTCGTCGCATACCTTTTCCCAGTCTGACTATTTGGTAGAGCATAGAGGGAGAGTACTTACTTAGGTACTTATGTTTTCGCGACCTGCGATATTTTAGGTTCTGGATTTTAGGACTTCGCTAAAGGATATTATTATGAAACAGATTGATAGATAAATAATGTATTTGTTTCAACAAACACTTGTGATTAAGCTCGCACTCTCTCTCTCTGAGAGTACAGCCCCTCTATCTTTTTTATATTGATATTGTACAAAATAGTATTACCTTTGAATATACATTACGAAGTATATAAAATCAAAGGATGAATATGCGATGTAAAAGAGAAATACATTTTTAAACTTTGTAAATATGAACGCAATGGCGTCAAGGGTAACCCCCCTGGCTACATCTTACTTTTTACTACAAGGTATTTTCAATTAATTTTATTTTACCTCACAATGCGAAGGTACACACGACAGCACGTAGACGCTTACGCTTTCATTGGAAAGTCGCCCGTAACGTAAGTGAATTGAGTGCACGCGTGTAAGCGTCTAAGTACGGCTGTCGTGTGTACCTTATTTTTTTTTTTTTTTTTTTTTTTTTTTTCTTAGAATATTAACAAAACATAGATGCTTGACACCCCTAAACCGCATGGTTTGTATGGGTGTTGCACATTCCACCTTAACGTCTATAGATAAACTTAGCTTACAATAGTAAAATATTTATTGATAGGTAGTTAGTTTTCGCAGTGATTCATCGCCAGCTCGATCGGGCCCGAGCTCCCATAAAACCAGTTCTTTTGTTAGCTGGGCGACGATCGAGGCGGCGATCCACAGGATGTTTCAATCTATTTTTAGTTGCCGAGGTAAATTTTATTAATATGCTGTTTTATTTTATATTTGAAGTTATTGTTGTTTAATGATTCCCTAATATCTGATGGTAATAGTTTATTTATTAATCTAGGAACGATAAATTTGGTTGATCTTTCTCCGTATAAATTTTGAGCCGAAATTTCTAACAGTTTTTTTTTTGCAAGGCTAGTAGTGTTTTTGTTAAATTTTCTTAGGTTTTCGCTGTACGTATAATAATTCTCTATAAGTAAATTTAGTGTAGTTTTCTCCTGAATTGGCAATACTTTGCAGTATTTGAATAAACCATCGTAATCATTTTTAAACTTGCATTTAACTTTATATGGTATTATAGTTTTTAGCAGTCTTATTTGTATATCGTAAATTTGTTCTATGTATGTTTTAAATGTTCTACCGTATGAACTTAGCCCATAAGATAATATGCTCTCGGCTAGCGCTTTATACATTTGCAGTCGTATACTAAATGGTATTCTTCTTTTCGTGAGGGACAATTTAGCCATAACTCCTCTTAACTTTCCACAAACAAAGTTTATATGAGAAATTGAACCTGTGGTCTATAATTAGACCTAAGTACATGTGTTGATTTACTACTTCTATAGTGTCGCAGTCACAAGAGGTAGGTGCTACGTGTAAGCATTGATGGTTATGAGCTAACAATTTTATTGGTATTTGCGACTCTGATAATTATGTGACTTGAGTGCACGTGCATTAGTTTCGTCTTCTGTGAGTTGAGGACTAGACCCATGTCGTGAGACCATTTGCATATCTTGGTAAAATCGTCTTGCAGCTTACTTAGTGCGATACTACTGTCATGACCGCTAGATATCAGGCAAGTGTCATCTGCAAATTGATAGACTTGGCAGTGATTGATTATGTTATTTATATCGTTGACGTATGTCAGATAGTGTAGTGGCCCTAGTACGGATCCCTGTGCTGTGCCTTCGGTTACTGATATTTTTTCGCTATAGTTTTGACCCACTTTAACACAGTAGGATCTATCTTCGAGATAGTTTCTGCACCATTTCAGCAGAGGACCTCCAATACCACTATTTTCTAGTTTATTTACAAGAACGTCGTGACGAAGTGTATCGAAGGCCTTACTATAATCAATGAATACTAAGAAAACGTGTTTTTTATCATTTAGGCATTCATTGACATAGTCAGTAAAGTTAGAGAGCAGCTGTGTTGTACTTTTCTTTTTTTGAAAGCCATATTGGGTGCCATAAAGTATATTGTTTTTACTATAAAAGTTATGAATTTCGTTACAAACGTGTTTTTCAATTATTTTGTCTATTATGGGTAGTATGGTGATAGGCCTGTAGTTTCCGTAGTCTTGCTTGCTTCCTTTTTTAAAGATTGGTCTCACTATTCCCGATTTGAGCTCGTTTGGGTATGTTCCTGTATTAATACTTATTTCTATTAATTTACTAATAGCGTTTACTATTTTCTCCGATACCTTTTTTATATCTATTGGTCTTATACCGTCTATACCTGGTGATTTGTTATGTTTTATGCTTGAGATAATTTTATGTACTGCGTTGGGGCTTGGTTTTTTTAAATACATCGTTACATTAGGTGAATTTTGGTATTCTTTTGGATTTAATAACGGTATTTTGCATTTTGGTATTATTTCTTTGACGGCTTTGTCAAATCCCTTTGCAAAGTTATTGGCTATCTCTTTCTCGCTTATGCTATTTTTCTGGAGCGCTTGTAAGATAACTCTGTCTAATGACCCTGTGATTCTACCGGTCATTTTATTCAGTATTTCCCATAACTTTTTTTGGTTACCCTTGCATTCCTCAATAGAATTTTTATAATAGTTATTTCTGCTACATTCAATTAGTTTATTACATTTATTTCTTATTTTATTATACCCTTGCAATAGTACTTTGTTGTTAGAGTCTTTTTTTAGTTCTATCAGTTTCTGGTCTCTTCTTTTACATAACGATAACACCTCCTTATCTATCCATTTTTCTTGGTTTCGTTTCGAGTTACTTGATTTAGTTTTATATTCAGCCAATTTATAACAATTATTTATATTAGATTTTATGTATTTATATATTATATTTGGGCAGGACATAGTTTCTACAGGTTGCCAGTTTATGTTATTTATTAGCCCAGCAATTTGAGTCCCGAAACCTTATCGTTTTATCATAACGCTCAAAGTTTCCATACCATCCTTGGGAATCCTTGGGGAACAGGGAGTGATGGAATCGTTATACACGCCTCAAAATACAGGGTGGAGCTGTTGTATTTTAGGGGTTGTTGTACTCATTTGATACCAAGATAGATAGATAGATAGATAGAGAACACTTTATTGTACACCAAAATTAATTATTTACAAGAATAAGCTGTATCTAACGAGTAGAACAACCCCTAAAAACAATATTGGGTGATTTTCTGCTGTTATGCAGCGTGGCCATTTTTAGTGGCGCCACTAGCAACTAGTAAGAAAAAAAATACCACGAAAAATGGGCCACCTTGTACAGTACAAGGTAGAGTTTTGAGGGAGGGTTTCCAGGGCAGCACCGCGTTATAGCTACTGCAAAGGGAGCACAATATCACGACAGGAAAACTGTCAGAAGACCCTAATAATTGAAAGGTATCCGAATGAGAACTACACCGACATAAATACAAGTAAGTTTAACCGTTTACGAAATACAAAATGTGCAGTGCTTCCGTTAATTGAATATGGAAGATTATTATGAGTGGTACACACGACAGCACGTCGACCCTTACACGCTAGCACTCTTCTCGGTTACATTACGGGTGACTTTACAACAAAAATTGACACTCCGACATTTATTTATAGACTTTGAAGAATATACAGGACGCATAAATGTTTTTTTTTACAAATATTTTCTTGATCCTTGAATCGAATGGCAAGAAAAAAATTACGAAATTGTTTCTTATATTGATCCAAAAGCAACCTACCATCGTGACATCAAACAAAAACCGATGCGCGAAAATCCCTGGTCAAACTAACGCAGCGCAGCATACATTTTAACAACATTTTCTTCTCAGCAAAAGAACAAATCCTTCCAACTTCATGATACGAGAACTACTACTTACTTTTGGTTCCTTCCGGGGAACTAATAAAGTAACTAATGTCCGGATAAAACGGAGTCATCTTACCGGAATCACTGCTAATTGATTGTAATTCGGTAAGACGGGATTGCCCTATAATCCGATTCCGTAGTGTGCCTATCTTCCCCTCTCTGTCTTGTAAGAGACGTATGTTAGTAGATTATTGACTTCGTATTCCAATCTCGTTAACGAAACTTTAGGGTGGCATTAATAGTCGTCGACTCAAGATCGAACTCAAGTAGGTGATCTCAGAAAAGTCAAATGATAATGTCAAGCCTTGGCTAACGTCATGTCAATCTCAAGATAGTGTCTATCAATATGCTGACAGCTACTCAAGTTTGTCATTTGCCAAGGCTTGACATTTTAGTATATAATATTGATTTTTCTGGGTTCACCTACTTGAGATCGAGCTCAAGTAGGTGATCTCAGACGACTATTAATACCGCCGCTCTTATATTAGGCCTTCCATGTGGCAGTTATATTCACGACTAAAGCGATCACTCAAGGAGCATCGAAATCAGTATTATTTTCCTGTTCTTTTTTTAAGTATCTAACAACCGATAGTGCGAAGAACAAGAAGAACAACCAATAATAGAAAGGCTTCTTATTGGTGTCCAAAAGCAATGTTTGCGTCTGACTTGTATTATATGCTCTTTGGTCTGAAGCAGCATTGTGAGAAATAGCGTCAGTGATGTGACTCTTCATACTGACGCAATATTTTTACTCAACAGGTAGATGTCAATGGGCTGATGATAGTGATTCTAGATCATGATTGATTGAACGAGCGAGCGAAGCGAGCGAAGTTCTCCGAGTCCATTTGAACAATCCGGCGTTTGTATGTTTGTATGTATGAATGTTCGTTCGACGATAACTTGAGTAAATTTAGTCGGAACGTCATGAAATTTGGTAGGTGGGTCAATGAGGCAAAGATAATTTTTAAATTCGAACATGATAGTTAGAGAACTGGTGACCAATCGAGATATTTTTTCGTACAAGGCTAGGAGTTGGTAGGCTGATAGAGTAGACTTCGCTGAGTCTGGGAAAAATATTTTTTTGGCACGGTCGCGGTTGAAAGTTAGATTTTTTCGACTTTGAAAGTTTAAATGTATGGGTTCAGTATATTTTTTTTGTCGTACAAGGCTAGAAACTTCTAGGTTAGTTGTTGAGACTCCGTTGAACAAGAAAATATTTGTTTTTTTGGCCGAGCGTGGTTGAAAGTTTGATTTTTATAACCCAAAATATCACACTTTCTAGGTTATAAAAAACAATATTTCTACCGCGTTTGGCTAGTAATAAATAGTGATTTCGTGATCAGCGGAGACTAAAAAGGCAGCCTAAAAACTCCCAGCCTTGTAGCCTTGTAGAAATGACTCAACCCATCCATTTAAACTTTCAAAGTCGAAAAAATCTAACTTTCAACCGCGACCGGACCAAAAAAATATTTTTCCCATACTCAGCGAAGTCTACTCTATCAGCCTACTAACTCCCAGCCTTGTACGAAAAAATATCTCGATTGGTCACCAGCTCTCCAACTATGAGCCAAATCTAAACATTTATAATAAGTTGAAAAAATTCACTCGGACAGGACTTGAACCCGCAACCTCTCGCATACCGTGCAGGCGCTCTACCAATTGAGCTACCGAGTCAAATGTCGAGTCGATGTACGCATTGGGTGGTGTAGATTAGTGCAAACTCATCACACCAGATGGCGCCCCCCGTCCAGTAGACGGAGACTAGTTGAAGAAATTCGCATCGACAGTTACTTGACTCGGTAGCTCAATTGGTAGAGCGCCTGCACGGTATGCGAGAGGTTGCGGGTTCAAGTCCTGTCCCGAGTGAATTTTTTCAACTTATTATAAATGTTTAAATTATTCCCTAGCACGGGTTAGTGCTTTAGAAAAAACAAAAAATGAGCCAAATCGGTCGAGGGGTTGCCGAGATATGGGGTTGTTATGTTTATATGGGGTAACGAGTTCACAGTTCGGGGAGAACCACTACTTAAAATGATTTTTATCTCAATGTCTGAATTTTTTTTGAAAATTGAAAGATTATCCGAGAAGCGTTGAAAGTGAAACTGGTGAATTTTACACAAATAGAACATAATTATCGCAACCTTCTTGTCACACTAACTGCCGATTTATGGGGTTTGTCAGTAAAAATTGTCAGCTCAGTAATACATGTGTTAGCACCACACTTAGCTAGTATTTTCAACAAATGTATAAATGAAGGTCTATTTCCGGACCTCATGAAATATAGTAGGCTTGTACCATTATTTAAAAATGGCGATAGGCAAGATCCTACAAATTTTAGACCAGTTTCAGTCCTACCAGTATTAAGTAAAATATTTGAGAAAGTCGTGCTCGCTCAGTTACTATCATACTTTGATAAACATAAACTTCTCCACGACCAACAGTTTGGTTTCACAAAAGGACGCTCAACGACGGATGCGGGAGTGATGTTAGTTAGGCACATTTATAGCGCATGGGGGGATAGGAAAGATGCTATAGGCGTATTCTGTGACCTTTCAAAGGCATTTGACTGTGTAGACCATGAAACACTTCTCATAAAATTAAAATACTACGGGGTAAAGGGTAAAGGCTTAAAACTAATGAGATCATACTTGGAAGGGAGGGTTCAAAAAGCTGACATAAATCGTACACAGTCTGCAGGTTCGCAGGTGAAGATAGGAGTTCCGCAAGGATCCATCTTAGGACCGTTTCTATTCCTTATTTACATTAATGATCTGCCACATATGGTGGAGAACATGTCTGAGATAGTACTATTTGCTGATGACACATCACTTATTTTTAAAATAAGGAGACAAGAACATGACCTAAGTGATGCAAATACTGCTCTCTCACGTGTATTAGATTGGTTCACAGCCAATAATTTACTGTTAAATTCTAAAAAAACAAAATGTATAAAGTTTACCCTTCCGAATGTGATACAGGTAGAAAACAATATTATACTAGGAAATGATAAATTAGAGCTGGTAGAAGAAACTGTATTTCTAGGCATCACTATTGATGCAAAGCTTCAATGGGGCCCTCATATTGTGAAATTATCTCATAGGCTCAGTTCTGCAGCTTATGCTGTAAAAAGAATCAGGGAATTGACTGACGTCGCAACTGCTAGGCTTGTCTACTTTAGTTACTTCCATAGTATTATGTCATATGGCTTACTACTATGGGGTCGGGCAGCAGATATTGAGAGCATCTTCATCTTGCAGAAGAGAGCCATCCGATTTATCTATAGACTAGGTAGTAGAGTGTCGTTAAGAGAACTTTTCAAAGAAATTGACATCCTGACAGTTGCAAGTCAATACATCTACGCCAACATTGTTTATGCTAAGAAGCATATTGCAGAGTTCGATACATTAGGTAGCCATCATAATATAAATACTAGGAATAAGCACAAGCCTACAATTCCAACTCTTAGGCTTAAGAAGGCTAGAAGCTCATTTCTCGGCAACTGTATACGCTTCTATAATAAGATCCCAACAGATATCCTAAGTTTACCAGAGGCCCGATTCAAAAAATGTGTAAGGCACACCCTGTGCCAAAAGGCCTATTACAGAATAGATGATTATCTAAATGACAAAGAAGTCTGGCACTAAACCAGTTCAGCGCACGATCACCACACTTACCAATGTGTTATTTTTTAAGTACCTACCTGCATTACAAAATGTATTATTTTTTTAAGCACGAGATCCTTGGAGTTTCTTTACCATGCTTCTTCTCCAAGAACGATCAGAGCTAGTGAAGCTGGAGAAAAAAAAGTAGCTAGATACTTAGTATTAGATAGTAATAAGTATCTGATTTATATACATTTTTACTGTAGATAATATTTTGACGTTCAATGTAAATAATTTATTTATTGCATATTGAATAAAAATTTGAATCTGAATCTGAATCTGATTTCTGGATTGCGAAATTCGCTAAGCTAGCACTTAAGTATCGTTCTCTCTCTGCAGATTTCTCACAAAAGAACGTGACAGAACGATACTTAGGTATCTAAGGGCCGGAAACCGGGCCTAAGGGTTTTTGCTATTACCTATCAGTACCATGGTTTGTCACCGCTTATGTTCTTCATCGACAAAATTCGCTATTTAGACGAGTATCATTAATGTAAGGCCAGGAATAATAAGACAAAAGTCTGTTCCCATGAGGGTTGAATTTCATTAACTTTTTTACACGAGTTAAAACTTGAAATGGCTTCAAAATTTCCAACAAAACCTCATTTACCGCTGCCCAAAAGGTGCGAAAAACTCTTCAGGTTTAGCACCGATTCGGGGGATGTAATTTTTCAGGCAAGTTGGCGCTCGATGGCCGCTCTCTAGTACGTTTAGTATAGGCCTTTTAACGAAGAGATAACTTTTACACTGGTATTTAATTGCAGAAATATATCTAAACATATCTATGTACCTAGATGCCTTTACTAAGCAGTGCGTGTTAAGAGGCTGATGATGATGTTGATGACGCATAGGAAAGTCAAATATTTTCCAATCTCTAACACATTCGCCGACACACCGTACAAGTATCTGTGATTGTGTTTAGTATACCTAGTATAGTTTAGTATAGTATAGTGTTTAGTAGGTATAGCTCAAAGACTGCAGTAGAATTGCAGTAGATTTTGCATGTAGGATGCAGCTATACCTATTTTGCACACCGGCGAATAAAATCCTCATTACAAAATGTACGGTACACGGACTCGTATTTATCATAGAGAAGCCGAAAACCGAACTCCACCGAAGCCAAAGGCCGAATCCTACGGAGAACGGAGCTCTCAGCGGACCAGTCGCTCACAACAAACACTAACTTCAATAATTTATTTTATGATGGACGGTGGGTGGCGCGGTAGGCCTAGGGGCCTAGGCGACGATGGCAAGCTCCCTTGAATTAGCTCTTGCCCGGTTTTCCGGAGGCGGTCAGATAGAGGTGTATGGAAAACAAGAGACCTTTGCCCAGGAGTGGGACACCATAATTGAGGCAAGTGAAGAAAAGGGCTATATGGGGCAATTGGGGTCATACGCCTCGAGGGAAGCCAGTCGCCTCGCTGGTCTGGAATAGCAAACCCATTAAGATGCACCCTAGTGGTGAAAAGGACAATGAAACAGCAGTGAAACAATAAGGAAACAGTATATTCCCCTAATCTGCAAGTAGTAGACCTACGTATCAGCAAAAGACTTACTTACCTATCTGAAATTTCCCAAGCTCCAATTAGGGTGTATTTTTCATGCAACTTATCACCGTAACAGCTGGTGACCGCAGCGTGACCCACGCTCTGTTAGCACTTGTTAATTATAAATTTATAATTATAATACACTTATACGAGTGCCTAAGGGTCTGTTTCCATAGGCAACTGGACCTCGAGCGACATTTAAACTAGGAACGGGGAGGTTGGCCCGGCAAAGAAGAGACCTATGATACCGAACAGTGGGCGTCATTCATGTGATGGATAGATATTTAGATAGGTAGGTTAATGCGCAACACCCAATATGGACTCCTTCAACTTATCATCAAAGGAAAGATACCAGGCAGGAGGAGACCTGGAAAACCCAAGATATCATGGCTTGAGAACTTACGCCATTGGTTCCAACAATCCACGAGCTCCTTGTTCCGTTTAGCAGCCTCAAAAGAAGAAATAGCCAAGATGATTCCCAACAGCACTACTAGAAGAAACGAAAGAAGAAAGGAGATGGCACTACAAGAAGAAGGTAATTGCGGCTTAAAAACTCTGACACCAGAGTGGCCACTAAAAAAACTAAAACTAAGGCCTTTGCATCTGCGTAATGAGATGATTTATACAGCGTCCAGTGGCACCTTCACTCACACTAGATGGGTGAAGAGACCAATCGGCACTGCAGTGCCTGGGACATTGTTTTAGATGGATTAGGCTTGCCCAGGACCTATACGCCCAGCACCTATAGCACCTATACGCCACCTTGCTATCGTCTACCCTTAACCAGCTGGAGTGGATAATATCCCGAAAAATTAAGGCACTGTCAATTAATAGTCGCAGCCCCAACGTTCAATCTTGTTTAATTTCACTGACAATAATTGTTATGATATTCCAAGACTATATTATTCTGTGGACACCACTGCTATTGGTAACCAAATAGTCAAGCCGATCCGCTCTCGCTTCGCCCGTTGCTAGGCACTCTGCCTGACCGCGGATAAATCTAATTACTCCCTCGGAGCAAGTGCGAGACCGCCCCATTGCTCTCTGACACTCATACACCTTACCAGACATCTTCCGGTTACCTTCTTTACTTCGCTCCTGATGCTAGCGTAGTATGTGCGCCATATCTACCTACATGGAAACGAAATTTTTGTCCCGCTCTTTTGTTATAGGTAGTAACTGATTTACATAGTGCGGTACTGACATAGGTTTAGACTTACGAGCAAGTTTAGAGCGATAAACTTCTATGCGGCTGCTCTTGCTGAACCAGCTGGAGTGGATATTGGCAGCCCCAACGTTCAATCTTGGTGAAATTTCACTGACAATAATTGTTAAGATATTCCAAGACTATACAAGGTGTTACAAAAGTATCTAACTCTTTTTACAGGGTGTAACCTAGTGGTCAACAGGATGTCAAATCTGTAAAAAAAAATTGTTTTTTTTTAATTTATTTTGTTACTCAAAATTGAAAAAAAATCATAACTTTTTTGTTGTTTTGTTGTTGTTGATGTTTGGTATGTAAAACGTTGTATTATTCTGTGGACACCACTGCTATTGGTAACCAAATAGTCAAGCCGATCCGCTCCCCGCTCCCCTCGTTGCTAGGCACTCTGCCTGACCGCGGATAAATCTAATTACTCCCTCGGAGCAAGTGCGAGACCGCCCCATTGCTCTCTGACACTCTCACTCAGGTGGTTCCCGGTCGTCATTACCGCGCGCATTAATATTTCACTTCCGTTCCCGGACCATAATTGAGCTTTTCTACTCGGTCGAGACTGCCAGCCTCAGAGGCAAAGGACGTGTGGCAGGGACGATGTTGTGAATAATCGTAAATACTTGACAAAAAATATATATATATTTTCTTAGGTTTGCACGAGCACTACTCCGTGCAATTTTAGTGGTTTTAAAGCCGAAGGTATTTTGTTGCACTGGTGACTCTGAGCCAAATTACAAAATTTTATTCCAAAACGCGCGAAAAAAAAAACACTTCTCCATACATATGGTCTCGATTGGCGATAGCCTTTTGTATTGGGAAGTGTTTTTTTTTCGCTCGTTTTGAAGTAAAATTTTGAAAATTGGCTCAGAATCACGATTGAAACTAAATACCTTCGGATTTAAAACCACTAAAATTCCACGGTGTATACATAATAATTTAAACACAGATTTTAAGGGATTTAATGGACGGACGAGAGGCAATAGAAATTCAAAAATATCCGAATTTTAACAAATATAGTAGTTGGAACATCCCCTCAGTTTGGGAACCGATCCTCCATCGGTTGAAACCTCGAGCCATGGTCACATCTGCACGATCTCACGTCACTGGGAGCTCTTCTCCGTAGTCAGGAACGTTATTAAAACTATTTTTTACTTTTTAATTTGTATCCGTAACGGGGGTAGTCAATGTCTAATTATGTACATAGCCGAGGGTAGTTTCAATTAACAATTGACATACAAGACAGCTGTCACCTCAGTCTACCGCGACCACGAGCCATGCAAAGGTCTCGAAAAGTTGGAAAATGTAAAAAAAAATAAACTGACTTCAAGTCTTAGATGAAAACAAAAAAGGGAAGATACGGCACATTCTTACTAGCAGCCGTGAAAAAATGGGCTCGAACGCACTCATGCACATAAACTCACACATTTACAATTATGTGAATAAGCGATACGCTAAACCAACAAGCCCGAGCGAGACAAGAACAGTCTCCAACCGGTCAGTGTCCAACCGGCGACTGAATGAAAGTGAGTCCATGGACTCAGTTTTGCAGGTCCACGCGTAATGGGTGAGTGCCGTATCTTCCCTTTTTTGTTTTCATCTAAGCTTCAAGTTCCTTTTTCCTTCGAAGTTCTTTATCAGACTGGTTAGGATTTACAATCACTCGTGAAAATTAAGATACTGCACTGATTCTGATTGATCTGCTGCTGTCCTTTGAGGAGTTCCGTTCTCCATCTCCGAAGTTCTTCATCAGATCTTCAGAATTTTAAAGAGGACAACACCGTACCTATAAGAAATATACAAGGTGTTACAAAAGTACCTAACTCTTTTTACAGGGTGTAACCTAGTGGTCAACAGGCTGTCAAATCTGTAAAAAAAAGTAAAAAAAAACAATTTTTATTTTATATTTATAACCTTTTTTTTGTGTTTGTTATTAGCTCAAATTTAAAAATATGTTTGTGTGTGTAGGTGCATTTACATAGCTTTGAGTTGTTAAAACATTGTGAATGTCAATGAAAACAATATTTAAAAAATACTTCTCTCCCGCCACATTATTTACGGAACGTAATAGAGCAAAAAAAAAATTTTGGTTGTGATCCCTATCACCGGGTGCTATTACCCTGTAAAAAGAGTTAGGTACTTTTGTAACACCTTGTATAATCAAAATCGGTCCACCTAGAAACAAGTAAAAAAAAATACTGGTCGAATTGAGTAGGAGTACTTTTTTCGAAGTTTTCCGAAACGCTGCAAATATTGCTTTCCAATCTTAGCAGCAATATGCTGAGTTGGAACCTTTTTCTTTGCCACAACCACGTCAAATATCATAATAAGTATTTCTTTTTCATTTTAATTTTATAATTTACTAGCTTTTGCCCGCGACTTCGTCCGCGCAGACTTAGTTTTTTTTACCTAATCACAATAAAAAATAGCCTATAGCACTCAGCGATAACGTAGCTTCCCATAAGTGAAAGATTTTTTTAAAATCGGATGAGTAGTTTTGGAGATTACCCCCTACAAACCTACATACATACTTACAAACTTTTCCTCTTTATAATATCAGTGTAGGTAGATGTTTGTAAAACATGGCAATTCTGATTTACTTTTTGTATTGTGTTGTGGTGATTTAATAAAATGCTTACTATATCAAGTATGTCTTCTCCAGGTTTCTTTTAAAATTAATTAAGAAATCCTAAAAAAACTCATTCGGCCTCCAAACCTTGAAAAGGTACGCCCGGGCATGTTTCACACATAAATTCAATTGTACAAACGCGCCACAGGTGTGGAATGGTGTAATAAACTAAAGTAGTTGTCTTCATCCACTTCAATCGCACCGCTCACGTTTTATGGGAACTAACCTAATTCAGAGAATGACTGGCCCGCGTTTCATATAACTGACATAAATATTGTATTATGACAATTCGATGTTCATTGATAGGTCGGTTTGTAAACAAACCTTTTTTGTAACCTCATGTCTAATCGACTACGCAATCTATATCGAATTGTCATAACAAAATATTTATGTCAGTTATATGAAACGTGCACCAGAGGGAACTTGTCCTTAGGTGGCAGTACTCGAGTTTTATCTATAACCAACTTTTAAGAAATAGAAAACATAAGGTAGTGGTAGATTTTATTAAATTTTATTTGTGCTAATGGTGCATATTCAAATCAGCAGCGGCTGAAGGAAGCGTTCATTGCGCTGTTCATGACGCAAGACCGCTCCCAATGGTAGCGAGTACGACATGGTCGCGATACTCAGCCATAAGGAGTCGATAAAGAAGAAGAAGAACTCAAATTAAGCTGGTAAATAATGTGACTTTAACGTCCTATACCTGCAACAGCGATCAAATATAACTGACAGGATAATGTCATGTCAAACCCATTTCAGTGACGCCCTGTTAAACGACGTTTTTGATCGCTCTTGCAGAAATCAGGCGTAAGTATGAAAATAGTATAAATTTTATTCCCTAAATTGTCTCAACATGTTAAACATCGAATATGCAGCTGTGGTTTTCTGAAACAAAAAACAAAACTGCTCAGGGGGGTTACCCTTGACGCTATTGCGATCAAAATGAAAAAGTTTAAAAATGTATTTCTCTTTGAATTCGCATAGTAATGCTTTGATTTTAAATACTTTGTAATGTTTATTCAAAGGTAAGGCTGTTCTATTCAATAAAAACACAAAATGCGTCTTAATTTGTAAAATATCAAATTTTGTAAATTGCGCCATATTGCGGCTGTATTGGAAAAGTGCGTCAAGGGTAGAGGGGCTGATCTATTATTCTGTAAGATGTGCGATTTGCCAAAAATCCTATAGTCTAAAATCGTGTTATAGATATTTTTTTAAGTATGACATTAATAATAATTAGCAGGTGCCCTTTTCTTTTTAAACTAAACTAAAACTTGGTACCTATCTTCCTCAAAAAGTTGTAGAATTGGTAGATTGTAGTGGCTTTTTATTTTATCCTCAAATAGTTTAATAATTATGGGGTTAATTGTGCGTAAGATACCTCCATAAACACCTATTGTTAATAATTAAACTACTCTTATGACGGATTTGGACATAATTTTGTATATTGCCCGTGCAAACCTAACAAAATATTATGATTCTAGTAATTTTTACCTGTGAAAAAGTTGGCAAACCCATCTCATGAAAACCAGCCGCTCGAAACGGTAAAGGTTGAAGGGATCTGTTCATGATCATAATCATGTAAGGACGAAGCTCTGGGCCAGCTTTCCAGAATGGGATGTACCAACACCATTCGCCGACCTCAATTACCTAAAAAAAGATTATATTAAATTTGAATAACACGTCTTCTCCAGCCTGTCGCCACCCAATGCTGAGTGTAAGCCTCTTTCATTGCACTCCATTCCTTACAGGTCTTGGGCTTTTCTCATCCAGTCTTTTCCTGCCACTTTGACCAAGTCGTCAATCCATCTCATTGGTTGCCTGCCCACATTTCTACGCCCCGTTCTGGGTCTCTATTCCAATACTTTTTTACCCCATCTTGTCTACGACATAATTAATCAACACTGAGCAAAAGGGACAACCTATGGAAAATCTATAAAATCGAGGTTTCGTATTCCCCATTCTCCTCTCTCAAACCTGAACCGAATTCGAAAAAAAATTCGTCACTGGTATCACAAGAAACTACTTGATGTCTTGTTAATTTTAATTTTTAAGTTGTTAAATAAGTTTACCAGACGACGTCGCATTTTTTGTATTATTAGAAGGTCCAATAATTGATCGGAAAACTCTAAACGGTACGATACGCCAGGGGTGGACAATTGGACATATCCCGGCATATCAAAAATGTATGCTGTAGTGCCATAATCCAGGGAGGAAATCGGGGACTACGTTTGTATGGAAAAAACACTATTGTTATATCATCTTAATATGGGAAATCTCGATAAATATATATCAGTCGCCCCGTACATTTCATACAGATTTTTTTATTACCTTAGATGAAATCGTTGTACACAAATAACTCTGAATTAGCGTTACAACAAACGCAGCGACGCATAGTGTTGTCGGAACATAGCTGAATTCACCGTAATGAATTTTCTGAAATATAGAAGTATTTTCTAACATTTCATTATTCCGTCAATGAAATAAGTTGAAGAGTTGATGCAAGTAGCCTTTGAAGAGTTATGGCAAATTGCTTCGGTTTTGTTATAATCGATTTTATCTACAGCTGCATACGTACCTCAAATGAGATTTATTTTATTTTAGGTAGGTACTTCGTGTACCAAAGTTTTTCTTTTTATGATTTTTATGATCAAACTATGTATTTAATATTTACCTCAGATACAGAATACGCTGTAAAGCACATCACTAATGCATACATCTCGATTAAGAATGTCATCAATGTCTTGTACACTCTGCAAAATTCGTCTATCAATCTGCAAAATTATAATAAAATAAAATAAACCGGCCAAGTGCGAGTGGGACCGAGGGTTCCGTACCACCATTCTATGCATTTATTTGAAAGAAACATAAAAATAAACGGCCGTCTGTGAGTCGGACTCAAGTGTGACTTCTTATATTTCGTCCTTCGGCCCTTCATCTTCTTTGTCATGAAGCCCACAGGCTCCTTGTTCACCCGTCGCGCATTGCATTCTTGATGCAAATCGACAATAATTTTCCACCCTGCATGCGAACCAACTTCTCAAACGACACCTCCTGTCAAAAAAAAATCCCCCTACCATTTGACATCCTATCAGCTGCCTCTGGACAAACTTGACGTGACAGTTTTCCAACAACAAAACATAATTATCTTCCGTAAATGAAATTGATGCACAATTTTCCCGTAGGAAATCTTGTCCTAGGATAGGATTACGTCGTATTGCACGCCTTAGACCACATACGTTCACACGGAAATACACGGTACCCTATAGGTTTTGATTCCCTTGAGAGGGTCAAAATACCGTATCTTTTGATTCCGTTAACTTTTTATAATCATCATCATTTCATAGTTCATAGTCATCATTTCATAGTTCCACTTACTTGTACATATCAATATGCTGAGTAACAATATGTTTCATTCGAACCATTAATACAGACAGATTTTGAGTATTATTTTCTTCATTATCAGTGAGGTGAATTCCATCCAAAACATCCTCAATATGCCATTTAACAAGATCAGCTTTGGTTGATATTTCTCTCATCCAAATAAGTTGGACTACCAGGTTAACTGAAAGAAATGTACTGACTTAATGACGAAATTGTTAACTACTCTAAAAACAACAATCGTACAGTTACTATGCATTGGCAAACCCATAGTACAGATATAGGTGGGTGCATAACTAAAAAAAAAACAAAACGCCGTTCAGCAGAAGGCTCGTGCATCGAGTGCTTAACTGCTTACTGACTCATAGACCGCTGTTTGTTGGGAAGCAACAACTGAGGTTCCAAGCCGTCGAAAGCTTACACTCTTTGGGGCGTTTTAAGCCCATTTCATGTCGAAATTAGTTTCAAAGCAATCCATATGGCCATGCAGGCGAATAAATGAGGAATTCTGAATAAAATATTTACACATATATGCCATCCCAGCAGCCAGAGGTACTATATTGAAGATCACATACAGAATTTCATAATAAGGTGAATCTCCAACGTCGAACACAGGTGACCAGACAGGATAGAGCAATGGTCGTTTGGTATCGTCGTCGGGTTTGTGAGTGGCTAAGTAAAATATCAGCGCTATGGCTGAAAATATATCAATGCCAATGGTGCAAGACATTAAGAAAATAAAAAGCAATATTGAGGCTTTCCATGTCTTCACTTGTTGCTCAAAATATCTTTCCCTGAAAAGAAATACGTAACTTCAAAATTCAAAATTAAAAATACCCGAAATTTTAACTGCAAATTGGACCATCACATAAACGGCTGTACCGAAGCCGTTATGAGATTATTCTTACTATGCAATATAAACTAATGTAAATAAAGGACAATAATTCTTATCCATTTTTTATAAATATTGTGTTAGTGCAATAATATTAATTCACCTGTATCTGACACCAGATGTAGAAACATATTCAAAGTTACTTCTTATGGCCCGCAAAAAATAATGAAACTCCTTCAAATTTCTCTTAGAACAGTATACACTCATAATTTGGTAAGTAAAAACTAAGATGTACATAACTGCCTCTGCGATCAGCGTCAGATCTTTTGTGTCAATGCCGTGGTATGTTGACAAAATGGCCATAGTCAACCCAATTAATCCGTTAATAGCGTTAAAAATTATTAAAGGAAATCTGAAAAAACACCAAACAACTTCTAGGTAGGTACCCATAGTTACGAAATAAAATAATTATAGCGTGCGTCAACTAAGTATATCAATCAGTAACTAATAATGATGTGTTAATCGAACGAGTGAGCGAAGCGAGATTTTCTAGAGATTTATTTTTATATTTTTGGCCTAAAAATAATAAAAAAATAATCAGAAGCTACCTACCAATAAACTAAAATTGCTGTGCATAAAACATATATTTTTATTTTTTTTACGTTTTTTATTTTTTTTTAAGTTTCACTTATCGCTAATTTGAGTTTGGTGATTTTGTTTTTATTTTAAGGCCAAAAACATGAAAAACAAATAGCCATGTTTTTCCATACAAATTTTTTTATCGAATTTTTACCTGAATAGGTACCTTGGGAAGCCAATTTCAATGCAAAATGGCCTATTAAGTACTTACTACTTTTAACTATTTGGCAAGCTGATAGATCAAAGAAGTATTTGAAACTAGCTTGAAAGTACGGAACATACATTTTGTATTTTTAAGAGACTTGAAATGTTTGCTCCGTCAACCTCGATTACAAAATGTTCACTTTCGACTTTTTGGATGGATGTTGTGTAGTTGAATAATTTTACGTATGAAAGAGACATTCAAGACGACCACGTCAAGAAAGAAAAAGGTGACAATGGTTTCGGAAGGAAATTCGTAAAAATACATTTAAAAAATCATAACGGAACATAAAATGACATGGGGTATTTTCGGATAGCCCTAGGAGCGAGAAAACAAAAAAAAATTTTGGATGTCCTTATTTGGACCACCTTGTATAAGTTATTTAAAAAAAAAAAAAATTTTTGGACTTTGGATCAAAATAGCGGTATTTTCTCGTATTTTTTATGATCGTTTTTTGTTTGGTGATAGACCCTAAAGAATAAAACATATCCCAGCAAAGTCATAAGAAAAAAAAGCAATACTATCTACAATTTACACGTGCAAAGGTATCTTACGTCCAAGCTGCTGGAGCTTCGTTGTCCAAAACCCCGAAAATTTTCAACAAGGGATACATATTGTAGTCGTGAAAATCACACGGATCGATGTAGCCTCGATAAAAATCAAATCCTCTTTTGTTATAAAAATCTTTAATTCTTTGCAGCATGATGCACAGAACACGTTTGCTGAAAACTCTAGACTTCTTCTAAATTAAACCAAGATTCGTACTGGCTTTTTAATTTTCTAAATTAAGACGCCATGCCTATTGAATTAGCCCACGCGCAAAGAAAAATGTACAATACCAATTTTATTCCAATATCAGGCGCGCCGCCTAATTTTTTTCAACCCAAAAATCACACAAATATCTTCAAAACTTTTATGAGTGTCAGCACGAACTTTACTTAGCTGTATTATACAGGGACATTTTTAAATACTCGTAGCTTTTAACCACAGACACACCTCAGACACCCCAACTTCTCAATCAATTTGATTTCCAACAACTTTGCTGAAAACGCATTTTTTTCCAAAACTTATTTATTTTATTTTTTTAGCTCAGAGTAACAAATACGAGCAGGAGAGGCTAGAAAGGTGGTTGAGAATGGAGGGGCACAAAAGCGCGCCGCGCAGGCAGCACTGAAATGGTAGAAATGCACACTTTTAAAGAATAAGAAACTTTAATAAAATAAAAAGTATCGAGCTTTTGAAAAAGTCGTAGAACAAAAGTTGTTGGAATCACATTTAACAATTGACGTGTTTCAGGAAAAAAGCTATTTTTCCCTGTATAGCTCTCACCTAATTCTAAGGCTCTACACTTTCTCGATTCGTTTAGTTTATTTAATTTAGGAATTTATTTTGTATATTTTCTTTGCACGCGGGCTAGAGTTATGCTCGGCAGCTTAAAAGTGTATCTTTGCGTAGGTTGTAAAATATGTAAGTGCTTGTAGCCACGGGCGATAGAAAATATAAGTTTGGAATCAGACAATTTTGTCGCTAATAAAAGAGTAGGAATGCAGTCCAAGGCCGTGTTACATACAATGCAGGTGCCCTGTCTTGTTTTTAGTGATCCGGACCTCAAAAGGAAAAACGGAACCATTATAGGATCACTTGGTTGTTTCAGTCTGTCTGTCTGTCCATCAAGATCTTTTTCTTATGCGTAGGTATGGTTGAAATAAAATTTATATCAAAATACTCAGGTCTTCAGTCCCTTGAAGTCTAAATCAAGCTACTAAGTAAACGAAATCAAAAAATACAATCGTTTATCTCCTAAGGATTACTTTAAATATATCGAAAACGGCTCTAACGATGTGGATGAAACAATTTTCTTCTAAGCTATCTTTTTTCAAAAAAAAAGATAGCTCAGACATAAAAAAAACCGCCCAGGTGCGAGTCGGACTCGCGCACGACGGGTTCCGTACCATTATCTATAAAACGGCTAAAAAATCATATTTTTTTAAACCTTCGATATATTTTTTCCGACAGTCATGAAACTGGTGTCAAATGAAAGCTCTTGGAGAGTAGAGATACTTTATTTTATTCTAAGGCAGCTTCGTCAAAATTGAGCGCTAAAATTGTATTTTTGGTAGTTTTATTTTTGAGCCATTAAATCTCCATCCCCCAAACACCACGTTCGCGCTAAATTTACTATTCTGCCATAGAATAAAATTAAGTACTCTCAAAGAGCTTTCATTTGACACCAGTTTCATCTCTGTTGGACACTCTTCTTAAAATGAGACAAAAGCCCTTTTGCCCTATAGTCTTATAGCTGCGGCTACCGAAAGCGTAGCGAGCGACGCAAGATGTTGGGCACCGTCAATTAGCATATCCCAACCTTCGCAGCATGGAGTTGTTAAAACAAGGTGGCTATTGGTAGTACCAATTTGGTACTTATGATAATTCGAATGTTAAGCAGTGCGTAGCGTGTGTCGAGGGAAAGCAATAGTTATTTGTTAGGCAAGAATGCAAAATTATTGTTTGCGGCGAGTGGTTCAAAGAAAGAAACCTGAGCGTAGCGAGGTATTCAGAAGCACGAAGCGCAAATAATATTGCATTCGTGCGAAACACAAAACTTTTCATCTCACAGAAGCGAGGAAATGACTTTGTTAGCCAAGCGAGAAAAACAATAGTCATAGGTACCTAGTACATAGAGGTTAGTGAAATGAGTTTCCAATTTTCCATCTTCTTTGCTTCTTCACAAAGGAGTCTGTGGCGTTGCCTAGCAACGGGTTGTTGATTACAAATCGTGTCTTCTTGAAGTGTCATAAAATCAACAACCCGTTGCTAGGCAACGCTACAAGTTAAAGGAGTTCCTTTTTTTATTATGGCGTCGAGTTCAATGGGGTTTTTTCCAGGCATCAAAAATAGCCCGAATAACTGTCAAAATCAGTCTATTAATCTGTGGTTTCCATACAAACCACAGATTTAGTTGCGCGATAATTCGCGAATCGCTGTCAGATTTGACACTTGGAAAAATCCCTATTCCATCTTCTTTGCTTCTTCACAAAGGAGCCTGTGGCGTTGCCTAGCAACGGGTTGTTGATTACAAATCGTGTCTTCTTGAAGTGTCATAAAATCAACAACCCGTTGCTAGGCAACGCTACAAGTTAAAGGAGTTCCTTTTTTTTATTATGGCGTCGAGTTCAAATTTCGAAGCGCACAAAAATGCAGATAGTTTAAAAATGGAATTTCTAGGATCGCATGTTAAAAGTAACAGCGTACTTTCCGAGCGTGGGAGATGAAAACGCTGTTTGTTTTCCTGTCAACAAACCTTTTCCTAAGAAATCGTTTGACCGCGCTACAGATAATATCTTTTTTCACCTTTCGCCCATACGACGGTAGAGAAATGGCCAAGCCACATATTTTGACTAAGGTGTAGAATTTGTGAAGTTAGGGCTTGTAGAGTTAGGGCGTGTGGAGTTAGAAGCTTGGCTCTACATGAGATCTGAAAGCTTTTTGACAGTGCAAGGAGTAAGGTCTCATCTTGGCAACATTTTTTACATGAAAATGTTTTTGGTGGAATTTCACTTCTTTTTGTAAGTTGCTTTTTTTTACATCGTGAGGAAACCCGCGGCTTAGTTGGCTCCACACGTATTGACTTGTCTTTCCTGTGGGCTAGGCCGGCTAAGCCTTCAGGATGGTATAGGTGCTGGGCATTGGGCAAGCCTAAAACAATGTCCAGGCACTGCAGCGCCGACTGGTCTCTTCACCCATCTAGTGTGAGTGAAGGTGCCACTGGACGCTGAATAAATCATCTCACTAATTAGATGTATAAGGCCTTATTTTTTTTTTGTTGTGTCTTATTCCACTCACATAAGTAAGGTGGTAAGACCTATCGTCTAGTCTAGGGCAGTCAATTTCGGCAGGGTAGTAGTGTGCCTCTTCAATGACCTCAGTTGTTGGTAAAAGGGCAACTATGCTAAATCGAACTGACCAATCTCGTTGACATTAATTTACGATGTTTTCTCCATAGGCATTTCGCGTAAATGGGAAAACACTATTGTTAATTGATCTGCAACGTTTTTTATCCGAATCAATAGAAATAAAAGAAAAGCTTACTTACTTTACTTCCTTTGGCGCTACAACTCTTTGTGGGTCTTGGCCTCCTCTTCAGTAGATTTCCATTTGTCTAAAGAAAGGCTATCGATATCAATTTTATTCCAACTCCAGTTTTTCGACTTAGATCGTAAATTACTTGTATAAAAGTCCCATAAAGTGACAGGTTTTTTGTACTATTCTGAGGACTAAGGCTTTCGGGAAGTTTTAGATTTTTTTCCCCATACTAACTATTTCAGTGACTTTGGATCATAATTGCGGGAACTTTTAGAAGTCCAAAGCAGATCATTATTTTTTTGTGATAGATCTGAGATCCTAAAGAATAAAATATGTCTCCGAAAAAATTAAAAAAAAAGTTACAAAATAAAATCCAAAGCTATGTTTTTTTTAAAAAAAAAACTTTAAAAGCCTCATAACTTCTAAATAAAAAATACAACTGGAATAACGTAAACCGGCACTGGAATGCACTGGATTAATTCCATTGTATTTACATTATTACATTATTCCAGTGGTATCCCAGTCCAGGGATCCATACCGATTAGCGCTTCATTTTGCATTAAAAAAAACGCAGATATTTGAAATCCTCATAAAAGCTGTATTTTCAGCAATATTTATTTGTTTAATTTACAGTTCACGCGAGATTGTTTCGTTGCAAACAGAGAATTGCGTTTGGCGCATTGCGATTTTTGTCACGTAAAAGTGGCGCCAGACGTGGGGCGAACACCAACACGTCGATGGGACCTTAAGAACACACGTGAAAAGCCGAATTTTATTCTTATTATAGAAGAAATAAGGACGCAAGTCACACTGAAGCCTAACTTGTGGCTTAGAGTGCGTGTGTGGTGAACATCTAAAGCAATTACTTCCTTCAGATGTAATCTTCGTATCTGGGGGCACGGCAGTGCCCCCGCCAGGTCGAGCGCGAAGCAAACACTGCCGTACCATCCTTTACTGGAACCATTTCGCCGCATTTTCAGGCCCCTATTTGAGAACCTCTGGATAAGACCAGAACGCAGAAATTTTCGTCATCTAGTAAGCTATAATCACATACTTAAAATCCAAAATTTCAAGTCATTTAGTTCCGAAGTTAAGCGAAAGCAAAGTTTCGCATTTATGACACACACTCACTCACTCACTCACTCATGATCATCATAATAGAACTAGTACTTCCCATAAACTCAGAGAGCTGAAATTTGGTACAGAGTTAGGGTTGAATGGCCACATAAAGGGAAAACTATAAAAACTAGGATAATCGAAGATCTGGAGTACCTGGTGACCCTGATTAGAAAACACAAGAGCCCTAATAGAACTAGTACTTCCCATAAACTCAGAGAGCTGAAATTTGGTACAGAGTTAGGGTTGAATGGCCACATAAAGGAAAAACTATAAAAACTAGGATAATCGAAGATCTGGAGTACCTGGTGACCCTGATTAGAAAACACAAGAGCCCTAATAGAACTAGTACTTCCCATAAACTCAGAGAGTTGAAATTTGGTACAGAGTTAGGGTTGAATGGCCACATAAAGGGAAAACTATAAAAACTAGGATAATCGAAGATCTGGAGTACCTGGTGACCCTGATTAGAAAACACAAGAGCCCTAATAGAACTAGTACTTCCCATAAGCTTAGAGAGCTGAAATTTGGTACAGAGTTAGGGTTTAATAGCCACATAAAGGGAAAACTATAAAAACTAGGATAATCGAAGATCTGGAGTACCTGGTGACCCTGATTAGAAAACACAAGAGCCCTAATAGAACTAGTACTTCCCATAAACTCAGAGAGCTGAAATTTGATACAGAGTTAAGGTTTAATGGCCACATAAAGGGAAAACTATAAAAACTAGGATAATCGAAGATCTGGAGTACCTGGTGACCCTGATTAGAAAACACAAGAGCCCAACCAAACTATTATAGATCGACATATACCGCCCTTACAAAAAATATTCAACTTGGTGGGCCGCTTCATTTGATGTCAAAAATCTAAGGTCTGAAGTATCTGATGAAGAACCCTCATCTGGTATCAGCTGTATTAGAGATATTATGGTAATGCCCCTTCTACTATTGGTACATAAAAAAATCGACTGTCATTGCAAAAATCCAGCGTAGTGGGACACATCTTCATTTAATCTAGCCTATAGCGTCCCACTAGTGGTTCGCTCCGAACTATGAACTCGCGACCTCAGTTACAGATGTATAACTTTGCTTACGCCATTCGCGCAGGCGCGCGCGCGCTTTGCATTTAAACTATACAACCCCATATCTCGGCAACCCATCGACCGATTTGGCTCATGTTCGAATTTAAAAATTATTTTAATTTAGTTTACCCGCCTATCAAATTTCATAACGATCCGACCACTCAAGTTATCGTCGAACAAACATTCATACATACAAACATACATACATACAAACATACATACATACAAACGCCGGATTGTTCCAGCAGACTCGGAGGACTTCGCTCGCTTCGCTCGCTCGTTCAACAAGAAATAGTAGGACGATTAACTTTATTCTACTCGAACATTACACAAATTTAAAAACTGTGTCAAATAAGAAAATCTAATAAAATTAATCAATATGCCCTCGTTTCTACAAAAAGAAGTGAAATCCCACCAAAAACATTCTGTAAAAACTAGCCAGGTCTCGATGGATCTGTTTGTTTATCTCTAAAAAAGTATTGAAATCTAGACAAAGTCGTGCCAAGTCTAAGGTTCCTTACTGCGATTTCTTTATTATTATAGTTAATGTGGTGAGACTTGGCTGTTGAAGTGTACACAAGGGTACAAAACCAGGTGCTCCATGACACCATTGCACCAATCTGTCGTCAGAACCGCTTGTGTACCCTTCAACGGCCAAGTCTCACAACATTAACTATAATAATAAAGAAATCGCAGTAAGGAACCTTAGACTTGGCACGACTTTGTCTAGATTTCAATACTTTTTTAGAGATAAACAAACAGATCCATCGAGACCTGGCTAGTTTTTACAGAATGTTTTTGGTGGGATTTTAACTTTACTTTTGGTTTTTCACTGTTGATGCTATTAATTTTCGAATAGCTTAGATCTTTTTTAAGCGGTCTAGAATAGACATGCGCGAAACAGTGCACTTCGAAGTCATGATACTAAACATGACACATGACGTCATGGTATTTCTTCATTACAGACATGAAACATGACATCATGGTATTTCTTCATTGCAGACATGACACTCGCACATGAATAGTCAGAGGGTATTATCTCGGAAAATGCATTTTTTTTTTACGATGGATTCGAATCCGCAAATTTTTTCTCTACAATCTGGCAAGACAGCCATATCTGTAGGCTTATTTAAAGCCGAGAAACGGAGCTTTACGACTGTCTTCCCATTTGGTTTGCGATGCATTCGAGCGGGCAAGACTGTCACATTTTAGTTAGGCACTAAGCGCCGCCCGAGATTGTCGAGTCACTCGTGTTATTTCAAGTTATGACAGGTGCTGTGTCAATAATTACTATAAAAAGTTAAAATGTGAGCAGTCTAGAGCGTATTATCTTTTAATTAATACTCTTTAGCCTATTTTGAATAATTTGTCAATTGTATTATTTTGACTTAATACTCTATAGTCCGTTTTATTTTCACTACTTTCTAAATACCGTTGGTTTTATATTGACTTAATACCATATTGCCATCGGTTTCTTCTAGATACTACTCTCTGTCCAGTTTTTTTTGTAATATTTTGTTTGTTGTAAACCGAATAATACCGTTTTGACCGATAATAAATTCAAAATTCTGATGCAAGGAAGGTGGTTTTTGCTGCCAATCCCGCTATCAAAGTAGATAATGGTGCTGAAGACCTGGAAAAAGCGGAAGAAGACTGTGATGATAAATAAGCCGACCCCACTTATCGTACATCTGGAGAATTTCTGTCTTTAAGTTCCCCGGATATTATGCCAGACCACCAACTTTTGCATTGCTAACTTAAAAATAACCTAATATAGGTAAAATATTTGAGCCAGATCGCCAACGTCGCTCGGTAGGGTAGGCTGGCGGCGTTGCCCCACTGGATGGCGAGGCTCAGCCTTTGCCCGTCGTAAGCACTAGCCCTCTGTGCACTCGAGGCGTCAACCAGGCACAACGAAATCTCTTGCGAGAGTTTTCACGCACCTGGTCCCCGAGGGTCTCTACGCCGAACGGCGCAAATATGTAGCCCTGTACCAGGACTGCATGTTTGTGCCTCTTGTACCCCTCTGCTGTAGCCGCACCAACGCCGTCGGTGCGGCAGGAGGCCGCTTTTATAAGAGACTGTGCTACTATGTCGACTTACGTAGCGTCCCAAACCAGCAACCGCCACAGTGAGCGTCACCCCATCGAGCCTATTGCCATTGTCTCTGGCTATGCCATGCTAGGCTAGGCTAGGGCGGGGTTCGGAATAGATTCAGCCGCAGATCTTGGCTTGGATCTGCCATGTCTGGCCAAGCGCTCCTGGCTGATTAGGTCAATCGTTCTGTGGACCGAGGACAGGAACGCTGGCAGCGCGATGCTTGAAGGCTTTCTTATGCCGAAGGAACCATGATGGATTGACAATTTGGTCTGGGTCTATCCTCTAAATGGGCAATTTAAGACTGCTTATAAGGTTTATCTAATAGTTTTGCCTCAATGTTGAACAGCGTAATATTTATGAGTAAGAAAAAAGTAAGATGTAGCACAGGCTACATCTTACAATTATTCATGTCCCACTAGCTGAGCAAAGGCCTTCTCTCACCACGCGTGTAATGCGTATAATGCCTCATAAGTGAAGGTTTCCTCACGATGTTTTCCTTAACTGTCAGCGAGAGTTAATTGCTAGTTAGTAATTCTAGTAATTCACAAACATAATTCTGTCATATTTGGAAAATTCATCGAATTTGCTAAATTAAATCTTTCGTAGGAATTTCGTAGACCTGCACTGGGGATCTTAGGAGGCACAGTGATGAGTGTGTAAAAAGTCATGTTTTTCTTAGTCGTGGGAGGTCCTCTCTAAGCTCGCACTTCGATAAATTGAGTTCGAAACCAATTGACTGACAATTTTGTTTCAGCTAGGTATTCCAGGTCTAAAATTACTGATTGTGCGTGACCTCCACGTTTCCTCGCTAGAATTATTGATTTTTCCTAGATTTTTAATTACAAACGACTACCTTTAATAACTTTTTCTTAAAGTAAATAGCACATAGGAAGTAGATAATTGAAATAAATTAATTTAATGTAATTATAAGCGAACTAAAACTAAATTAGATTGTATGCGTTTAAATACTTTATTGAAGACTGAAATACCCAAATATTTATACCAATTTTTGTTTGTTGAGAAATATGTGACTTATTTTGTTATTTACTTGATGATTACTTAAGAAAACTACTGTTAATGGTAGTAAAAGACTGCTTTAATGATGTTTAATTTGTTTTTAATACACTTAAAAAAATATAATCTTCAAATTCAGGTAAAAAGGCCTGTATTATTTTGAAATAACACATTAGAATTGCTAAAAAAAACTGGCTATAGAGTCATAAATACAAATTAATTTAATTTTGTCAGGCTATACAGTATTATCTTGATAGTGTGTCAGGAAAATCAGTATAACTATTAAACTACTTCTTTTTAACTCAATTTTTTTCATCAATCATGCAGAGAAAGAGTCAACCTACAACGCAAATACCAAAAGTTATCAATATGTGGCCTGCATCAAATGTTACAAATTTTCAAATATTCAAAACGCTTTTTCTCGAAACTCACTTTTTTGAGATAATACCCTCTGAGTATTCATGTGCGACATGACATCATGGTATTTCTTCATTGCAGACATGAAACATGACATTTTGTATTTCGTAAACGGTTAAACTTACTTGTATTATGTCGGTGTAGCCGACTAGTTTCGGTTCTCATTCGGAGACCTTAATCATGGAGCTGAGACGGCCCTCGCGACGCCGCGGCCAGTCTCAGACTGCGTGTCACTAGGCGCCGCGCGCGCGCTGACAGTTCCGGTGCGGTGTAAGTTTAACCGTTTACGAAATACAAAATGTGCAGTGCTTACGAAAGTTTAAGTGTGAAACATGACATCATGGAATTTCTTCATTGCAGACATGAAACATGACATCATGGTATTTCTTCATTGCAGACATGAAACATGACATCATGGTATTTCAGCACACTTTCATTGCAGTACGTACAGTGCTGAAATGCCATGTGTCATGTTTCATGTCATCTAGTGTAATGAAATGCTATGTGCCATGCTTTATTCTCTCGTGTAATGTGTAATATTTCATGACACCGTTGTGTAATATGTCTTTTGTAATATTACAAGCATTACCTACACATGTCTAGTCTAGAACTTTATTCAAATAAATGGCTCTCACTCTCTCTGATAGGCCTTTGCCCAGCAAATGTAGGTAAAAAAAAAATTTGTACAGACCATCGGGATTTCTAATGAGGACTTGACAATATTGTTTTCTCTTCTCATCTCATCTACTCACTTCTGTAGTCTACAGTCGTTCAAATGAAAAACGTTAAGTAGTGTTAGAATTTGACTTTATTTTGTGCACTATGGTGCATGGAAAAATGTTAAAATGCATGTAACTCGAATTAAATACATTAAATAATAAGCAATCTCAGGTTGACACCTGCGCTAGCGCCGTTCTTCGTCCAAATACACTAAACAAATCGAACACTTGGTGATAGAATTAGGTGAAAGCTATAAAACAGACAGTTTCATATTGATATCCATAACAGATTGCAAGACATTTTCACTGAAAAAAAGTTCGCCGCCTATTTTTATTTTCAGCGAAAATATCTTCAAAACGTTTATGTAGGTATATCAAAACGAAACTGGCTGTTATAGATAGCTCTCACCTAATTCTAGTGTTTGATAATTATGTGAACTTTTTCGATTTGTTTAATGTATTTGATACAGGAATCGATTTTGTGCATTTTTCTTTGCGCGCGGACTAGGTATTCACTATGCACGGCGCCTTAAGGTCTCCGAATGAAAACCAAAACTATATTGGGCTAACCCGACATTAAAAAAGGTAAGTGGAACCAACTATAAAATACAGAATAGTGATAAATAACAAAAGTTTAAATTCAAAAAGAGGTCGTAGGTGATATGATAATATCGTAGAAACTTCATTAGTCCTGGAATTGCCTCAACATGTTATACATTGAATAGGCAGTCGTGGTTTTCTGAAACAAACAACATAACAGTAACTGTATGAAATCTTTAACCACAACGGTATGCCATGTCAGTTGGACCACAATATTATAGTATTAGGATTGATAAATGGTTAATGTAAGTAATTGTACACACGACAGCACGTCAGTGTGTACCTTTTGTTATAAAATCGCCCATAACGTGATCGAGTAGAGTGCTAGCGTGTAAGCCTCGACGTGCTGACGTGCGTACAATGTACTAAGGCCATCTACGTAATGAGATGATTTGTGGTACCTTCACTCACATTAGGTGGGTGAAGAGACCACTCGGCGCTGCAGTGCCTGGGACATTGTTTTAGATGGAGTAGGCTTGCCCCGCACCTATACCATCCTGACAGTCGGCCTGACCCACAGGAAAGACAAGTCAATACGTAGGAAATATTATGTTATCATACGAGTATTTACCTGTGAAAAAATTGGCAAACCCATTTCATGAAAACCGCCTGATCGGAACGGCAGAGGCTGATGAGATTTCATAATTATCATAATGATGTAAGGACGAAGCTCAGGGCCAGCTCTCCAGTATTCGATGTATCCACACCATTCACCGACCTCGAGTACCTAAAGAAATAAAATATTTTTATTTATTTTAACTGTTATTTACTTTAGTCTATATTATTAAATGCGTGATTGATTAAAATGTTTAAAAATAGCCCATACAGTTTTTTTTTATGTAGCCTCCATGGTTTTCCACTGCTGGGCAAAGGCCATAAGATAATTTAAAAAAATACTGAATAAAAAAACTGATTTTTTTCCAACAAACTGATTTGCAGTAAAAATATTACCTTAGTAGCAAGCGTTGAACATAGATAACTCTGAATTAGTGTTACAACGAACGTGGCGACGCATAGCGTTGTCGCTACAAATCTGATTTCACCGTCAGAAAATTTCTGAAATAAAAAATATTTACGTTTCGTATGGTTTATTCCTTTTAACTTAATAAAATAATAATTATTGAAAAAAGTCCAGTTATGGTACTTGATAACATCAATCTAATCAATGTAACTTAAAGCTTACTTTAAAATTAAATACAAGAACTAAGTATTGCATCTTAATACAACTCCAAAGATCAGATTAGGTTTTTAATGTAAATAAGTACCTCAGCAATGGAATACGCCGTCAAGCACATATCTATTGCATACACCTCGATTAAGTATGTCATCAATTTTTTGTACACTGTGCAGAAATCGTCTATCAATCTGCAAAATTATTTAAAAATATTACTTCGTATCACAATCATCATATTATACTTTTAATGAAAGTTTATTTGGATTGATGGTGCTTTAGATTTTTTAACTCTTTCACACAAACACGGCTAGACTTGAATAAAATTTGGAATAGAGGTACCTAGATTACACACCAGGAAAATACGTTTTTCCCGAGATTTAGACGCAAACCGACAGCTGTAAAAATAAGTCTGCGCGAATATACAAATTAATTCTGGATCACTAATACCATGTGAAAATCACAAGTATTTTTAACCGACTTGAAAAAGGAGGATTATTTTTTTTTCAGGGTTCCGTACCTCTAAAGAGTAAAACGGAACCATTATAGGATCACTCGTGCGTCTCGTCTGTCTGTCCCTCCGTCTGTCACACCCAATTTTCTCTGAAACTACTGAACCGATTGAGTTGAAATTTGGTACACATACAGGGTGTTGTTTTCGTCAGTGACACCCACTTTTTACCCGACTACGCGAAGCAAAAAGGAGGGTTATTACCCGACTACGCGAAGCAAAAAGGAGAGTTATGATTTTAGCAGCGTATGTATGTATGTATATATGTATGTGTGTATGTATGTATGTATGTATGTGGTTATGTATGTGGGTATGTTTGTGTGTTCATCTGTTCCCTCGTAGAGCCTAAGCTACTCGGACGATTTCAACAAATGAGGTGTTGTTGGATTTGTCTCAATTGCCCAAGTAACATAGGATAGTTTAATTTTGAAAAAAAAACAAGATGGCCGCTGTGCTGCGCCCTAAAGTGGTGGACCTAAAAATATAATAAATTATCGAATACAATCGTCATGGATATCAAATGAAAGGGCTTTAAAAGACCTTTTCAAAAATGTATAACACATGTAGCGTCAACATAACAAATAGAACAAAAATGTTTTTTTTTTGCCGTTCTTGGTTTTATTCTGGATGACAGTCCAAAATGATTTACTAAAAAGCTCAAAAAAATAGAAGTTAAAAACTAAAACCCGACTACTAAAAGGCTTAAAACAAGACTGCTTATCCATAAAATAGACTCATAGATAGATATCGTAATCGTAGTCGGAGGACACCACATTCGCATTTGATAAACTGATGGCCTCCGACTACGATTAATTATCTATGAGTCTATTTTAAGGATAAGCAGGTCTTGTTTTAAGCCTTTTAGTAGTCGGGTTTTAGTTTTTAACTTTTTTTTTTTTTGTTCTTGTAGCATTAGTTCCTCAACTCAAACAATAGATGGCGCAGTCCTACATCGCGAATCGCGGTGTGGTTTGGACTTTCGAGTATTGTATCTTAGTAGACTTTGCATGAAAATCTTCCTATCACACTGGACGGAACCCTGACAACGCGAGTTAAACTCGCACTAGTCCGGTTTTTTTTTATTTCTGTTTTTGATGAAGAACTTCGGAGATGGAGAACGAAACTCCTGAACGGACAGCAGCAAATTGCTTTAAATCAGTGCAGAACAATGTAGGTATATTTTCACAAGTGAAGTCGTTTTTTTTTATTTTGTTAATTTTGTATTACGTAGACGTTATATATTTTCATACTTACGAGTACATATCAATATGCTGTTTTACAATATGTTTCATTCTGTTCATTAGTACGGGCAAGTCACGGGGATTATCTTCTTTATCATCAGTCAAGTATATACCGTCCAAAAGATCCTCAATATGCCATTTCATAAGATCAGCTTTAGTTGATATTTCTCTAACCCATATGAGTTGGACCGTCATGTTAACTGAAAAAAAAAACACCGATATTTTGACGAACAAAAACTGAGCCATGTACGAGTAGGTATCCTCCTCCTGAGACCCCCGGTATCATCTATGATACCTCAATAAAAATATTTTTAAACATTTATAATAATAAGTTGAAAAAATTCACTCGGGACAGGACTTGAACCCGCAACCTCTCGCACACCGTGCAGGCGGTCTACCAATTGAGCTACCGAGTCAAGTAACTGTCGATGCAATATGTTCGACGTTCGATGTCGACTGTTGATGTAATCGCACCAGGTGGCGCCCCCCGTCCAGTTGACGGAGACTAGTTGAAGAAATTCGCATCGACAGTTACTTGACTCGGTAGCTCAATTGGTAGAGCGCCTGCATGGTATGCGAGAGGTTGCGGGTTCAAGTCCTGTCCCGAGTGAATTTTTTCAACTTATTATTATAAATGTTTAAATTATTCCCTAGCACGGGTTAGTGCTTTAGAAAAAAATTAAAATATTTTTATTCCGGCTATGTTTAATTTTTTTTCATGAATTTCCGATACCGTCCGTTAATTGATTATTTTTCATATGTTTGGGTCAGTTATTATTTTTGTATCATAGGTGATACAATGGGCACTCGGGTCATATTTTTGTCATATTTTGGATTTATCAAAAATCAGATGGCGTAATTTTTTTTAAACCTAATTAATCTAAACACAGATTTTAACGGATTTAACACTCGTTTTCTAATTATGTATAGTGCTCGTGCAAACCTAAGAAAATATTATGTAAACCTAATTACTTAGATCAAAATTAAATGATAAGAATGTTTAATAAATTGATAAAAAAAAAACATTTTGACACTTGATAGGTCCTGAAATAGGAGATTTAGAGCAAACTTCAACCGGAAATGAGTGAAATGGCTTTCTTCTCGGAATTTGGAATTTCTTATGTTGTAAACTTGTAATCTTTTTCTTTTTGTATACAACGTGTTACAAAACATCCTAACTCTTTTTACAGGGTGTAACCTACTGGTCAACATGATGTCAATTCTGTAAAATAAAGTTGAAAAAAACAATTTTTATTTTATAACCTCAAAATTGAAATTTTTTCATAACTTTTTTGTTCTTGGTATTAGCTCAAATTTAAAAATATGTTTGTGGGTGTAGGTGCATTTGCAAAGGTTTGAGTTGTTAAAACATTGTGATAGTCAATGAAAACAATATTTAAAAAATACTTTTCTCCCGCCACACCGTTCACATTTTATTAATTTAAAAATCAACGGATCGTCGTAGAGCAAAAAAAATATTTAGGTTGTGATCCCTATTACCGGGTGCTATTACCCTGTAAAAAGAGTTAGCATCTTTTCTGTAGGTAACTCGGATTTTTGTTCCTGTTTTTTATTTTTACCTATGTGTTCTCGGCATTAAAGCATTTTTCACGTCACTTTCACTTTACTACTTACATATAAATCCGAAGCTCGCACACGTAGGTACTATATTAAAAAACACAAAACTAAATTCATAATATGGTGTTTCCCCAACGTCGAACACTGGTGACCAGACGGGAAAGAGTAATGGTCTTGAGGTACCATCATCGGGTTCGTGAGTGACTGAGTAATACATCAGCGCTATGATAGAAACAAATACAACACCAAAGTTGCAAACCGTTATGAACATAAAAAGCATCATCGAGTCTTTCCATGTCTCCACTTGTAGTTCGAAAAATTTTTCTCTGAAAAAAAAAAGAAAAAAAATTTAGTTTTTTTTTTAATTTAGTTTTTAACTGATTGTTGAAAAAATACGCTTAGAGAAGGGGTGAGAGGAAAACATCCTGTACCCAACAGTGGGTAGATGATGATGATGATGATGATGATGGGGACGCCACTCGTATCTATGTTCTACAACAATATTGTACACACGACAGCACGTCAGACTGTACGTTTTTATTGCAAAGTCGCCCGTAACGCAACCGAGTAGAGTGCTTGCGTGTAAAGGTCGACGTCGACGATCGTTCTCTTTAAAATACCTAGTATAATGCAAAATAAAACATAAATTTCATATAGTTTTTCTCTGTTAAGTAACTTCGTGCCTATAATACGAGTAGGTGACGCTAACTAGCTCTGTTGGAGATCTTTTATAGTTTTATAGAACGCCAGAGAGATGTTGAGACCTGTGACGTACTGCAGCGAATGCTGATAAATATTCATTCACCCAACAGCGCAAGCAAACGAAGTGTACTTGGGTATCAAACTACGCATTAGGGCTCTCTAACATCGGTAGAGGCAGTGTCCTCAACGGCCACAAAAGCCACAAGGGCATGAAGACTTGGGGCGAGACTAACTGAACAGAGACAAACCAGACTGAAAGTTTGCAGTAAGGAGTAGCAGATTAGCGGACTCAAATAATGGGATAGGGCTATAAAGAAAAGATAATCTTCGAGTGTCTCTTGAAATGTAGGTAACCCGCGTTAAATTAGTTACGCCTATAACAGTAGGTATCTGCATCTTTGCTCCGTTCAGTTTGGAAGAAGCAGATAACAACGCGTGGTCCACGGGAGCGAAATCTCGGGCCAACGCTTTGATAGTGCAGGGATTAAGTACATCATACCTACTAGGTGGTAAAAATATGCTAGGTACAATTGCAAAATCACCACGTTTATCCTTTTTCTTTTATCCACATGAATGAAGTCGTGGGCACTAACTATCTACACTAATATTATAAAGAGGAAAAGTTTGTAAGTATGTACGTATGTAGGGTGTAATCTCCAAAACTACTCATCCGATTATAAAAATTCCTTCACTAATGGGAAGCTACATTATTGCTGAGTGATATAGGCTATTTTTATTGTGATAACGGGAAAAAAACTAAGTCTGCGCGGACGAAGTCGCGGGCAAAAGCTAGTACTTAATAATAATAAGTATGTGCCTAAAAGATATAAATGTGTGGTTGCAATAATGTCATTAGGTATTACCTGTATTTAGCACCAATTGTACAAACATAATCAAAATCAGATCTCATAGCCCGCAATAAGTTTTGGAACTCCTTCAAATTTGACTTCGCAACGTTTACGCACAATGCATTGTGAGAAAAAATGAAAAAGTACATTACAGCCTCGGCGACCAATGTTACTTCTTTTATGTCGATTGCGTGGTATGTAGTAAATAGGGACATAGTCAAGCCCTGAGCAGACATAAAAATGATAAAATTTGTTAAAGCACCACTGAAAGAAAACATCCATGATTATTACAAAATGATCATAGCACTCATCGCGCTAAATATAAAACAATTTACAACGTGTTACAAAACATCCTAACTCTTTTTACAGGGTATACCCCACTGGTCAACAGGTTGTCAATTCTGTAAAAAAGACGAAAAAATAATGTTTACTTTTATTTTATAACCTCAAAATTGCATTTTTCATAACTTTTTTGTTTTTAGGGTTAGCTCAAATTTAAAAATATTATGTTTGTGTGTGTGCATTTGCATAGGATTGAGTTGTTGAAACATTGTGAAAGTCAATGAAAACCATATTAAAAAAATACTTTTCTCCCGCCACAGTGTTCACATTTTATGTCCTTTTATATTAATTTAAAAATCGACAGAACGTCATTGAGCAAAATTTTGGTTGTGATTCCTATCACCGGGTGCTATTACTCTGTGCGTATAAAAAGAGTTAGGATCTTATGTAACGCCTTGTATAATATAACCCGTGTCATTAAACAAAAAAAATTAGGACGGAGTTAACAACCTAGCGTTGTCTCGCTTTGACTGTATTAATTAGAGCGAGAGGGAGAGTGTTTTGAAGTCCATCCTAAATGTTTTCTTTAATGACACGGGTTTTATAAATTATTTTGATATTAAATGATGGGAAAAATATAAGAAGTATTCCAATAATGCTTTTGGATATCACAACATTGAGTGTTTTGGCATTGAAATATTTCGGTGTTACGATTTTAGAAGTGGCGTGCATTCGGCATAGAGTTATTCCAAAAACACATTTCGAGATTGAGTTATCCACTCGAGGAGATGAGTGGACGTAGGTTGGTGAATAGAAATCACAACTTAGGTAGTTGTTGTGTGTCTCCGTTTATTGTATGAAGTTAATTAACATTGTGCATTTACTTATAATATTCTATCATAAGTGCTGGCTAAAAATAAAGTGCAACTTATTGTAATAATGGGGCTACGCGCCTACTACATTTACTTAGTATCGTATTTACACACGTACATACATAATTATACAATTAAATATTTTAACAAATAGCTTATACCTACAACACTACACATAATAGTAACCATACATGTAATAAATAGATACACAGTAGGTATACATACAGCATGCATAAGAAACATACTTACATACATATGTATACATACATAATAATCATAATAGGTACAACCAAAAAGCAGAAGTTAGGTGTAAGGTGATTGTGTGTGCAATAAATGCCCTTTTCTTTCTTTTCTCTCTTCAACCAACACTTATAATATTTTATGATTATCTTACGCCCAAGGAGCTGGAGTTTCAATGTCCGAAATACCGAAAGTTTTCAATAAGTAATACATATTGACGTTGTGAAAATCACACGGATTTATATTGCCTCGAGAATAATCGAAGTCTCTTTTGTTATAAAAATCTTCGATTCTTTTCATCATCTTAGGAATCTACTCAGAACACGTTTGATGAAATATCTAGGAACCTCTAAATAAAAACCAATCAAAATTAAATGTGGTTCTAGGTAGGTATACAGGGTGTTATTTTTGTCAGTAGGTAACACCCGACTCAGGGACGATAGTTTGAGTAACGCTTGAAACTAAAAATAAGTTGATTTATTTTCAAAAATTTTTCAGTTCAACAAATTTAGTAGGTACCTTTTTCAAGATGTTCTATAATAACCGCGACGTGTGGACACCCCCGCCTTCTCAAAGCGCGAGCGCGATGTGATATGGCGGCCGCGGCCGACTCGCCGCAAGCGTTAGTGTAGTAAGGAAGGCCACAATTTAATGATTTTTGGGTATTTTTCACTGACATTTTTTTTTTTTGCTTTACTATTGTGTACATAATCACCCTTGAGTCGGGTGTCACTGACCAAAACAACACCCTGTATGTATAACGGTAACTTGTAATTATGCGCTTGTAGCCACGGGCGCTTCATTATTTCAATAGAAAATTCAAGTCTTTTATTAGCGACACATAATATCTCAATTATGTATCGCTAATAAAAGAGTAGGAAAACCAGCCAAGGTCGTGTATCTTATACACGTGCCTTGGACTAAGTTAGGTATTTTTGCAATATTTTTTCGATAACCAATCCAAAACGTCAAGTGACCGCTGCTACCGTATTCTTGCACCATTACCATTCGAATTCAGTAGGTAGGTACGGTCGGCGACAATCTGAGATACCCCATGGCAGCTCGTATCACGCGCGGCATAAGGGCGCCAATCGAACAAAAAGGGGTATCTGAGACTGTGGCTGACTGTACCTATAGAAAGAAGGGATAAAGTATAGGTACGTTATTAGTAGGTACAGTAGGGAATTCTTTTTTTTGTGGATTCCCTACTGTACTGTCAACAACCTGTCAACATTCACAGACATCGGAATATTGGACTTTTCGAGTCAAAATATCCTTAATGTATCCTACATTAAGGATATTTTGACTCGAAAAGTCCAATATTCCGATGTCTGTGAATGATCCTCATTGATGCCCGAGCAAATCCGAATATTTTAAAATGGGGCAAACTTACCACTTCATGGTTACCTACTGTTTAGGGGTAGGTACAAGTGCTCCAGAGGGAATATTTCGAATCCAATCTTATCACTGGTATACAAACGAGTGAGTCTCTAGGCATGTGAGAAGAAGTGCCTATCAATGAGCCCTTTTCAACTGACAGTTAAAAGCTGATTTTAAAATGCTCGCTAGATGGCACAGAAAATACGGCTACATAACGGCAGTCAAATAACGCTTTTTCCCACAGATTCACAGATTAGAAAGTACTAATACTAAAGATACACAAACACCACAGATAAGAATCAGGCTTGCCATGTTCAATCGGTAAAAATGCCGTGTCATATATTTGCAATTTTTATTCTTAAAAGCAAAAACATAAATGGTTTTGGATAAATATAGAATAGGTAGGTAGGATATTGACATCAACTACGTGATGCGATAAAATTTGCAAGCAATGAATTGTGTTTCTGGTTATGATTATTACAGTTTACGGTAATTTGTCGTACCGTTGGCAACACAGATGAAATTTCAACTGACTGCCGTTATAGTGCCGTATTATAAGCGCCATCAGTGGAGAAAAAAAGAACTACGTTTTTTTTTCTGAAAACGGCTAATTAAATAGTATCATGATTTTAAATTTCGCCCCCCTCACGTCTCCACCTTGAGGGTGTTATGCCTCAGACTCTCTGGTTTCCTCACGATGCTTTCCCACACAGATAGTGAAAGTGAATGTGAAAAAAGTTTATTTATAATTTTTAGATTAAAAACATAAAAATTTAAAATATGAGAAAACAAACAAATGATAAATGGGACGATGCTTAGCTAAATGCTGTGTGTAGAGTCGTGCAAAGCTAACTTTGCAGTGGAGCATCCGAAATAGTAATTTCCGTACGTTACTTTTGTATGTTTTCACCATATTTTCAATGTATTCCACAAAACAAAATTGTAACAGACAATAACTGACGTAACATGTACCACTTGTAGAACTTGTAACATGTACCACTGCAACGTACGGCAATTACTATTTCGGATGCTCCACTGCAAAGTTAGCTTTGCACGACTCTACATGCATCAACACAGCGCTGATTTTCGGCATGCCCTGGTTACTACGAATATACAAAATGTACACAATATTATAAAATGAAAAATACGGAAGTACCTAGCCTATTATCATTGCTACTATCACTCAAGTCGCAGCGATCGGTTTGCTCCCACTTCCACGATCTGGGGCCTTAGCCTGTAACACAATGGCGTATCAATGGCGTCCTAGGTAGAAGGACAAACTAATCCTCCTAATCCTAAGGATTTGACTCCTAATATTCTTTGCTGTACTACAATAACATTAAAAGGACCGACACTGGACCGACAGCATAAATAAATCGTAATTAAAACCGTCAACCGGAAGCCCATTTTGGCACCATTGTGTTACAGGCTAAGGGCCCTGATATTGAATATGGATAAAGTGAATTATTCTCCGTGAGGCGGACACCGCTCACTAAGAGGATTACTTACAAGTTATAATTGGTTCTCGCTATTCAATTGGATGAGAGAATAGACGTGCGAATGCCGTGCGGGATAAGAATCTCATTTATTCATTCAGATTTGAAACAAACGGGCCTTTTGCGGCGAGGTTATTGACCGATTTTGGTACAAATATTCACTTTTGTACGGAAATAAATGTGTATCAGATGATTTTTACAGCGTCTGGTGGCAACTCAAACTAGATAGGTGAAGTGACCACTGAGACGCCGCAATGACATGTTTTTAGTTCTCCTAGCAGTTTTTAGTTACCTATACCATTTTCTAATTTCTCTCAGCTCAGGGACATACTTACACATATTCATTGTTCCAATAAATTGGGTGTATCATTTTAGTACATTTAGTCTTATCTCTGCCTCATCCGTATACAATTAAATAAACCCATGGCACTAATGAAAAGGAAAAAATATTAATCAAATAAGTCAATACAAATCTTTGTATTCCTAATACACTTGTAAGCCCACTGATTCATAAAAATCCGTCGTATTTGTTGATTGAAATTCCATTCTTGTTGAGTAGTAAAATGTGAACCTCTATTGAATTACAATCGGTCGGGGGATATTCAATAAAAAGTCGCGTCTATTTCAGCAATTTATTCTTTGTTCAACTGAGCTCCAATATACCGAGCGAAGACCTATGATTTTGCTGGATTTATCTAGCTATTGCATGGCCATTTTTTCTCATATTTGTTTGTGAATGTGAATAATAACAACGATAGTTATTTTATTCGACGTTACCTTGTGACTGCAGAGCAATGTTGTAAATAATTTAGTGGGTAAAGCATGGGCGGGCGTTGTGTTTTGGCAGTACAGTTTATATTTTGGGAAAATGGTGCCAAATTTGATTGAACATGGATTGTGGAATTTGCGGATTGTCTCTGCACAATCTGATGTCCTGACATGAGCGCCGTGGACTCCGTTTTTATCTACATTTTCATACAATAACTCTAGAGTGAGCTTAGAGGAAACACGAATCTACAACTGCCATGGCAGTGCCTCAGGATGGCGACAAATTTGAGAAGTCGGTATTTTGTTTATTTCTTCCCCTTATTATTCTTCTTAAAAAGCCTCCCCATCATAGCTTTAATTTTAGCGCCACCCAAACTCTCTAAGTCCATTGGTTGTAGAGATACAGCCTGTCAAATATACGCATTTTTCCCCCAAAAAGTTTCAATGTATCGTAGTATCACGTTCCAAGATACGTACCGGCTGAACGAATTATCCTGAGTTATTAAATATAACTTGTAGGATGAAATTTATTTTGATGCCAAAATTATACCTCTAGGCCTCACCGTTTTCTCATACTCGTAGCAGGGTTACGTTTCCTCATAGCAGGGTTACTCATAGGTTTTCGGAGTTGTAGATGAGTCCTACTTATTAAAAAAATCGCCGGTGCATGCTTTTTTGTAATTTGGAATGATACTTTGTATACGTAGATACAGACTGCTCTACATGACATCCACATAATTTCTCCAGCCAGACTGGCTAGGGTTTTGTCCTAGCCCATGTAGAACTCTAACAAGATCTCGTCCATTCGTTAGCCGCCCCCTTTCGATTGGATATGTAAAAAGGCATATGACAGAGTGGCCGCCATAAGCCACGGGCCTCGAGGCCTCTACTTCCAATCTAAAAACAAACTATCAATGTGCCCCTTTTATACCTACTTATCTAAAGATGAGAACGTGGCTAAACATTAAGATTCTAATCGAATCTTGGTAATCGATTAAGAATGACTAGGTAGTCCAACTAAGCTGTGAGCGATTGTTTGGATGGAGTATAGGCTTTTCTAGCACCTGTACCATCAGTCTGTCAAGTCCACCGGTAAGACTGTAGGGAGCTGGACTGTGGACTGTGTTGGTGTAGTAGGTAGGTATCTTGTCTGAAACAACCAAACTTGAGTTTATTGTAGAGTATGAAGAGTACCTACTGCAATCAAAACGCGTCCATTCAGGGGGAGAATGCATTGCCAGTAATAAAATGCAAATTCACCTAAATTGTGTAAAGTTGTCAACAAAGTCAAGGTCCATTAAAAAAAAAAAAACTAAGGCCTTTGCATCTACGTAATGAGATGATTTATACAGCGTCCAGTGGCACCTTCTCTCACACTAGATAGGTGAAGAGACCACTCGGCGCTGCAGTGCCTGGGACATTGTTTTAGATGGAGTAGGCTTGCCCAGCACCTATACCATCCTGACAGCTTAGTCGACCAAGCCCACAGGAAAGACAGGTCAATACGTGTGGAGCCAACTGAGCCGCGGGTTTCCTCACGATGTTTTCCTTCACCGTTAGCGAAGGTCCATTCAACAACTTTCCATATAACTAAAGAACCATCCTCACAGCTTAGTCTGCCTGATGCACAGGACAGATGAGTTCAATCCAACTAATATCCATCAAGCCGCTATGAATTTAATAGACTGTAGGCCCTGGAGTGGACCCCTTAGACTGGACATGTATCCGGCTAACACAATTACGACGCGTCGGCGTGGCAATCTGACTCCAATCCAATTACCATTGGCATTCACGCCTTTATCTGTTGCCAGTGTTATGCGTGAGTGTGTTGCAAATTCGATGCTGTAGTGTGGAGTAGTGGAGTATTTTGACCGTCTTTGGTGAGAGTCATGATGTAATATGTAGCCTCATGTCACATGTCCCACTAGCTGCGCAAAGGCCTTCTCTCAGAGAGAAACTTCGGGCTTCATCACTACGCGTGCCCACTGCAGATTGGCGTTGAGCGTATTATGCCTCAGAAGCTCAGGTTTTCCTCACGATCGATGTTACTACTATAAATTCAAAAATGTACGTATTTTTTTAAATAAACAAAGTCATAGGTACATGCCCACACCGGGAATCGAACCTGGGTCTCTCGCTTCAGAATCCATTGTTCTACCAAGGGCCACCACAGCCGCTCTGCACCGACCCAATGTAAAAGACGTCAGCTATTCCTGTGCGCTAACAAGAGTATGGCCCGGTTTCTGAATTGATAATGTTACTAAGTAAATACTTAACTATCGTTCTGTCACGTTCTTTTGTGAGAATCCGCAGAGGCGGAACGATATTTCAGTGCATGCTTAGCGAATTTCTCAAATCAAAAACCGGCAGTAAGTCCTCACCCTGGCGTAGGTTCCTCTGTGCCCTGTCTTTCCAGCGTTGTCGTTGATGATGATATACTTTTATGCTTCCCTTGCTTGACCTTACAATTTCGTTCCCGTAGCGTACCTACCAACTGGCATAGCATGACCGACCACGTACCTAGTTTAGTTAAATATGAATTTCAGACTGTGCAATGAGGAAAGTCATTGGTTGACACGGCGTGCGGCTATACCTTACCTTTATTTGTACTGTTACCCTTGCAATGTTATCCTACCGAAATGGCTTATAGGTCCAAGCTTTTGTCCCTACCAGCATACATACATAGCTTCATGCTACATAGATTTCTTAAATATTTTAGACGGTATAATGATTAAAGCCATTGGTCGTCGACACGACACGGGACGTGCGGCTGTGTACCTTTATTTGTAGTGTTACCTTGCAATGTTTTCGCGAGGAAGCCCGCGGCTCAATTGGCTCCACACGTATTGACCTGTCTTTCCTGTGGGCTAGGTCGATTAAGCTGTCAGGATGGTATAGGTGCTGGGCAAGCCTACTCCATCTAAAAAACAATGTCCCAGGCACTGCAGTGCCGAGTGGTCTCTTCACCCATCTAGTGTGAGTGGAGGTGCCACTGGACGCTGTATAAATCATCGCATAACGTAGATGCAAAGACCTTAGTTTACATTGCAATGTATAATGGTATCCTACCGAATAATAATTCGCCTACCAAACTCGATGCGGGCTTTCCACTGAGAAAGGGAAATAGCCGAGCGGAACGGAGTTTGAAATGAGAAATAGTGTTCGCCTTCCACTAGCTCGGCTAGGATGCCAGGCAGTGACGCGACTTTTATCTACGCTTACCCGCGAGATACTCCATCTTTCTACGGGTAGTCATGTTAGTGTCACGACTTTTCGCGAAACGCGATTTTTGTCTACAGTTACTAAACTTGCTATCTAATAGACTTGCTTTTGCCTTTAAAATCTTATCAGTCACGGAGGGTAGTCATGTTAGGTTTTTCCGACTGTATGTTTTTTTTTTGTTGCCAGCTTAACGGTCTCACCGTTCCGCTCGCAGTAGAACTGCCCGCTTAGCACGCGGGCCATTTTGCCTACTCTCAACTGTCACCTTAGCCACTTAACACTACTGTGGTGACAGTGAACAGTGGCTAAGGTGACAGTTGAGAGTAGGCAAAATGGTCCGCGTGCTAAGGCGGCTGAAGCCCGCATGAGGCCTGAAAAGTGCCCGTAAAAAGACCGCCACGGAAAGAGTGCCCATATTTTGCCCAAGTCCGACCAAACGAATGAACGAAAAGTAAATAGTTTTAAATGAAAATTGGTTCTGTGCAACCGCAGGCGACCACGCGTGCCTGATTGTTTTCTCGGTCCATCGGGCTCGGTCAAACGGGCGCGTGGCATTTTGACGACAAAAATGCACATAATTTTATGGGTTAGCCGGCTATGTTCGCCATTCGGTCCAGTTGATGCAGCTTTGGTATTTCATGCATGTGAAATAACCAGTGGCGTAAATATCGTTGAGTGACACACGTACATAAATACCTAAATAGCTCAGATGATTAGATACCCACCACAAAGACTAAAAGCAAAGGGCTATAAAACTTTGACAGCGCAAGTAGGACCACATACCGACGAACAGACAGTGGAGGCAGAGTAATAGGGTTTCGTATGCCATGTCGAAACACCATTGCCCGAATGACGATTCATTGATGACGTTTGAGTCTTTTGAACGATTCAACCAGTAAGCCAAGTTTCTTTCTACCGAATGACTTTTTAGGGTCGGTCGAAACTTGGGTACAGAACCTTAAAAACGCTCTATTTATTTCCAAATGTGTCAAAGAATTGGAATGCTCCCCTAACTCTTTGCAATGGAAGTGTCTGCGTATTTAGTGCAAGCTGTAACTAAAGGGACGCCTGTTGGTGCCGAAACAAGTTTGTAATTATGAGACTGACATTGAAGAAAAGCTCGCTAACCCTCGTCATGATTGACGTTAGCATAGGTAGGCATTATGTAGAGTTTTGTAGAGCATGTCTGTCTACCCGTTTGACCGATTCTATCATACATAATAGCGTGTGATATGATAAATATTAGTAGTACAAATAAAAAGACAAATCATTGAAATGAATGAGAATGATCATTAAAAGTCAATCATTATTAAAAGCTTATTAATTCAAAATGGAACACGCTCGAAATTAAAACAACGCTTTGTCATTTTGGACCACATTATTTTTGGTCTTGTCTTGTCACTTATACCTTCCAACCTAATACCGCAGAATAAGTAGTATAACCCGTGTCATTAAAGAAAACATTTGGGATGAACTTCAAAACACTCTCCCTCTCGCTCTAATGTATACAATCAAAGAGAGACAACGCTAGTTTTTAAGTCCAGCCTTGTACGATAAAATAAGTCTAATGGTCACCAGCTCTCCAGCTATAACTAAGTAGGTAAGTAGGTATCCAGTAGGTATACCTACCTAGTGCCTACACTACACCATTCGATATTAGGTTTCTCGCAAACATAGTTGGTTTGCGGTTGTGGTTAAGGCCTCTATACCAGCCTGTTGCGTGTTCAACTAAGTAGATAGCTTTTCCAAAGTGTACTTTAAAGGTACTCAACTCTGATGAAATGATGACCTATTTGCTAAAAATTAATTAATTTATTAAACAGACAAAAATGGTCCAAAACAGTTCATATGCTTATCCTATGTTAGTACTTAAAAGTTAGATTTGTTTTTGTGGTACGCACAAAGTGGTACACACGACAGCACGTCAGACTGTACACTTTTGTTGTAAAGTCACCCGCAACGCAACCGAATAGAGTCCTAGCGTGTAAGGGTCGACGTGCTGTCGTGTGTACATTAAAGGGCACGCAAAATTATCAGCTATCGTTTTCAGGATGCTGTTTTTTTGCCGTTTTTTTTACGAATAATGGCCTTAGATCCGTCTGTGTAAGCATACATAAACATTGCTGACGCACTACAGTATCGGGGAAAATACACTACCGAAGTCAAGTTGTTAACCGAATATTTTTTTTCCTGGAAAATAGCTCTTATTGAAATCAACGGTCATCTTTTTACAGTTGATAATAACGGCTTGATCCACTCAGTGGATTTTCGTCATCGTGTCATCTGAATAATTCCAACACTTACTAACAATGTAGAATCAAACCAGAAAATATAATGTAAAGGAGCGCCTCCGAGACAATTTATCAAAATAATAAATACAAATTAACACTTTAAAATCTTTTTTTTTTGCCTTTCCCCTTCTAATCACTCCGAAGTGGCGTACCTACGGAATTTGGGACGATACTTAATAGTTTTTACGCACTACTTCAAGAACTGTCAGTGGTATCCCCTTTATTCTATGAATTCCGAGCGTAATAATTTAACACCCTTAAGTGGTCATTCATTCAGCCAAATTATTCAAAGTGACTAATTGTGATTGGACACTTGAATGGGCCCCTTTTGGGGTCTTTGTGTGTTAAAACAGCGCATTTGATATGAGGTTTTCTTTATGTCTTCATGGTGACCGACATCCACTGGGCGTATAAAGGGAAAAGAACCACCACCAATCAATGAATCTTGGTATATTATTTTCGTTTTACAATAGTGGCGTTTTTTTAAAGTGGTAAAGATCTTAATGGTAATGGTAAAGGTATAGGTGCTGGGCTACTCCATCAATGTGCAAGCCTTCTCCATCTAAAATGGATTCTACTCTAGAATCCTTCGCTCCGCTCTGGATTCAAAAAAACACTCTCGCCTTAAAAAATGTGTTTAATGCCCGTTTTCACCAACCACCCCTAACTTTGGGGACCTTTTACCGCAAATTATATTATCTTTGCCTCTGCAAGTATAATGGTCGAGGATGAGGGACCATACGAACTCAACTCACAAGCGTTATGAGTTGCGTTCATATGGTCCCTCATCCGTGACCGCCAGACCTTGCGTTAAAAGGTCTTTTAAAGTTAGGGGTGGTTGGTGAAAACGGGCATAGTCCCTCGGGTAACAATCTACTATTGATGCGTCCTTCTCTCAGACACAATCCCGACTCCCTAGCGACGGCCCTGCTCGTCCCCGACAGGCCGCGGCTAAAACCTATTTGCCGGACCGACATTATCGGCGGCGAGCAAAATTTCTACAATCTCAGTCCCTTTGTGGCCGCGGTGTGCTGGTGACATGTCAATTACGATGTCCTGGGCGCCTCTGCTACCCTGATACCCACATAATACGCGGGTAATGCTATCTTTCCATCGTTTAGGTGTCTTCTTTGCGCTAGGATTCGTATTTAGTTTAGCCAAATATAACAATTATTTATCTTGGAGCTGATCAATTTCAATTCCATTTAGGGACTGGATAATATATTGTTGATTGTTTCTCCCTGGTAACTTACCTTTGCGACTTTGTGCTGGTACGCTGGTGACATTTCAATTACGATATCCTGGACGTCTCTGCTACCCTGATACCCACATAATACGCGGGTAATGCTATCTTTCCATCGGTTAGGTGTCTTCTTTGCGCTATGATTCATGTTTAGTTTAGCCAAATAATATGACGATTATATTTTGGAACTGATCCATTTCAATTCCATTTTGGAGCTGGATCATTCCTACATTGTTGACTATTTCTCCGTGGTAACTTATCTTTGCGACTTTGTGCTGGCACGCTGGTGAATTGTCAAATACGGCGTCTTTGCTTCCCTGATACCCACATGATATGCGCTGGTAATGCTATCTTTCCATCGTTTATTGGTGTCTTCATTGCGCTATGAGTTATTTTGGTATGCAGCAATATGACGTTTATATTTGAGGAAATAACGAGATTCCAGTTCCCATTATTGGGGCAGCACCACCCACCATTCTATAGAATGGTAAATATTTTTATAGGCTGTTTGGGTCTATTTGAGTAACTTTAATAGCAATCACGATGCCAAACGAAGATTGTGAATATATCATCGTTCGTCAAATTTACAGGTAAAATGGAATTGTCTAAGGGTGGTATTCTAGAACGCTACTTAAACTCAGTTCAAACTAGAACGCTACTTAATCTCTGTTTAAACTCAGTTCAAACTAGAACGCTCCTTGAACTCTGTTTAAACTCAGTTTAAGTAGAGTTTAGTAGTGTCGACTGTCGATAAAACAGTGCATGTTTTGATTTGAATATCCCTCCCTTCATATCAAAACGTGCACTGTTTTATCGAGTCTGAACTCTGTTTAAACTGAGTTTAAGTAGCGTTCTAGAATACCACCCTAAGTTTTCCAATAATCCTAATTTGTAGAGTTACATTTATTGGTTTAGTCCCTAATCTGCGGTATAGATTTAACAAATTATAATCACTCTCTGCATAGGTACAGTCAGCCCCACGCTAGAAACCCCTTTTGGTTCGATTGACGCCCTTATGCAGCGCACGGTAACAGCTGCCATGGGGTATCCTGGACTGTGGCCGACCGTACTAATAGCAAAATACGGACAGCGACATTAGTCAGAATCTTTCAAACGTCAAATGGAAAGTGATCGCGATTGGTATTGAAGTTAGACCATCAGGCCCCCGGTGCACAAATGGAGCACGCTGTATGTGACTGTGACGTCTGTGACAGGAGCAGGACGCGTGACACGTCCGGCCGTCAACGCCGGCGATGAGTGGCATCTTATTTCCTAGCTGCGACAAGCGCCGAGACGGAAGCGCGCCACATTGACATTGGTAGCTGAATGTTACGGCTGCACTTTACTACTATAACTTGTTATTGAGTCGACTGACAGCTGACGGTTCGACAGAAGAATGGGGACGGATTTATACGCCTAATTTCAATGACTACGGTCTAAACGGCTTCAAAAAGTCTAGGGTCCAAACGTCTAAAATTAAAATGCCTAATGGTCAATAACGCCGAAAGTCACAAAGCGGTAGAATCATTAAAATGCCCAGGAGAATATTCAAAACGTGGTTACCGAACTCTACCTGGCTTCTGGTGATTTAGCTATTCAACTGCCCGTAACGCCGCCGTTCTCTACAAACGTTAACCAGGCGGCGGTAACAGTATCTTACTCTTGGTTAAGGTGAATACTAGACATGCGCGAAACAGTGCACTTCGAAGTTATGATATGATATATTTCATGACATTTCATACCGCGTGATATTACCTTATATCATGGCACCAAACATGACACATGACAATTCAATTCAGCACACGTCATGAAATGAAACATGACATGTCATGAAACATGCCATGACATGAAACATGACATGCCATGAAACGTGACACGGCATGAAATGAAACATGACATGATGTCATGAAACATGATACGTCATGAAACATGACACGTCATATTTCAGCACACTTTCATTGCAGTACAATTATTTATTTCAGTACACCAGATGACATGAAACATGACACATGGTATTTCAGCACACTTTCATTGCAGTACAGTTATTCATTTCATTACACTAGATGACATGAAACATGACATCATGGTATTTCTTCATTGCAGACATGAAACATGACATCATGGTATTTCAGTACACTTTCATTGCAGACATGAAACATGACATCATGGTATTTCAGCACACTTTCATTGCAGTACGTACAGTGTGCTGAAATGGCATGTGTCATGTTTCATGTCATCTAGTGTAATGAAATGCTATGTTCCATGCTTTATTCTCTCGTGTAATGGGTAATATTTCATGACACCGTTGTGTAATACGTGTTTTGTAATATTACTAGCATTACCTACACATGTCTAGTGAATACCTAGGCACAACTAGCGCCGCCAATGGAAAAATGATCATATTATCATCTTTTTGGATGCATTTTTTGCTAAAAACAAAGCATTAGGTTCTCAACTATTTTTAGGACTAAAATATAATAAGACTTAACTTTCCTGTACCTACTATCTTTGTGCAATAAAGATCTTTTTTACTTTACTTTACCTTCAACAACGTATCCCTATGTAGTCTGTGGTATCTCAGTCTCATGCGGTCCAGCCACCAGACAACATTATTGATTTTCTAATTTGTGAGCCGAAAATATCGCTTTCAAATTACCTAAGCTTACTTCAGTAGCGGAGCGTAGCGTAGGACTTCCTAATGGCTCGTTCATGTTGCCTTATTTTAACCAGCGTTGCCAGTTTAGTGATTTAGTCACTGGATTTGGTGAATTTTAGGGGTAGAACAGTGATAATTTGAAAACAAAACTCACTGAAAAATTATTTGATGACTTTTAGTTATATTTATCGAATGTTGTTTTGGATCCAGCTCAAAGTAAAATATACACTATGCCGAGTAAAAATTTCCTGTTTTGGAACGTTTTTAGACGTCTTTGTTTGGTTATGCCTGGGGATTCCCCGACTATAATCTTTCCAATAATTTATTTCACTTCTGACAGCTCGGTTTTTGTGATTTAACCAATCATGATGATGAAGAAATACCAGCAGAAGTATTGGAAGTAGATTTTAAGTTTTTTTAAGCTTATTGTTTTCACAATTGAAATGTATATTTTTTATTTAAGTACCTTGTTATTTCATATTAAATTACATATTTAGTGGATTCTGGTGATTTTTTAAGTTAAAAATATCCCCAAATCTAGTGAATTTACAGACCAAAACTAGTGAAAAAGTTTTCTGCAAGATGGCAACACTGTTTTTAACCCCCAACCCAAAAACGGGGTGTTGTAACTTTGACCGCTATTGTGTGTGTGTGTGTTTGTCTGTGTGTCTGTTTGTGATTTGGATGCGGTTTTTTTTTTATTTGAAAGCAGGTTTTCTAGCGAGTGTTCTTAGAATTATTTCTTTTAATCAAAATTGGTTCAGCCGTTTATGAGATTACGCTTATTTGAAGGTAAAATTTCGGGAGGGTTATTATTATTTTTATTTAGAAGTTATTAACCTATTTATTTCTTGCTCGTGTCTTATTTAGCTCGTGTCTTGCTCGACTGATTTAAAAAAAAATAGCTCCCACAAGCGCTCCACATCCTGATTTTTCTACCTTGCAATCTGTACCTACCTCGGAACAACACATAACCAACTCAAGAGGTTTCTATGACGACCCCTCTATAGAAGCGATCATCGGCCCAAGTAGGTACTCTGTGTGGCGAAGGGCATGCACTAATGACATTCAGAAAACCTGGTGACCTACTCGGTAATAATGCAGACACACAACCGAAGGTCACCCTATAGGGTTTGTAATAATGAGGGGGTCCAAGCGCGTTCATGCATTTATTAACGCCCTCCGCGCACGTGTAGAGTTTTACATTTCCATCCTTTCCATAATTTAACCCCCTACCTAAAAAGAGGTGTGTTAGAAGTTTGACCACTATGAATATGTTTGTGTGTGTGCCTGTCCGTGGGTTTGTCTGTTTGTCTGTCTGTGGCACCGTAGCTCCTTTATTTTTATTAAACGTGTGAACAGATTTGGATGTTGTTTTTTTTAATTAGAAAGCTTCTAGCGGATCTTAGATAATATGGCCCGGTTTCTGAATTGAGAATTTTACTAAGCAAATACTTACGTATCGCTCTGTCACGCTCTTTTGTGAGAAATCTGCAGAGACAGGACGATACTTACCCGATTTGCTTAGCGAATTTCTCAACTCAGAAACCGGGCCTATATGTTTTATCAAAACAAAATAAAAAAAAAAAGTATTTAAGTAGGTATGTAATGTAGCTCAGATAGAGCCTTTTGCAAAAATGACACACCGCAACATTACCTGACCATTTTTTGTTGTTGTTTCAATTTATTTTTTTTAGTGTGTGTTTTCCTAAATTTTATATGTGTTTGTTTGTGTGCAATAAATATATTTTCTTTCTTTACAGACTTAAGCCCCAAAAAAGTCATTCCTATCCTGCAATATGATTGAACAGGTAATAACATGATATCGTGATTTTTCGTAATAGTTTTTTAGCTTTAATCATTTAAACGATTCCAACCTATCGAACTCTAGGTACTATAAGCTGTACTTGTTTTGTGATTGTACGATAAAAGCGTTTTCGAGATCATTCGGGTATTTCGGCATGAGCGCAAAAGCTTTTAAAACAATTCGGAAGGCAAAGTTTTTTGTTCGAAAGTCCGTTATTGGCTTAATCTTATCTTTAGACAATATTGAGAAACTAATTTCAATATTTTTTATTTTGCTTCAGTAGTTTTGTTTTTATGCGCTAAAATGTTTTGTTCCTATGACCGCCAAACAGCGCCAACAGTATGCAGACCGTCGCGTGAAGGTCATAAAACCGTATCTTTGAAACGTTGTAAAATCCAAACTACTGAACCAAAATAAAAAATATTGAAATTAGTTTCTCAATATTGTCTAAATATAAGATTAAGCCAATAACGGACTTTCGAACAAAAAACTTTGCGTACCGAATTACTTGTGTGGTCCAGCAACCGCGGTCCGGGTGCACTCAATTTGATTTTAAAAACAATTTTATTTATATACAAACTATCGCTTTTCATCCCGTCATAGATGGCTAAAGCCGTTGGGCGTAGGCCCGTCTGCCTACCAAGTTATGCTCAGGGTTATTATTTTGCGTTCTTTTCTTTTAAGGCGCGGTGCATAGTGAATAGCCCGCGCGCCAATAAAAATGGCGCTCGATCAAATCGAAATCGAGTCCTGTTACCTGTATCAAATACACTAAACAAATCGAAAATTTTCACATATCAAACCCTAGAATTAGGTGAAACCTATCTAAAACAGCCAGTTTCGTGTTGACATTCATAAACTTTTTGAAGATATTTTGCTTGATAAAAAATAGGCGGCGCACTTTTTTCAAGCAAAATATCTTGCAATCTGTATGGATATCAATACAGGAATCGATTTTGTGCATTTTTCTTTGCGCGCGGGCTAATTCACTATGCCTAGCGCCTTAACCCAAAAGTCAAAGTTACCACTAATGGAGGAGGGCATCTGGCTAGGCCATGGAATGATTGCCTAGAATGGGTCGACGGTCAATCGGTCGATGATAATATTATTTTGAAGACGAAATTGGCAGTCGGTTGCGTGAAAAGGAAGAGGTCTATGCCCAGCAGTGGGCTTTACTTAGCAGACATGCTAAGTAAAGCAGGCTGGACAGATAGATATAGAACCGCAATAACAATAACCTACTGAGCCCAACATCACCAAGGAAATGAGGACCAATCCTAAACCGGCACTCCCCGAAGCGTATTAACCTACGCGAGTTCACTTCACTAACCCCCGCTTAGTATGGCAGAGGTCCGCTTTTATTTATGCCAACACTTTGAAGTGACGCTGTGTACTGTGAGGGTTAATTAGGTGAGAGATCCACACAAGGAGGCCGGCGATCGTAAATTAGAACGTAGGTACTTATTGAACGGAAAATCCGTTACATGGGGCTGGTAAGGCAGTGGCCACACTGAGGCCAAATAATCGAGATGAGATGACATTTTTGAACATTTGAAAGCTCGCTCAACGTATAATTAGTACATTACTGTAGCGGTCTATAATAGTTGCGATGCTGGCGCGCTTTTGATGGCCGACAGAGCGCAGCGTAGAGCAGTTGATGGACAAGCTGGAATGAAAGCCAAGACCGAATGTCGAGGCCTTTGTAGCGCGGACAGCAAGGGTTGCAATGATGACCAAGCTCGAAGGCCAAAAGCGTAGGTAGCTAAGCTAAGCTCGAGGCCATCACCCATTTTTGTTTGTTGTTCGATCATTACTCATCCATCATAAACAAAATAAACAATACATAAACATAATAACAATCCAGTCACTGTATCATTTCATATTTTCCTCATACTCGTAGTCAAACATAACGTAAAGCTTTTGCGCCTGACTGTACCCCATAACAAATTCGTAGAGCAGTTTGAGATTTGGTGCGTAGGTATTATTATATTTTGATGGAGTAGAATGAGACTGGTCATTTGCAAATAATTTTTATTCTACAGGGTGTTAAAAGACCGCCAACAAAGCGGGAAACCACGTATTGTCCTCACCATACTTAACATTTTTGCCCAAGGAACTATGCCTGGGAAATCAACGGTTTCCGAGATAATGAGGTTCAAAGTCGGACATATATATTTTTTTTTTTTGCAGAGACCTGCTCAGTATCGAGTACTTAACATTTATTTTTAAGAAGCCATATCAAAATTTTGAATATTTCTTGCATAAAACGACGTTAAAATTGCAACCCGCAAAGTATTCTAAACATCAGCACCTCGAACTTAAGTAACAAAAGTTTATGTCAACGCTTGTGCAATATGAAATTTCTGTGTTACACTTCCATTGCGTGATAAAATATTTTCCAAAATTATAACCTAAAAAAACAAAATCATTCCCCAGCAATAATTTATTGAAAAAGTACTTTGTTTTTGTGTCTAATATGCGTACCTTTCGGGTCTGTTGGCGGTCTTTTAACACCCTATATATTTTCATCTTGGAGGTATTTGAGACATCTTCTTGTAGCACTTTGAGACTGACCCATAGCGTGGCCGGCAAAGCCCTCAATGCGGACCTTGTATAGAGCTTTACTCAAACAATGCGAGTATTTTAAATAAATTAATTTCCATTGCGCAAACGTTTCGTAAGGAAGCTTGTATTTCTCCTTTGACTTAGGTGAAAAAAAAATTTCAATAACTAATTTCGCTTCCTTTTGAATGTCCGGCGGTGTTAAACAACGCGCAAAAACAATATGGCCGCGCTTTTTTTTTGTATGCAATAATTGTAAACTAAATACAGCAAAACTCTGAGTAAAATACGTTTTGCGCCTGATTTTTGAGTTCTATTTTTGAAACAAAACTCGACAGTAATGCATTTTCATAGGAATTTTGTAGCCGCAAAACACTACCGTCGTAATGGATTTTCGTAGGAGTTTCCTGGCCACAAAACGCGACAGTAATGAAATTCTATACAACTTTTCTGGCGCCCAATCAAAGTAGCCGGCAAGTCCGACTTTGTTCAAAGAAGGTTGTCAAAATAATGACCACATTACGAGCGTTTCTGAGTTAACACATTTTTCAGTATTTAGGTTTACCTATCAAAGTTGGTTTTCTATCGAAACCCATAAGCCATTTCAATGTGCGCAGACCCTTACTGGAGCGGTATACTACTTGAGTTTTCTTTGTAGATCGGTTATAGGCTTGGATTTCCTCACCCTTTCTTCGCAAAGGACTCATACAGAGATAGATGTATAGGTAAGTACGAATAAGTTCGCCGTATACACCAACCACCACTTCCTTCTAAGTAATGTATGCGGTCAATGACATTAATGTCATTGTATGCGGTGTATGTTAATAATATTTTTTCAGTAGAATGACAGTTAACGGCATTTTGAGAAACTATTTGTCAACAGGTTTTTTTTTTACTAATTCGACTCCGCTGAATACGATTTTGCCCGGTGTCAAGCCATCCAAGCCATAGTGGGACGTACTACATCGTAGTTTCTTTTTTACGGTGTACGTTTCATTTGGGTTCTTGGAGGTTACCACTTAGCAAAGTTTGCATTAGTAGATAGACCCATTTCCCAATTAGCGCATTCTGCCTCTAGTATTTCTATTTCTAAGCAGCTACCCAGATGTGTTTCAACCCTTGAAACATAACCTTTGATTATTAACGAGACAGGTGACTGAGGTTTCTATTTGCATTCGATACAATTGAGTCCCACACTATTTATTCACAAGAGATGTAGACTACAGTATAATGAACAATGTTTGTTTTGTACATACGTAATGTGACTCCTATCGATTAGAAACGTTTTCGTAGAACCCTTTTGTAGCACGAAAATCACTGAGAGAGGTACCCGGATAGGTACAGTCAGCAACACATGTAGATACTCCATGGTAACTCCTATTATTCCCGATATAAGTGCGTTAATCCAAAAAACGGGTATCCTAGCGTGCAAGACCTACAGTTACATTACACAATTTGGGGGGGATGAAAGCCGCAATTTATTGAAAACCGTAATATTTTCAGGATTATGTTGCAGTTTTTCCTTGTATGTACTCTTTTTAAAGCTGGATTTAGTTTCTTACTTTAGGAACCAACTTTGACCATTATGGAAAACTAACTTTAAAGAAACTAGACTAAATGAGAAAATTACTTCGAATGGAAGGAGTGGTGAAGCTCTGTTATATCTTAAATTAAAGTACAGTACTATTGAAACAATGTTAAAGTTTGGTAGGTGTAGATAACTATCTTGGTATGAGATATTAAACTCTTGTAATATGTGTACTAATAACCGTACCGTGTTCTAAGCACGAGCAAACTAGACCAAATCTCCAGCAAAATGAAAATGTATTCAAACCACAATACTGACTCAGTCTGAATTTATCAGGACCGCTTGGCTAGACATGATATGTGTGTAGTGAGCGAATATTCTCAACTGAAACCAACCAGCCGAGTCGATCTGGGGATTTCTGAACTGTTTTCCGACGATAAGGTACGAATATACCCCTAATTGAGTGACGGGGCATTACGTTCAATGTCTGAATTATTATAGATTGCTAGTAGCATATTTATGCTACAGGGTGTTTCAAAAAGGTCTTGTCATATTTGAGAGGGTCGTTTTAAATGCTGATATCTACTTTATTGCACTAATCAATACAAGCCACTTTTACTATGGGGCCATCTGCAATAAGTAAGTAAATCATTTATTTGTACTTCTTGACAAAATCTCGAAATAATATCAGCTTTTTGATATACTTAAGCAACTTAAGAATTTTAGTTTGAAGCAACTAACTTGTTTTTTTCAATATTTCGTAGTTGGATAGGTACTAGTAAAAGTTCCTTGTACCTACTTATTTATGATTCTACACTTAAGTATTTATAGACGGCTTATAATACGTGATGGAACGACCTACAACCATACTCAAATGGCCTCATTAGTCATTGCCTTGCCGATTTTTTAAGAGCACATAACTACAATGAAAACCGGAAAATTGAAGCTATAATATTAAGGGAGGGAAAAAAAGTTTTAACAAATTAATGTTTCAGGCACCGCACCTACATTCGTAAGGTCAATAATTCCCAGTCCAATTAAAAGTTCCCAAAACGTGAGTGGATCTTAGCCGAACGAGCCAGAGAATAAGAGAAAAACTGCCTAAGATGAGGAGCTAACTAAAATATTGTGGAGTGCACGGCCTTTTCTTGTAGTGAGCATTTTAATTTTATTAGATAAGCTAATAGATAAGTGCAAAGAAATAACCAGAAGTCCATTGTTTTCCCTAAACCAAGTGGCTATACCACCGCTTCCGCAAAATTACAGTAAAGTTGGCGCATGGATGCATGCAGATTGGTTAGGTGCAGTGCAGTGCAGTGTTGGTTATCCATTAGACTCTACGCTAGTATAAAAGACAGCACGTAATACGTTTACACGCGTGCCCTCTCTTTACTTAAGTTACGGGCGACTTTGCGTCTACGTTCTGTGTCGTGTGTACCCATAAATCATTTTGACTTTTTAGGATTAAGCTTTTTTTTGCCGTTATTATTTTTATTATTAGTTAATTGATTGTATACTTACAATTTATTAAACTCGGTTTGTGAATTAAAACCATTCAGCGCTTTTGTGAAATTTCGATTTCACTTAGTAGGTACAGGCCCGGTTTCTGAGTTGAGAATTTTACTAAGCACATACTTACGTATCGCTCTGTCACGCTCTTTTGTGAGAAATCTGCAGAGACACGACGATACTTACCTATTTGCTTAGCAAAATTCTCAACTCGGAAACCTGGCCATAATCCGCGCGGGATGAGAATGGGATGCGTGCGACCCTTTGGAACCGAGACGCGCGCGGGAAGCAAATTGGCGTCAAAGCAACCTTGTCAAAGTATATTTTCGATTGACTTCGACAAGGTTCCATCCCATTCTCATGGCGCGCTGATTATAGTTTTCGCCAGGTCCCTTGTTTCAATGCTTTGTGTGTAGAATCTCGCTGCTCCGCCGACCTATTCCATCCAAATATTGAATGAAAAGCAATCTAGACGCTGTTACCTGTTGTTGACGTCCTTTCAAAGTTTTTAATTTGGGTTTCCATTTTTGCCGGCCATTATTTTACCTGTGCTTTGTTTCGGAGATACGTTGAGTTTTTTTTTGTTTTAAAAATCGAAACTCGCTTTTAGGACCAGTGTTGTACAATATTGCATTGTGAATTGATTCAACATTGTGGTCCATGGCAGAATAGGAAAATCCGAGTTCCAAAAGTTTCAGTATTGTGAAGGGGTACATCCCCTGAACGTCAAATCGGACCTCAAGATTACAGGTAGGTTTGGAAGGGAACGGAAGGCTGAAGACAATTTAAAACCTCCGAATCGCTTCTAAAAATATTTTGACCCCATATTGATTTCAAGCAAGAGGTAGAGTCACTAATCTTTGCGTAGGTGCAAATGCAACATTAACCCGAATCCCATGTATTTAGGGTCCAAATCTGGGGGTCTACCGGCTAAGATGAAGCAGATTACCATTGGCGAAAATCGAAGTTCGATTTATGAAAAAAATTAACTGCGTGGCAGTAAAATGAACTTGGTGGCAGTACATTTTTCATAAATCGAACTTCGATTTTCGCCAATGGTAATCGGCTTCATCTTAGCCGGTAGACCCCCTGAACTAAAGTAAACCCTACATTTACGAGTGGTGTCGGGTTGCTGCTTTCAAATTTTGTAAAACAATTCTGAAGGGCGCATTACAAACCTTTCCTGACACCCGAGCAGGCGGTCAAGGCGTCAAGGCCCGACATTGTTTTGCTGCCGAAATTCTGGGCAATATTAATTGCTTGCCTGTGAAGTTATATCATTTTTAATTACTGTAAACACAAAAGCTAAATACAGTCAGCAAAACAAAAGCAGCTATGATGGTACATAATTTTTATTTTCTGGAAATAAAACTTCATGTAAACCCTTTTAAACAAAAGCAAGATGTAGCCTGTACAGTTGAACATGTCCCACTAGCTGGGCAAAGAGAGAGAGTTCGAGCTTAATCACCACGCGTGCTCAATGCGGGTTGGCGACTTTTGCGTTGAGGGTATAATGCCTCATACGCTCAGGTTTCCTCACGATGTTTTCCTTCACTGTCAGCGAGTGGTATTGCTACTACAAATTCACAAATGTACTATAACTTTGAAATTAAACAAAGTCATAGATACATGCCAGCACCGGGAATCGAACCGAAACCCTTTTAGTGCAATATTATTTTTTTTTTACTTTTCGCGCACGGATAAGTGCGATCATCATCATCATCATCATGCTGAATAAAGGCCTCTTGCCCCATCTCTCACAATCCTGGGCCAGATGCAGGCAACAACTTTACTGCTTTCTTGGTACTAGGGCTATTTATCTTCGGACATCTGGCTGATGGTCTGCCGACCGATCACTTCCCCTCCAAGAAGAGATATATCCTCCTAGCCGTGTTCGGCCATAGCGACTGCATACAGGACTCCCATTTCTTTATGGTTGAGGGTTTCGTTGGTGTGCCCTTAGGTGACTGGTGTAGCCGATCTTGGCTCGGAAAGTGCGGGCACATTGGGCGCACGTCAAGACACCATTGACGTAGTTACCTATATTGTATGGCCGCCGGTGGTCGGGCCTTTAGCTCGTCACGCTTGGCATCTAAGTCGAGCAGTCTTTTCTTTTCAAACTCGTCCACATTGCCTTGCAGTAGTAGTCTCCAAACTGGGCGATCTTCCGCTTTACGCTCCCACTGAGAGGGCTCAATGTCAATGGCTCAATGTTTGTGAGGAACTCATAGACTTCTAGTCAGTGCCCAGCTCTGCATCCACCTACATCTTGCCTATACACATGTATAATCCACCCTATTCTTAGCAAAAGAACCAAGACCCAGCTTGACCTTTCGGTTCCAATTACAAGCGGCGCGCGACGCCCTGACGAGTGCTGTTGACCGACGGCCCAGGTCGCATTCATTACCAGGACAAAGCAGAGTGTTTTCCAGGTTAAATTGAGTGGAGAGAGGCAATTTGAGCCCCGGGCCTGCTCGCGACGGCGCCGCTAGACTGCGGACGGGTTGTTAGGTCCCGTACCATACGTGTCGATGAAGGCATGAACCCACGATTGCGCATGTATCGCGCAGTGATCGCAGTGACCTAATTGTTAAGGTCATAAAATTTTTTGCAAGAAAATGTCATTCAACTAGGTAATTCGGAAGGCAAAGTTTTTTGTTCGAAAGTCCGTTATTGGCTTAATCTTATCTTTAGACAATATTGAGAAACTTATTTCAATATTTTTTATTTTGGTCCAGTAGTTTTGTTTTTATGCGCTAAAATGTTTTGTTCCTATGACCGCATTGACCGCCAACAGTATGCAGACCGTCGCGTGACGTCATAAAACCGTATCTTTGAAACGTTGTAAAATCCAAACTACTGAACCAAAATAAAAAATATTGAAATTAGTTTCTCAATATTGTCTAAAGATAAGATTAAGCCAATAACGGACTTTCGAACAAAAAACTTTGCCTTCCCAATTGTCTTTTAATTTATTTTTTTGCAAGAAAATGTCATTCAACTAGGTAATTGCGTTTTCTAATGTAGGTACAGAGATTTTATAGGTTTTCGTCATTTTATTTTTTCCTGACGACACTCCTGCATCCACCTACAATTACCTACATACCTAATCCACCCCTATTCTTAGCAAAAGAACCAAGACCCAGCTTGACTGTTCTGATATGTACAGTCAGCCACACGCTAGGATACCCCTTTTTGTTCGATTGGTGCCCTTATGCCGCGCACAGTAAGAGCTGCCATGGGGTATCTGTGACTGTGGCCGACCGTACCAGTACTGTATGTGCAGATGAAAGCATGAACCCATGATTACGCATGTAATAATAACTCTCGAAGTGATCGCGCTGGCTTTGCGTCAACGATGCCACCGGTTGCAATCTTCATGTCAAAAAAAATTCTTTCGGATAGCTTTCTTGGCATAGGAAATTGCGCTATACACCGTGGAATTTTAGTGGTTTTAAAAGCCGAAGGTATTTAGTTGCACTCGTGATTCTGAGCCAAATTCCAAAATTTTACTTCAAAACGAGCGAAAAAAAAAAACACTTCGCAATACAAACTGCTATGGCCAATCGACACCATTTGTATGGAGAAGTGAATTTTTTTTTCGCGCGTTTTGGAATGAAATTTTGTAATTTGGCTCAGAATCATCAGTGCAACAAAATACCTTCGGCTTTAAAACCACTAAAATTGCACGGAGTAGAGCATTCGGGAATTAGGGAAATTCGGTAATGATGCATTTTGACGGCGAAATTGATTTTGTTGGATACCGGACCATATTGGTGGCTGTTTCTACTTACCGCGTCTTTATTATAGAGAGTTGAACGCAAACGTTACGAACCCCAGCGCGCAAAGCTGCCTCGGTCACCATGGTAGGGGTTTTGCTCTGAATTTTTGCCTGTTTGCAGATTTTTCCTGTGCCTGTTGGTAAATTTTGTGTCACATTTTATTTTTCGAATCCAGTTTTGAATGAACTTCGGCTGGCCGATGATTGATTCGCGCACACTCACAGAGATATGTCTCTACATCTATCTAACGGTAATTTTGCAACATGATAACATTTGGTAACTTTCATACTAACTTAGTGTTATATCATGTTGCAAAAGTTGCACCACAAAAAGTGACTGCAGTGTGGTGGATACACCATTGTGGATTTATTAGAAGAGAGAGCCTTTGAAAAGATATAAACGCAACTTTGCCGTGATGTGAGTCTTCTGTCAAGTGTGTTGCTTGCTACTTTCTTTAAACTAGGCGCTTGCTTGAAATGTCGACACCTCTCACTATATCACGATTCACGAGTCACAATCATAAATATGACTCTGACTCCAGCTAGCGTTACATGAACACCATAATTATGCCCAAACTGCCTTGTACCTAAGGCAGTTTGGGCATAGGGCCTTCCACGGTTTTTTTTATGTCGACTCTGCGGTTTGGGATTTTTTTTTGGGGAATCTCAACAAATAAAGAAACTGTTTTTATGGGGCATAACCGTTGGTCCCGGTTGTTGTTGATTAATAAACAATCGTTAAGCCATGTCAGAGACCCTTTGGGTGGCCTAAAAACTCTGACACCAGGGGTGGCCACTACCTCATACGATTACCTACGATTACCTACCTACCGGCGCATTTGTATACTCAAAACTGCATCATTTCAAAAAACGAAAATTAGTCCGCGCGCAAAGAAAAATGCACAAAATCGATTCCTGTATCAAATACACAAAAAAAACGAAAATGTTCACATAATCACCGCCACGCGCTAGAAGAAAAAGATAAAACTTAAATATTTACTTACTCAAGTGAACTAATACAGAAGTACCAAATAGTTCAATATCACCAACAAGTACTCTATGTAGTTTGTGCTTACCACTCATGCCAAGCATTCTGTCATTTTTCAGTGGCGGAGCCGCGGCGGCGGTGACGGTATGTCGATTTGTCGACAGGCTTTATTTCCGTCTGTCGCGTCGAACGCGATAGTGGTTATATTTTATTCTATTTTCGATATTTCGTTCTCGTGAAAATAGAAATATGCTGTTTCGGTTTTGGTGTACATAACGCTGGATTGGTAGTAATAAAATCTACTAAAAAAATAGATAAACAGATTTTCCTCAGAGGTAGGTATATTTACTGGGGCCTTAGCCTGTAACGCAATTGTACCAAAATGGGCTCCCAGTTGACGGCTTCAAATACGATTTATTAATGCTGTCGGTCCTTTTAATGTTTTTGTAGCACAGCAAAGAATATTAGAGGATTAGTTCTCTGGTTGTAGGAGAAAAACGAGGAAACCCCGGTTTTGTCCTTCTGCTGATCGCCTACTTACATTTTAAAGAAGCCTCAAATTCAAGTCTTTCTTTTGTAATAAATAATATTTTTTTTTTTTCTGAAATCTAAATTCGGTTTTAAAGGGCAGGAACTTTTCCGATTTTTATGTAAGGAAAAAGGTGAAGGCTGGTATTACTAGGTATACCAATCGACTAAAAGCCTAATAAAAGCCGGACAGGCCGAACTTGTATACAGGGTGTTAAAAGACCGCCAACAGACCCAAAAGCCACGCATACTAGACACCAAAACGAAGTTCTTTTTCGATAAATTATTGCTGGGAAATTATTTTGGTTTTTTAGGTTATAATTTTGAAAAATATTTAATCACGCGATGGACGTGTGACGCACAGACGTCATATTGCGCAAACGTAGGTATAAGTTTATGTTACCTAAGCTTGAAGTGCCGATGTTCAGAATACATTGCGGGTTACAATTTTAACGTCGATTTTTGCAAGAAATATTCATAATTTTGGTATGGCTTTTTGAGAAGATATTATTATGTTAAGAACTAGATACCGAATACATTTATGCAAAAAAAAAGATTTGAAAAGTCCGACTTTGAACCCCATTATCTCGGAAACCGTTGATTTCCCAGGCATAGTTCCTTGGACAAAAATGTTCCTTATGATGAGGACAATACGTGGTTTCCCGCTTTTTTGGCGGTCTTTTAACACCCTGTATATTTGGCCAACCACGACTGTAAAAAGGGGGACATGTCCGGTCCAGGTCCGGGCCCAGGTCGCAGCGGCCAGAGAGATACACACATAAGTAAGAAATCGCCATGGGCCACGCGCACCAGGCTACAGCGCTGCGGCCAACGGCGATTTCATACAAATGACATCGATCTCTCTGGCCGCTGCGACCTGGCCGCTGCGGCCTGGCCGCTAGTGCGCTATTGGCCTAACTGAGCGCTGTATAAGTATAAATCATCTCATAACGTAGACAGTAGATGCAAAGAAGGGCCTAGGTTATTTAACCTGCCGGCGGCTGCGAGTGAACAATATAGGTACTATTAGTTCAGCAGATTGGCGTGGATTGACCTTTATGGTACTGACATCACGTCAATAATGCAGTCTGTTTACAAATAGGTATTGTGTATGTAGGTACTTAGGCACAATGGACAGAGGCTGCCTTAGTTAGAGGTTGCGGTTTGGATTGCTCGATCATACAACCTTCCATTACGCAACATACTCGTACCTATATACGAGTACGCTGACTGCTCTACATCCATAGTTAAGAGGAAAAGCGGGTAGCCGTTGCTCCATACAAAAAGGGAGACCTGTTTCCTCCCTGTATATGTATATGTACCTCTGCCATGTCCCTATGTTTTCCTTTTTTTCTTATTTTAATTATTTAAATATTTTTTATTAAAATAATTAAAAGCATTTTTTGAGCAGCTGGGCTGTATACCTGATTTATTCCAAACCAAATGAAAAAAAAAACCCCCCGACATTTTAGCTTGATATAAGCATCTCATAAATGGCTGAACCGATTTTCATATACCTTATCGATGGTTTAAAATAAATAAAAAACGCATCCAAATCGCTTCACCCGTTTATGAACTACTGCCACACACAGACACGCAGATATACACACCCCCTTATAGCTCAAACTTATAACGCAAACAAACTTACAAGGTTAATAGTTTTAGGATTGGGCACACCAAGTCAATAAGTTGCAATTTTCTTTCAATTAATTGTTTTTTAACAATGCTACAAACACTGCACACACATTTCTGTGATTAGAAGCGAAAATTGTCCTAATGGCATAAAATTATGCACGACAGCACGACAGACTATACAATTTTGTTGTAAAGTCGCCGGTAACGTAACCGAGTAGAGTGCTAGCGTGTAAAGGTCGATGTGCTGTCGTGTGTACCAAGAGTAACAAAGGTACCTTTGCAGTAGGTAAATTCTCTGTCAAGGTTTTTATTCAAAGACATTCTTCCACGTCTTTTATAATTATTTGACCCTGAAATCGAAATGCTGTCAGATCTGTAACCCTTGCCCTAATCATAGAAGTTAGAGGCTACTCGGCCATGTTATGCTAATGGGGACCGTGTTGGCTTTTACTTAGCTGCATTCTGTCGACTTATAACACCACATTTATAAAATACAGAAGGACCTTTTTTACCATTGAATAAGTGTCCAGAAGGAAAGATAGAAGGAAAGATAGGTAGTGGAAGGCCACGGAGAAGCTACTTTGACCAAATTAAATAGAAGGTGGATGTCATGACGTACCAGGAGGTGCGAAGGAACTGGCCTGTGATCGAAATGCATGGCGAATGCTGCACCGACAAGAAGACAGATTAAATATAATGATGATGAAGTGCCAAATATTTTTTTTTATTTACTCTATGACATCTCTGAAATCTGAAATCTCTACTTATTTTAAATGGAAAAGGCGTTTGTTTTACGCGCCATCGTCGATCAAAACTCTGCGCGAGAATTAACTGTATTTACCGCATCGAGTGTGAGTACACAAATGGAAGACCAAAGTGGTTGACCTCTAGATCGATGTTGGCATGCGCCGGGCGCCTAAAAGGTAATAAATAATTGACTACTGCCTGTCAGAAAATACAGGGTGTTGTTTTGGTCAGTGATACCCGACTCAGGGACAATAGTTCGAGTAACGCTTGAAACTAAAAATAAGTATATTGTTTTCTATTTTGTTTTAATGACAAATTACAATGTTCAAGTAGTTCTACAAGGTGTTACAAAAGTACCTAACTCTTTTTACAGGGTGTATCCTACTGGTCAACAGGATGCACAATCTGTAAAAAAAAAGTTGAAAAAATTATTTTTTCTTTTATAACCTTAAAATTGAAAAAATTTCATAACTTTTTTGTTTTTGTTATTAGTTCAAATTTAAAAATATGTTTGTGCGTGTAGGTGCATTTACATAGCTTTGAGTTGTTAAAACATTGTGAAAGTCAATGAAAACAATATTTGAAAAATACTTTTCTCCCGCCACATCGTTCACATTTTATTAATTTAAAAATTAACGGAACGTCATAGAGCAAAAAAAATATTTAGGTTGTGATCCCTATCACCGCGTGTTATTACCCTGTAAAAAGAGTTTAGTACTTTTGTAACACCTTGTATAATAACCGCGACGCGCGGACACCCCCGCTTTCTCAAAGCGCGCGCGCAATGTGGCGCCCGACTCGCCGCAAGCGTTTCACTAGTAAGGGAGGCCACAATTTAATTATTTTTGGGTATTTTTCACTGACATATCCCCTCAGATGTGGCAATAAGAAAAAAGAAAATGGCGTAAAAAGTTACGCCTTCAACTAGGTACACTACCACAATTTTTTATATCTTTTTTTTTATAAATTCAAGTAAGCATTGGTTGCGTCTGGCACAGGATCGGTAGGGGTGGTGTGATTACGAAGAAGACTTTACCCAGCAGTGGGCTGGTTATGACGATGATGATGAATTATTAAATGTACTTAGGTAACTGATATGTGTACCTAGAAATACAAAAAGTGGTTTATTGGTACAATATCGTACCGTCGGCCACACGCTAGGATACCTCTTTTTATTCGATTGGCGCCCTTATGCCGCGCGCGGTAAGAACTGCCATGGGGTATCTGTGACTGTGGGCGACCGTGAAACTTTTGGGATATTTTTATTCTGTCCTAACGTCTCGAGGTTAGGTTCAATACAATACAATAAGATCGTTACTTCAGAAGACAATGCATTCTTAATTGCTACCAACTATTCAAACAGCAGACGGTTATTAATTAGAAAATTATTAAATGTCTATAAAACTATCAATTGTTTATTTTAAATGTAAATACGCACGATTTCTTTATACATTCATGAATGTAAAAAAATACATAATAATATGTAAATTCAAGCAATATCAGTAAAATGTTGAGCTTAGCTGAGGAGTGTCATAGAATTTTGTAGAAGAAAGCTTTTGAATATGGCATTTTTTCATAAATTAGTGTTTTTTTTATTATTATTACCGGTGTAATATTTGCCCCTAAACAGAGATTATCTTCGATAGAGAGTGGCTGGCTTTACAACAACATACGAGTAATTTATCGAAACCCTCACTAGGCGTTGCATGAGTGCTAAAGTGCCATATCAACACAGCTACATTATGTCTATCCCATTCTTTTCATCTTCATAGATTATAGACAGGTGAACGGAGCTATAACCCTCAATGTGATTCATGCTAAGCCCGCAAATTTAGGAGTGAATTTATATAATAGTAAAATACTATATTTTAACATGCTCTTGCGACCCGCCCCTGCTTTGAATGGGTGTAAAAAAGTATTATAAACCTTCCGTAAAAAAATAACCAACTTACTATAAAAGCCGTATCAAAATCCTTTGCGTAGTTTAATAGGGGTTAACGGATAAATAGACAGACGCAGAAAGCTGCTTTATTTGTAAGTAAGATGAAGATAAAAGGTATTATAGAAATAGAGATATTATACTAAGTAGAGAAGATTATAATAATTTCTGTCTGAAACCGATTTATAATAAAAGGGAAAAGTTTTTCGCGACTTTTTGCTTATTCTGTAAAAAAATCGCACAGAGGCTAGTCCTCAAAATCAGTTTATTTACGGAAATATAGGTCTTATCGAATGGGAATTATACAATGTTTCTTTCGACAAAAAATACGTATTATTTTTAAAAAAATATATGTTTTTTTTTTACGCCCACTGGTCTAACCATGCCCTCAGACCTATATCCATACGCCAACCATGAACTAAAAACGTGTTCATTGACCTAGCCTCATAAAGGTGAGATATACTTTTTAAATGGAAATATTTATTCGCGCACCAAATAAGTACCAAATACATACTAAATTAACAGCATAAAAACCTAGTTGCTCATCAAATAGTTACAATATTGTTATTTTAATGTACCTACTTTTCAGTTTTTTTGCCGAGCCATCAATTACATTACAACTCTTTGAAAGTAACACCAAACAAGCATAACATTATAGATCCTGCCTCTACATACATGCTGAAAGTTATGTAGGTACATTTGAGACATTATTTTGGCAGTCTGCGTTAATTTGAATAACAATATTTTGACTTGAACTTGAACTTTGTGCACACAGGCAATAGGTATTAGGTATCTATTAAATACCTAAACCGATTTTTACAATAGGAAAAAAATATCAAGGAAACAAAACGTGCATTCTGATTGTACCTAGATAATCTCAAGATTCTCAAGCACAACCTAAATCTCAAAAAAACACTGCTAAACTTGTTGCTAGGTAGGTTCTGTTAGTATTTCTGATAACAATTTACATATTATACTTTCGAGAATATATTTTTAGAAACTTATGCAAAATATTTTAACAGTAACGGATTTTTTTTACTTTTTGAGAGCCAATTTCCGGCCATAAACATACGCAAAGATAGCCCAATCACAAATCAATCCTTCTACTCGAAGTACTTTACGTTCTTAAGTCTAACAATTTTGAGCTGACTCAACATTTTGATCCATATGACAGGTCACAATATTATTGAGATTTAAAAAAAACTTATCAAGATTTTCAACAATATCGGTAGAAACTGGACTAGAGTGTTATGATTATTAACTTAAATTACGGTCATCGGACTAGAACAAATATCTCATTGCAATAAAACCATGAGACTATCATCCATATATTCTATCTAACATTATAATGGCAAATAAATACTTAATACGTAACCAAATCTATGCGTCAATAGTAATAACTGATAAATTAATTAATATTCTAATACAATTTTCTTAGGGTTTAAATTAGCAGATCACACTTTGTTTGAACTATTAATTTGTATCTGATTCAATTACTTAAGAGGATAAGACATTCATTGCATCTGATACCTATCTACTTAGTTACATAGTAGAGCACTCTGAGATCTCATTAACGTCATACGTCTAAGACAGTTCAATTTAATAGATCTTCAATTCCTGCTTTGTAAAATATTAATTACAACATCATTCACCACTTTTTTGACACGAGAACCATAAACGAACTCAATGTGAGTGAACTCCATCGTGTTATTTATAACTATGAATCTCTGGACATTAGGTAGATGTTTCTTTAATCTTTGCACATTTTCCAGGGCACTAAACCAGTCATTTTCACTTGCGAATAAACTTACAGGCGCTGTGATGGCTGAAACGTTGTATCTTGGCGATTTTGAAGCCTTGTACACTCTTTCATTCATAGTAACTCCATAATCGAATCTCGCAAATCGTTTAGTGCGATAATTCTGCATGAAATGTACAAATCCTTTCGCTGAAGATCCAGCCGGTATATGACTGGCAATGACAGAAAACTTATCTGGTGATATGTTAGAAGAGTTTCTTATGCCAAAGTTTATTAAGTATTCTAAATCACAGACGAATTTTGTGGCGCTCCCTTGTTTGCAGCTTCTAGCATGAAACTGATTTCTTAATGGATTCCATCGATATACTTCGTGAAGTCCTACGGTGCCAGCTAGTGTGACAATAGAGTCCAAATTTTCTGTAATCAACTTTATGTACGGCAGTTTTATCTTATGCATCCATGCTACAGGTGCCAGTAGAATGGAATTTTCTATTTTCTCATTATATTCAGGTCTTGAAGAACACATAACCAAGAAAACTGTGGTCCCTTGCGAGAATCCGACGTAGGACAATTTTTTTCTTCCCGTAGCAGAAAGGATATAGTCCACACTGGCAGGTAAATCTTTCGTGCCGATTTCTTCAAAGCTGAAATCCCAGTAATCTTTACCGGACAAAGCTCTCGTGTGATCTTTACTGTACTTGTTGCCTCTAGCGTTAAACAGCCACACATCAAAGCCAGCTTGGGCTAGAAGAAATGCCAAGGACTCCTTTGGTCCTAACACCAACCACGAGTCAGAGCTGTCCGCGATCCCGTGCACTAAAATCACTGGTGGTCCATTCCTTGGTATCCGAAACAAATTCACTATGTAACCATCTTTCGTTATCACTGAATGCTTCTGTGGTGTCACTTCATATTTTTCGATTAACTGGTAGGAATCTAAATAAGCGTCAGGATGGACGTCGTTTGATTCGCCAAACTGTCCCTGACATTGAAAATTGAGATTTACGAGAAGCGCGACGCATAACACTTTCCAGTAGCGTTCCATGTCTGTTTTTGGTTGATGTTGAAATGTTACTGAACTTTATTCACCGGCATGTATTATACTAGTATGTGAGACGGTAGCAAGGCGAAGGTGAACATGAGTTTGTGAGACGGCGAATAAATGCAGAAGGTTAGAGATCTCTTCCGTCTTGCTAATACAAAAAAATGAAATTTAAGGCAGAAAAGTTTTGCCGGTAATTTCCTCAAGGAAGTGCTGACAAATCTGGTTTGTTCCCATATTTTTGCACCTCGCAGTTATTTAAGATTTTCTGAGCTTGCACATGTAGTGCCATTTAAATGTTTACTAATGGTGATGCAAATCTTTGTGACGAAACCTGCACATTTAGGAATACGTCTGTGGAATGATTGCCCGAACCCATATTCTAGAAATTATTAGGTACTATACTTGGCTAAAGGAAGTGGGCGATATGTAATCTTTTTGGCAGGTAAACACGCTAAAGTCTTCAATAGTCATACATAATAGATCAGACAAACATGTCCGTTCTATTTTTACCTATTGGTATTTGGAAAGTGCACCGGAAAGATTACCAAAATCTTATTAAAATTCTAATACTTTTTTGCACCTATGCCTAAATTTGGCCTTCTAAAGTGATTCGAATTTTGTAATCTAGATTTTTCCTGCTATTTCATGGTACGATCTTGAAAGGTTCCTAGCTACGGTTTTCGGCGATGGCCTAATCGGTTATTAATGTTGAATCCATAAAGCGTAAAATCATTGTGCAAGACGACATTGTGTATGTAACCTCCGTCCAAAGAATCCACATTCCATAAAGATCAATGATGGACACGGTAGCGTGATTTTGGACATGAGAAAATAGCGTACCAAATTAGTACCTGCTTATACACAACATACATAGCCCGTTACAGTTGTTTATACTTGGAATTATTTATTGTTTTGTACCGGAAGTGATGAGAATAGAAACCTAACAATTTGACAACATTTTAGCATCCTAAGGCATTGATAATTACGATTTAAAAATCATATTTCTAGGAAGCTCATTCCTTCCTACTTAGGCCTTAACTTCCTGCTTGATACCTGCCTACGTCGGTATAAGGTATTTAATTCAATGTTAACCACCTAGGCACTGCCTTGTAGCTGGGGGTAATGACCGGCGAGTTGAACTCGCTTGGTCAAGTATCGCGACATCCGTCCTTAGCTGTTGCACCTCACGTCGAGCTAAGCTACGTAAAAAGTTGTCCACGATGGTCCTATCATGATGATGAACCAATGATGTGTAGACCTATAAAACGCAGAAGCTACACCCCAAGTCATTAGTCTTTGAATTTCGTTGGAGGAAAGCCTTTTTGCTTAAGAGTTCCCTGTACAAGCGTGGGAACTAGCGGTAATGGCCAAGCGCGTGAAACACTGTTTCACCCAGAGCGAGACGGGGCGCGGGAAAAGTGAGAGGCAATGCGGCAGTATGTACGTGTGTTCGTGTCCTTTCGCGAGTATGTAGTTGTAATGTAATAGATCTATTTTCCCAATTTTTTTCGTACTTCAGCTGCCATTTCTACATTTTAGTAGCTATTTCAAAAATTGATTTTTTCTGACAAGTACAATACATTATTTATGTTCCCAAGGTAGTTAGACTCCAATAGAAAGTGTAATAATGTAAGTAAATAAGAGCGGAAATCATCGCTCTAATTTCTTTCAGGTATTTTTTTCATTTTAAATTATTTTGCAAACCTCCGTATTGGCCATCTACTGATATAAACCAAGTTTCACCGACCATGTATGGGAAAATGGTGCTCTAGCGCCCTCTTAAAAGGTAGCTATGGGAAAACGTATTTTTAACCCCCAACCCAAAAAGAGGGGTGTTATAAGTTAGACCGCTATGTGTGTGTGACTGTCTGCCTGTCTGTGGCACCATAGTAGCTTTTAAACGGGTGAACCGATTTAGATGCGGGTTTTTATGTATTTGAAAGCAGGTTTTCTAGCGAGTGTTCTTTGTTTTATCAAAATCTATTCAGCCGTATACGAGATTATGCTAATTTGAAGCTTAAATGTTGGGGCTACATTAATTTTATTATTTAGTACCTAGTTATACTTTATTGATCTATTAATAATTGTCGACCGATAACGGCACGTCACATCAAGTACACACGACAGCACGTCGACCCTTACACGCTAGCACTCTACTTGGTTACGTTACGAGCGACTTTACAACAAAAGTGTACACTTTGACGTGCTGTCGAGTGTACATAGTCAATAAAAAAATCTCTCTACATACATTTTTTGACCAACAACCATATTTTTTTTTTTTTATGAGCGTACTCAAGTAGAGTCAAAAACATTCTATCGGTCAAAATTAACGGTAATCAGTTTCTAAATGCAGCCGCATACAAACCGAGACCCTAGTTGGCTTGGTGGAATATTGCGTCTTGCTTGACCGAACACTTCGTCTTCGAGCCATTTCCGAGTCATTTCATTCGTCTCTGGTCTGGTTTTTTCATTCACTGGGTCTATACATTAAATAATCATATAACAACATCAAAACAAAACAGAGCCGTCACAAACAAAACACTCCGGGACCTCAGAAAGTGACGTTTTTTGTTTGAAAATAATAACACTTATGTCGCGCGTCAAAAGAGTCAAGCGGTTGGTCAGGATGACACCGGGGATGTATAATAGCGAAACTATGTCATCATCAGTCATTGGTTGAGTCCACAGTCATGTGGCGTACTAAGGTACCGAGTAGCTCAACTGGAGGGGGGGACCAATAATTGTTTACACTTTGATCTACCTCTACAAGGGTGGTATTCTAGAACGCTACTTAAACTCTGTTTAAACTCAGTTCAAACTAGAACGCTCCTTGAACTCTGTTTAAGCTCAGTTTAAGTAGAGTGTAGTAGTGTCAACTGTCGATAAAACAGTGCATGTTTTGATTTGAATATCCCTCCCTTCATATCAAAACATGCACTGTTTTATCGACAGTCTGAACTCTGTTTAAGGCGCTGTACATAGTGAATAGCCCGCGCGCCAAGAAAAATGCACAAAAACGATTCCTGTATCAAATACACAAAAAAGAACGAAAATGTTCCCATATCAAACCCTAGAATTAGGTGAGAGCTATCTAAAACAGCCAGTTTTGTGTTGATACCCATAACAGATTGCAAGATATATTGTTTGAAAAAAAGTGCGCCGCCTATTTTTTTTCATCAAAAATATCTTCAAAACGTTTATGAATGTCTTCACGAAACTGGCTGTTTTAGATAGGTCTCACCTAATTCTAGGGTTTGATATGTGAAAATTTTCGATTTTTTTAGTGTATTTGATACAGGACTCGATTTTGTGCATTTTTCTTGGCGCGCGGGCTATTCACTATGTACAGCGCCTTAAACTGAGTTTAAGTAGCGTTCTAGAATACCACCCTAAATAAACTAGCAGCGGTATATCGGGCCCTCTAAGCTCTATAAATTGTTATGACCGTTCACGCTAGCCATCTAGTAGGGCACTGTGTTTCGTTCACAGGCTCTAAGATGACTACAGTGAAGTCTGCTTTTGTCTCCGCTATGGCGGCCATTTTAGGCCTGCTGTAATTCAATTACTTTGGATGAATTGATAATTGGACTTGCCAATTGCAATTAGTAATTTGTAATTGCAATTACTTTTTTCCCAACACTGCTACAGGAGCAGCTGCCCGCTCTGCACTACCCTGAGTGCGCCCCTGCCTAAACTAAAGACCAATAATAATACACCCTATGATGTTTGTAAACAGCGGTTATTGGATCCTCTAGGGAAGCGATGCGGTGCCGTCTTGTCTCATTCGAAACACCAGCCCTACTAGGTCTCTATTGAGGATGCTCTATTGTCTTAAGGCAGCCGGGCCACAATAGACGTCAAATCGGCTGCTCCAAGGGAGGGAATCAAGTGATCAGATCCTGCACCGGCAGTGCGGAACACATCGGTAAGTAGCCAGCCACGTTCAATGGCATTGTCTTGTCTATCTTTAGAATTCTCTAGCTAGAAGAGGTACTACAGGGTGCACTCTAAGTCGATAGCGGAACTTTAAGTAGGCTATCTACTGATCAATACAAACAACTTGTACTAGGTGGCGAAAAAAAAGGAGTGAAAAAAATATCAGCTGTTCCATATAAAAGGTCGACTCAGTACTGCGCCAAATGTATGAAACAGCTGATATTTTTTTCGCTCCATTTTTGTCGCCACCTAGTACCTACAAGTGGTTTGTATTGATCAGTAGACAGCCTACTTAAAGTTTCGCTGTCGACTTAGAGTGCACCTTGTATAATGTTAGTGAAATGTTACCATGCGGTAGTCACCGTTCTCATCTAGTTTACTACACTTGGTTATCATTATCATGCTCTCTAACATAAAAGGGTGAACAGCTACTCGATAGGGGGGACGGAGCAACCGACATGAAGGTGAGACAATTTTTGTATTTCCTAAAGCACTAACCCGTGCTAGGAAATATTATAAAGATTTTAATAAAGTTACAAAATTCGCTACTTGAACCCACAACCTCTTGCATACCGTGCAGTTGAGCTCAAAGAGAATATAACACTACGTTTAGTTGAGCTACCGATTCAAGTAACTGTCAATGCGAATTATTTGTCTTATAACCAGTGTCATTAAAGAAAACATTCAGGATGAACTTCAAAACACAGGCCCTTTCGCTATAATTAATACAGTCAAAGCGAGACAACGCTAGGTTTTTAACTCCGTCCTAAATGTTTTGTTTTTTGACAGATATTCAGAATAATGAAAACTTCTGTTTCGCAAAAGTTGCTTAGTTTAGCTACAAAATTGAAAAAAAACTGTGAAAAATGTGCACTTTCCACCACCTACTTCCATTTAACCTTGATCTTGTTATTTCGGGCTAGTCGACTTTAATTTATTAAAACATATCCCTGGCATTGCGAGTGCTCATTTCGCACATCTAAAAGATGTAAAGTTATGTGTCCATGAGTGCAGTCCACTCAGTACCAAATTCCAACTAATACTGCCAATATTTTTGATAAGCGACAGTGGTGAAATGCACGCCAGCTCCTTGCGAGAAAGTGTGAAGGTAAGTAACAGAATTTATAAGCGACGTTGTCGCTCCGGGACGTCAATTTTCTAAAGCTGGGGTCTCATGTACAGGCGACGAGCGATCAGGCCCTTTCCAACTTATAAAGATTTTTTTTTCCTTTCTATCTTCTTTTTGTTGTGCCTCTCCACTTTGTCAAAAGAAATAAGTCTTTAATCCTGGCTACATCCGACTGGTTCTTTAATCTTTTTGAGTCAGAACTCTTTTTCTTCTACTAATCCCTTGTAGGGTGCACGACAGCACGTGAGAGTGTACACTTTTATCGTAAAGTCGCCCGTAACGTAACCGAGTAGAGTGCTAGCGTGTAAGGGTCGACGTGCTGCCTTGTGTACACTGAGCTGAGAGTTTCCCACCCATCTAGGACCAATCTACCCGTGAACTGTAACTTTGTCAAAATTTCGGGGGCTCATTACCTAATTAAGCCCGTTTTGCATACAGCAAAGTCTAAAAAAATTCAATAACATTCCGTTTTTCTTAAAACAATGTCTTAAATTTAAAGACACCGCTCGACCGCAGAACTCGTGGCCAGCTTGCAAAGGGTGGACGATCCGCACCGCTTCGCTTGCTCCTAAAAGCTACTAAAAGCACTCCATAAAAGCAATAATTAAATTTCCGTAACGCAATTTAGTAAGGCAATGCCGCTCTGCTCTAGTATCCCTCTACCTACGCTGAACTGAACTATGGTGCCACACGCTCTACCTTTATAATGTAATTCGTCTGTGTGCTTGAGAAATTAATGTCCTTATAGAATTTGCATGGAAATAACTTTGCCATGTGTGTAGTAACTTAACTATTATTGCCTGAGAGATTATTTCTAATGGAATCAAGTCTCGCTTGACTAGATTCACACTCCACACTCGACAGGCTGCGCAGAGAGGATTGGTTATAATAATATAGAGTGTGTAGGTGCCAATAAAACCGGGTAGGTATGTAGGTACCTGAAACAATAATATTTTACCTAACTGATTTTCTCTGGTGTACCTATTAGAGCAACCGCTTGCTGAAATTATGGAACCAAGACGACATACTACTAACTAAACTTTATCTAGAGTCCGTTTTGTTTTTATCGAAGACTTTCATTGCGTTTTTTTTTAAATCACTTATTATTAATATACTCCACCTTACCCCGATTATATTCGCTTAAAAAAACCCAATCCGTAAAAGTTGAAGAAATTAGGGTAGGTCCTGCATAACCCGCTCGCCGTACCAACTTGTTTTACGTACTACCACGAATCCACGACAGCACGTCATAGTGACCTACACTTTTGTTGTAAAGTCGCCCTTAACGTAACCAAGTAGAGTGCTACCGTGTAAGAGTCGACGTGCTGTTATAAGTAACGTAGGTATCGAGCGAGTGTAAGGCCTTGATGAGATACGAGTTCTAAGTTTCTAAATTCTAAGTTTTATGAGGAATGTTTTTTTTGCAATATTGGAATTTTTAAAACAACTTTGTACAGTCTGTAGTCCTCCCTCTGTAATGTTTTCAGGTTTCAAACTCTACAAAACTCTACCAAAACCACGCAGCTTCGTAAACGCTCGCTAAACGTCAATCGAACGTTTCCCTGCACCGAACTCCGCAAACGCGCTCATAACGTCACTGTCAAAAAACTTCGCTGTTTATTTTCATGAAGTTCTACGTTCGACGATAAAAGATAGATAACACAGAAACGAACGATGAAACTATCTGTACGCAAGGCCGTTCATTCAAAGCAAGTAAGTAGCAATTTACTTAATGGTTTCGTCATTACTACAGCTACAGCCGCCTGTTCGATCAGTACGTCCTCGTAAGCGGCCGACCGAGTTTGGATTGTACTTACACAGTGTTTTTAGTTGTATTCGTCCTGTATTAGTCCTGTATTATAGATTCGCCGATGCCTGTGAGAATACCAAGACAAGATGACGACTTTAAGCGCCGTGATGGGAAGCGCCTCAGTGCAAAAGATTCGCGAAGAGTTCAACCGTTTGGGAGGTTAGTAAATATTTATTTTAACATGTCGCGGTGTGTGAAACTTGCGTAGTGCTTAGCTGTGCAATTGAGACTCTATCATTCAACTTTGGCCTTTAAATCAAGGGCAATTGGAGATGTGCGACGGTGGATTCGACTTTGCTTGTAAATATTTTGGAAAGGCTAAAATTACGGAAAGGCCTTCTTCTCGAGAGAGAGAGATAGAGAAAAAGGGGGAGAGAGAGAACGATGTATCATCCTAATCTACCGTGCATCCGTGCATACTGCAGTTTGACAATAATAATATTATGAAATATTTGTGACAATATCTTGCAGTGTACTTACTTTATAAATTATGCCATAAGGATAATTTTCGCTTCTTATCACAGAAATGAGTGTGCAGTTTTTGTAGCACTGTTACAAAATAATTTTAAGAAACTTGCAACTTATTGACTTGGTGTGCGGACTTGGTGGGACTTGGTAATCCTAAAACTGTTTACTTTGAAAGCAATAGTTTTAGACCGTTTCATGAAAGAATTCCCTTGAGCAGAACAAAATTAGTCCCACTCTAAACTCTAGTTATTTGAGTGAGTTTGTTTGTACTCCCATACTAAAGCAGTCTTTAATCACAAAATAACCAGTTATTCATCAACAAATTACTCAATTATGTATAATCAAATAGTTGTGTGTTACACAACACTTGTTCAAACAATTAATTTCATTACCAACTGAAATAAATTACTTTATAACTTGTTTATATTTTTCTATTCGCAAGGTTAACCAATTGGTATTACTTCGGCTCATAGACGCCCTGAGGGTACTGGATAATTTTTTACGCCAATGAAGCGGTTAAGAAGCAATTTATTCCTTATTATTATTATAGTACGCGCGAAAAAAAAATTCACTTCTCCATACAAAATATGGTGTCGATTGGCGATAGCCGTTTGTATTGGGAAGTGTTTTTTTTTTTCGCTCGTTTTGAAGTAAAATTTTGGAATTTGGCTCAGAATCACGAGTGCAACTAAATACCTTTGGCTTTAAAACCACTAAAATTCCACGTTGTATATTTAACCAGGCCTTTGTTTAATTTCCAGACCGATGCTACCTAGAGAATGCCGGAGCCAACTTATACCCAAAATGCTTGATCCAAGATGTGACGGAAGACTTGACATCCCACGTCTACATGAACCCTCACACCGACCAGTACACAAGAGATTGCATCGAACAAATTAGAGTGCAAGTCCTTAAACATTTCAACACTGACTCCTCGGAATACTCTGTAGTCTTCACATCAGGAACTACCCAAGCTTTGAAACTAATTGTTGAATCGTTCGGATTCCACTCAACTAGTAGCAAGAACAAAAACTGCGGAGAATGTGGCTGTTTTGTTTACTTGAGAGACAATCACACTTCAGCCGTGGGACTCAGAGAAATTGCTGCAGATAAAAATGCCAATGTCGTCCACATAGCACATCAAGATTTCCTAAGTATTGTGAACGGAGAGGCCGCAACCAATGTGTGCAAAGAGAAATATGATAATGAAGGAAACACACTATTTGTATACCCAGCTGAAAGTAACTTCAACGGTTTCAAGTATCCTTTGAGTTGCATAGAGAATATAAAAGATGGGTGCCTGAATAGCTATATAAAAAAAATCCTTTGCGAAGTGAATAGGAACTGGTATGTCCTACTAGATGCTGCCTCTTATGTACCGACAAACAAATTCGACTTGTCGGTTACGCAACCAGATTTTGTTTGCATGTCGTTTTACAAAATGTTTGGTTACCCGACTGGCCTCGGAGCAGTGTTGATCAAGAACTCAAGTGCTCATGTCTTGAACCAGAAGAGCTATTTCGGTGGGGGCACTGTAGATGTTGTACTTAGCAGCGAAGATTATCATGTCAGACGAAATAATCTATATGAAAGGTAATTAATTTTAAACTCACCATTTTGATTTTACATGCCCTGCAAAGCCTGTAATATGAAACTTGTACGATAAAGGATGTTTTCGTTGAGTACAAAAAGCACTTTTACGCTGTCTCGACCAAATACCACTCTCTCTGCTCTGCAATGAAAACATGTTTTTTCTCTAAACTTTGTTTTATCAAAAAACAACTGCCTTACGCACTTTTAGACTGATTATTGTATCACTAAGGCATATACGTAATTAGATTACAAAATGTAGTGTACATAGTGGGTGAAGCGACCACTCAGAAACTGCAGTACATGGGACATTGAACGAAGATAGCGCAGCGGGAAATGCACAATTTTCACAGTTTTTCAATTTTGTATAGCTAAATTGAGATATATTTGTTCAGCGATTTTTGTTTCACGACAATAGAAACAGTATTATTTTCTTTATTCTAAACAACAATGAAAAGAACACCACTTTATTGACGTGAAACGAAAATTGCGGAACATAAATATCTCAGTTTAGCTACAAAACTGAAACTGTAACTGTCTGTATAATTTATGTGTGGTTTTTAAATAAATACTTTCTATCTTATCTTATCTTAAAATTGAGAAAGCTGTAAATTTGGACTTTCTTGATATTGTATGGTCTCTTACTGAAACATGATAATGATATTTAATTATCTTATTTGCAGTTTAGAAGATGGCACAGTTCCTTTCTTATCTATTCTCGCCCTGAAGCACGCTTTCAATGCCCTGCACAAATTAATTCCAAGATTGATAAAAAACGACGTGATGGCAACAATCAACTACCATACATTCTATTTGGCCAAAGACTTCTACGATCAGCTGAAAGGACTTTACCATAGGAATGGTAAAAGAGCTGCAGACCTGTATATGGATTCGGATTTCAATGACATTGAGAAGCAAGGTTCAATGGTGACATTCAACATATTGAGGGACGATGGTACCTTCATTGGATATGCAGAAGTAAGTTGGCACAAGAATAACTAGTGGTTCGCTCCGAACTATGAACTCGCGACCCCGGTTACAGATGTGTAACTTTGCTTACGCCATTCGCGCAGGCGCGCGCGCGCTTTGCATATATAAACTATACATCCCCATACCTCGGCAACCCCTCGACCGATTTGGCTCATGTTCGAACTTAAAAATTCTTTTAATTTCGTTTACCCGCCTACCAAATTTCATAACGATCCGACCAAATTTAATCAAGTTATCGTCGAACGAACATTCATACATACATACAAACATACATAGGTACACACATACAAACGCCGGATTGTTCCAGTATACTCGGAGAGCTTCGCTCGCTCGTTCAATTAACACAAAAAAAAAACGACTTCACTGGTGAAAAGGTAAGTACTGTTATTAAGCTCTGCACTGATTCAGAGTTATTTGCTGCTGAGGAGTTCCGTTCTTCATATCCGAAGTTTTTCATCAGATCTTCACCATTGTTTTATGGCACCACACACGGAAAGCATACCCTTTCAAACAAAAAAGAATTGTCCAAATCGGTGAACGTTTAAAAAAAGTTCCGAGGTAAACACAAATTAGTATGTGACACGAAATTCATCCATGCACATATTACACAAGTTTCGATGTATGTATTGTGTAATATCTGGATGGATGAATTTCGTGTTAGATATTTTTTGGAAACGAATCTTACCTACAGATATTATGAAACATTCGCCAATGGACAAGCGTGGCGAAGCTCTATCAGTCTCAGAGAACGCCTCTGTTCCTAATTAGGTAGGGCTTGCAATAGAAAGGTATGATCTTCTTCTCCTTCAAAGCCACCCAATGCTGCTTCCATTGCACTCCATATTTTTATGGTCTTGGGCTTTTTTCATTCATTCTTTTCCTGCCACTTTAACCAGGGGCCTTAGCCTGTAACGCAATGGTGCCAAAATGGGCTCCCGGTTGACGGTTTCAATTACGATTTATTAATGCTGTCGGTCCAGTGTCGTTCCTTTTAATATTTTTGTAGTACAGCAAAGAATATTATGAGTCTGATTCTAGAGGATTAGTTCGCTGGTTGTAGGAGAACAACGAAAAAATCCCGGTTTTGTCCTTCTACCTGGGACGCCATTGATACGCCATTGTGTTACAGGCTAAGGCCCCAGATAATAGTAAAAATGTATTAATGATCTGCTTCCTTTCAGTTCCAACACATGGCAAACCTCTTCAACATTGACGTAAGAACCGGATGCTTCTGCAACCCTGGCGCTTGCCAACGCCACCTAAAGGCGACCAACGAAGAAATCGTCGAGATGTACAAAGCTGGCCACAAATGCGGCGACGAAATCGACCTTATCGACGGTCGACCGACAGGGGCCGTAAGGGTCTCTTTCGCTTACTACAACACTTTCGAAGACGTCGACAAAATCATCCAACTTATACACCGGTGCTTCCTGAAAACTACGTTCGTAAAACGAGAAAGAACCATGCGTAGTCATACCAACCAAGTCAAAGTGATTATCGAACCTGAACCGAGACATTCTGCGTTGAATGGAATAAAAGAAAAGGATTACTACAAGAGCGTAGAAGTTTTCGCAAATACAAGTGTCTACGCACCACGAATGGTGTTGGAGGAAATTGCTATTTACCCCATTAAGTCATGTGGCGCATTCAAGATCAGCACAGCCTGGATTATAGGCAGAAAAGGCTTCCAGTACGACAGGGAATGGATGATCGTCAACGATAAAGGCGTTTGTCTCACGCAGAAGAACAATACGAGGATGTGCATGATACAGCCGAAAATTGATTTGAAGAAAAATGTTATGGTGCTGTATTTCCAAGGTAGGTCGCGCAAAGTAACTTTTGTCTTGCCGTAGAGATATCCCATGAAAGGATAGACGAAAGCCTACGCCTGCCATGTCTTACCCTTGGCCCTTGTTAATAATAATCGGTAAGCCATGTCAGAGGCCCTTTAGGCGGCCTAAAACCCCAGAAGTGGCGTTTTCATGCCTACATACAACGTGTTACAATACATCCTAACTCTTTTTACAGAGTGTAACCTACTGGTCAATATGATATCAATTCTGTAAAAAAAAGTTGAAAAAAACAATTTTTATTTTATAACCTCAAAATTGATTTTTTTTATAACTTTTTTGTCTTTGGTATTAGCTCAAATTTAAAAATATGTATGTATGCGTATGTGCATTTGCATAGGTTCGAGTTGTTAAAACATTGTGAAAGTCAATGTTAACAATATTTAAAAAATACTTTTCTCCCGCCACAGCGTTCATATTTTATTAATTTAAAAATCAACGGAACGTCATACAGCTAAAAAAATATTTAGGTTGTGATCCCTATCACCGGGTGCTACTACCCTGTAAAAAGAGTTAGTATCTTTTGTAACACCTTGTATAATTATAGTCCGTAGACTTCGTTATTGTCTCACATTTTTTTTCATATTCCAGACAAGAGGCCAATAACAGTGCCTCTAGAAACAGAAGCGCATCACAAAGTCGAAGTGCAAGTGTGCAAAAGCAAAGTGTGCTCAGACATTATTACAGGCGACGATTGCGGTGACGAGGTAGCCGACTGGATCTCAGAGGCCTTAGAAGTCTCGTATTTAAGACTACTGAGGCAAAGCAGTGATGACAGGAGAGCCTTAAAATCATCGGAGAGGGAGAAGAAAATGCTGTCGCTTAGCAACAAGGCCCAGTTTCTTCTCATAAACAAAGCAACGGTCCGATGGCTCGCTAAAAAGATCGAAGACGAATCCTTTACAGATACGATCGAGGAGTTGACCGATAGGTTCAGAGGGAATTTGATTATAGACACTGATGATGAGCTGGCTGAGAAGGACTGGCATAGAGTCGTGCTCGGAAGACACGAGTTCAAGGTAATTTTGTCGTAAAACCATCTTTATTATGTCCATAGCGAACCGTGTCCAAGGGCCTGAGTCTGTTACGCAATGGAGCTTCGATAGGCTCAGTTTATTGATGCTGTCTGTCCTTTTAATGTTCTTCTAGTAGCAGTGGCGTACCGTGGGCAAATGGCGCCTAGGGCAAGCATCGTAATTGCGCCCCTTCGTATATCTTTTTTCAGTGGCGATGCAAGACTAAAATGGGACATTAACTATTCTGCTTCTAGTTATTTAAAAAATCGCACGCCGCGCGAAATACTACAACTGATCAGCCTTAAACGCGCGCGTAGCGCGCCCGAGATTTCACCGATTTTACCCATTTTGTAAGCCGCGATATAGAGCAAATTACTATCCTTGGACGAGATCTATTTTCATTACAAATATGCGTGCAGCGTGCCTGAAACTTTACCGATTTTAGCCTTAAATTATGGGGTCGAAATTACCACCGTTCGTTAATAGGACAAACGCACGCAGCACGAACAAAATTCAACAATTTTACCTTTTATCTTCATTGTGCGCAGAGCGCCCGAAAATTCACCGGTTTTACTTTTGAAAATCTTAATTTATGACACTTTTGTAATGATGACGAATGCGCGGCAAGTTTTCTTTACAACGCGCCCAAAAATGTATCTTTTTTACTCTGTAAATATCATAAAGATTTTTTTTGTATGTAAACAGAATGACCGCGTGCAGCGCTCACGATAATTCAACGAATAATTCAACCTTTGAATTTTATTGTTCGTATTCGTGGAACAAAACGCGCAAAAAACGGCTTGTAAGAAGACATGTAAGAAGTCAAGTTAGTTAGGAGAAATCTAGACATTTCTAATATGTTTTCGACAATTTGGGATTTAATTTTAGAAGAACATATTTCTTAAGTAGGTACCTAAATTACATCTTCTCTAACGTCACATACACTATTTACAGTACCATGACTGACTCGTCTGATGATTTGAAGTAAATTGTTAGATTAGGTATTTTGAATTTACGAGTTGCTGTTTTGCGCCCCCCTTAAAGTGGCGCCCAGGGCACGTGCCCTGCCTGCCCAACCCTAGTTACGCCACTGTCTAGTAGGTACAGCAAAGAATATTCTGATTCTATTCCTAGAGGATTAGTTCGCTGGTTGTTGAAAAAAACCGAGGAAAACCCGGTTTTATCCTTCTACTGGGAACCTATCGACACGCCATAACATTGAGTTACAGACTCAAGCCCCAGTATTTGTGTAGACTGTAGGTAATCAGCTCCTAACTGTCCGTTTCCGGTCAAGCCTCGAGGCCATATTATAAACTGAAATCCTGCTATATCGGTAACGATTTCAATGCAGTTTGTAGAAAATGTTTAGACTTAAACTTTCGTAAGTACCTACTGGGTATTTTGTGTTTAGTAAATGGTTAAACTTACTTGGTTCTCATTCAGATACAGTTGTTTTTATCTCACGAAGGCGTATCAGCCATAGACGCGCGCGCTTGTGTGCGTAACTAAAAAATTCGAAATTCAAAGGCACACACGCAAAGACAATGTGCATGTACATTTACACACACAAGTATCATCCGCCTTCGTGAGATAAAACATCTGTACCTTAATCCATGATTAAGGTCTCCGAACGAGAATCGAAACTAGTCGGCTACAGCGACATAAATACAAGTAAGTTTAACCGTTTACTAAACACGAGATAATGTTTTATTTTCCAAGTTTATATAGAGTTTATATTCTATGGCGCCAACCCGTAGGTTCGGTCGCCCAGGTACTTTTATAAACAGCACGGACTAAACCAAAATAAAATAAATAAAATTTAGAAATACAAACGTTAAAATATTGAAACGCCAAGGTCCCCAAGAATAGTTAAACACCAATTAAACCAAGAACCTCTCAATTCCAGGTCGAAGGTCAATGTTCGCGCTGCCAAATGGTGTGCATAGACCAGCAGACCGGCGAAAAGACCGTCGAGCCCCTAAGGACGATCGCACAACAGTTCGCTGGCAAGCTACGGTTCGGCATCTACCTTAGCTACGTTGGACCGGCGGACTCGAATAAGGCACCGTTTCTTCACGTCCCTTCTGAAGTGAAGCCGATTTTCAGCGACGATAATATTAGCAGGTGACTGTTCTGTTGAGTCCAGCTAGTGCACAAAGTTAGGGTGTACGATAGCAACGTGGCGGGAAATTCAAAAATTTTACAGTTTTTTAACTTTTGGAGCTAAACTGAGCTATTTTTGTTCAGAGATTTTTCGTTCGCGGCAATAAAACAGTATTCTTTTTATTCTTTCAGTAGGTCTACGACAAGTTTTTTGGGCAGTGCCGCTGCTTCGTAGGCCAGAACACATAATCGGCTGAATTATTGTTGTCCTTTTGTTTACAATAATGAAAATAATACTATATTATTGCCGCGAACGAAAAATCGCTGAACAAAAATAGCTCAGTTTGGCTACAAAATGTAAAAAACTGTGAAAATTTTGAATTTTACGCCCTATCTTTCCACCTTAAGATAAAAGTTTTATCTCACTATCGGGTAGCGGCATCTCGCTTTACGCAGGTCATTTTCATCAGAGAAATTATTACCTAATTTTGGTAGCACTTTTTATTTGTGGGTTTTCAAAGACAATTATACAGTTACGTGTTGATTACTCCACTACGGTTAACTGTACACAGTAAGAACATCAACTTTGCTAATAAACATAAATAAAAAGTGCCACCAAAATTAGGTAATAATTTCTCTGATAAAAATGTGCGAAATAAATCAATATGGCCCTAGCCCAGGGGTCGGCAACCTGCGGCTGGCGAGCCTCATGCGGCTCTTTCGATGAAAGTTGCGGCTCTTCAGTTCCATATACGCGTGCATTTTTCCTGTCTGTAAGAGATCTCGAAGTCATCACGTAATTAATAGCATTTTTGTGCAAATCAAACCCTAGTGGTTTTTTTTTTGGTGGCTCTTCAAAACTGGGATATTTTGTAAATTGTACATTTTGGCTCTTTCGTCTAAAAAGGTTGCCGACCCCTGCCGATAATGGGATAAAACTTTTATATTGACGTTGTGCTCACCTACCTGGTTGAACACAGGCGTATTGTAGTGTTTTTGCCTGAGTGGTGGAGGCGAAAACGAGACATCACTGTGTCGGTAGTCTAGGGTAGAAACAAGGGTCTTGCGCAAAGACGCGCCTATGTAGGAGCCTAATCCCAAAAACGCGGCCTGAGGCTGAGGTTACTTAAGACAGCGATTTGCGATGCGACAGTAAGAGCGAAATAATAGTTATTTGTTATGCAAGGATGCAAAATTATTGTTTGCAGCGAGTGCTTGAATTGAACATCGAGCTAGCGAAGGTGCCACAAGCGTAGCGAGTGGTTCAAAAAAGAAACCTAAGCGTAGCGAGGTATTCAGAATCACGACACGATAGTAATATTGCATCCGTGTGAAATTCACAACTTTTCAACTTACAGAGCGAGGAAATGTTTATGAAAACTAGCGATTTTGGCGATCAATATAGGCGTAATGTAATCGTGTAATTTTGTTTGTAGCCTCTATTAGCCTTAGACTCCTATTATAAAGGCGCGTTTTAGCGTTGACCTGAAGATTCCTGGCTTATCAAAAGAATGAGTTAGACACCGAACTAAACCCCTCATACGAATCTATGGTTTATAACTATCTATCCTACTTTAGGTCGATCAACATTATGAGATAGAGATAGATATACCTAGTTATAAAAATACGTACGGCCTAACTAATTCTTGTGCTGAGCCAGCTGTGTGGAAGCTGAATTTTTGTTGCTATATTCTACTGTAATGGCACTATGTGTGTATGTGTACTGGTAGCAACGGAAAATAAAGATCAGCTTTTCATACTAAGTAACAAAATATCTAATTCGGAGGTGCAAAACTTGTCTTGATCTGAAAGCAATTTAGTAATAGAATTTATGTTGTGTCTTACTTATATAACTTTACTGTGATAAGTCGTACCGAATTATATCTACCTGAATAAAATATTAATATATAAGAGTTTTCTGCTTCGTAACATTGCGTGATAGAAAAATAATAAATCCTGCTAAAACTATACTGAAGGATTTAATAAGTTTTCTACTTCGTAATTTAACATTGCGTGATAGATAAATAATGAATCCTGCCAAAACTATACTGAAGGATTTATGGGTCCAAAAAAACTGAAAGTAATAATATTTATACAGCCAGCTATAAGCTAGGATCCCGGTTATGCCGCGCCCTATAAGAGCTATCAAGAGGTATCCTAGCCAAGCATAGGCTTAGGCTAAATTATTAGATTCGATTTTAAATTATAAGATTAGATTTTATTTAGTTATGTGTTGTGAAGTGTATTTGTTTAATATTTTTTATTGTATCAAGGCTAGCAGATAGCGAGTCCCTTGCCATTTCTCGTTGATCGTTGATATACTCTAAGTAGCTACGAAAAATGTGTTTATAGTTAAGATTGTCAATACAAACATGTCGATATGTAACCTGGCCTACGAAATCGGTGCAATTAGCATGTAGGACCATAATTATCGAGCTCTAGTACGCGATGCATGATATCTCTCGATTTAAGTACTTATATGAATCAATTTAAAAGCTCGATATTGTCGAGCGATAGGAAATCGTGCTAGATGTGCACAGTGTGAGTAGGTTAAAGGATCTTTTTGACCGCGACAGTGCTATAAACGACCGTCTGCACAGTTTAATGGCTGAGTGGCTACCATAATTTGAACATTATTATGCCTTAACATAGAGTCCATAATCAATGAAAAAGAAAATGTTGATAGTCAAAGAGTTATAAAATGTTTAGAGAGAGCAATGCATCGCAGGCTATCTAGAAACTCTTGCTAACAAAGTTGGTTTATTATATTTATCGTTTAGTTTGCTTGCAATCGTAGAATTATATATCAATGTCAAAGATTTTGTAGGAAGAAATATTTGTTAAATAAATCTAAATACAGCAATATATTTGCAGGTGCGAGTCGAATGCCCAATGTCTAAGTATAAAAGGCCTTCCAATATTACAACATATCACAGCACTAAGAAAACAATATAATGCTCACAATAATTAAATTGTAAATGGGATTTATGCATATGAATCTACTATGCCTTAGTATGGTTGTTTGGATAGACTTTTCGGGCGCAACTAACATAATGCACAGGTGTTTTGGTAGGTTCCTGCCAACTACCTGTATTGCCCTATGAGTTGTCGTGACACAGTAGAGAGGCTTATGCTCCTTAGCCCTTTTTTATGGACTTGATAGATAGAATTAATAGAAATAATTTGTAACATATTTGATCACCACTTTGGCTTAGTGTATGATGTATCGAAATAACTGTCGTGCCTTGTGAGTTGTAAGTGCCCCAAAAAGTATGATTGTTAGTGCCTAAAAGTGTTGTTTTTAAATAAAATTTAGATTAATTTGAAAATCAACATCTATTTTTATTTAATTTACAATTAGATTAACATGACTACTTACTTACTTATTTTAATACTTATGAGATGACACAGTCAATTGGTTGCTGCTTCATAATTTGTTTAGGTTCAGCCCCTTTGGAGATGTCTTTAACCACTTGTGAAACCTCAGCATAGTCCGGTAAAGCCATGGTTTTTAGTTTTGAATAAATTAATGTATCATTCACTGCCACCTCGAAGGAACCTGTAATGGAAATTCAATTATTGGTTTTTAAATTAAAAGGTACAAGGAAAGAACATGACGTCTCATGACGTAATTTCACAGAAATAATGAACCGTGATATTGTTACGGACGGCGAGACGACCGCCGAACGGCGTAGATTACACTAGATCTTAGATAGAGATAGATTATACACATCGTCGTATGAGTAAAAGAGATAGACGAACCTTCCAGATAGTTCTCGTAGTATCGATATAATAGAGTGAGATAGAACTATGGTTAGAAAGGGACAGAGCTCTTTTCTGGAACGTTCGGGCGTATTCTAGTAGCTCTTTCGAGAGCTTTCGATAACATTCGAGTCCTTTCCGGAAGGTTCTAGATCGTTAAGGAACGTATGGAAAGTTGTCGAACCTTCTGGAAGGCTCCCGAAGGGGGTAGAATGTTGTGGAACTATCTCGAAGATAGGCGATAGTGTTAGACTAGGATATAAATAGTGTGCGAGAGAGATAGAGTTATGTTCGAGAACTTTCCCGCACCTACCGAGACGTTTTGTAGAGTTCTAGACTTTTCCATGCGCATAGCCCTCTAGTATGTTCTACGATGGATTGTTCCAGTTCGATCGAATAGCGATCGTATTACATGTGTACCTAAGACAAGTCAAGTATGTTCGAGAATAATCATGGAAAAGTCTAGAAGGCTAGTTTTAGTATAAATAGCGGGGCGCTCGGCCCCGACAGTCAGTCTTTAATTTCAAGTGAAGGAGTGAACAAGTAGAAGAGTAAACATCGGTCTTTGAGACTTATGTATTTAATTTCGTGTCATCGTCTATTGTTAATTACGAGTATAATTTAGTGTGAACCTTTGGGAAAAGTAATAAACCGAAAAGTCTGAAGAAGTCTACGTGTGTGTCTTTAAATACAGTCCACTACAGTTTGGTCATTCGGAGCCGGATCAGGAGACCGGATACAGTCAGGATCAGGATACAGTTTGGTGAATACTGCAACAGCTGGAATGGAACCAAGGACACCTCAAATGGAGGAACCAAGGATGAAGACCCGGAGTATGGGGAAGCAAGCTGGAGTTGCTAGAGCCGTCGAGACTGATGTTACGAGCGACAGTGGGAACGTGCCTGTCGTGCGATCGCGTGACGTCGCAGAGTCTGCGGTGACCCATCGACGGTCTACATCGATAGCTTCATCGTCGGACAGACGCTCCGTGCGCTCAGGCCGATCGTCTGCAAGCGCACGGACGAGGATCTGTCAGGCGGAGCTAGACGCTGAAACCAGGCTGGCAGAGATAAGGAACAAACAGATGGAAATTGAAGCTGAACTAAGGCGCAAGCAGCTTGATAACGAAGCTGCTCTGGTGAAAAAGCGCCTGGAGCTGAACCTCTCAGTGATCGAGGAGTCGGAGCAATATGAGGACGTCGAGCTCACCATCACAGAACGCGTGGATGACTGGGTCCAGCAGTCTGCGCCGACTCAAACTGAGACTTCTGCACGTGCCCTTCTAGCACGACGGGGGGAGCATGCTGCCATCGAGGATGAAACGTCGGAGGCTACGTTCCGAGGATTTGAACGTGAGCCTGCCATCGTTGACTTGCTCCACCGGGATGCCGATCGCATGCCTTTGGGAACGGGAGCTAAACGACGAGATCGGGCGGGCAACATTCCCGACTGCCAGTTCGAACCCCTGCCCCGCTCACGACCTGAACGGGGGGAGTCTTTGGCATACAATGCACGTGTGGAGCCAGCTTTGGAACGGAGGGAGCAAATCAGGGACCGCTTCCCTCACGCACCCCGCACAAGCGCGGAACCGGAAATGAAGGAAAGAAGATACGGCGATCAAGATCTGGAAGGCCGCCGTGATCATTCTCCATCCCCTGACCGGGGAAAGTATAGTCACACCCCAGACAGCATGGAACGGTTAGCGAATGCTATAGCGAAGTTAGCTCGCGACAGGCCGCCACCACGTCAAGCTCTGGAGCTGCCAATCTTTTCGGGCGCTCCGATCGAGTGGCTGCCGTTTAAAGCCGCCATGCGGGAGACGACTGTTTTGTACCACATACCACCGGCGGAAAATATGGCACGGCTTCGCAACTGTCTACGAGGCGAAGCCAAGGAAGCAGTATCAGCGCTACTCTATACTGCAGCCAGTCCAGAGGAAGTTATGGAAACGTTGGAGCAGATGTTTGGAAGACCAGAAACGATCATCGAACAAGCTCTTCAGGACATTAAGTGTCTGCCCAGACCGGAAGTCGCGGCACCGGAAATAAATGCCTTTGCTGTCAAAGTGAAGAATATTGTCAGCATACTGAAGAACTTGGACCACAGCGGCCACATACACAATCCTATGTTGGTGCGAGAGATCGTCGAGAAATTGAGCCCAGAAACGAAGATACGGTGGGCAGAGTATGCTTTCACCCACAAGCAACGTTCGGAACCGCAGTTGGTAACCTTGTCGGAGTTTCTTATGAGAGAAGCAAATATGACCGTCTGTTACATCCGAGCTCCAATACATGCGCACTTCCCGTCGGCATCTGGACGCAAAGATGTAAGATCTGCATCAGAAGTGACTTTGCCGCCAAAGCTACGGTACAAAGAGGAGACTGTGCTGGCTACGATCAATGAGTACCGCCAGCGATGTTTTTGTTGTGGAGGGGACCACAATCTACCCAAGTGCAGGAAGTTTGACCGATTGAGTGTCAACGCACGTTGGGAATTTGTGAAATGCACTAATGTCTGCTTCAAGTGCATTAACAGTCGACACAAACGGATTGACTGCGAGGCCAAATCGTGCAACGTTGGAGGTTGCACGAGGCCACACCACCCACTGCTGCATGTGGAACCAACGACGACTACATCGGAGGCAACGGCGCCTGCGACTGGAGGCAGTGCTGCCGCCGCTCCGGAGAATGTAGCAGTGCTATCTGCTGGGCTGGTGAACGAAGCCAAGCAGAAAGTTATGTTGAAAGCTTGTCCTGTAACAATCAGCGGCCCATCAGGAAAAGTGAGCACCTTCGCATTGTTGGACGAAGGGTCAACGTTGTCGCTCATTGATGAGGAGCTCGCTCAGAAGATTGGTGCAACAGGACCCGCTGCGCCATTGCGCATACGTGGTGTTAATGTTTCGAAAGACCACCACAGCCAAAAGGTTCGATTGGGAATACAAGGCCAAGCAGAGGATAGCCAGTATGAGCTGAACGCGTATACGGTCAAGGACTTAGTGCTAAGTCAGCAAACGGTGCCAAGAGAAGTTACGCGCTTCAGTCATCTCCGAGACCTGCAAGAAGCCTGCTACGACAAGAGGACGCCTCGTATTTTGATCGGAAACGACAATTGGCATCTGATCGTGTCGCGCGAATTACGTATCGGAAAGGAAGATGAACCCGCTGCTTGTAAGACGAAGCTTGGCTGGGTTATAATCGGCAGCATACCACAAGCGGTAATGGAAAAGGTCGATACGTGTCTTCACATCTGTACAACGGAACAGCCAGTGGCTAAAGACTTGGACACTGAAAAGTCTGCTCAGGAATGTCACGAGGACATCGACGCGAGCAAGTCACTAGCTGTGAAGACCTGTGAACGTCGTTCTATGGATAAGTTCGATCGTACAGCGCGGAGGATTGATCAGAACTACAAAGTTATGTCACCCAAGTGTTGTGACGCTTTCAAGAGGAACGCGTCCACAAACACGTACTGGAAAAATGAAATAGAAAAACGAGTGGAAATTCTTCTGAAGGATGAAAATGCCGAGAAAAGTGGCGCAGAAGATTCCAGTAAAGTGCAGTGTTTCTTACCTTTCGTTGCGATAAGAAACCAGTATAAACCGGGTAATGTCAGACTGGTTTACTATGCCATATCAGCATCACGACGGAATAACTGGCACGGTACATGGATGAAAAGGCCGGGTCAGTCAAAAGGAGTTTGTTTCGATCCAGGAAAACGGGGGATTGGGACAAACGCGCGGCACTACGGGACATTGGTAGCGCATGGAACCTCAGACAACCAGCGTCGAGAATCGCCGTCCTCCCTGTAGCATCGTGAGGCTTCGACAAGTCTTCGCCGGGGGGAGACTGTTACGGACGGCGAGACGACCGCCGAACGGCGTAGATTACACTAGATCTTAGATAGAGATAGATTATACACATCGTCGTATGAGTAAAAGAGATAGACGAACCTTCCAGATAGTTCTCGTAGTATCGATATAATAGAGTGAGATAGAACTATGGTTAGAAAGGGACAGAGCTCTTTTCTGGAACGTTCGGGCGTATTCTAGTAGCTCTTTCGAGAGCTTTCGATAACATTCGAGTCCTTTCCGGAAGGTTCTAGATCGTTAAGGAACGTATGGAAAGTTGTCGAACCTTCTGGAAGGCTCCCGAAGGGGGTAGAATGTTGTGGAACTATCTCGAAGATAGGCGATAGTGTTAGACTAGGATATAAATAGTGTGCGAGAGAGATAGAGTTATGTTCGAGAACTTTCCCGCACCTACCGAGACGTTTTGTAGAGTTCTAGACTTTTCCATGCGCATAGCCCTCTAGTATGTTCTACGATGGATTGTTCCAGTTCGATCGAATAGCGATCGTATTACATGTGTACCTAAGACAAGTCAAGTATGTTCGAGAATAATCATGGAAAAGTCTAGAAGGCTAGTTTTAGTATAAATAGCGGGGCGCCCGGCCCCGACAGTCAGTCTTTAATTTCAAGTGAAGGAGTGAACAAGTAGAAGAGTAAACATCGGTCTTTGAGACTTATGTATTTAATTTCGTGTCATCGTCTATTGTTAATTACGAGTATAATTTAGTGTGAACCTTTGGGAAAAGTAATAAACCGAAAAGTCTGAAGAAGTCTACGTGTGTGTCTTTAAATACAGTCCACTACAGATATAGCTCTTTAAAGTTTTGGGCCTAAATGGACAATGTATGGAGCACAATCTTTTTTAAATGCAATAACTTCTTGATTATTCTTGCTATGGGCATAAAATCACCATTCATTTATTATTCAATATTTGAGTAAATGGTTTTAAATAAATAAAAATGTGACAATGCATGTTCTTTCCCTGTACACTTCTATTTGTTCTTTCAAATATCACAGGTGTATTTTATGACAATATGATTTCGGTTTTTCAAAATGAATGAGATTTTTAAAGAATTTTCATCATACAGCATAATTTAAAAATTTACTTGTGCCTTTAGGCCTGAAGTGCAATATTTAAGCTACAATATTTTTCTTTATCTACTTACAGTCAGCGACATATTCTAGTACTTATACCTATATTTATTTGATTGAAGCACTTATTCCGCATTCAATAAGAGCTAGCATGTGGTATCCCAGTGTTTTGCTGACCATACTTTTAAAACGTTATGGAAAATACCTTGTCTTCCTCTCTTGCAAGTAACTCGTGCATTAGGGGTAGTTTCGCATATAGTTCTTGCCAGTGATAGGCAATGTCCTCCGTAGTCACAGACTCCACTGTGGAGAAAACAGAAAAGCCATGTTGTAGGAACTATGAAGCATGTTCAATAGGTACCTATACCTGTGTATAGGAAAGAAGCAGCCAATAGAATATGAATGGGTAGACCCATTTTTCCAGTCAACCAAATGTGCCAGATGTTGCCAGTATGTACTGTGAACTATGTACTCCTTTTTGTTGGAAGGGAGAATTAACAGCAAGGACAAAACCATCAACCATTACAAAAGCAACAATAAAATGGTCATTCAGGATTTTGAAGATTTTTTGAGTAGAATAATAACAAATTATTTTTGGGTTTATTTAGTCATTCTTATTGGAAAACAATCTCTTTATGGCCAGTCATGATCATAATGGTAGGGTTTTAAGGGTGGACGATAGCAAGGTGGCGGGAAATTCTAAATTTTCACAGATTTTTACATTTTGTAGCTAAACTGAACTATTTTTAGTAGACCAGAACACATAATCGGCTGAATTATTGTTGTTCTGTTGTTTACAATAATGAAAAGAATACGGTTTTATTCTCGCGAACGAAAAATCGCTGCACAAAAATAGCTCAGTTTAGCTACAAATTGTAAAAAACTGTAAAAAATATGAATTTCCCGCCACGTTGCTATCGTCTACCCTTAACTTATAATTTTACCTTCTTTACAAAAGAAACTGGCAGAAAAGAAGAGAAAAATGCTGATATTTTTTTCGCTCCATTTTTGCCGCCATCTAGTACAAGTTGTTTGTATTGATCAGTAGACATCCTACTTAAAGTTTCGCTATCGACTTAGAGTGCACCCTGTACATATTTTTTCTTTTGTTTTTTTATGGCTACAATGGCCAGCCTCCCTCCACAAAAGAGGATAGTTTAATGAGACGAACGCAATAATGTAGACGTAAGATGGTTTTTAGGTTATGAATTTGTGAAAGAACAAAATAATTTCCCAAACCTCATAAACGTATGTGTTTTTCGTCTCAACTCTCACGTAGTGATCTATAGGTACATACCTCAACTAAAATGATCGCCTTTTAGGAGAGCCAGCGACGATGGCGATGTCGCGACAGAAACTCACCAATATTCAACATGGACTTCAGGGATTTTCTCGGTAGGTTCAGCGTGTTCCGACATTTTAAGGTATCCAGGATGCAAACCAGTAGGCCTTCTTTTCATTCATTTCATCGAATTAGAAAAAATAAACACAAGGTTTGTTTTGTTTGATTTCGAACTTCAAATCTTCAATCAATGACTTCAAAACTTCAATCAGCTGTTTTTGACATAAAAAAGAATAGTAGAAAATGTTATGGTATTGCCAGCAAAAAAACTACCTTTTTATCTGGCTTCACACGTGCGTGAGTCTGCGTGACGTAAAGCAAAAAACGATTATTTTTTTAGCAGCATATTACAAAATAAATATAATACAAACATACATACGTCATGTTTGTATTTTCATCAGGTTATCAAGTTAGAACCTATAATACCCGAATGCCTAAACCTTGATTATACTTTGTATCAGACGCACACAAAAACCGAAACTAGTGGTTCGCCCCGAACTATGAACTCGCGACCCCATATCTCAGCAACCCCTCGACCGATTTGGCTCATATTCGAACTTAAAAATTCTCTTGGCCTCATTTACCTGCCTACCAAATTTCATAATGATCCGACTAAATTTACTCAAGTTATCGTCGAACGAACATTCATACATACATACATACATACATACATACATACATACATACATACATACATACAAACGCCGGATTGTTCCAGTAGACTCGGAGAACTTCGCTCGCTTCGCTCGCTCGTTCAATAAAAAAAATATAGATACAATTGTTCCTAACCCAGCTAACCCGATCGAAACAGATAATATCAAGTGGGGTGGGGTATTTTTTAACCTATTTCCAGACGATGTGTTGTGGCAACCCTAACCTTGGAAAAAAAAACTACCAATACCAATGCCCCCCCTCCTTCTCTCCGCTTCCCCACCGCTAGTTAAAAAAAAGCGGAATCGAAATAAAAATAAAATCGGTTGTGAATTTGTTAGTTTGTGTATTATGTTCTCATTTAATTCTATTAACTGAACAAGCATTGTTTTACATCTAAAATAAATCAAAATGTCTTCATCAAGTGAAGCCAAATCCGCGGAGGAAAAAGAATCGCCGAGCGTCCAAAATGAATCTCAGAAATCGTCTGATAGCGCTGATAAAAGTAAACAAACCAACAAGAACTCTTCAGATCAACAAGGTTCCTGCTATTGGTGAGAATCACCCCCTAACATTATCTTGAACTTGAACAAACTTGTAAAATAGAACCTCCTTCAACATAACCTCTAAACGTCTCTGTATTTTCAGCGGGAAAGACCGGAATCTCAACATTGTTGAGTTGTTGTGCGCGTCATGTAGCCGGTGGTTCCACGAGTCGTGCATTGGGTACCAGTTGGGCAAACTGGTACCCTTCATGACCAACTATTTGTTTATTTGCAAAAACTGCTCACCTACTGGATTGGAGACTTTCAAGAAGAACCAAGCTCGTGAGTTTCACTTTCGTCTACTCTTTCATTATACACTTCGTCGAGTATTACACATACACTTCAGAGCTACCCGCGATTTCATTAGACCTCATAACTTTTATCTTTTCTCTTTTTTTGTCGAATTAGAATGAATCTGTAATGACATTGTTGAATATACATACGATAATAAAAATAAAAATAATAAATAAAATAAAATCTTATAATAACTAAAACAAAACTCTAATATTTCTAGCAGAAATAGTTGACATCGGCTGATTGCCATCACCCCCAAAATTGAATTGAACCAAGCTACAAGCTGACTCTTAGGGCTTAGATTCTTAGGGCACCAATACTGAAAACACGAAAAAGAATTGTTCACCTAGGTAGCACCTAGGTATCAAATGTATGGAACTTTTTTTGTGATATACTTTCTTTGGATGAAGCTGGATCTAGATCATTTGCAACGCTGAAGAATGAATCTGGGCTCGCTAAACATAAAATCATACCTCTTTGGCCTTAAACTCATGGTCTTCCAAATAAAATCGCATACCTACCTCACGAATACCTCGAAATGCCTACAGTAAAGGAAGAACTAAAAAAATGCTCCACAAGATACAAAAGACGACTTGAACAACATCCTAATTCACTAGCAATCTCGCTGCTGGCAACAGAACTGTTCAATGTCACCTCAGTAGTGTTAAGTGGCTAAGGTGACAGTTGAGAGTAGGCAAAATGGCCCGCGTGCTAAGGGGGCAGAAGACTTCAATGGAGAATGATTTTTTAAACCACCCTACAAAGGTTCATAAAAGGGTAGCAGCATCAATGGATGCTGAACCTGAAATGTGACTTAAACCTAACACATCTCATCTGATAAAGTCAACGACTAAAGGCGATTAAAAACAGAGAACAAAAAAAATCGTCTCATTTTCATTCCAGCGTTCCCCCAGATGTGCCTGACAGCACTAGCGAACCTCCAGCAGGAAAGCACCAAGGATGGAAGCAACAAGACCCTTTTCAGCAAGGATCGGGAGATCATACCATACATTGACCAGTACTGGGAGGCCATGACCACGATGCCTAGAAGGTAATGTGCGGTCTAGGACAAATGCTGGGTGGATGTAATGGGCCTACCACACGCACCAGCTTCACCATAGTTTTGCTTGCGCAAGCCAGGCTTGTACACTGAACACTGTGCGTCCACTCTCTAGCGAATGCTACCATCTTGCCAAATACATGTGGTGCAGTGTTAATTAACCAAGCTGGTTTGCGCATGCAAAACTGTGGTGAAGGCTTGTGCGTGTGGTAGGCCCCCAAGATTAATTAGGTGAACTTAATAGATCTCAATAATTGATTGGGATTTTAAGAAACTGCTACTCAATAAGTTCAGCGAATTATAACCACTAAATAAAAAAATTATAATATCCCCAACATTTTATCTTCATATTAGCATATTATCTCATAAACGGCTGAACCGATTTTGATAAAATATATTTTCTAAGAAGTAAGAACACTCGCTAGAAAATATGCTTTCAAATTTAAAAAAACGCATCCAAATCGGTTCACCCTTTAAGGAGCTACAGTGCCACACAGACAGACACACCCTCATTCATAGAGGTCAAACTTGTACACCCCTCTCGTTTAGTCGGCGGTCGGCGGCAGTTAAAAACACAGCCCGTCCAGTTTTAGAGACTAAAGTTTATGGAGGTCAATATTTCCAACAAAACTTTTTGCAAGAAAAATTATTCTTTTTTTTTAAACTCATCAAGTCAAGTCAAAGTCAGAGTTTTCTTTCTCTGCCCAATTTGCGCCAGAAAACGATCAATTTTTTTTCTTTTTGTCTTACTAGAGTAACACAGTCCTGGTACGCAACGGTACAGAGGGCCCTGATCAAAGACATCCAGGTGCTGTTTGTGTATGAGGAAGACTGCCTCCTCGGACCAATGTTTGGCCTCTACAACATGGAACTGACTGCCATCAAGCCTAACTATGAAGCCATGATCAAACAGGGCCAGCTGAAAGTGTCCGATATGGGCATTGCTACGAGTAAGTTCAAATTATGTATTTTGTGTGAAGCGGGCACACACGAATTTAGACTCTGTGACAAGTGCACAGCATTGTAATCTACAGTGTTTTTCACGAATGAATTCCCTTGGGTTGTACCAAAATAGTCCCTATTACTTTGTAATAAGCGTTTTAAACATTTATAATAAGTTTAAAAAATTCACCCGGGACAGGACTTGAACCCGCAACCTCTCGCATAACATGCAGGCGCTCTACCAATTGAGCTACCGAGTCAAGTAACTGTCGATGCGAATTTCTTCAACTAGTCTCCGTCTACTGGACGGGGGGCGCCACCTGGTGTGATTAGTTTGCACTAATCTACACCACCCAATGCGTTCAACTTATTCCCTAGCACGGGTTAGTGCTTTAGAAAAAACTTAAATAAGCCTTTTTGTCAAGGGAACTCTTTCGTGAAACGCAATCTATGCGAAATCTGATGTCTTATTCAGCCACGAATTGTGTCTGTGGCTAGCCTCTGGATTACAAAATGCATTTGACTTCTCCTATGATCCTGGAATGTACAATACAAAAGTACATACTAAGGCCTTTGCATCTACGTAATAAGATGATTTATACAGCGTCCAGTGGCACCTTCACTCACACAAGATGGTTGAAGAGACCACTCGGCGCTGCAGTGCCTGGGACATTGTTTTAGATGGAGTAGGCTTGCCCAGTACCTATACCATCCTGACAACTTAGTCGGCCTAGCCCACAGGAAAGACAAGGTCAATACCAAGCCGCGGGTTTCCTCACGAAAAAAAAGGAAAAGTACATAGTACATTAGTGAGAACTAAAATGTGGGTTGGGGTAGTCCACCACAAGAATTTGTAGTAGCAACACCACTCACTAATCAACTTACAGAAGAGAAAGATTGTGACTGTATACATTGTTACGCTCAAACCTCACCTAAAATTACCCAGCTGCAATGGGCATATATACCTGGTGATTTTGTCGAAACTTTGAGAGGAGCCCCTAGTATGTACCTGCAAATATCATAATAATATCATGGTAAGTATATTTCCTCTCATTTTACTACCTACCTATTAATTTTATTACCGTGTCAACCTTGAACTGGAACAAAATTACACCCAGTGCTTGCATTCATGACTTGGGTTGTATTTTTCTTGGTAGGTAATGGAATAAAAGGTTTTCTATTAAAAAAAAAAACATTCATTTCAAAATTAAATCATGCCTCTTTTAAAATTTGTCCTATGCTTAAAAATGGTTTTCGATAACTGAAATGTCATAATAATCGCCATTTCAAGAACAATGCCATTCGCAAAGTAAATAATAATCGATTTGAAATTCAGTCTGAAAAGATTCAATTCCCTCTTTACATGCCGCTGTAAAACACATTACAGCTCGTCTCCTCCGATACAATGACCGTATTGTTTATACGTATATTTATGTGTTATGCATAAAAGATGCACAGATAGAAGAACAACTCAGTTATTGTCATGAATTAAGCACTTGTTATTCAGATGCTAATGCTGTTTATAGTTTAGCCTAAAACCAGAAACTGTTGTAACAAAAAATATAAAATTGGCGTCTTTTAATTGTTTGGGGAAGTTAATAGGAATTTAGGAAGGAAACAAACACTTAAGAATCCCCTGGATCTCTGCAGCCCTCTCGCTCGCTCTTTTCAACATTTGCTGCAGAGCTCCAGGGCTGCAGAGCTCCAGGGGCCTTTTAAATATTCAGTCTAAGCAGGCAACTAGAGGTAGAGGCGTACAGCCATTTCTCACAACACTGCTAAAGATCGTACGTACCTTCTGTATTATCTTGCTTCGTGGCCTAGTAAAGTGTTTATAAACACACAGGCATACACACGAGCGTCGTTTGCCCGTGTATTAGTATTTGTGTCACAACATTTTCTTTTGATAAGTCCACATAAGCGTAGGCTCGCGTCTTGCCCATCGATTTTCTCTACCATTTTCGTCCGTACAATCCCTCGGTTGTGGCCTTGAAATATTATGGCTGGTGAGTTAGCGACTTCATTTTTCCTCTTTTTTAATTACGTAGTTGGTATGTATTTGGCACTGTGTATTTTCGTGCCAAACTATAAATAGGACGCGTAAATGTCTGTCGTAATATGGTATTTGAAGTTGAGTTACACTAGCGATGCGATGGTATGTACGCGACATTGAATTAATAGATAGCTTATCTCGATTCGTTCTTGTCGTAAAGGCACTGGTTTCATAATGCTAACCAGTTCACTGCGCATTTTTAATCGATTAGTGAAATAGAGTTCTTGCTGATGATGTACATTGTAATTCGAATTTAATACTCTATTTAAATCAAATCTGTTTCCTTATCTGAATACAATGTTCTAGGCTATGCAATGTCTGAGTGGTCCCTTCCCATCTAGTGTGAGTGAAGGTGCCACTGGACGCTGTATGAAATCATCTCACTATGTAGATGCAAAGGCCAAAGTTATCTGAATATGGGTATTGAATATCCAAGTCTATAAATTGAATAGCCAAGTGCATATATAAATGGTTGATTTCATTTTATGTATCTTTTATGAGAAGATTATTTATTCAACGTTAACTTTCCGCCAGTTAATTTAATAGTCATAGATAAGTCATACAAACGTAGAGTTCTACTAAGAATCCCGAAGTAGTCGTAATCGATAAGCCTCGTGGCATCGTCTTGTTATCTTCCAAATAGGTAGGAGCTGTAAATCGTGGCCTACATACGTTCCACTGCAAGGTACCTAAATACACGATCGCTTCTTGCGCTGGAGAATGAGTCGTGAGTTTAGTTTTCTCTTGATTTGATTATAATTGTTTATTTATTTACGACAGTTTCTATCTTGCGTGTGATTTGTTTTCGGAAACTGGGTGCTCAGGTAGCATTAATAAATGGCGATCTATGGCGAGTTCTATAAAGAGTTATCTCTATAGTACAACAGTCTATAAGACTAATACGACGATGGTATAAACACAGCCGAAAGGATAAATACTATAAAATTAGATAATACACTATTACAACGTTGGGTATTTTTTGAGCATATACATATATGCTAGAAATTTGGTTTTTAGTTGCGTAGTTTTGATGATTTAATTTAACAAAGTTTTCGTGCCACAAGAATAGTGACACAACTTCAGAGATAATAAGATACCTAATTTGAGGAAATTGTTAACAAGTATCTATCGAGAGATGGCGCATCTGCTGGTAACCTAGTGACATCTTGCTTTACGCAGTGAAATAAAGTGAGATAGTGCTAGTAAAAAAATCGGTTGCCACCGAGACTGCACCACCGGAAGCCATTGCACTAGCCGAGTTTAAGCCCTAGGCTTCTAGAAAGTTGTTGAAAACCGGCCAATTTTACGATTACGACCAAAACCTTCAAACTAGAACTTTTTTCAGTACCACTCGGCGGCAACGTCAAAGGTCGGCAGGGCAAGAGGCGCCCCGCGGTCGGGGGCGCCAACGACCCTGGCGCCCCTTTGGGCAAGAAAGGGCGCGCGGCAGATCTATCTGCCTTGAAGCTGCCCTCACATGGCTACCCTACCGAGCACCCGTTCAATAAGGATGGTTACCGGTATATATTGGCTGAGCCAGACCCGCACGCTCCGTGTAGACAGGTTGGTTCTACAAAGTAATCTGTTTTACTTTCATTCAATTACTACTTTTGCTCAGCGACCAGAAAAGGATCTTCGCCTCTGCAACCAAAAGACCCCACCTTTCCGTGTCCTGCTCCTCTTTTCAATCTTCCGTCTGAGTTTCGCGCAGGTCTTTTGACACTTCGAGACCTTAGAAAAATGGACGTAAAAAAAGATGGAAGTAACCTCGGGGTTACGCAAGGTTGCATTATAGAGCCGACATAATTCATATTGTTCAATGTGTTTCACCTTCGAACTTAGACTGCGAATAATGACTTTCTTACAACTCTGGCTTGGCGACATAATTGGATTTTGCCCCCAGCCATGAAAAGACGCCATCTTACCCTGTCCTGCGCCACTTCATTCCAATCTTTGCAAATACCCCTCCTTTTGGGCTCCGCAGCAAATTGCCGTTTTATGTGCGTGCTTTCAGGGGAGCTAGGACCAATGGAATATAGAACTAACTTGACCAACAGGCTCTCCCTCAGAAGAGGGTCTGTGGCTCACCATGCTTTTGGCACTGCGGATTGACGATTTCGCGTTGCGGGTAATGCCTTAGACGCCCAGATTTCCTCGCGATGTTTTCCTCACAATTAGCGAGTGGTATTTCTACTACAAATTAACTACCTTGGAAAGTTATTGAATTCAAACCTGAAATTAGATGATGTTATGTCCACTCGCAAGGAGCCGCACTGACAACAGTGTTGTAGCATTTTCGAAACTGATCCATGATTTGATATTTCCTCCCAAAGGTTACCTCCCTTCCCGAACCGCCTCCCCGCTCCTACCGCCCGCCCCGATATATCCGCCATACTGCCACTGCGTTTGAGATGAATATACCGGTACAAATTATTAGTAGACTAGATAGCCGATACCTAGTTCTTGGATTGTATGAGTGTTCGTGGACCAACGAACAAATAAGACGCACAACTAACCACGAATAAAATGCTTCGTTCCTTGGTTCATGCGCTTGTAAAAACCAGTATTATCATTAGTGTTTGTGAAAAAATACTATGAGTGATTTATTCACGTAGCTTACTTACGTCGCGTAGAGTCACTAACTCTTATTTTCGACGACATATACTAACTTTTAGGGAACCTATAATGTTCGCCATAATGTTTCAACCTTGTGTTTCTATGATTTCTACAGTGGTTCCTAAACGTTAGGAGATTCTAGTTAGTTTACACTAAAACGCCAAGTACAGTCTCCTTCAACTTATCATACAAGGCAAGTTACCAGGCAGAAGGAGACCTGTGGGTCTATTATGTAAAAAAAACACCCAACCTTTGAGCATTAAAACACCCGAAAATAGCCCTTATTAAAATGAACAATCTGATTTAAAAACCGTTTTTTTTACGGTGGATGTTTTAGAGAATACAGGGGCTGGTCGACCCAAGATATCATGGATGCAAAATCTGCGCGAATGGTTCGGGTAAATCTCCGGCCCATTGTTTCGTTGGCGGCATCGAAGGAAGAGATACCCAAACTGATCACGAACCTTCGCAATAGGAGACGGCACGCCAAAAATAAGAAGAAAACGCCAATTTCCAAGCCACTGACCCTCTTTACCATTTCCAGGAGTTCGACGAAAACAACGAATGGTCCGGCAAACCGATCCCTGGTTGGTTATACCGCTCGTTGTGCCCAAGCGGGGTACTGCTGGCACTACACGACCGTGCGCCGCAGTTGAAGGTGTCAGAGGACCGGCTCGCGGTCACTGGCGACAAGGGATACTGCATGCTCCGCGCCACACACGGTAATGAAAACAACTAATGGTCCGGCAAGTCGATCCCTATGTAGTTGGTTGTACGTGTGCCGCAGCTGAATGTATCAGATACAGATCTTTCATCTAGTTTAGGTTCCAGTCCTTCCACAAATTTGTACCATCTGTGTGCTTTACCCTATTTATAACCTTACTATGAAAATGTGTGGAATGAGAAATAAAAAATATCAGAGGACCGGCTCGCGGTCACTGGCGACAAGGGATACTGCATGCTCCGCGCCACACACGGTAATGAAAACAACTAATGGTCCGGCAAGTCGATCCCTATGTAGTTGGTTGTACGTGCGCCGCAGCTGAATGTGTCAGATACAGATCTTTCATCTAGTTTAGGTTCCAGTCCTTCCACAAATTTGTACCATCTGTGTGCTTTACCCTATTTATAACCTTACTATGAAAATGTGTGGAATGAGAAATAAAAAATATCAGAGGACCGGCTCGCGGTCACTGGCGACAAGGGATACTGCATGCTCCGCGCCACACACGGTAATGAAAACAACTAATGGTCCGGCAAGTCGATCCCTATGTAGTTGGTTGTACGTGCGTCGCATGTGAATGTATCAGATACAGATCTTTCATCTAGTTTAGGTTCCAGTCCTTCCACAAATTTGTACCATCTGTGTGCTTTACCCTATTTATAACCTTACTATGAAAATGTGTGGAATGAGAAATAAAAAATATCAGAGGACCGGCTCGCGGTCACTGGCGACAAGGGATACTGCATGCTCCGCGCCACACACGGTAATGAAAACAACTAATGGTCCGGCAAGTCGATCCCTATGTAGTTGGTTGTACGTGCGTCGCATGTGAATGTGTCAGATACAGATCTTTCATCTAGTTTAGGTTCCAGTCCTTCCACTTTGTACCATCTGTGTGCTTTACCCTATTTATAACCTTACTATGAAAATTTGTGGAATGAGATTTTTTTTTTTTTTATTTCAATAAAAAATCACTATCTGCGATCAGTCCTGAGACTATAAGCTGATGTTTTGTGTGAGTTGTGAGTTTGGGGGAATGAGAAATAAAAATTATCAGACGACCGGCTCGCGGTCACTGGCAACAAGGGATACTGCATGCTCCGCGCCACACACGGTAATGAAAACAACGAGTGGTCCGGCAAGCCGATCCCTGGTTGTTTATACCGCCTCGCGGTCACTGGCGACAAGGGATACTGCATGCTCCGCGCCACACACGGTAATGAAAACAACGAGTGGTCCGGCAAGCCGATCCCTGGTTGTTTATACCGCCTCGCGGTCACTGGCGACAAGGGATACTGCATGCTCCGCGCCACACACGGTAATGAAAACAACGAGTGGTCCGGCAAGCCGATCCCTGGTTGTTTATACCGCCTCGCGGTCACTGGCGACAAGGGATACTGCATGCTCCGCGCCACACACGGTAATGAGAACAACGAGTGGTCCGGCAAACCGATCCCTGGTTGGTTATACCGCTCGTTGTGCCCGGGCGGGGTACTGCTGGCGCTACACGACCATGCGCCGCAGCTGAAGGTGTCAGAGGACCGGCTCGCGGTCACTGGCGACAAGGGATACTGCATGCTCCGCGCCACACACGGTAATGAAAACAACTAATGGTCCGGCAAGTCGATCCCTAGGTAGTTGGTTGTACGTGCGCCGCAGCTGAATGTGTCAGATACAGATATTTGATCTAGTTTTGGTTCCAGTCCTTCCACTTTGTACCATCTGTGTGCTTCACCCTATTTATAACCTTACTATGAAAATTTGTGGAATGAGAAATAAAAATTATCAGAGGACCGGCTCGCGGTCACTGGCGACAAGGGATACTGCATGCTCCGCGCCACACACGGTAATGAAAACAACGAGTGGTCCGGCAAGCCGATCCCTGGTTGTTTATACCGCCTCGCGGTCACTGGCGACAAGAGATACTGCATGCTCCGCGCCACACACGGTAATGAAAACAACGAGTGGTCCGGCAAGCCGATCCCTGGTTGTTTATACCGCCTCGCGGTCACTGGCGACAAGGGATACTGCATGCTCCGCGCCACACACGGTAATGAAAACAACGAGTGGTGCGGCAAGCCGATCCCTGGTTGTTTATACCGCCTCGCGGTCACTGGCGACAAGAGATACTGCATGCTCCGCGCCACACACGGTAATGAAAACAACGAGTGGTCCGGCAAGCCGATCCCTGGTTGTTTATACCGCCTCGCGGTCATTGGCGACAAGGGATACTGCATTCTCCGCGCCACACACGGTAATGTCTCTTGGTTGGTTTATACTGACCATGGCATAATGCTCAGTGGAGGCCATTTTGGTGCCCACCAAAGTAACACAGTAATTTTATATTTTGGTTGTAATTTGGTGCATACCAAATACACACTTTACTTACTTAATAAGGCCTACGTTTTAGTGTTCACTAGTAGGCGCCACTGTCGAGTAAGACCTTGATATATAGTTCTTAAAGTTAGAGATTTCTTAAAGTTAGTAGGTACGTAAAAAAATGTTTACTTACATTAAAATTATATTTAATACCTACCTTAAAACTATTATACTAATAAAACAAATCGAGCAAGCTCCGTTTTGTTCCAAAAAAATAAGAATTGCTTAAAAAATATCGAACATGAGTCATATCGGTCAAGGGGTTTTCAACCAATCTCTTCCCCTCTCGAGGTCGCCATTCCGTAATGGACTTCGTTTATTAACACCTTATTCTTTCCAATTTCCAGGTGTAAGCCGAGGCGCCTGGTACTGGGAGGCGACCATCGAGGAGATGCCCGAAGGTGCGGCCACTCGGCTGGGGTGGGGTCGACGGTACGCCAACCTGCAAGCGCCGCTGGGATATGACAAGTTTGGATACTCGTGGCGTAGCCGAAAGGGTACTAGGTAAGTCAGTCTACACCGATTTACTTCGAGCCAGACAGGGCCTGGCAAATTTCTTGGGGTAGCGTAGCTGAAAAGGCCCAAACAGTTATTAGACACGAAACTTTGCCAGAGTTTTTTTACTTCTTACATTCCACTTGATTCCAGAACTTAAAAATGTGAAAAAACTGTCAAAACTGCTTTGAGTAGGTAACATCGAGCAGCGATGTTACGCAGGGTAAGGGTGGCAGGCTCTAGAACTCGGGGAAAGCCACTGATGCGATGGACTGACCAAATCAAGACCACTGTGGGGAAAACACTGTATGAACGCACCCGGGCAACCTCTGACCGAGATAAATGGCGTGGCATCGTAAGGCGCGCAACATCAGCCACTGATAGTACTACATGTGGACCACGACCGCTCTAACAAGAGCGTAACGACGAAGAAGAAGGTAACATCGATAATGAGATATAAACTTTTGGTCTTCTTTGTCTTCAGGTTCCACGAATCAAGAGGTAAACACTACAGCGCGGGATATGGCGAAGGAGACACCCTCGGCTTTCTGATCGTCATGCCGCAGAGCGTTACGGCTAAATACACGCCGAACACTTACAAAGACAGGGTAAGTGGCCATTTCACCGTTTTGGGATCGATGTTGAGGATATCAGCTCTGTTTTCTACTTAAAAATGTAGTCCCCGATTTTCTCCCTGGATCATTATCCAGGGAGAAAATCGGGGACGGCACTAGAGCAAACATTTTTGGTATTCTGGGACATGTTAGACTGTTTAGATTTTTTCGATAAATTATGTTTAACAGGAGGTGGGACCTAGTGAAAATAAAAATAAAATGCGTGTGTAAACCGGCGACAAAATACGTCTGGAACTATTTAAAGACTTTAAATTTTAAAAAACAAGACGGATCAAGTAGTTTTTTGTGATATCAGTGGTGAAAATATAAATATAATCATACCAGTTTTGAGAGAGTAAAGTGGGGAATACGAAACCTCGTTTTTGTAGATTTCTTCATGTGGTCCCTTTCGCTCAGTCATTTGGGAGACGGCAACAGAATTTTCGTCAGATTTGTCTGTACTGCTATTTGGAGAAATAATTAAACATATTTACATCGACCTGTGTTGTTGCATTCAACAAAATATAAATAATTTAGATTTTTGATAGCATCAACTACATCATTAATAACACAATTTTACCTTACAGCCCCTAGTCAAATTCAAGACTACATTATTACACAACTTTTTGAAAATGCCATTTTAATTGATTACTTTTTAATTTTATTTTTTAATTTATGTAACTCTAAGATTATGAACTGCCTTACTTTTTAATTGTACAAATGTTGATGTTTTAAGTTATTTCATTTTTATCTATTTATATTGTAATCTATGGAAGTGTTAATATTCCGAAATAAATGCTTTGAATTGAATTATTAACACAATTTAACTTTAAAGCCCCTAGTCAAATTCAAGACTACATTATTAACACAGTTTAACTTTACAGCCCCTAGTCAAAATCAAGACTACATTATTAACACAGTTTAACTTTACAGCCCCTAGTCAAATTCAAGGCTACATTATTAACACAGTTTAACTTTAGAGCCCCTAGTCAAATTCAAGACTACATTATTAACACAGTTTAACTTTACAGCCCCTAGTCAAATTCAAGACTACATTATTAACACAGTTTAACTTTACAGACCCTAGTCAAATTCAAGACTACATTATTAACACAGTTTAACTTAACAGCCCCTAGTCAAATTCAAGACTACATTATTAACACAGTTTAACTTTACAGCCCCTAGTCAAATTCAAGACTACATTATTAACACAGTTTAACTTTACAGCCCCTAGTCAAATTCAAGACTACATTATTAACACAATTTAACTTTACAGCCCCTAGTCAAATTCAAGAGCCACCTCTACTACGAAGATAAGGACAACATCCAAGAGTCCCTCAACAACCTGACACCTCTGCCCGGTAGCAAGATCTACTACTTCAAGAACGGCAAGTGCCAAGGGGAAGCGTTCCTGGATGTCTACCAGGGCTGTTACTACCCCTCCGTATCGCTGCACAAGAATGTCACGGTCAGCGTCAACTTTGGACCAAACTTCAAGTGTCCACCGTCGAAGAACTACAGTTTTAGACCGGTAAGTTTCTACTTCAAGAACGGTAAGTGCCAAGGGGGAGCGTTCCTGGATGTCTACCAGGGCTGTTACTACCCGTCCGTATCGCTGCACAAGAATGTCACGGTCAGCGTCAACTTTGGACCGAACTTCAAGTGTCCACCGTCGAAGAACTACAGTTTTAGACCGGTAAGTTTATAATGGAGTTTTATGCCCCTCGCCGACGGCGACTTTTTGTAGCGATGTTTCGTAAACGCGCAACAGCATCGCTGCTTCAGTCGCATTTGAAACGCCCTACAGAAGCGATGCCAACGCGCTACAGCATCGCGACTATCGATACAAACGAGCGATGGTTTCGGACGGCATCGAGGAGAGAACGGAGAAAGGGTGGCGCGTGAGTGGGGAACCGAGCAGTGAAACAGACGGATCGAGAGTGCTGTTGTCTGTCGTGTGCGACGGAGTTTAACTTGCAACTGTAGCGATCGCAGGCATTTTTGTGCCGTTACTGAATCGCGTTTGCATCGCGACAGAAGCGCGACGGTGTCGCGTTTGCATCGCGACTGAATCGTGGTTTCGGTGGGCGAGAGCACACAGCTAGCGACCGCATCGCGACTGTATCGATGCGAACGCGCGACAGCATCTCTACAAAAGGTCGCGCCGTGGGCGAGGGTTCCTAAAGGTTTGTTTTATTTCCATAAATATCAAATTCGTTCCAACCAGAGGAATTTAGGAAATTTTCCCTTCTCTATGCTTCCACCACGGGCTAACCAATATTAAATAGGAACAGCGACAAAGAAAGATGATGGTCGTGTGATAAATGCCTTTAAACAGTTAAAAAACATGTTTTTATTCTCTTCACAGATGTCGGAGAAGGCCGAGGAAGCCATCTGCGAGCAGACCATGGCGGACCTCCTCTATCTGACCGAGAATGAAGGCAAGCTGAGGCTAGACAACTTCAACCTCTGATGGTGTGAATAGCACCATTGACTATGAGCATAATTGATGGTGTTTGAGATGAATGTTCGCAGTGAAGCTTGGAAGTATTTCACTTATTCGTTATTGAAGATACAGGGAGATTGCGTTGCTGAATGCCGCACCTACAGTACTCGAAATACACAAACAAATCTAAAGTCTATGAATGACTGATCGTGGATAAAAGACGAACAAAAAAAAACTTATTCGCTGCTGAGATTTTTCCTGCAAGGAAATTCATACAGATTGGATGCTCTTCCACTATGTATCAGTCTGGAAAGTGGGATATTTCGTAGTTTGCACTAGCCCCTGTTGCATAAAAACCTGTAAATGCTGTGAGTACAATAATTGTTCCACGTGGAGGCGTAAAATTCAGCGCCGATCCGCGCTTCGGGGATTACGACAGTGCGCGAAGGCGCGTGTAATTATAGGCAGTTACATACTTAGCATGTTTTGTAAATCTGATTTGACACAATTTGTCTAAAAAGTCTATCCCATCATCTTAGTCAATAAACTGACAGGTCGAACTGTCATGGTAGTGAAAAATGCCTGCCCTTTTTTACTAATGTGACGGTTCAACCTGTCATTTTACTGACTAAGATTATGTGATAGATTGTAGTTAGAGCTACGAATTGACCAGCCCCTGTATGCTCTAAAAAAACGGCATATTAGCTGAAAACGGCTCTTATTAAACTGAACAATCTTTTTTTGACTGTGCCTTTTTTAGAATACAGGGGCATATCAATACATCGACTGTCTGTGGATGCTAATAATTTAAAAAAACTAGCGTATCGTATATTATCAGGATCATTATGTAAACTCAATATCAAGTACAGTATTTACCCGTTATTGTATTGTAAATGTAACATTTACAACATATTTTGTCAGTGGTCTGAACATAACTGATGCACTGTTGCATATTTATAATGAAATTCATATTATGTATGTCTAATGAATGATTGTGGTAAAGAATAAATGTGTTTAGGTATACAAAAAACCTTTTGTGTATCATTTATTTAAACAATATCACAAATTAATCAAAGGGAAAATATATTGCATAAACCACATTTATTTTGATGTCTAAAAACTGAGGAACTGAATAGTGATACAAGTAACAGATAGGTAATTTTGAACCTCTTACTAAAGGATGATGCTATTAGATGCATGGACATTGCTACCCACCTCCAATAGCTTTGTGTACCTACATAATATATCGTTAGATAGGTATTTGTGAGCAACACAAAGGTTACTATGGCTCCTACTTTCGAATCTGAGCACGTTCAGATTATTAAGCTGACAGGATGTAACTTCAGAGTTCAGGCGGACCCAGATTTTAGACTAGGAGCCATAGCAACTTTTTTTCAGCTCACAAATACCTATCCAAGGATGTATTACACAACGCTAATGGAGATGGGTACCAACATTTTCATCACCTTTTACCCTGCACAGTAAGAACTTTTACTTTAATCATCCTGCTTTCATTAGCTGAGTTCGACTTTATTACTACTAGCTACTAGTAATTCTATTAAGTAGAAATAAAATACATGCTAGGTCTAAAAACAAAGGTGCTAACGTCTACTTTCCAAAGCCGCCTCTACAAGTTGGGCTGCTCTCTATTACTTGGTCACTCTCCTGCCATTGCTTTGTGGTCTTGGCTACGATAGACAAGGCATGGACTCCAGTGTTTAGTTCCTCTTTTAGGATGTCATTCACTAGCCTGTGTCTCTGTAAAATAAAATAAAAAGCATTAATTTGCAACTGCAGAAGACACAATGCACAAAAACATCAACTTAAAAATGTAGGCCTTTGCATCTACATATGAGATTGGAAAATTAAAAAGAAGGCCAGGAAAGAGGAAAATTATGTGGCTGTAATATTAAGGAATGGACCGGCATCAAAACCATGGAACAATTATTCAGGACAACTATGAACAGAGTGAGTGGTGCAGGGAGCTGACTGTCAACCTCGAGTGATGGAGAGGCACTTCAAGAAAATGAGATGATTTACATTTACCCAGTGGTGATATGTTGGAACGTGCAAATAAATATCCACTACTTTAATTTATGAAACATTAACATTGAGTGGAATGTGTCCTTACATCACTGACTGACTGACTGGTATCAGTTATCTGCCGTGTGGAACGAAAAGAAAAGATTCGCCTAAAAACCATCAGTCTAGCAGAGCAAGCAGTTTGGCTTGCTGCACCGTGGTAAGTTGTTAACATCAACTGCGATTCGACCCGTTTCGAATACAAGTAGTAGGTAACTTTATTTCTAAAATCTCAACAACAGAGCATGTTTGCCCGCAATGGTTCACACAGTTCAAGACACCTGGGTTCACCAAAGGCATTTAATTTTGGGAGATCCATGAGGCGTCATAGAAGTTACAGAGTGGATTTTCTTTTCTCACCTTTATAAGGGGTAGTCCGTCAAACTTATCAGATACGACCACCACTTTGAAATGCGTCTCGGCTCCCTTGGGGACATTATGCATGTAGGACTCATTGATCACCTCCAAATGAGCTGTTTTCAAACCAGTTTGAAGTTTACTTCTTATTGAGCTTTCTACCGACATGGTGGTGGTGGCCAAACTTCGTACAGAGTTAAATCTCACTGGAAATTAAAGAATGTTTATTTAGAAACACTTGAGAATATTTGAGAACAGACGATAGTTGACAGTTTGACACTGTAAATTACTAACCGACACGTAGAACAGAATTCATAGAATGGCCTATGAATGAAGTCATCCAGAGGAAGTACCTATTTTGAGAAGAAATTAAGCGATCTGCCTAATTTTCGTTTGTCTCGAAACTATTTTCAATTTTCTAAAACGTGAGACGGACGATCAGACAACAAAATAAAATCAGCTGATTGATCGTATGTCAGTGTCATACTCCTGTCAACTTGACAGCCTGGGGAATCGTTCCGACTTCCGAATGATTTTATTTAGGCTGCGTTCGTTTTTATTTATCCCACCATGAGACGGTCAGACCAACAGCTGTGTGCCAAAAGCTCAGTACTTTTTGCCGCGTTCGGCGTTCGGTCAAACCACTTGTTCTGAGGGTCAAACATTCACGGCCACTCACTACATTTTTAGCTGGCCATATAATGCAAATAAGAAAAAAAAACGTTTTTCTTAATCGGGATTTAAAATTCTGTATTTTTTTCTGAACCTACATGCCAGTAACACTCCACTTCAAAAAAAGTTAAGGGTGGACGATAGCAACGTGACGGGAAATTCAAAATTTTCACATTTTGTAGCTAAACTGAGCTATTTTTGTTCAGCGATTTTTCGTTCGATTTTTTGTTTTTTTTAGTCTTTGCTGTACTACCTACAATAACATTAAAAGGACCGACACTGGACCGACAGCATCAATAAATCGTAATTAAAACCGTCAACCGGAAGCCCATTTTGGCACCATTGTGTTACAGGCTAAGGGCCCAGGGGCCTTAGCCTGTAACACAATGGCGTGTCAATGGCGTCTTAGGTAGACGGACAAAATCGGGATTTTTTCGTTGCTCTCCTACAACCAGCGAACTAATCCTCTAGGATTAGACTCATAATATTTTTTGCTGTACCTACTACAAATAACATTCAAAGGACCGAAACTGGACCGACAGCATCAATAAATCGTAATCAAAACCGTCAACCGGAAGCCCATTTTGGCACCATTGTGTTACGGGCTAAGAGCCCAGGAGATGCTGGAAAGGTGGTAGAGAGTGATGGGGATGGGGCACGAAAGCGCGCCGCACAGGCAGCGCTGAAATGGATGGTAGGTAAAGATGTAAACTTCAGTAAATAAAAAGTCGTCTAACAAAAGTTGTTGGAAATCACATTTAGCAGTTGACGTGTTTCAGGAATACTTAAAGCTAGGTATTTGAAAATTGCCCTGTGTAGGCTGTTCAATCGACGCACATGCCGTGCGCAATATCTCTACCATGGATTATTCTATCGTTTCGCTGAACGTGGATACCTACTCGATACAGTTTGTCGTTTTGTGGCTATTTTATACAACTTTACTCGATGAGCGAGAAAACCGACGTTCTATTGGGTGTGTGTGATTGATTGTTTTTTCATCCGAGATTGGCGTTCAGACTTTGTTTCCACCCCAGTCCCATTCCGGTGATAGATCGCGCGATCAAATAATATCCGCCGCTTGATTTAGGATTTTTTTCCCTCTTTTATTTCACTATTCCGTCCGATGGCGCCAACAAAGGATCTGTTTTTTAAGCCTGGATGATTTTAGATAGATAGATACCCACCTAAGAAATTCTGCTTTATTATTATCTATTAGTATTCATACATTTATTTCAAATTATTAAAAAATCATACATTTTGTTAGTAGTCCAAATAGTCCCTATAGTGTTAGTAGTTGAAATTAAATTAGATTAGATAAAATTTATATAAAATGTTTATTCAAATAAAATTTAGCTTTACATGCTGGTTGGAGCAGTAGCGCATGTAAGGCGAGTCGTCGCGATCCGCTATCGTTTTCAGGGCCCTTAGCCTGTAACACAATGGTGCCAAAATGGGCTTCCGGTTGACGGTTTTAATTACGATTTATTGATGCTGTCGGTCCTTTTAATGTTATTGTAGTACAGCAAAGAATATTAGGAGTCTAATCCTAGAGGATTAGTTCGCTGGTTGTAGGAGAACAACGAAAAAATCCCGGTTTTATCCTTCTACCTAGGACGCCATTGACACGCCATTGTGTTACAGGCTAAGGCCCCAGGATGCTATGGAGCTGGCCCGCACCCTGCAGAGCAGTAAGTAGCAGCGCTTACGCATTGTAGTGTAGATAGAAGCAGTCCACCCGTGCTTCGGCGAACATGCCAGATGCACTGCAGAAGCTCTAAGTAATTTTATTTTACTTACAATGAACCGTCTGAAAAAGTTTCATGCATTAGGTAACTACCTACCTCAGTAAATTTCTTTCAACCAGTCACGATCAAAACCAAATACCTACCAAATGGCTCTACATCCAACGTCAAGATTCTACATTAAACTTTTTTAGTAGGTACTCCTACCTACGGCAGGCCAGGGTATGAGGGTACTATCGTAGCTCTTTTGGCGCACAACGGCCAAGTCACACAACATTAACTATAATACTAAAGAAATCGCAGTAAGGAACCTTAGACTTGGCACGACTTTGTCTAGATTTCATTACTTTTTAGAGATAAACAAGCAGCTCCATCGAGACCTGGCTAGTTTTTTACAGAATGTTTTTGGTGGGATTATTTTTTCTAGTTTCCTAACATTTTGTTAAAGTGGAGTTATGTTGTCCCATTTAGTTCCTATGCTCCTCATTTGCTCTACTAAGTAATCGGTCAGAGCAGAGGAGGAGACCACCTGCGATAAGTTACAAAAAGGTCCTGTCAATCTTTAGCTAAGGATTTCCGTTCAAACAATTTTCTATGTTTTCCTATTTAACACTAAAATAACATAAATAAATAAAAACGACTTCACGACTTCACTGATTCCGTTCGATTTGCTGCTGTCCGTTGTCCGAGTTCCGTTCTCCATCTACGAAGTGTCCGTTGAGGAGTTCCGTTCTCCATCTACGAAGTGTCCGTTGAGGAGTTCCGTTCTCCATCTACGAAGTGTCCGTTGAGGAGTTCTGTTCTCCATCTACGAAGTGTCCGTTGAGGAGTTCCGTTCTCCATCTACGAAGTGTCCGTTGAGGAGTTCCGTTCTCCATCTACGAAGTGTCCGTTGAGGAGTTCCGTTCTCCATCTACGAAGTGTCCGTTGAGGAGTTCCGTTCTCCATCTACGAAGTGTCCATTGAGGAGTTCCGTTCTCCATCTACGAAGTGTCCGTTGAGGAGTTCCGTTCTCCATCTACGAAGTGTCCGTTGAGGAGTTCCGTTCTCCATCTACGAAGTGTCCGTTGAGGAGTTCCGTTCTCCATCTACGAAGTGTCCGTTGAGGAGTTCCGTTCTCCATCTACGAAGTGTCCGTTGAGGAGTTCCGTTCTCCATCTACGAAGTGTCCGTTGAGGAGTTCCGTTCTCCATCTACGAAGTTTCCGTTGATGAGTTCCGTTCTCCATCTACGTAGTGTCCGTTGAGGAGTTCCGTTCTCCATCTACGAAGTGTCCGTTGAGGAGTTCCGTTCTCCATCTACGAAGTTTCCGTTGATGAGTTCCGTTCTCCATCTACGAAGTGTCCGTTGAGGAGTTCCGTTCTCCATCTACGAAGTGTCCGTTGAGGAGTTCCGTTCTCCATCTACGAAGTTCTTTATCAGATTGTTACGATTTTTTTTATGGGAACACATCGAAAGTAGATAACCTTCAAACAAAAAAAAAGCATCATAATCGGTTCACGTAGAAAAAAAGTTCTGAAGTACATAACACACATAAAAATATTTAAAAACACACGGGTCGATTCGACTACCTCTTCCTTTTTGAAGTCAGTTAGAAAATAATAGATAATAGGGCAGCTGATAGGTATTTTACCTTATTAAAGGTGCTAGCATTGAGTTCAATGACCCAAGTAGAACCCTGTAATACCCTGTATTATTATGCAACATTGTCGCCACGCGTGTGACGCGTGCTTGCGTGAGGCGCCGAAGCCTGAGCGTGACTGCTTAGCCGACTGACCACCCTGTATACCTACTTAACTACACTGTAGGTAAGTAATCCTGTAGAACAGAACAGTAATCAGGACGTTTGTAACTTGATTATGAGTTTTATGACTTGTGTGTGAAGTAGGTACTTAATACTTGCCTAAGTCCTATTAGTTGAATCCCCTGTGTGGTTAGATCGACTTCTACTTGTTAGAGTTAAATTTAAATTGTTCCGTCTGTTTTGCTTCTATTCAGTTTTTAAGGCTGGAAGATAGTAGTGTGGCGGGAAATTCAAAATTTTCACAGTTTTTTACATTTTGTAGCTAAACTGAGCTATTTTTGTTCAGCGATTTTTCGTTCGCGAGAATAAAACCGTATTCTTTTCATTATTGTAGGTATTGCATACAAGCATCAAACTTAACATGATTAAAGCGCTTACAAATAGTACAACAACAAGTAATAAAAAATGGCCAAGTCCGAGTTTGACTCACGCTCGGAGGGTCCGTAACACCAGATATTTAAAAAATCTGTATTGCGGTACGGAACCCTCAGTGCGCGAGTCCGACACGCATACCAGGGCCCTTATAGCCTGTAACACAATGGTGCCAAAATGGGCTGTCAGGTGACGACTTCAATTTCGATTTGCTAACGCTGTCTGTCCTTTTAATGTTTTTGTAGTACAGCAAAGAATATTTTGATTCTAATTCTAGAGGATTAGTTCTCTGGTTGTAGGAGAAAAACGAGGAGAGCCCGGTTTTGTCCTACGGCCGGGACGCCATTGACCCGCCATTCCGTTACAGGCTAAGGGCCCTGGCCAGTTTTAGTTCGATTGTCGCACTTATAGTAGTAACAGACGCTCGAACCTGGTGCGGCCGAACCAACCGAACTCGTGCGCTGTTCACGCCACACGAGTTCACACGACCGTACCGAACCACAGATTGCCCATTCGTATCGTATGCGTTCGATGTGCAAACGCTTCGAACCAACCGAACCGTAAATAATAATAATAATGTTGGATGAACCATGCTACACACGATCGAATATGGTCCGACACCGCACAGCGTTCGTGGTTCGGCCGCACCGGTTCGAGCGTCTGTTACTGCTATTAGTCATGCTACTATTTATAGCATCCTCGCGTTGGCTGACCCTACCTGACCTACCTACTTGCAAGTATGTAGGTAGGTACATCTAGGTTCTGGGGCATACCTGGGGCATACCTGGGGCCTGAGTTTGTAACGCAATGGCGTGTCGATAGGTTCTAAGTAGAAAGACAAAACCAGGTTTTCCTCGTTTTTCTCCTACCTACAACCAGCGAACTAAGAATCAGAATAGTCTTTGCTCTACTAAAAACACATTAAAAGGACACATGGATACAACGTAATTGAAGCCCAACTGGGAGCCTCACGAGGCATCATTGCGTTACAGACTCAGGCCGCTGGTAAGCTATTATCCTTGCGACTAGGGTAACCGTAGTCCTAACAAAAAGCCGGACATTAAAAAGAGGTCCGCATATTTTTGTGCTTTTACAGAGATACCCCGTGTTAGCTCTTATCGCACGCATTATAAGGTTGTCAATCGAACAAAAAGTAAATCTCTTACAGAGATAAGCTCGCCTTTGTATCTACATGTCTTTTCTTATCTAATGTGTCCTACAATGTGTTTCGTGTGCAATAAAGTATAATAATAATAAAAAGGGGTATCCTATCGTGTCGCTGACAGTACCTTATTGACGTATTTTTATCGATTTACCGGGAGAAACATCTACTAAAACTTTACAGAAAATCGCGGCTAAAATTTACAGAAAATCGCGGCTAAAATAAAGTGATGGACCTAAAATTAACAATAAATTAAACAGATACAAAAGATATTTAAATAGTAATTTAACGCCTGCATTTTTTTATAGTAGGTACCTAACCTACACACGACAGCACGTCAGAGTGTACGTAGGTATACATTTGTTGTAAAATCACTCGTAACGTTACTGCGTAGATAGAGTGCTAGCATGTAAAGGTCGACGACGTTCTGTCGTGTGTACGTACGACCAACCCCTCGTATTATCTGGACCAATTAAAAATTTATTCCGGAAACATCCGGACGGGATGACGATAGCCCGGAAAGACCTGCAAATCTGGTGACCCTACTCGCAGCCCACAATGTGGAAATAGCGTGATAAATATACATTTATAATTTTAAGGAGAGCGGCGTGCTTTCGAATTGAGGGCAATGACAAAACTTTGTCAATCGTCGACTGTTTTAGGAAATTAACATGTTATTGTCGACAGGCAGACGTGGTGCCTACTGGTGGGTACCTGCTAATGGGCTAACCACGACTTGTGAAGTGGTGGATTAAGCTGGAGCATTCGTGTCAATTGTAGCCAGCCACACACATCATACAATAATTAAATGTTCACAATTTCGTAAGTTCATGTTGAATCCACTCCTTGTTCCGTTTGATAGCATCAATGGTAGGAGTAGGCATACTGATTGCCACCCTCCGATAGGAGACGGCACTACAAGAAAAAGATGTTGTAGATGTACACAAGACACCACGTCGACCCTTACACGCTGGCACTCTATTTGTTTACGTTAAGGGCGATTTTACAACAAAAGTGTACCTACGCTCTGTAAAAAAAAAAGAAAAGGCATACAGGGTGTTAAAAGACCGCCAAAAGACCCGAAAGCCACGCCACTAGACACAAAAACGAAGTAATTATCCGATAAATTTTATTATTGCTGAGAAATTATTTTGGTTTTTTAGGTTATAATATTTTGAAAAATATTTTATCACGCAATGGACGTGTTACGCACAGAAGTCATATTGCACAAACGTAGGTATAAGTTTATGTTACTTAAACTTGAAGTACCGATGTTTAGAATACATTGCGGGTTGCAAATTTTAACGTCGATTTTTTATTAATATTCATAATTTTGATATGGCTTCTTGAAAAGGTATGTTAAGAACTAGATACTGAATACATTTCTGCAAAAAAAAAAGTTTGGAAAAGTCCGACTTTGAAGCTCATTATCTCGGAAACCGTTGATTTCCCAGGCATAGTTCCTTGGGCAAAAATGTTCATTATGATGGGGACAATACGTGGTTTCCCGCTTTGTTGGCGGTCTTTTAACATCCTGTATACCTAAAAAATAAAAAGTTGCGTCTCGCTTTCACAGACGTGCATTTTACGTTTCGATTACACGGCGATAATCCTGAAAACAGTGGATGCGTCTGGCACAGGATCGTGAGAGGTGGCGTGAGCATGAAGAGGCCCTTACTCAGCAGTGTGTGTTAACAAACTGATGATGATGATAATGATAAATCCTCAGATAGAGTCGTGCAAAGCTAACTTTGCAGTGGAGCATCCGAAACAGTAATTTCCGTACGTTGCTTTTGTATGTTTTCACCATATTTTCAATATTTATTTATTTTCCATATTTATTTTCATTATTTTCACGTAACATGTACCACTTGTAGAACTTGTAACATGTACCACTGCAACGTACTGAAATTACTATTTCGGATGCTCCACTGCAAAGTTAGCTTTGCACGACTTTAGCATAAATCATCCTTTTTAATTTTCTAGGTACGGTCGGCCACAATCTCAGATACCCCATGGCAGCTCTTACCGCGCGCGGCATAAGGGCGCCAATCGAACAAAAGGGGTATCTGAGACTGTGGTCGACTGTACATAGCCTACATGGCTACTGGTAGCCGATTGGATTTTTGGTCACCATTTGACTCCCTGAGGTAGCCTTATAGCTTTCAGTGGGTCGTCATTCGGCGAATTTAAAAAAAGTGTTTCTGTCCTAAAACAATGAGCTCATGCTACCTTATTCAAATAATTCTGACCTTCTGACCTATAGACGAACTGTAAATAAAGTTGTAAAGTAAACGACATTATCACTCACACACAAGACAAGTAAACAAACCAACCATTCGCTTTTACACTGACTGTGGCGAAATCCCAGTGGAACTAGCGAAAATTATTTATTTCTTTGTTCACAGTGTGCTAGAAAATGCTTTTAAGCCAACTTGTCCTGAGGACTTAGTGCGAAACGAATACAACGTCAACGAAACAAAATGTAGAGTATTTTTATCGTCGCTTCAAGATGATTGGTTTGTTTGTCCATTGTGAGTGAAGGTGCCACTGGACGCTGTATAAAATCATCTCGCAGATGCAAAGGCCTAAGTTTTTAGTTAGTTTGTTTTCATTATAGTTTGAAACTTTGGCTTTGATTGACATAATATGTTTCAGAAATGAAAATGAATATTATGACCTGCAAATAGGTACGTTGGGCCGTATAGCGGCTATGGGTAATGCGGAATACGTGATAGTTCCAAATGCTGTGGACAGGATGAAGCTCGAAACAAATATAAATAGAGAGCCTGGCTGCTGTTTGTAGCGTTGTTGCTAAGCCAAGTACGTGACAATTTGACCATTGAAATTTAAACTCATTGTCTACTTACTCAATGAACTGAATGCAGTGGCTAGATACTCAGCTAAAATTCTGAAAATTGTAGCACAGCAACAGCGCTCAGTTTGTTTGCTTGAGCAAATCATCATCATCATGATCTTATTATAATCTGCCTGTTAATTTAATACCGACTGCTGAGTAAAGGCCTGTGCCTGAGCAATTTTTTCCAGATTTTCAGGGTTCAGGACCTCAAAAGGAAAACGGAATCAATATATTTTTTAAACTTATTTGTATGGCGGTACGGAGCCCTCAGATCTCCGACTCGCACTTGGCCGGCTTGGTTTTGGTTCACTAGCTCTGATCGTTCTTGGAGAAGAAGCCAAGGATACCTACCTACGTTTACTTACAATGCAATATTCTATTTGAATATTTGTTTATGGCCATCAGACAGAATTCATAAATTGTACACCAAAAAATTGTGGGTGACTGTACAGTCAGCCACACGCTAGATACACCTTTTAGCTCAATTTGCGCCCGTATGTCGCGCGCGGTAAGAGCTACCATGGGGTATCCCAGACTGTGGCCGACCTTACTATCAGCTGAATTTATTAAAAGTATTTCTACGAGTATTTGGATACTTGCCAACAAATTAAATTAATTGGGTACTAATTTCGATTACCCTCAACTATGTTAATCTGGCAACAAAAAGCGCAGGTTTGTGAACCTATTGTGAATCCAACGTTCGCAATTAGTTTTAAAGTCCATTGAAAAGTAGAGCGTTTAGTTAGACACACAATAAATGCGACAGAACTTCATATCCACAGATTTTTTTATCTGTGAGTGGGATAGAGATATCGTAAACCCACCTGATTCTTGTGCTAAGCCTGCTGGGGTCTATCTACAGGGTGCACTCTAAGTCGATAGCGGAACTTTAAGTGGGCTATCTACTGATCATTACAAACAACTTGTACTAGGTGGCGAAAAAAATGGAGTGAAAAAAATATCAGCTGTTTCATACATTTGGCACAGTAGTGAGTCGACCTTTTGTATGGAACAGCTGATATTTTTTTCACTCCATTGTTTTCGCCACCTAGTACAAGTTGTTTGTATTGATCAGTAGACAGCCTACTTAAAGTTCCGCTATCGACTTAGAGTGCACCCTGTAGAGTGCGCGCACGATAAGTCTGCGCGCGGCGAATATAGGAACTAAAATGTCAAGCTCTACTATTTGGTTCTAGTGGTTAGCGTCTTTCCGTGATTGGATGGCAATATTTTTTCAGCGCCATACATACAGGGTGTTAAAAGACCGCCAAAAAAGCGGGAAACCACGTATTGACCTCATCATAATGATAATTTTTGCCCAAGGAACTATGCCTGGGAAATCAACGGTTTCCGAGATAATGAGGTTCAAAGTCGGACTTTTCAAAACTTTTTTTTTGCAGAAATGTATTTAGTATCTAATTCTTAACATACCTTCTCAAGAAGTCATATCAACATTATGAATAATTCTTACAAAAAACGACGTTAAAATTGCAACCCGCAATGTATTTTAAACATCGACACTTCAAGCTTCAGTAACATTAACTTATACCTACGTTTGCGCAATATGACTTCTGTGCGTTACACGTCTATTGCTTGATCAAATATTTTTCAAAATTATAACCTAAAAAACCAAAATCATTTCCCAGCAATAATTTATCGTAAAAGTACTTTGTTTTGGTATCTAGTATGCGTGGCTTTCGGGTCTACTGGCGGTCTTTTAACACCCGGTATGTTCAAAGTTAACGTGCGCGCACTCTAACTGACTTTCACAGGTTTTTTTATCATCATCATCATTATATTTAAGAGTTATCCTCTTGTCGGTGCAGCATTCTCCATGCACTTCGATCACAGGCCAGTTCCTTTGCAGCCTGGTACGTCACGACATCCACCTTCTCTTTAATTTGGTCAAAGTGGCTTCTCCGTGGCCTTCCTCGTTTTTTTTATATCCTCCAAATATCTATGGTTGTATTCAACGTTCCTAATCGCGGGTACCAGCTAGGGTAAGTACCTACGAGTACAATAGTTTTAGGTGATAACTAGCCCTTCAGGAGTTAAAGCAGAGTTACCAAGATAGAAGACAGGTTGAAGAAAATTCAAATGTCTTTCTGTTTTTTTTAGGTTCAGGACTGTGGCGCAGCGTTTAGTAAGTTTGTAATTAGTTTACAAACAAAGCGTACCTACGACGAGCGCGCTTGAAAAAAAAGAGCTGATTTCGGAATACCTAGGCAGGTAAATAAATTAGGTTCCACAGATGAAAAAAGTTGTAAGCGAAAGTGGAATTGAGATTTGCATTGTTAACAGACAATGATTTGTTGAGAGCACAATAGATAGCTACCTACTTATTTCTTGGGTCGTAGGTCTTAGACCAAAGTTAGGTTACAGTTTAGACTTGTCTTAAAGACTGGGGTAGGTACATGGGTTGGTAAAACTATATACATATACACCGTGGAATTTTAGTGGTTTTAAAGCCGAAGGTATTTAGTTGCAGTCGTGATTCTCAGCCAAATTCCAAAATTGTACTTCAAAACGAGCGAAAACAAAAACACTTCCCAATACAAATGGCTATCGCCAATGGACACCATTTGTATGGAGAAGTGAAATTTTTTTCGCGCGATTTGTAATGAAATTTTGTAATTTGGCTCAGAATCACCAGTGCAACAAAATACCTTCGGCTTTAAAACCACTAAAATTCCACGGTGTAGAGTCCACTAGCATAGTATAATAGTAAACATCACGTACAGTCGTAGACACTTAGGGTGGTATTCAAGAACGCTACTTAAACTCAGTTCAAACTAGAACGCTGCTTAAACTCTGTTTAAACTCAGTTAAAACTAGAAAGCTTCTTGAACTCTGTTTAAATTCAGTTTAACTAGAGTTTGGTAGTGTCGACTGTCGATAAAACAGTGCATGTTTTGATTTGAATATCCCTCCCTTCATATCAAAACATGCACTGTTTTATCGACAGTCTGAACTCTGTTTAAACTGAGTTTAAGTAGCGTTCTAGAATACCACCCTTACACTTTCGTTGCAAAGTCGCCTGTAACGTTATTATACAAGGTGTTACAAAAGATGCTAACTCTTTTTACAGGGTAATAGCACCCGGTGATAGGGATCAAAACCAAAATTTTTTTTTTGCTCTACGGTTTACCGTTGATTTTTAAATTCATAAAATGTGAACGGTGTGGCGGGAGAAAAGTATTTTTAAAATATTGTTTTCATTGACTTTCACAATGTTTTAACAACTCAAACCTTTGCAAATGCACCTACACCCACAAACATATTTTTAAATTTGAGCTAATACCAAGAACAAAAAAGTTATGAAAACATTTCAGCTTTGAGGTTATAAAATAAAAATGTTTTTTTTCAACTTTTTTTTTTACAGAATTGACATCCTGTTGACCAGTAGGTCAACAGGAATTGAATAAATGAATATATGAATATATGAATAGTAGGAATTGACACCCTATAAAAAGAGTTAGGATGTTTTGTAACATGTTGTATAGAGTGTGTGTAAGGGTCTTCGTGCTATTGATTGTACAAACGACAGCACGTGGACGCTTACACGCTGGCACTCTTCTCGGTTACGTCAGGGGCGACTTTACAACAAAAGTGTACAGTCTGACATGCTGTCGTGTGTACTATTATGTATGCTGTGCCACTACTCTATCAGTTCCGATTATCACCTAGTCTACCAGTTTTGTGGGACGTAGAGTGGGATAGATAGAGTTATAAACCCATGAATACGCTCTAATCCAACTTTATGCTGACCAAGCTGGCGTGACGTAGATTGTACATTGTAGAAGGAAAGTCACTTGTCGTTACCGTGCAGTATGTTTACAGTCCACAATGCACGTCAAATACCCTTAGGTTCTTCTGTAGTATTATGCGGTGGATTTATTATAAGTGGAGCCAACCGAGCCGCGGGTTTCCTCACGATGTTTTCCTTCACCGTTAGCGAGTGGTATTGCTACTACAAATTCACAAATGTACGTAACTTTGAAATTAAACAAAGTCATAGATACATGCCCGCACTGGGAATCGAACACGTATTGACCTGTCTTTCCTGTGGACTAGGTCGACTAAGCTGTCAGGATGGTATAGGTGCTGGGCCATCTAAAACAATGTCCCAGGCACTGCAGCGCCGAGTGTTCTCTTCACCCATCTAGTGTGAGTGAAGGTGCCACTGGACGCTGTATAAATCATCTCATTACGTAGATGCAAAAGGCCTTAGTTTTTAGTTTTTTATTATAAGTACCTGCGATAGATAGTTACTCGTAGATCTTTGAGCATTTTTTGCATGGGTTGGTAGGACTCTTAGAAGGTAGGTAATCGTATGTAGCAGTGGCCACCCCCTGGTGTCAGCGTTTATAGGCTGCCCAAAGGGCCTCTGACATGGCTTAACTTGGACTTTTAGTAGAAAGGTCATTGGCGTAGACGGCACCGGTACACACTAATTAACACTTCAAACAACCAATTGTTTATCAAAGTTTTCAATTAATTAAAGCCTGTCTGGTACAATTAATTAAAGCCTGTCTGTCTGGCCTGTGTGGTCTGGTTTCGAGGGCCCAAAAAATACTTTCGAGTCGTCACACACACTTCATAGTTATAGCTGATTTAAAGTTAATGGAACAAACTTGTGAATTTACTGACATCATCATTTTGCCGCCAACAAAACGGGAAACCACTTATTGTCCTCATCATAACGAAAAGTTTTGCCCCGGGAATTATGCCTGGAAGATCAACGGTTAGGTTAAGTAGTACCTACTTTGTTTTGGCGTCTAGTATGCGTCCCTTTCGGATCTGTCGGTGGTCTTTAAATTCCATTGGTTTGCTACCATTCTCATCAGATATAGCCTCAGAGAAATTTTCTCCAAGGTTGTATCCCACCTGTTCCCAGATATCATCTACCCACTGACTGATTGGGCGGCTTCATGACCGGTGTTTCACCACTAAGATCTTTGCGTAATAGTGGACGTCTTCGATCCCAATTTACACCGATTCCTCGTTCAGTCACTGAATTCGCGATCATTCATGAATAATTATATTGGCATACACAGTGCTATTTTAGTGGTTATAAAGCCGAAGGTATTTTGTTGCACTGGTGATTCTGAGCAAATTCCAAAATGTTACTCCAAAATGAGCGGAAAAAAACACTTCCCAATAACAACTATCCCCAATCGACACTTTATGATTTTTTTTTCGTGCCTTTAGCGCGTATGAAATTTTGAAGTTTGGCTCGGAATCACCAGTGCAACAAAATACCTTCGGCTTTGAAACCACTAAAATAGCACGGTGTATACAGTCACCGACACGCTAGGAAATCCCTTTTTGGGTCGATTAAGGAACTTTGCCGCGCGCGATAAGAGGCTACCACGCAGTTTCACTAACCGTAACCTGTAACAATTTAAGTGACTGGAACACGATGATTTCAGTGAAATAGTGCGGCCCATTAGACAGATATGTTCCTCCGCTAGACAAAGCCTCACGTGAGACGATAAGCACTTCCAAAAGCAAGCCGGAAAAAGATTTGCACAACCCCCTTTCCGAGTAGTCTGTTGGACGTCTAATTTTGCGAAATCAGATCATCCAATTTGTGCAATTGAGTTCTGTTTGAGAGGTCTCCCATAATACGGTCGCGCCCCGTCACAGACAACTCAACCTGATAGACGCCGCATGAATGTTTAAATGACACGTTTGACGGCGCCAAAAGTGAGACGTGGAGATATGATTTGTTGGAACAAGAGCTATATGACACACTGGGTTCAAAGTGGCTGGATACTCCAGTAACCAGGGGCCTGAGTCAATAACGCTATTGTGCCAAAATGGGCTCAATTACGATTGTGTGCTTTTAATGCTTTTTGTAGTACAGCAAAGAATATTCTGATTCTAATTCTAGATTCTAGAGGATTAGTTACTTCTGGTTGTAGGAGAAAAACGAGGAAACCCCGGTTCTGTCATTCTACTAGGACGCCATCGAGACGCCATTGCGTTACAGACTCAGGTGATGACTTCATACAACTCTGGCTGTTTGGTCTGCTGTGTTACGGTGTGTCAGTGTGGCTCAGCACCATAGAAGTAAGTCTATGTTCAGCACTAAGTGACCCTCCTTTTGGACTTCGCTGCAGTCGGTTAAAAAGACTATTTAGCCACGGAGAACAAATCAAGAACTTTCTGTTCAGCAAGCGTAGTAGATAGCTGGGTTGGACTGTATCTATCTATGGGTTTATGACTTTGTATCTTACTGTTTTGTTTGACGTAGAGTGGGATAGACAGAGTTATAAACCCATAGATACACTCTAACCCAGCCTTATGCTAAGGTTGCAGATTCTGTTTTTTTATCTGTAGAGTCTGAAATTTATTATCATGTGCCAAAATACTTTTAGACATGAGTTTAGTATGCGTGATTTGTAATTTTATGTGAATCTTTTTTGATGTCGATGAGAGATTAGTGGACTTTGAGACAGAGATCCCAAGTTTTTAGCCAATTTTTGATGTTAAGTACTACAATTATGCAAATACCTTGTGGTTTTCTAGCGGTGTCTACTATTTTGTGTAGTCTGTGGGGCCCGTCTTATGTTGACATCATTACGAATATAGCAAGGTCCGACTCAAAGAGATATTCTCCCCTTTAAAATCTGATACTGAATATTTTGCAGGAGTATCTCGTTATTCGATTTTTTCAGGGTTCCGTCTCTGTGAGAAAAAATTATAGACTCTCAAACAGGAGGTCCTAGTTTATTTTTTAAGTTTGCCACCCGGAAAATACCTTACCTACTGAAACGTGAGCGCCTGAGGAGCTAGATTAAAACTAAGGCCTTGCATCTTGATAATGTGGATTGACGTAACGAGATGATTAATACAGAGTCCAGTGGCACCTTCACTCATAAAAGATGGGTGATAGACCACTCGGCGCTGCAGTACCTACCTGGGACTTTGTTTTTTTTTAATGGAGAAGGCTTGCCCAGCACTTATGCCATCCTTATAGCAGTAGGGATATAGATGCTATTTGTAGATGACCAAAGAACAGTTATTTTTCTTTGTTCTTTGTTAGAGACCATCATCATCATCATTGACAGCCTCTTTTGGTCCATTTCAGGCCTCTCTCCCAAAAATTTCCATTGTTGGCGATTTGCTACCTTCCTCATCCACCTGTTCGCAGAGCATCTAGGTGGGCGGCTTTTTAGGACCCGAAACGTCGGGATAATAAAGGTAGCTCATTTTCCTACTAAACTAACGATTCGACCCGTTTCGAACCAAAATTATGTGTGAATATCGCGAATCATTAAAAGTAACTGTTTGGAGCCGTCCGGACCAGCGGTTCTTTTCCATCCATTCTCTATTCCATTACAGACCATTCAAGCTAAAAATGCGCGACAATCCGTAATCTTCATTATCACAAGTGGTTAGGGGACAAAGCTATAGTGGCTCAGTACGAAACCCATTGCTTATTTTGTCTGACTCGCACTTGGCTTTTTTTTTGTAGTTCGACGCTCTCGTAGTCCGCTCTGATTTGGATGATAATAATGGAAAGCAGCGAGTGGCGTTGAGAAAAGGGTTTTTTTTTGTTCTGATAATAAAACATGCTTTCGAATGCGTTTTTTTTTTAGATAATGTTGTATATGTTACCGGCCAAACCCGATTTAAGGATAAACTAGTTTTGCCTAGGCCAAACCAGTTTAACCTAAGCTCGTATGGATAAACCGGTATAGCCTAGGCCAAACTAGTTTATCCGAAGGTCGTATGGATAAACCAGTATGTCCTAGGCCAAACTAGTCTGGCCCAGCAAGAATATGTACGCTCCAGGATAAACAAGTATGGCCTAGGCCTAGCTGATTTTGACAAATGATTGGGTATGCATGTTACCATATCTCATAAACTAAGAGGTTTAGCGCAAAAATTCGATTCCCTTAATAGCCCCGGAACCAAGCCTTTTCTTCTATAGGTGTTCTAAAAACCGACATACAGGGTGTTAAATATTCCCGAAAGTGTGACAGACAGTCGAACAAGATTTAAAACAAAGGTTAGGTCAGTAGGTTCGGTTGGCGACACACTGAGATACCTCTTTTTGTTTTCAAATGGTCCTTCAAACCGGACAAAACCGGTTATACCGTAGACTTTTTGAATGTAGACTTTTTCAAATTCGGCCTTTAAATGCGTCCCCTACTGTTCAGATAATTATGGCAAATTTGTAAGTTTTAAGAAAAAGTACTAAGCTAGCATAAATAAGTAGAATCTGTATAACCCCTACTCAAATAGGGCTAGACTAGTTTGGCCTAAGCTAAACTGGTTTCTCCATACGAGCATAGGGCTGGACTAGTTTGGCCTAGGCTTAACTGGTTTCTCCATACGAGCTTCGGCCAGACTAACCCTGTATGTTTAACACCCTGTATGTCGGTTTTTAGAACACCTATAGAAATAAAAGGCTTGGTTCTGGGGTTGTTAAGGGGTTCAAAAATTTCGTTATTTTTGCGCTAAACCTCTTAGTTTACGAGATATGGTAACATTCATACCTAATCATTCGTCAAAATCAGCTCGGCCTAGGCCAAACTAGTTTATCCTGGAGCGTACATATTCTTTCTAGGCCAGACTAGTTTGGCCTAGGACATACTGGTTTATCCATACGACCTTTGGATAAACTAGTTTGGCCTAGGCTATACCGGTTTGTCCATACGAGCTTAGGTTAGACTAGTTTGGCCTAGGCAAAAACTAGTTTATCCTTAAATCGGGTTTGGCCGGTAACATATACATAAAAAGTAAGATGTAAGATATACAGGGTGTTAAAAGACCGCCAACAAAGCGGGAAACCACGCATTGTCCTCATCATACTAAACATTTTTGCCCATGGAACTATACCTGGGAAATCAACAGTTTCCGAGATAATGAGGTTCAAAGTCGGACTTTTCAAACTTTTTTTATTGCAGATATTTGCTCAGTATCGAGTACTTAACATTTCTTCTCAAGAAGCCATATCAGAATTTTGAATATTTCTTGCATAAAATGACGTTAAAATTGCAACCCGCAATGTATTCTAAACATCGGCACTTCGAGCGTAAGTAACACAACTTTATGTCAACGCTTGTGCAATATGACTTCTTTGCGTTACACTTCCATTGCGTGATAAAATATTTTCCAAAATTATAACCTAAAAAACCAAAATCATTTCCCGGCAATAATTTATCGAAAAAGTACTTTGTTTTGGTGTCTAGTATGCGTACCTTTCGGGTATGTCGGCGGTCTTTTAACACCCTGTATGTAGCCTGTACAATTGTACATGTCCCACTAGCTGGGCAAAGGCCTTCTCTCAGAGAGAGAGTTCGAGCTTAATCACCACGCGTGCTCAATGCGGGTTGTCGATTTTTGCGTTGAGGGTATAATGCCTCACACGCTCAGGTTTCCTTACGATGTTTTCCTTCACCGTCAGCGAGTGGTATTGCTACTACAAATTCACAAATGTACGTAACTTCGAAATTAAACAAAGTCATAGATACATGCCCGCACCGGGAATCGAACCTAGGACCTTTCGCTTCAGAGTCCACTGTTCTACCCACTAGACCACCACCGCTTTATCTTCAGAAAATACATACAATTTATTATTCGTAACTATTCTGTCAAAGACATTCATGGTATTGAGCTGGCTCTCGGCTTTCAGGAGACACCAGAGAATATCAATGGTATCTGGGGGCACGGCAGTACCCCCGCCAGGACGAACGCGAAGCAAACACTGCCGTACCATCCTTTACTGGAACCATTTCGCCGCATTTTCAGGCCCCTATTTGAGAACCTCTGGATAAGACCAGAACGCAGAAATTTTCGTCATCCAGTAATCACATACTTAAAATCCAAAATTTCAAGTCTGTAGGTAATTTAGTTCCGAAGTTAAGCGAAAGCAAAGTTTCGCATTTATGACACACACTCACTCACTCATGATCATCAAAATAGAACTAGTACTTCCCATAAACTCAGAGAGCTGAAATTTGGTACAAAGTTAGTGTTTAATGGCCACATAAAGGAAAAACTATAAAAACTAGGATCGAAGATCTGGAGTACCTGGTGACCCTGATTAGAAAACATAAGAGCCCAACTAAACTATCAGAGATCGACATAATATACCGCCTTTACAAAAATTATTCAACTTGGTGGGCCGCTTCATTTGATGTCAAAAATCGAAGATCGAAGTATCTGATGAAGAACCTTCAGCTGGTCTTAGCTTTATTAGAGATATGGTAATGCCCCTTCTACTATTGGTACATAAAAAAATCGACTGTCATTGCAAAAATCCAGCGTAGTGGGACACATCTTCTAATTTAATCTAGCCTATAGCGTCCCACTGCTGGGCGAATGCCTCCCCTTCTGTTTTTAATACGCATATAAATAAAATGAAAGGAACTGGCTTTTATACTTATACTTACAAGTTAACAAGAAGAAATAGTCGAACGATTAACTTTATTCTACTCGAACATTACACAAATTGAAAAACTGTGTCAAATAAGAAAATCTAACAAAATAAATCAATATGCCCACATTTCTACAAAAAGAAGTGAAATCCCACCAAAAACATTCTGTAAAAAACTAGCCAGGTGACACCATTGCACCAATCTGTCGCCAGAACCGCTTGTGTCCCTACAACGGCCAAGTCTCACAACATTAACTATAATAATAAAGAAATCGCAGTAAGGAACCTTAGACTTGGCACGACTTTGTCTAGATTTCATTACTTTTTAGAGATAAACAAGCAGCTCCATCGAGACCTGGCTAGTTTTTTACAGAATGTTTTTGGTGGGATATCAACTTTACTTGCACTTGATTTGATCAAGATCAAGATATTTATGGTTTGACTTGAGAGTCCTTGCATCGGTATCCTTATCACTGAGGGTCATGGTCATTCGATCGGAGCAATCCCTGTCGTACGATGCGTCGCCAGATCTCACAAGGCCTACAGGATTCAAACCTGGGAACATTATCTTCTTATCGTGTTGATGACAGTATATTCGTTAACAATGGAGGGAAATATCGCAAGCAGACCTGTCCCCGTAGCATGACTTTTATCGAGGCGGATTTATCCAACAAAATGGCGGTTTATCAGCATTTTTGATTTCTACAGGGTGTTAAAAGACCGCCAACAAAGCGGGAAACCACGTATTGTCCTCATCATAAGGAACATTTTTGTCCAAGGAACTATGCCTGGGAAATCAACGGTTTCCGAGATAATGAGGTTCAAAGTCGGCATTTTCAAAGCTTTTTTTTTGCAGAAACGTATTCTGTATCTAGTTTTTAACATATCTTCTCAAGAAGCCATATCAAAATTATGAATATTTCTTACAAAAAACGACGTTAAAATTTCAACCCGCAATGTATTCTAAACATCGGCACTTCAAGCTTAAGTATCATAAACTTATACCTACGCTTGCGCAATATGACATCTGTGCGTTACGCGTCCATTGAGTTATAAAATATTTTTCAAAATTATAACCTAAAAAACCAAAATCATTTCCCAGCAATAATGTATCAAAAAAGTACTTTGTTTTGGTGTCCAGTATGCGTAGCTTTCGGGTCTGTTGGCGGTCTTTTAACACCCTGTATAGTGGGTTATATATCGTCGAGAGCGATATACCGCCATTTTGTTGGATAAATCCGCCTCGATAAAAGTCATGCTCCCCCCGCTGAACTCTACCTAAATGGGTACCTACTTAAACGTACAGTTTTCGATTTATCTATGTTTGCTTGTTAGAGGCTATCATATACGATAATTGTATTGTACTGTAATCAATCATACAATATTTACACAAGCAAATGCAGCGGTAGCGTGTACTTATCAACAAAACTTTTGCCAAACATTTTATTTAGTTTAACAAAAGATGGCATGAACACGAGTATTCTAATTAGTTCTAATGATAATAGAGTAGTGACTCGCTTTAGATAAGGAAGTCTCATTCTACAAAATAGATGCACATAAAAGGTTTGCCTAAACTATCACGCCGAAAGGTGCCCCTCGATTAAAGGCATACTTAGGGTGGTATTCTAGAACGCTATTTAAACCTCATTTCAAACTAGAACGCTACTTAAACTCTGTTTAAACACAGTTCAAACTAGAACGCGACTTGAACTCTGTTTAAACTCAGTTTAAGTAGAGTTTAGAAGTGTCGACTGTCGATAAAACAGTGCATGTTTTGATTTGAATATCCCTCCCTTCATATCAAAACATGCACTGTTTTATCGACAGTCTGAACTCTGTTTAAACTGAGTTTAAGTAGCGTTCTAGAATACCACCCTTAGTGAATTAGCCCGCGCGCGAAGAAAAATGCACATAATCGACTCCTGTATCAAATACACTAAACAATCGAAAATAGTCACATTATCAAACACTAGAATTAGGCGAGACCTATCTAACACAGCCAGTTTCATGTTGATATCCATAACAAGATGCAAGATATTTTAGTTGAAAAAAAGTGCGCCGCCTATTTTTTTTCAGCCAAAATAATTATCTTCAAAACGTTCATGAATGTCAACACGAAACTGGCTGTTTGAGATAGCTCTCACCTAATTCTAGGGTTTGATATGTGAACATTTCCGATTTTTTTTGTGTATTTGATACAGGAATAGATTTTGTGCATTTTTCTTTGCGCGCGGGCTATTCACTAGTGAGCAGAAGCAAATTCTCCATGTAAAAGTAGTACACTCGACGGCACGTCAGACTGTACAGTTGTGTTGTTAAGTCGCCCGTATCGTAACCAAGTAAATTGCAAACGTGCAAAGGTCAAAGTGCTGTCGACTGTACCACTGAACCGGGAGATTTTAGCCAAGAACTACAAATTATAACAGTGATTGCGCTAGTCAACAGCGCGTTAAAAAGAGGTTTGTCTAAACGTAGTGGTTAGGTATATTCTCTTTAATTTGTGGAATGTATGTAACAGTGGAATGTATGTATACTCAATAGCTAAGTACATACCTACCTCTTTTTGGGATTGGTAGATATAAATACCTACGTGTAAATACCCATCAACTGAAAATTAATTCAGATGGCGGCGTTGCGCTAATTCGCTAATTAAAATTAATTAAAACTTCTGTGTCTTCAAAGTCACACCGAGAATAAATAACAACATATTGTGTTATACTTTCCGTGCATATTTATCATTATCAGTCTGGGTTCGAACTTCTTGAACATAAGACGTTTGGTAAAATTGAAAGTTATCATGGACACTAACTTATCAGCTGAACTCTCGAGCTACAGTGAATTCGCCAGTGAAAGTGTGAGTAACTTATTTTGTAACTTTGGCCGCGTCTTAGTTCACTCGGTTGGTCTACTAAAATGACAAACTGAATGCTTCTGATTGAATTAATTTATCAGAGTGCACAATAAAGTCTAATAATTAATTCAGTGATATACCTACCTACTATACTACTAAATAATGTTGCCATATTTATAAATTGTAATAGTGATGCGTTCCGTTCGTTGTGACTCCGCTCAGTCACGCAAAATTAATAGGAATACTGATCTCTACATAGAATAAAAGAAAAGATTCCCGTGTCTGTCCGTAAACGCTTCGATCTTTTAAACTATAGATGGTACGCAACGGATCTTGATGCGATTTTCACCGATACTTCGACCGCACTTTTTTACAATTACAATTCGTAATAATTTACCTCATTGAATGCATTTTTATTTAATTTTATACTATCATTCGAAATCATCATGAGAAATCCGCAGAGGCAGAACGATATTTAAGCACTCCCTTAGCGAATTTCTCAAATCAGAAACCGGCAGTAAAACGGCTAAACCGATATAACATAATTCTAAGAACACTCCCTAGAAAACCTGCTTTCAAATTAAAATAACCGCATCCAAGTCGGTTCACCCGTTTAAGATTTTTCATCAAAAAAAAAACTCTTTTGAGATTTGAAAAAAAATTAGCAAATAGGCCAGCCAGTTCTTTTGATCTGGAGCCACCTCTAACCACCTTACTAGCCGTACTGAGACACCTTTAGACTAAGTAGGTACACACTACTTTTAAAAAATAATAGGTAGGTAGGTAGGTACGTCATATTATTATGTTGCATTAACTGTGTCAAAATCCGTCACTAACGTTGTTTATTTGTACAGCCACAGTCCACAGTCACAGTTACCCCATGGTAGCTCTTACCGCGGGCAGCATAAGGGCGCCAATCGAACAAAAAGGGGTATTCTAGCGTGTGGCCGACTGGTACCTAATTTTATTGGCAACTTAAGTAACGAACATGATAATATCGAAGTAGATATTAAGGTGACAGTCACTCACAGAGGTCAGAGGGACAACTTCGGTGAATGTCGCATCGTTCCTTTCCCTCAAAAAACGAAATATTGCAGATAAAGCCTTTAGATCCTACAAGTAACGTTACATGCCCGTTTTAGCGTTTTCTGCTTCCTTAGTACCTAATAGAGCCAAGAATGCAAGGATTCACAGACACGCAAATAATATTTCTCAGTGCGAAAATACAACTTTTCATCTCACTTCAGAGAGGAAAGTAAGATGCTAAGTTTCTTTTTATTAGAAACAAAAAGATGCTTCCATAGAGCCCGTGTAAAGTTTTTTAAAACACCTCAGTGGGGCAAGTTCAAAGAATTTCGAATATCTAATGTCTCTGGCAGGGGCAGGATACAAAAATGGAGATTCTTCCTTCATGAAATCGAACTACAGGGTGCACTCGAATTCGATAGCGGAATAAAAAATAGGCTCTCTAATCATCAATACAAACAACCAGTACTAAGTGGCAAAAAAATGGAGCAAAAAATATATCTGCCGTTTCATTCATTTGGCGCAATACCTAGGTACTGAGTCTACCTTTTGTATGTAACAGCTGATATTTTCGCTCCATTTTTTAGCCACCTAGAATAGGTACAAGTTGTTTGTATTAATCAGTAGACAGCCTACTAAAGTTCCGTTATCGAATTAGAGTGCACCCTGTAGTAAAAAAAAAACTAAGGCCTTTTTGCATCGTAATGAGATGATTAATTTTATACAGCGTCCAGTGGCACCTTCACGCACACTAGATGGGTGATCGGCGCTGCAGTGCCTGGGACATTGTTTTTTAGATGGAGTAGGCTTGCCCAGCACCTCTACCATCCTGACAGCTTAGTCGGCCTAGCCCACAGGAAAGACAAGTCAATACGTGTGGAGCCAACTAAGCCGCGGGTTTCCTCACGATGTTTTCCTTCACAGTTAGCGAGTGGTATTGCTACTACAAATTCACAAATGTAACGTAACTTTGAAATTAAATAAAGTCATATAAGTAGGTATGCCCTGTAGTAAAACCGAAAACATTTAGGACGGAGTTAAAAACCTAGCGTTGTCTGGCTTTGACTGTATTAATTAGAGTGAGAGGGCGAGTGTTTTGAAGTCCATCCTAAATGTTTTCTTTAATGACACGGGTTTTAACAGCATACATTCCGAGCATCGGAGATGAAAAGTTTCCAATTTATTTACTTACAGTCCGGCGGCAAAATCCTGTTCTCGACGGACGACTTCTTCTCCCCCTGCGAGGTGATGCTGTCGGATCAGGACCCGGTGTTTCTGGAAGACAAGTACACGGAGTTCGGCAAGTGGATGGACGGATGGGAGACCCGGAGGAAGCGGACACCCGGCCACGACTGGTGCCTGCTGGCGTTGCCTTCCTTATGTGCGATCAAAGGTTTGTAGTGAACTGCCCTCCATTGACTAAAAGGTCGCTAAGTCACAGGGGGTCGATATTGAGTTTTATATGCGATCCTACATAGAAAAAAAATATCTGTCGATCTGTCTCGGAAACATTTTTGTAACTTTTGTAGTTCAGGAGATAGGTCTAGCAAAAAAGGCGTTAAATACGGTAAAATTTATATTTTACACAGCTAAGACCGGCTAAGACGAAGCCGATTACCATTGGCGAAAATTGAAGTACGATTTAAATAAAAAATGTACTGCCCCCCAGTTCATTTTACTGCCACCCAGTATTTTTTTTTATAAATCGAACTTCGATTTTCGCCAATGGTAATCGGCTTCGTTTAAGCCGGTAGACCCCCTGATTGTTATGATGGGCTTGAGGAGATGCGTTTTGGTTTGTAGTGAAGTGCTGGGGGTCTACCGGCTAAGACGAAGCCGATTACCATTGGCGAAAATCGAAGTACGATTTATAAAAAATGTACTGCCACCCAGTTCATTTTACTGCCTCCCAGTTATTTTTTTATAAATCGAATTTCGATTTTGGCCAATAGTAATCGGCTTCGTTTTAGCCGTTAGACCCCCTGATTGTTATGATGTGCTTGAGGAGATGCGTTTTGGTAGACGAAGTAAAGAAATAAAAGTTTTCTCCATTCATTTTGAAACAAAACTGCCGTTTCACGTATTTTTATTGATGTCGGGATATCCGATAGACGATTGTTATGAGGAGACTTCATAAAAGAGAGACGCAACAGCCTCTCGGCTATCCCAATATCAAAATAAAGAAAAATTAACAAAAATAAAAAAAAAACTACTTTACTGGTGAAAAGGTACAACTGTTATTAAGCTATTGCATTGATTCCGAGTGATCTGTTGTTATCCGTTGAGTTCCTTTCTCCATCTCCGAAGTTCTTCATCAGAAATTGACGATTTTGTCAGACCATACGGGAAGTATACCCTTTGAAACAAAAAAAAAGAATTATCAAAATCGGTATATCTAGAAAAAAGTTCTGAGGTAACAAAAAACATTTTAACACGAGGCACAACTAGCGCCGCCAATGGAAAAAAAATCATATCTTCTTTTTGGATGCGTTTTTAACTAATCATCAAATGATAATCCCTAGGCTTAACTATTTTAACGACCTACTGTTTAGATTCCAGATCCTAGAATCTACGAATAAAACCCGCTGCCGCCAAAAGAGTACTAACTAGCATAGGTAGACGCACAGAATTGACATAACTACACAAAAATAAACATCTTCTATTTCAGGACTCCTAGTGGATACAGCTTTCTTCACAGGAAACTATGCGCCGAAATTCTCTATTCAAGCTGCACAACTAACATCTGAAGGTTTGTAGAAATTATCAGTTATAATTTTCTAGTTTGCTAAACCACATAGGCAAACCACTTATCCGTGTTTTTTTATCCCTCCGCACAACTTCTAGTACAGTCGCCAGCGACCGTTTAATTTTCTTGAAAGGTTACCGGTTCCCCTTTTGATATGTTGTAAAGCACGTCATTCTGGGTACAAACATCTAATTTTTGAAGTTCCTAACCCGCCGCATCAATGAGATATTTAAGGTCAAAGTTACGAAAAAATGCACTTAATTCAGAATAAATGGTTACCGCTTGCCACCTTGATATTGTGAAAATTTATGCAATTTCACATACTAGAACCTAAATCTTGCAGTCCCTAACCCGCCGCATCCATGAAAAAAATTAAGTCAAAAATCGAAAAATGCGTTTTGGCAATGAATGTATGGGTACCTTGCTTTACATCCGGTAGTTCTGAATTTTGGCTGATTTGTTTATGATTTGTTTATGATGTTGGCCCAATGAATTATCCAAGTTTGTGATCTCGAGCGCCGACCGCAACCATGTAAAAAACCGAAAAAACCGCGAAATTGTATTGAGAGCAATGCCTTTTTTCAGTTTTTGGCCACATTTTTGCTCCGATTTTTCTGTAACTTAGTACAAGTACTCTTCGACAAAATCAAATAGTAACACATTCTTAAAATTTTCAAGAATTCCCCCCTACCAGGTAAAATTGTATGTCAATAGTCACCAAAAATGCACTTATTTTCCTTAGAAGGATACCGCAAGCCGCTTAGTGATAATTTTAAGTAAATTAACTGCATTTTTGGTGACTTTTGAGTCTTTTGACATACAATTTTACCGGCTAGGGGGGAATTCTTGAAAATTTTAAGAATACGTTACTATTTGATTTTGTCGTAGAGTACTTGTACTAAGTTACAGAAAAATTGGAGCAAAAATGTGGCCAAAAACTGAAAAAAGGCGTTGCTCTCAATACAATTTCGCGGTTTTTTCGGTTTTTTACATGGTTGCAGTCGGCGCTCGAGATCACAAACTTGGTTAATTCATTGGGCCAACATCATAAACAAATCAGCCAAAAGTCGGAACTACCGGATGTAAAGCAAGGTACCCATACATTCATTGCCAAAACGCATTTTTCGATTTTTGACTTAATTTTTTTCATGGATGCGGCGGGTTAGGGACTGCAAGATTTAGGTTCTAGTATGTGAAATTGCATAAATTTTCACAATATCAAGGTGGCAAGCGGTAACCTTTTATTCTGAATTAAGTGCATTTTTTCGTAACTTTGACCTTAAATATCTCATTGATGCGGCGGGTTAGGAACTTCAAAAATTAGGTGTTTGTACCCAGAATGACGTGTTTTACAACATATCAAAAGGGGAACCGGTAACCTTTTACTCTGAATTAAGTGCATTTTTGCTTACGTTTGACCTTAAATTTCTCATTGATGCGGCGGGTTAGGAACTTCAAAAATTAGTTGTTTGTACCCAGAATGACGTGCTTTACAACATATCAAAAGGGGAACCGGTAACCTTTCAAGAAAATTAAACGGTCGCTGGCGACTGTACTATTCCTAAACGGTCAGTTGGTGGACTTTAGTATGGTTCCACCATACTAGCTCCCATTGCAAGTATACTTAAAAAAATAGAAGTTAAAAACTAAAACCCGACTACTAAAAGGCTTAAAACAAGACCTGTTTATCCTTAAAATAGACTCAGAGATAATTAATCGAAGTCGGAGGCCATCGGTTTATCAAATGCGAATGTGGTGTCCTCCGACTACGATTAATTATCTCTGAGTCTACTTGAAGGATAAACAGGTCTTGTTTTAAGCCTTTTAGTAGTCGGGTTTTAGTTTTTAAGTTCTATTTTTTTTTTTGAGCTTTTTAGTAAGTCATTTTGGACGATCACCAAGAATAGAACCAAGAAGGGCAAAAAAAACTCATTTTTGAATTTTTTGTTCTATTTGTTATGTTGACGCTACTTGCTACGCTACGACGCTACTGCTATTTTTGAAAAGGTCTTTTAAAGCCGTTTCATTTGATTTCCATGACGATGGTATCCGATAATTTTTATTTTTAGGTCCACCACTTTAGGGCGCAGCACAGCCGTCATCTTGATTTTTTTCAAAATTAAACTATCCTATGTTACCTGGGTGATTAATACGAATCCAACGACACCTCATTTGTTGAAATCGGCCGAGTAGTTTAGGCTCTGCGAGGGAACAGATGAACACACAAACATACATACATACATACATACATACATACGCTGCTAAAATCATAACCCTCCTTTTTGCTTCGCGTAGTCGGGTAAAAAAAACACGGACTAGTTTTCTTTTTCTTCTTCTGTGCTTGCATCGTGAATTTATCGGAGATGTGAAATGCTAACACTTGCAAAACCTTCAGTTCACTCTCCCGTCCATTCACCACTACACTATCAATCTAAGTACAGTCAGCCACACGCTAGGATACCTCTTTTGGTTCGATTGGCGCCCTTATACCGCGCGCGATAAAAACTACCATAGGTATCCTAGACTGTGGCCGACTGTACATATGCATATAACATCATCACAGCAGTGACAGCAGTATCAGCAGCGGTAACTCATCTGTTTACATAGTCTTTCCATCAGCATAATATTTTTTTATAGGAATTTCCCTTTTCACCGCTGCGCTTTGAGAGCTTGTTATAGAGCCTTTTGGTCCTTTACGACCTAAGTGCTATTAAGGTGTCAACTCCACGGTAGCCTGTGGCCCTGAGTTATGCGTCTTAAATAATGTTGAGTGCCTCACCTTAATATTTGACGTCACAAATTGTGAAAAGGGAAACCTCAACCCTAGTAAGTACTAAGCAGTTTTGTTAGATTTTAAGTCCGCTTTTGCATTAAAATTTAAGACATGTCCCAGACACGTCGTGCGCACGAGTGGTCACTCCACCCATCTAGTTTGATTGAAGGTGCCGCTGGAAGCTGTTTAAATCATCTCATTACGTGGATGTAAAGTTCTAAGTTTTGCCTTTCATGAGTCTGTGGTAAAATAATTTAAAAATAACCTTTTCATCTCCCACGCTCGGAAAGTTTGCTGTTACTAGTAACTTACGATCGTGTAAAGGCCGGATTTAAACTATCTGCATTTTAGTGCGCTTCGAAATTTGAACGCGGCGCCGGGAAAGTCTTTCCCGCGCCCTATGGTGTTGAAAAAGAAAAAAACACTGGCCGTTTAAGTAGATGCCAGATCCCGACGGAAAAAAGATCCTCATTCATAGTTCGTTTACACGCGTACTTCAGAGAAAGTGATTGTTCGTGCCCATTCTCTATACAAAACTGTGAATGTAAATGGGGCATAAGGATCTTTTAAAAACGTCAAGTCACGGAATAGAACATTCAGAAACGCGGTTTCTTCTTTCAGGTTTATTCAATATTTTGTACACTATTTTTATTATTAATACCAGTAAATAAAAAAAATGCTTCGCTTCCGTTTTATCAAATAAATAATTATGTTTTGGTTTGTTAAATACATTTTTTCAAACGATATTACTAATTTCATTTTTTATCTCCTATAAATTTTTAATTTATATGGTAAAAGTTCAGAATGCACCCGGAAAAAAAAACATTCTTTTATTTACATTATTTTTGTGTCTAGATAAGTAAACTTCAGGAAATTATTAATAAAACGAATGGTTTTAATACCAACGAAGCTCAAAATTTTAGTGCGGCTGCCGTAACTACAGTAAAATATGCTTTTAAAAGGAACTTCTTTGACTCACCTGTTTCGCCTGTAAGTAGTTGTCTATAGAGTTTTTCCCGCTTGGCTAACAAAATCATTTCCTCGCTTCTGTGAGATGAAAAGTTTTGTGTTTCGCACGAATGCAATATTATTTGCGTCTCGTGCTTCTGAATACCTCGCTACGCTCAGGTTTCTTTTTTTGAACCACTCGCTACGCTCGTGGCTCAATTTTAGAAACCTTCGCTAGCTCGGTTTTCAATACAAGCACTCGCCGCAAACAATAATTTTGCATTCTTGCATAACAAATAACTATTTTCCTCGCTCACAATCAATCAAATGCATGTTTGAAATAAATTATCAGAAAATAAAGGCAACTTTTTATCTAACTCTGCGCGAACAAAATCGCGGGCAAAAGCTGGTATTCAATAACCTCACCAGCCATAATATGGCCCTCAAAATGCCGTAGGTGTTCAACTTTGTCAAACCTTTCTTTCTGAGCTAACTATCATTTCCTACCTGAAGTGCAGTATATTTCCACAACCTCCCAACTCCAGCCATAATAAAAGGTATGGCTCCCAAAATATGCCGCCTCAAACCCATATTTTCTTCTTCACAGAGGTGGATTTAATACCGCAAAGGGTTGGCACAATGGGCCAGGCCTGCTCCGAGCGAGATTTGCAGCAGGTCACGAGGATTAACTCTGACAAATGGGACGAGATCGTTCCTAGGACGGCCCTGCGGCCCGGTTATGAGAATACAAGGAGGAATTATCTGAAAGTCAGTGCCCGATCATCGAACAACATTTATTTATATTTCACGATCCATTATAAATAAAGGCCTTTGCATCTACGTAATGAGATGATTTATACAGCAGCGTCCAGTGGTACCTTCACTCACACTAGATGGGTGAAGAGACCACTCGGCGCTGCAGTGCCTGGGACATTGTTTTAGATGGAGTAGGCTTGCCCAGCACCTATACCATCCTGACAGCTTAGTCAGCCTAGCCCACAGGAAAGACGAGTCAATACGTGTGGATCCAACTAAACTGCAGGTTTCCTCACGATGTTTTTCCTTCACGAGCCATTATAACTCACCTCTTTCAGTAGCAAGGTGTCAGGCTGATTTACTTTGGTTAGGTATATGTGGTTAGCGACGAAGATAGTTTATTTAAACTTAGTGAGTAAGGACCGTGTGTAAACCGATTGGAAAGTAGCAAAATATGTTTGTCCAGGCGCTCGTCGCTCAGTTGGTCCGCTACACAGCTAGTAACCGCACGCGCGCATCGTCTTTACCGCGCATCAAACAAGTTATTTTTTCTACTAAGTGTGACGTCCATCACTAGTGATGGGCACACCCCAACCCCAACACAGTATCGATATCGATACTCACCACCCATAGCATCGCCATGGATCGATTCCTAACAAGGACTGCCTCCGTTGAAAGTCTTGGCGGCAAGAGACCTGCTGATGATGACAATCCAGGAGAATGGCAAATGCCAAAGCGGCCCGCTACTGCTGAAAACCTTCATGCCAAAGGACCCCCAATTCAAGTCAGTAACCGTTTTATAAACCTACCAACTGATACAGGCGCTGGTCAAAAAACAGAACCAAGCTCCAATGAATCGTCCAGAAGGCCGAAATCGCCCAAAGTACCTCCTATCATGATGGATATCCTACCGAATTGGACCCATGCAACAATAAAAACATTGGTCAGCACCTACACTACTAACTTCCATTTAGTTTACAAAGGTAAAGCCAGAGTCGCAGTACACTGCCACACCCCTAGCTGCCACCAAGCCCTTAAGGAAGGGCTCCTGGCCAAGGACATTGTCTATCACACCCATAGCCGGAAGGACGAGAAGCTTCCTAAAGTTGTATTGCGTGGTCTTCCTGCCTCTGTGGAAACCAGTATTCCTGAGGAGCTTGCGCAGCATGGCTACAAAGACGTCATTGTCACAAAACTTAAGACGAAGAACCCAGATGCTACGTTTCCACCCTTCTTAGTTCAGCTTCAGCCTGGAACCGATGTTTTAAAGCTGAGGCAAATCAAATACATGTGTAGCCGTGCTATAGAAATCCAGCGATTCAAACCAAACACGGCACAAGGGACGCAGTGTTATAGATGCCAAAAATTCGGACACGCCTCCAAATACTGCAACAGAGCTCCGCGCTGCGTCAAATGCACGGAAGCTCACCCGACAAGAGACTGCCCGAACAAATCGCGCAGTGCACCGCCGCGTTGCTGTAACTGTAATGAGGAGCATGCTGCTAGTTACCGTCAATGCCCTGAACGTCTCAAATATCTGCAGCGTTCCCAGGAATATCGTGAGTCCAGACCCCTCAAAATTGCCACTGATGCTACCAATGCTCCAATCCCAGCTTTGAATCACGGTCATAACTGGCCAAAACTCCGGCCCGTGGCCCATATGCCACATTTCAGCTCAATTCCAGGCAAGCCTGTACAGGACCCCAGACCTAATGCTGCACAGACAAACTCAAACGACCACCTGGATGCGACAACTAACGATATGCTACAAATACTATCAGTTATAAAAACAATTAAAGATAAATTTAGCTCATGTAACTCCATGATTGATAAAGTAATATTGGTGCTAACCCATCTTGGCCAATATGTATAATTACTTAAGTAATCTAAATAACCTTATCCCCAAAATTAATTTTATGTACTGGAATGCGGATGGTATCAATACTAAAATTAATGAATTAACCGAGCTCCTCATAGACAAAGCCATAGATATTATTGCCTTAAGCGAAACAAAGCTGACAGAGCGCTTAAGTCTGCAAATCCCAGGTTTCACCTGCTATCGCCAAGATAAACATCACAGCGGTAAAGGACAGGGTGTAGCGATATTAATCAAATCTTCCATAGCGCATTCTCCCATTACTATCTCTAAAACCAAACATATTGAGGCTATTGGCATAAAAATTACCTCCCACACCCAGAGTATAATAGTTATTTCAGCTTATCAGTCACCAAACCTTGAACTCATTGCTAATGATCTTGATCTCCTCCTAAGTTCAGGGACAAAAGTTCTTATTATGGGAGATTTTAACGCGAAACACACCTTGTGGCGCTGCCCAGATACCAATAAACGTGGATCTTTGCTGGCACAATATATTATGAACAGAGACTATAATATTACTATCAACGCTCCTGGCGACCCAACACTTGTACACTATAGACCTGGTGATACCCCATCTACTCCTGACCTCTGTCTAGCGAAGCAAATACACGATAACTTACATCTGCAGGTAAATAATGCTCTCTCATCAAACCACCTTCCTGTCACATTTGATCTAGCCGTAGAAAATCTATCAACTAACCATCCAGTCGTTTACAACTACAATAATGCTGACTGGCCAGGCTACAGAAACTACCTAAATAGCAAAGTCGTCCTATCAAATAAAATATTTGACTCGACCGAACAGATTGATGGCGAGATTGGTCGATTTACGAGTGCCATATTAGAGTCCAAGGAATTATTCATACCGGTTAAACCGGTTAAAAACAGACCAAAACCGTTGCCCCGCTTCATCAAAAAACTAATAAGACATAAAAATCAGCTAAGGAGACACCTACAATCTGAATATAGACCTGAAACTCTGAAATGTATTCGATCTTCAGTGAATCGTTTACAAACCGAAATAAAAACAGCTATACAGGTTCATAACGATAAGATCTGGGATAAATCACTTAGTAAGGTAGATAATCCATCTTCTGACATTTGGAAATTTATAAAATCCTTAAAGCCCAAAACGACGGCCATTCCACCTTTGCGTAATCATAACGGCATCCTTACAAACGATGTACAAGAACAGGCCAATATCCTTGCTCAAACTTTCCATAACAATATGCTTCTCACATCTACATGGTTAAGTGCGGACACTGAAAAAATGGTCAACAGCTCCATTGAACTCCTCAATAGCAGCATCGTTGACAGTGGACCCATCAAACCAGTGACACCAATGGAAATAAGGTACCATTTAAGAACATTCAAATCTCGGAAGGCTCCTGGTCACGACGCCATTTCCAATCCCTTACTGAAGAACCTTCCCCAGAAATGTCTGGTCCTCTTAACCAAACTATTAAACGGTTGCCTACGCCTTGGGCACTACCCAACTTTATGGAAAGTAGCAAAGGTTATTGCTATCAAGAAACCTGGAAAGGATGAAACAATACCGGTAAGCTATAGACCAATTAGTTTGCTATCGACTTTGGGAAAACTTTTCGAACGTGTCATCCTAAAAAGGCTGTCCTATAGTTGTGATGGCGCCCTAATCCAGGAGCAATTCGGTTTTCGCAGTGGCCACTCCACAGTGCAACAGCTTGCCCGCGTAGCCGAACACATCGCACACAACCTTAATAGGCAATGTTCGACAGGAATGTTCCTTCTCGACATCGAAAAGGCTTTCGATACTGTTTGGCATGCAGGCCTACTTCACAAGCTGATAAAAATTGGAGTACCGCTGACCACCGTTAGGCTCATAAGGTCGTATCTATCCAACCGACAGTTCAAAGTCCATGCTAGCCCAAGCGTGCAGTCTAACTTCTATGATGTCCCAGCTGGTGTCCCACAAGGGTCTGTTCTTGGTCCTTACTTATTCCTGGTGTACCTCAATGACATACCAAAACAAGCACACACACAGCTGGCATGCTTCGCAGATGACACAGCCTCCTTCACCTCATCTGCTGATACAGATCTCATTATAAGTCGACTTCAGCTATCTATTGATGTACTTACAGACTTCTTTAAGAAATGGAAACTCAAATTAAACGAATCCAAAACAGAAGCAATACTATTCACGCGCAGTCGTTCTACTCCTAAAAGACAACTGTCTATTAATGGCTACGGCATCCCTTGGAGCGCCGAGGTAAAATACTTGGGTGTCATCCTCGACCCGAAAGTGAAATGGACCCCTCATGTCAACATGCTGCGCTGTAAGGGAATAAAATCACTAGGTGCCCTAGGTAATATTATGAACAGGCGATCTAAACTTAGTCCACACACAAAACTTAGAATATACACGACACTCGTTAGACCCTGCATTACATATGCCGCGCCAGTCTGGAGTAGCACATCCAACACCAACTATGAGAGGCTCCAGGTTGTTCAAAATAAAGCCCTAAAAATCTCTTTTAAAACTCAATTTTACACAAACCTCAAAAACTTACACAACAATATCAATTTACCTACACTCAAAAATTTTGTCCACAAGCAGTCAAAAAAATTTTATCTTGATAAGAATCCCAATCATAGTAACATACTTATTTCGAGTATCGGAAAATCCCGCCACAATACGTTACCTTATGTCGATACTTATCGATCATACAGATTGCCCCATCACTATTTCCTCGATGCCGGCTAGTCGCCGCCGATCGATACCAGCCGCATTCCATTGACCGATTTCTTTGCGGGACTACCCGCATTATAACATTATTATAATGCATTATTGATGTTTTCCCAATCTTACTTCAATATTATTATAATGCATTACTGTTAATAATATCTGCTTGTAACTATGGGTAGGTATTAAGTAGTTAAACGCAAATTTAAATATCTGCTTAGATATTATATTTTTTGCCATCCTTTAGTTCGACACTAAAGGAACAGTTAAATTGTTATAAATACGCAGTAATGCAAACAGTGTATAAATTAATACTTTCTAGACTACCTGTATGTAAAGCCTATAATATTATTGTTTTAATTTTGCTTATATTTTCGTGCTGTAAGTATTAAAAGGTGTTCCAGCCTCACAATATGTTCCCTAACCTACTGTGCTATGTTTACGACTATGTCGTAAGCAGATGATTGTAAATAACTTTATGTCAATAAACGAACATTTTAAAACAAAACAAAACAAACGTCGCTCGCCACTGTAAATTACCTACGTACCTCTCGATTCTTCTGTGGTGGATGCTATTGCTTTTTGAATACAAGATTGATATAGTTATGGTAGGTATGACGTATCTTGTAACTGGAGTTGATCTAACAATGAGTCGCACTCGAAAGAGGAACTTAAAACCAGCAGAGTTTTTCATGAGAGAACCGCTGTCGAAAACCGATTTTACATGTATCAGTAATACCTACCTATTTGTGAGTCACGGGTAGGTCTTACTTCCTCTTTCAAGTCTGTGAGGTCTCCCAATGAGCATATCCGAGCCTAATCTGAATGCGCAAATTTCCGGAATGGACAACTGTTTTCAGAGCCCTATGTCCCTGATTGCGAACACCAATGCACTGGTCGATGCTCTAAAGAGGGCAGCAGGTGGATCCATCCAGCACGCATCCCATCGCGCCCATGACCGTGATGAGTGGAGAACCATTGTATATGGTCACGATCCTCAGAATTGAGGAACCGATCCAGAAGAAGAAGAATGGCTAGGAACTGAAGATGATGATGAAATCTGGTACGTCCTTTCACCGCCTTCAATTCCTGTTCACTCTCCAGGTGGAAAGCGAGACGGCCTGGACGCATCTCCGCGTGAATATCTACCCTGATGGTGGCATCGCCAGGCTGCGTGTGTTCGGCGAGGCTCGACCAATGCGCCCTGCCGCCGGAATGGAAGTCGACCTGGCTTCCCTGCTCAACGGTGGAACATGTCTTGGTGAGATTATTTAATTTTAATATTTGGAGATATCGAATAATAAGAAAAACACGTAGAGCAATTACATAATAGCTCTTTAGATTAGGTGATTGGGTGAAGAGTCGTGCACCGACAAGAAGCGGACTCTTGATTACGGTTTGTTCTGGGCACGCATTTTGCGTATTTGAATCCTAATTCGTCTAATTATCATGTTTTCAATTATCAATTATTTCAGTTATCAATTATCGCCTAATTATCATGTTTATTGTCAATTCATAAAAGTTAAGTGACTTATTCCTTATTCATGTAATTTTATGGTTCCCTGAGGTATTTAATTATACTTTCGGGTAGAATAGAATACTTTACTGCTGGCAATATTCTTGCTTGTCGTCTGCTTGTATTTAGGTATAATATCTACACTTCTTTCAGGCTACTCCAACGCCCACTACGGCCACCCGAGGAACATGATAAAGCCAAGCAAGAGCACCATTATGGCCGACGGATGGGAGACAGCACGACGACTCGACCGACCCGAAGTCCTGGAGGCCAATGAAGATGGCACTCTGAAAGTACCAGGTATTTTTTATTTTGCGTACATATTTTGTATTTATTTGGGTTAGTTGGCTTCACGTATTGACCTTGTCTTAGCTGCCAGGATGGTATAGGTGCTGGGCAAGCCTACTCCATCTAAACTCTAATTTTTAATTCGAGTCCACGGAATGACAGTTGCTAGTATGGTACTGACAGATAAATCCTTTGTAACAACTGTCATTCCGTGGACTCGATTTAAAAATTAGAGTTTAAACAATGTTCCTGTCCCAGGCATTGCAGCGTCCGAGTGGTCAGTTCACCCATCAAGTGTGTGTGAGTGAATGTAAAGACCAAGGTACTCGTACTTATGCAGCGAATGTCAAAGTATACTTTCTTTAGTCTGGCCTGGCCATCGATCCACTCCGTCACTTACTCGTCAGCCCCGTGGATCTTCCGGATACCTCCCTCTTTGGAATGTCTTATATTCGTAGAAACTCTGCCTTACTAAAAGGGTGTCTGTTTTCTTCTACTCGCTGGGTGTCGTTCAAAAAGCTACAAAAACCACTTGCAACTTATTTTACGTGACCGGTTTTCGCGACTCACAACTTCACACAAGAATACATGCAGCGTCCAGTGGCACCTTAGAACAACCCCCATCGTTTTGCAGAGCCTTCTTATTCCTTTCACAACCCTGCAAGCCCACATTACGGCGCCTGGGGTTATAATACCTAACTCAACTCTGAATTCCTGTCAAACACAATTATCTATACCGATAGATTTTCAAGCACTCTACCGTCTAACTTCCGGCAAAAGACACATAGCAGTGCCCGTTCCACTTGGAACATTTTATACTAAGCTACATTCTACATTCCGCCGCTTTAAATAAACTTTCCAATCTCCAGGTGAAGAATGGGCAGTATTCAAATTAGGATTCCCGGGAACGTTGGCTCGAGCCTGCGTTGACACGGCACATTTCAAAGGAAACTTTCCCGACTCCGTCAAGATTGAAGGCGCGTACTTGCAGCAAAATTGGAACGCTGACGACCCAATTGCATGGTCAAGCATTATGAAAATCAAGGTAAATATATGGTTTGTTCGGGTTCTTTGCATAGTTTTTGCTGGCTCTTGTTTGTAATAATGTTGTGTACACGGGCTTACGTGTATTTTTTCCTTGTAGCTCGTTAACGTTGTTACAGTAGGAATATTTCTCCTATGATAGATAATATAGGGTAGGAAGTTAGACCTGTTACTGTTTTGGGTTTCGAGAAATAGTTTTTTGGCTGAACCAATTGAACATTATTCAATATTCAAATTATGGCCGACCATTCTGTTGATATAATTACCTAATTGAAACTGCTAATTGCATGAACGAATTATTATTGGTCGATGCATAGGATATCGTTTCCAACCAGACCAATAAATGGCTATAAATCCAACTTGCCTTTGGCCTTGCCAAGATTTTTACAGCTCGGCCTTCGGCCTACGGTCTCGTCAAACATTTTTAGTGAAACTAAATTGACCTAAAATCCATAATAATAATCTATGTATAATAATTATCAAAACTGCTCGAAAAAAATCACAAAAATCGGTTGGAAAAAGGCGAGCTGTAGAGGAGAATTAATAGACATCCGGACACACGAAAGCATTTTTCCCGAAGCTGAAACGGAGACGTTCGCTCTATAATAATGTTTTTTATTAATTGAATAAACAGTGAATAACAAACTGCACAAAAATGTGACGAATTTATTTTGTGGTGAATTTATAACAATCCGCTGTCTGTTCAAGCGTTTTCGCCGATATTGCAGCAAATTAAGAAAATAACGACATTAGGTATAATCCGTGCGGGATCAGAATGGGATAATACCTTTTGGAACTGAGATGCTCGCGGTCCTGTAGCGTCAGCATTTCGGCAAACTCTAGTTGTCTATGGCAAACACGCATCGAAACTTGCTTGTATTTTCTGTGCGCGTGGGTGTCTGCTCGAGTTTTATCACGTTTTATTCAATTAATGCAATAACATTGAATCCTTTTAGATTACAACCATTAAGATGCCGTACGTCTCACAACTAGCGCCGCCAATGGAAAAAAAATAACAAAAGGAAAAAAAAAGGGAGCGTTTTTTGCTAAAAACGCATCCAACAAAAATATTTTTTTTCATTGGCGGCGCTAGTTGTGAGACGTATTTCATCTTAAACATTTTTGTGTATTTCCAATTTCATAAATTTTGAAAAAAAAAAAATTTTTTTACTGACGCTACTCGAGAACTGTCATTTTCGATTCAGTTCCAAAAGGTATTATCCCATTCTGATTCCGCACGGATTATATGACCGTATGACGCATCGATTTGTAATCTAAGTAAATATTATTGTTTCAGCTATCTGCCAACAAGGAACACTGGTTCGACTGCACATCGGAAGTAATAACGCACATACGCGTCACGATGGCTCCTGATGGGGGCATAAGTAGAGTAAGGGTCTTTGGTTTTGTAAATGACTTAATACGTTAACCTCCGATTTCTGAATTTAGAATTTCACTAACCAAATGCTAGAGACAGAACGATACCAAAAGTATCGATCTGTCTATGCAGATGTCGCTCAAAAGAATGTGACGGAACGATACTTAAGCATTTGGTTAATGAAATTCTCAATTCGAAATTCGCTAAGCAAATGGGTAAGTATCGTCCTGTCTATGCAGATTTCTCACAAAAGAGCGTGACAGAACGATAGTTAAGTATTTGCTTAGCAAAATTCTCAACTCAGAAACCGGGCCTAAGTGTGGTTTAATTAAAGTTTTTCAAATTGCTTGCATTTCTTTTTAACCTTAGTCCAAAAACGAGGGGTGTTATAAGTTTGACCGCTATGTGTCAAACTTATAAGACCTCTCTGTCTGTGTATGTGTGTCTGTTTGTGGCACCGTTGTAGCTCTTAAACGGGTGAACAGAATTGGATGCATTTTTCGTTTAAAAGCAGGTTTTCTAGCGAGTGTTCTTAGATATGTTTATCTTTAGACTATCGCTAGTCCTCAGTCCTCACTCGAAACCCGCGTTTTTCAGAATATTGGTTCTTTGTCAAGTCCAGTAATAATACGGTAAGAGTCTATGGCAAAATAGTTTCACAGGTAACACGTAGTATAGGTATTTCACCCTCTAGGTGCCATTAAAGACTATTTAGTTTATCTTTACAAACAAAGAAAGAACTGGGGGTTACCCTTGACGCTATTGCGTTCATATTGACGAAGTTTTTAAATGAATTTCTCTTTAAATTCGCACAGTCATGATTCGATTTTATATACGTTGTGATGTTTATTCAAAGGTAAGCCTATTTTATATCATACGTTTGTAAATATTGAATTTATGGCCCGAAGATTTTTTCATATAAATTATTCAATATGAACACATTGAAAAAAATGCGTCAAGGGCTGAGTAGCAGTTGAAAAAAAACAGTCTATTATTTGCAGAAATATGGCCACGAAAATTTGCATAATTTTCTCGGGCGGAGAGTTATTCTATTTGATAAGGTGACATGCCATTGGGAAGGCAAAATTCTCACAAATATTTCAGGCAAATACATAGGTACCTACCCGGTGGTTTGACAAGGGTTGACGGGGGATAGCTGAGTGGCAATTATAGGTACTAGAATACAAAACGTTCCGCTACACCTTCGGTGGAACCCGATATAGCTAGACCCACTTCCCGACATGTCGATTCTTCTAAATTCTTTCTCCTTCAACAGAGGATGACTTGGGTGTTTCCCTTGTGGAATTATTTAATTACTTTTGTGGCTTATTAGGGGTGAAACCCACCATAGTAAATAAATCACAGCTTGTAAAGTTTTTAACCAATTTTTACGACCTATTACTACAGGGTGCACTCTAAGTCGATAGCGGACCTTTAAGTAGGCTATCTACTGATCAAAACAAACAACTTGTACTAGGTGGCGAAAAAATTGGAGTGAAAAAAATATCAGCTGTTCCATACAAAAGGTCGACTCAGTACTGCGCCAAATGTATGAAACAGCTGATAATTTTTTCGCTCCATTTTTGTCGCCACCCTGTACAAGTTGTTTGTATTGATCAGTAGACAGCCTACTTAAAGTTCCGCTATCGACTTAGAGTGCACCCTGTAGAACCTAGAACCTGGTACGGCCGTTTTTGGCGTTTTTGGACACTCGTCTTAGGTTCTGTCTTTAAGTCCTAAAAATAGCTACCTACTTTAATAAAATAAAGTTTAAAATAATTTACCAAAAAAATCTAAACACTCTGACGTGAAGGGTTTGTAGATGTCCCAGCATATCAAAACATTTTTGCTCTAGTGCCATTATACAGGGAGGAAATCGGGGACTACTTTTGTATGCAGAAAACTACTCCTAAGACGAAATACGACGTAAAACCAGCGCCACCAATGAAAAAAAAAATCATATCTTTTTTTTTTCATTGGCGGCGCTAGTTGTATTTCGTATTTCGTCTTAAGTGGAAACGCGGGTAGCCGTTGCTCCATACAAAAAGTATAAAAATGGAGACCTGTTTCCTCCCTGGATAATTATTTTAGAAAAAATATGTTTATGCCATTCAATTTATATGTACCTCTGCCATGTCGATGAGAACCGTTACGAGCGACTGTACTATTAATAAAAAAAATTTATACATCCACCAGGGGTGCACGATATCGTGTCAGTTTTTTCTAACATTTTTCTCCAAGGAACCATGCCTTGGAAATCAATGGTTTAGGAGACAATGAGGTCCAGATTTGGACTTATCTTTTTTATAATTAGCTGAAATTATTGTGTTTCTTCTCAAGAAAACCAATACACAATTTGTAAGAAGTACTTTTTTAATACAGTTGCTCAAAAAGTGGCGTATTGCAGGGACGTATAGCGTTCGGGATGTGGGCTATTACACACGCGTGCTTTTTTTTTACCTTTCCCGCACTCGTGCGTTCTCTTTCCCAACTGTCAAAATAATGTCTATTAAAAAGAAAAACCAACCATGAAGTTTTTACTAAAAAAGTTTTTATGATTCATGCAAATACGTATATTTCTAAAAAGAAGCTACTAATTTGTTTCAATATCAGATTTAATGATTTGATTGAATGAGTTTGGTTAGGTTTCATTTCATTTCATCTCATTACATTTCATTTTCATTTCATATCAATAAAAAACTTCTACTGAAGACTTGGCTGTATGGGCATAGTTGCCTTTGCCTACCAGAATGGGTGAAGAAAAAAAAACTCTGCTTATATTCTACGGTTGGCGCCATTTTGATTTTTCAGAAATTTTCTTCGCGAGTTAGTTGTTTGTTGCACAAAATGAGTAATTTCGACCCTAGTTTTTTTTAATTAACACCACCGGAACTCAGTATAATTGCACAAAATGCTTCGGAGAACATTTTACCGGAAAAGTCAAAAATGTTAGGTTAGTTGAGTTTTTTGTTTTTTCTAAAGCACTAACCCGTGCTAGGGAATAATTTAAACATTTATAATTAGTTGAAAAAATTCACTCGGGACAGGACTTGAACCCGCAACCTATTAGTTGAGTTTATTGTGTTTTTATTATTTTATTAAATTGCTTAATTTTTTCGCAACTGTATTAAAAATAGTCGTTCAGTACACGTGCGGAACCGTCATTGCAACTTGTTCCGACTGTCAACCCTCGCCTTCGGCTGCGCCTCGGCTCGGGTAGCCATTTGTCGGAACTCGTTGCAATGACAGCCTTTCCACACTTGTAATGAAATATACTATTTTTGGGAGTCTAGTATGTATGCGTGCCTTTCGGGTGTGCCGGCGGTTTTGAAACACCCCTGTATACCTAACTATAGGTGCGCTTCAAAGCTATCGAACCCTAGAGTGACGGAAAGAGTTTGCGAGCGCAAAATTCGGCGAACGTAAAAAGGTACAAAAATACGGCAGAAAACCGGCAGCAGCTCGCTCTTTAAAAGGCCAAGTTCTGCTGGGATCGTATTTTCCTTTTGCGGCATATTTTCTTTTCCTCGAACTATTTCGTAAAAAGAAACTAGTAAGCTAAAGTGCGCAAAATGATACAAAGTCATGTAAGTATAGGCGCTTATCTTCGCTTAGGTATGAAAGTGAACATATATTGCATCTCGTAATGAGAATAACGAAATGATTTATACAGCGTCCAGTGGCACCTTCACTCACACTAGATAAGTTAAGTGGGCACTCGGACGCTGCAGTGCCTGGGGCTGGGATTTTTTTTAGATCGTGTAGGCTTGCCCGGCATCAATATTATCCTGAGAACTTAGTTGGTCAAGTCTACAAAAAAAAAAACTCTAAAAAAAAAATGTAAAGAAATTAAAAAAAATATTAAACCTTGACGCATTTCTTAATTAATCGTAGGAGGTATAGATGCAAATCCATAGGATTGGTTGATAAATAAATTGTATAAAGCAAAGACGTGACGTGAAATGACGGGTGTGCGTTACCCCAGCAAAATTTGGTCGCCAAATTTGAGTCACATAGAAAATTAGTGCATCGTCTCTTGTAAATGTTAGCAAGAGATGAAGTTTGTGTGTTCTGCGGTCATAGTAAATATATTGCACAGCTACTTTGGCGCCATCATTCGTCTCTTCCTTCTCTATGGTATAAGGAAAGAGTGTCATAATGTATACGAGGTAGTTTTACTCTGTTTAGTTTTCCTATCCCATACCCTCGGGAGGATAGCCTGCAACACAATGGCGTATCAATGGCGTCCCAGGTAGAAGGACAAAACCGGGATTTTTTCGTTGTTCTCCTACAACCAGCGAAGTAATACTCTAGGATTAGACTCATAATATTCTTTGCTGTACTACAAAAACATTAAAAAGACCGACACTGGACCGACAGCATTAATGAATCGTAATTGAAACCGTCAACCGGGAGCCCATTTTGGCACCATTGCGTTACAGGCCCTGGTAGATAAACCTTGCGAGAAAAAAAAAGTTTCCAAAAAAACCTTAAAAGGCTCATAACTTCTAAACGACAAAAAATGGCTATATGGGGGTGATTCGGATAGCCCTTGGTGTCAGCTATCTAGGTTTTCTCGCTTGACGTCTATGTTTGGGCCACCCTGTATAACAAGTCGGCTCATTACAGGGATAGAACATATCAACTCAACAAAAGGAAGGTATTTGGAAATACTAAACCAAATTCCAAAACGCATCAATGTTGAATTTTATTTTCGGTATTCGCAAAAGAGTTTTTATTTTACAACTTAAACTTTCGTAAGCACTGCACATTTTATTATTTGTTTTTATTATTTTGATACTATAGGGTTTTCTTCTTTAAATTATTTTTTTTTTCCTGAAAATGCTTCAGTTATTTGTATGAAAACGGCAAATGCTCAAGCTCGGTTTTATCGGATTTTGAATAATGTTCAAGAGAAATTATTCTGTTATCGAATTACGTATTTTGTGCTCTGTATTGTAGGCTGAGGAAGCCGCAAACCTACCCACATACAAACCTTATGCTCCTACACCGCAGGTATTGTTGAGGTTTGTACTCGTAAACTTTTGAATATGTATTGGAATATTTCGTTGTTAGGTGCCGGGCTTTGTGGGTTCACTGCGGCCTTAAGTTTTGAACGATTCATGTCCCACCTATGTAAGGTGCCTATAAATTAGGCGAGGATATTTTTGTGCCAAAATACATTGAGCGTATCTTGCGCGACTCATTTTGCATTGCACGTACGAGTATATAGGCGTAGATATTGCGCCGTGCGTCATAGAGTTTAGAAGTTGTGATTCATGTTGAATTAACGTAATTTGACCCTGGTTTCTTAAACTGAAACTTATCAGTATAACTGCATTACATTTTTAGTTTTTCTGTGTCATTCCTCCTTAAAAAAGGTTAAAAAAGGCTTAAAAATGTGTTAGTATTAATTACGAAACCATTCGCACCTAATCTTGCATCACCTTTACAATTTTCTTCAGACCCTCGCACGGGAACAAGACTTTTAACCCTTCGGCTTAAGGTCTAAAGTGTTATTTGGATAGTTACCTGACAGAGGTTAGAAAAGTTTACCGATCCCCATCGTTTTGATGTGGGTCCGACTCGAAGTTGTATTATTATCAGCGTGAATTGGAACCGCGAGGTGTGGTCCACCTTTGTGTAAGTTGGCAAATAAATAATGCTTTTGGCATACCTAATTGTAACTTTGGGTACTATAAGTCACAACGCCCAGAGTTCTGCGTTCCGAGTTCTGCGTTCCGCGTTCTTTCTAATGTATGGGGTTGCTTGGAACCGTTCACACTGGAACTGCTTGGAACTGGAACTGCTTGGAATCGCGGCCAGAACGCGGAGTTCTCGTGAAGCAAATCAAAACTCGGAACTCTGAACGCGGAACTCTAGGGCAGTGTATCCAGCGCCTGAGGAAACGACTGATTGTGATGAGTCGTAGGTACTAAGGTCGTAGGTACAAAACCTATGTAAAGTAGGTTTTGTACGCTGTAAGTTGAGATTGCCATTCCCGGTAGATTACGAGCTTCTCCGAAAGTTATTAAATACAAAAATAAAATAAAATATGGTGCTTGGGAAATGCGCTTTATAAACATCTGCGCTTCTGTATCCCAGACATATGGAATTATCAGCAAATAGTTTTAGGCATAAGATTAGGATGTAAATTACAATTGTTAAAAAAGTGGGTAAGCCAAGGGGCTAACCTCCTCTTGGAGTATCAGTCTGTGACTAATGAACCAGTTGCTTCTAACAACAATTGATTTTACAATTTCAAACATGTACGGTCGGCCACAATCTCAGATACCCCATGGCAGCTCTTATCGCGCGCGGCACTAGGGCGCCAATCGAACAAAAAGGGGTATCTGAGACTGTGTATAGAAAATAGCTTGGCGCCACCTCAAAATAGCCCGCAAAATCTAGTCAGCAAACTCTGCTATAGGCTAAAGTAGGTTCGTAGGTTACCCTTCATCGAGCAAGATGTTGGTCGGCATCACAAATGGGGTGTTGGCGAGCTGCCCAATGGACTGTGCGGTTAGCCCAGCCCATAGCGCATGACAGAAGAGTGCAGAAGACTCGTTTTATTTCCAAAGGTATTTTTGCAAAGTTTTTTTACTCTAAAGCGGTTTAATGGTGGCGTATGGAGCGGGAAAAACTCGTTACGCTAGACACTGCCTGATTCGTGGACGTACTTAACTAGAGTCAAGGTAGTCAATAAATTGTACTTGGTTCTCGGTCCTAGGTTCTTGAAGACTTTTTTGCTTTTTGACGGCCTGTTTTATGTTGGAAAATTGCTTGTTCATCATCGGTATGATTTGAACTACTTCTCTATTATATTTTTTTCTCCCATGTGAGAGCAGCTAGATTCTTTTTAATGAGTGCAAGCAACTCCTTGAGGCTGGCGCTATGTTGATTCAATAAGGCAGCTCGCCCGGTCAGGACTTGACTGAGCATTTCCCTCCCCTGGCAGCTTCGAAGAGGTACTCAATCAGCCTGACCCATTAACTGGCCTGATTCCACACTGGGTCCACATGGACCGAGCAGCCTCACAAGGCGTTACCTGATTTTACGTCTGCCTAGTGATAAGGCGTGGAAATAAAATTATCCTTGTGCTTTTACTGTAAAAAAAAACCGCACAATTGCTAGTCGCTACGCAAAAATAAGGGTTTTATATAAGTTTGAAATGTATAACTGTGTCTGCCTGTGGCATCGTGGCTCCCAAACGGGTAATCTGATTTTTATTCAGATTTTTTCTTTAAGGCGCCGCCTATTATTTTTCAAGCAAAATATCTTGCAATCTGTTATGGATATCAACACGGAACTGGCTGTTTTAGATAGGTCTCACCTAATTCTAGGGTTTGATATGTGAACATTTTCAATTTGTTTAGTGCATTTGATACAGGAATCGATTTTGTGAATTTTTCTTTGCGCGCGGGCGATTCACTATGCACGGCGCCTTAAAAGGTGACTTGATCGACGACAGTGTTCTTAGATACCTGTAAATTTCGTGGATTTCATCATAATCGGTTCAGTCGTTTATGAGGTATTTTAATTTAAAATTAATTAGTTCTGATTTGAAACTTATTCAAATAGATCTAAGCCTACCATCATAATGTAATGTATTGAATTAACTATGTAACGTTAATGCATTCTGTAAACATGAAATTTTGTATTTTCCTGTAAAGATGTTTCACACGGAATAATAATTTAAGATTTATTTTTAATGAATGTAATGTGAAAAACTGATGGAGAATCTAAAAAAAAACAATAGAATAATTTAATTAAAATCTCAATGGTTGTTCGTTTTTTTTTTAGTAGTTATTAGACCTGTCTCTGTTAACCCTCCAGTATGGAGTTGACCTAGCGTATCTTCCTTTGTTGTGGCCGTGGCAAGCCACGCTTCGAGATCCATTCCTAAGATTACATGGTGGAAAAATGGAATGAGCTCGGCGGTTAACTAAGGAAACGTTTGGACATAGGTAATTTTGCTCTTGTACCTACGGCACGTTTATGGGAATTTCTCTATCAGCTAGGAACGGTAGCGACATTCTAGGACAGTGTTTTTCAACTTTTTTCATGACGCGACCCGCTTACTATGGAAAAACCCCCTACCAGGTTAACAGGTGCCCGTTTCATAAAACAAAAAAAAAACATAGTTTATTATGACAATTCAATATACATTGCGTAGCCGATTAGGCATTACAAAGGTTACAAAAAGGTTAGTTTACGAACCTACCACTCAATGTAGATCGAATTGTCATATTAAACAATGAATTATAGTTTTATGAAACGGTCACCCCCCTATGAGTTAAGTACACCTTTAGACCATAACTGCGACCCCCAAAAATCCTCCTAAAGAAGTTTTGCGATACTGTAAAGAAGCTTCGCGGCCGCCCTAAGATAGCTTGGTCGAGAACCACCGGTTGAAAAAAACTGCTCTAGGATAACCCATGTTAGATCTTTTTAGAAAGAAAGAAAGAAAAATACATTTATTGCACACAAACAGACACACCTTAAGTACATAAAAGAAAAATCAATAAATAAAAAAAAATATTAAAACGACACTGTGTGTCATGTCATTGTCGTTTTTGTACACACGACAGCACGTCGACTCTTACACGCTAGAACTCTACTCGGTTATGTTACGGGCGACTTTACAACAAAAATGTACACTCTGACGTGCTGTCGTATGTACCTATAATACATATATTTAAGGATAAAGTCTATGAACTCGCGACCCCATATTTCAGCAACCCCTCGACCGATTTGGCTCATGTTCGAACTTAAAAATTCTCTTTGCCTCATTTACCCGCCTACTAAATTTCAGGACAATCCTGCTAAATTTACTCAAGTTATCGTAGAACGAACATTCATACATAAATACATCCATACAAACGCCGGATTGTTCAAGTAGACTCGGAGAACTTCGCTCGCTCGTTCAATTAACAATAAATATTTTTTATCTTATCTTATTGTAATGCAAAAGGCACTAACTCAGTAACTCTCTAACGCGTGAAATAAGGGCGTTTCATGCACTGCAGCGTTGGAGTGGTCGCTTCAACAATCTAGTTTGAGAGAAACTGCACTGGTGGACGGACGGTAATCTAAGGATAAAAAAATAACTAGGTAAAAATAAATACCCCCGACATTTTGGCTTCAAATGAGCATAAACGGCTGAACAGATTTTGATAAAACATTTATCTAAAAATAGTCGCTAAAAGTATTTGCTTTTCAAATTAAAAAAACGCACCCAAATCGGTTTACTCGTTTAACAGCTACGGTGCTACAGTCAGACAGGCACACACACACACACACACTCACACACACACAAAGCGGTCAAAATTATAATACCACATGTCGCAGACTGTACCTACTTGGAACGGACCGCCATTATGATACGCCACCGCCACTCAACGTGACAGGTCAGAAAACGCGTGCCTAATTATTCAAACGTGTAAAGCCTTTGTTATGCCTTCTCAGTTTACTCACTCAATTGCCCACCGCGTTTATAATACCGTTAGGCCTAAAAACAAAACAAAATAAAATAAAGCTAACGCGCTACCGTCAAGGAAAAAAGACCATCTTCTGTTCGGACTAATTGCTCCTTCCTCGTGGACTAATTCTATTCCACCCCGGTTACATTTTTTCCCTTACCTCGCCCTTCGCAATTTAATCCAGCTTTTACGATGTAACTGCCCCGAATTTGCTGGATAAATGGGAACATCTCTTCATTGTATGCTCAGTGGAAATAAGAACTTTTCTTCCAGGATTCCTTGTGTCAGGGCTTTTGTGAAAGTGAAAAACGTTTGTAGGTATTTCAAAGGATAGGTAAATTGATGGAAACTGACTGTTATACAAGTTAGATGTATGTCTTATTGTTTGACTTTTCTACTACTTAACATAACCTGTTGATCGCTGTTTTATACAAAAATCTGAACATGCTGCGACCAAAATACAAGATGTTACTCTTTTACTCTCTTTTTAGATAGATGTATGCTGTGCCACAGGCAGACACATAGTACCTATAGTGTGCATGCTTTTTGTGTAAATAAATAGATTATCTCTTATCTCTATCTCTTTAAATAGATATAATATTCTTTATACCGAGTAATAGCACACGGTGATAGGGATCACATCCCAATTTTTTTTTACTCAATGACGTTCCATTCATTTTTAAATTAATCAAATGTACGAGTCAGCGCTGTGGCAGGAGAAAATTATTTTTTTATTATTATGGTTTTCACTGATTTTCACCGTGTTCTATCAGCTTAAAACTATGCCAATGCATTTACGCATACAATCATGAGTTTGAATTTAAATCCAGAAACAAAATATTTTCGAAAAAAAAAAAACAATTTCGGGGTATAAAATAAAAATGTTTATAAAATAAAATTTTATTTTTTCAACTTTTTTTACCGTAATGTGATTCTGTTGACCAGTTACCAGTTACCTAGTTAGTTGACCAGTTATGTGATCCTGTTACCCCCTGCAAGAAATTAGGACCTTGTGTAACGTTGTATAAAGCAGCAGTTTTTTTTTTAGTTGGGTTTGTAATAAAGTTTGCTTGTAGTGATAGATAAGTTAAAGGACCTCTTTGACTATGAGAGGATATTTCTTTGACACCCCCTATGTGGCAAGTTAATGATTGAGCATGATAGTATTTCTGAGGATCACACTTTCGCTTTGACTAGAAAAAAAAAACACTAAACCCGTATCTCTTTAGTTAGGGAATCGAACTTTTAGCCTACCATCATTAATTTTGCTTACAAAGTGTTAGGTATTTCTGTCTTTGATTTAAGGTACGTTACTAAGAAGCATCGAACCACTAAAGGGACCTTTGTTTTCGTCACAGATCAAATACAAAAGTTTTAGTCTTTAGAAAGATTATTAGCATTAAAAAAACTGGTATTTTCGCTGACTGTTTTTTTTCCAAAATCCGTGAATGCAATTCATAAAATCTCAAAAAGTTATGGATAGTCTTTATGGAACATTTTCCTGTAACTATAATAACGGTTATGGTATCTGTCCTGCCTCGTCTCAAAAATCCACTCCGTATACAAGGTGTTGTTTTGTAAAGTTACACCCGACTCAGGGGTGACTATTTACAGGATACAAAATAAAAAAAAATGTCAGTGAAAAATTCCCAAAAATAATTAAATTGTGGCCGCCCGTACTATTCACTAACACTAGCGGCGAGTCGGACGCAACATCGCGCGCGCGCTTTGAGAAAGCGGGGGTGTCCGCACGTCGCGGTAATTTGCAACGAACAAAATAATTTGTCCAAAAAAATATTTTTGTAAAAAGAAGAACTTATTTTTAGTTTTAAACGTTACTCAAACTATTGTCCCTGACTCGGGTGTCACTGGCCAACACAACACCCTGTAGATTAAAAAAATGTGAAGTGATTGGATTGGACCACCTTACACCGAGCTGTTGTTTCATACGTGATATTTTCACCTCGAGGCCCTCTGTGGAGTTAGCGCGGCCTGTTGACTCTAGTAAATATATTAAGCGAATCTCTCATTATCTGATTTGCTCATCTGCAAAAGGGATAATGAACGTCGGACGCCCAGTTAGCGATGTTCGCAGCGCTAGTTTCCGTTTGTCTTATGTATTGTTGGGAATGGGTATTTACTCACCCGTGTACCTACAGAGGTCCTTGTAACTTGTACCTACCTTAGAACGGACGCTGTACCTATAGAAAGTCTGCGGCACAACTGTGTATGAATAGTTGAAAATCACACATTAACTGTGGACAGAGATAACACTCTGTGTATGAATAAAAAGCATGAATTGCCATTGAGAAACAAACATTAATAATATACAGTACAAGTGATATACAGGCCGTCCCACGGCTATGCCACATGGAGGGAAATTACCTTGAATATTGTAGATGGAACATTTTACTGAAAGAAGACATTATTTTAATTTAAAAAACAATTTAAACTGCATTCATAGATATCTAAATAATTACATGGTTGAACCGGGAATCGAACCCGTTACATGAGAAAAATAATTACCCTGTAGTTTTATCATACCGATCGAAAGGCTTCATCATAAGGATTATTTTTTGCTAAATAACATAGTCTCAGAAATAAAAGGAAGACCATGAATTTTAACATTTTTAATACCACATTAATCAATTTATCAATGAAAATCACAGTAACAAAAAAATAAAAGTATGAAAATGAAACACATTTTTGAATTATTTCTTTATAATCAGCCAGCCGCATTGCGATGGACAAAATTTTACGCGTCTTTCGGCTCAGGATACGGCTCGATTTGTTGCATACTACCAGGTAAATGTTAAAATTCATGGTCTTCCTTTTATTTCTGACACTATCTCATTTATCAAAAAATAATCCTTATCATGAAGCCTTTCAATCGGTATGATAAAACTACAGGGTAATTATTTTTCTCATGTAACGGGTTCGATTCCCGGTTCAACCATGTAATTATTTCAATATATATGAATGCAGTTTAAATTGTTTTTTAAATTAAAATAATGTCTTCTTTCAGTAAAATGTTCCATCTACAATATTTAAGGTACTTTCCCTCCATGTGGCATAGCCGTGGGACGTCCTGTATACAAGGTGTTACAAAAGATGCTAACTCTTTTTACAGGGTCATGATACCTAATGATAGGGATCACAACCAAAATACTTTTTTAGCTCTATGACGTTCCGTTGATTTTTAAATAATTAAAATGTAAGCGCTGTGACGGGAGAAAAGTATTTTTAAAATACTGTTTCCATAGAATTTTACTATGTTTTAATAGCCTGAAGCTATTAAAATACAACTAAGCAAACAACCATATTTTTTAATTGGAGCTAAATCCAAAAACAAAAAAGTTTTGTAAATTTTTCAATTTTGAGGTTATAAAAAAAAAAATGTGTTTTACAACTCTTTTTTGCAGATTTGTCATTATGTTGACCAGCAGGTTACACCCTGTAAAAAGAGTTAGTATCTTTTGTAACACGTTGTATAGAGGTAAAAACGTCTAAATGTGGATCGTAGCAAAGTCGTAGCGATATGCCACGTCGCGTAGCACCGCTCTACAACGCGTAGCACTGCTACAACTTTTATCGTAGCGTAGGGAAGAAATTCTCCACTAATATTGTAAAAGCGACAATTTGTGACTGTGTGTGTGAGGGTATGTGTGTATTCTTTCGTTCTAAGATCCGCTCCAAACATCCAAATCCGTTCAGCTGGAAACGACGTGAGGTAAAAAAAAACACTTTTTATCTACCTAAGTCTCTGCGGACGAAGTCACCGGCTCTAATTACCCTAGGTAAAAATATACCCACGCATTGTTTATACAACTTCAACCAAGTTAGGGGTACTAAATTTACTTAAATACCTATTTATTAATCTAAATAGCATTTATGTTTCGAAGAAGTTTTTCGAAAATAAACAAGCTTTAAGTAGCGAGACCGCCACAATAGAAGGTTTATACCAAACTATGACGTAGCTAGAATCGATGCCAGTATTTCTCCTGCAATGTTAGTAACCAACTATGTTGTCTCCCACAAGTTTCCAAGTGAAATATGAACGCTATTTGTAGAGTATTTCAAAAGGTTTAAATACCTGTCTGTACCATACAACTGATATACACAGAAGTCCTTTCCGGTTTAGATTTTCCAATACCACTTGCTAAAGAATTTTCTGTGGACTAGGGTAGCTAAGCTGAGAGGCAAGCCTACTCCATCTTTAAGGGTAGACGATAGCAACGTGGCGGGAAATTCAAAATTTTCACAGTTTTTTACATTTTGTAGCTAAACTGAGCTATTTTTGTTCAGCGATTTTTCGTTCGCGGAAATAACAAAGTATTCTTTTCATTATTGTAAACAATGGAACAACAATAATTCAGCCGATTATGTGTTCTGGTCTACGACAAGTTTTTTGGGCAGTGCCACTGATTCGTAGACCAGAACACATAATCGGCTGAATTATTGTTGTTCTGTTGTTTAGAATAATGAAAAGCATACTTTGTTGTTTCCGCGAACGAAAAATCGCTGAACTAAAATAGCTCAGTTTAGCTACAAAATGTAAAAAACTGTGAAAATTTTGAATTTCCCGCCACGTTGCTATCATCCCACCTTAACCATGTCCCAGGCACCGCAGCATCTTAGTGGTCACTTTACTCACTTAGAGTGAGTGAAGATGCTGCTAGACCTATCATTTGTCCTAAATGAAAAAACCCTTAGGCGCCGGACACACTGCCTCGGAGTTCCGCGTTCTGAGTTCTCAGATTTGTTTAACAAGAACTCCGAGTTCCGACCGCATAGATTACAGTGAAGAGTTCAGAGTTCTCAGATTTGCTTAATGGGAACTCCACGTTCCGACCGCATAGATTACAGTGAACTCGGAACTCAGAACTCTGAATGCGAAACCCAGTACTCCAGGCGGTTTGTGCGGCACCTTACATTTTCTTATTCGTGTTTTTAAATACCTTGTATCACGAGATGACAAAAAACAAACATAAGAACTCACCATATTTTTCATACACTTTAATCGACGTATGGGTAGAGATAGCATTCTCGAAGCCCACTTTTTATGACTTTACATTCTGTGGCAGTGATCTGTCCCACAGACTATAAGGAATGATGGATTTACATAACACGAACAAAGAAAGTGCTGTGGAACTCGAATCGTATTATTAATGATGGCGGTTAAACCGGATAGAATTAAGTCGGGATTATTATTATAACAATTAACTATTATTGTGGTGAGGAAATCTATGTATTGTATTTGTGGAGTCTGTAACTTAAATATATTGTTACAAGATTAGATACCCTAGGTACTTTATTTCATTTTGTAGACTGAGAGTCTACGTCAACACAAAATAACATAGGTACTTGGCTCTGCATAAAATGAACTTTCGTATGACAATATATTTTTTTATATGCGCTAGTTAACAATTTCTATAAAAAGCGACCGATCCATTGGTGATGCAATATAAAGGCTGTGTTTAATCTACGCAACGCATAAATTGAGCCAACAACGTTATTTCAGTACCATCAGCAAATAAACAGTATTTTTTTATATATTAAAAATAAATATTCTGTATCTTTGCAGCACTTAATTATTATATTTTCTGTGAGTGAAATTTGAGGAATTCGGAAGGCAAAGTTTTTTGTTCGAAAGTCCGTTATTGGCTTAATCTTATCTTTAGACAATATTGAGAAACTAATTTCAATATTTTTTATTTTACTTCAGTAGTTTTGTTTTTATGCGCTAAAATGTTTTGTTCCTATGACCGCCAAACAGCGCCAACAGTATGCAGACCGTCGCGTGAAGGTCATAAAACCGTATCTTTGAAACGTTGTAAAATCCAAACTACTGAACCAAAATAAAAAATATTGAAATTAGTTTCTCAATATTGTCTAAATATAAGATTAAGCCAATAACGGACTTTCGAACAAAAAACTTTGCCTTCCGAATTGTCTAATTGTCTATGTGTTAGTCTTCCTGTCACTTTTTAGTGTGTAAATAGTAGATAAATAATTGTATTTATTCTACGTGATGTGTATTATGTGATATATATTCTTTACTGTGGTGATTTATTTGGTCCATCAACTTAATTTTAGGTACTAATCGGTTGGTGGTCGCGGCTGGCAATTAATTAGTGTAGTAGGTATTGAACTTTTTTCGTACAAAAAATTGCGTGCATGATCTTACGCCCTACAATAAAGTAAAACCCAAAAAATATTCAATAAAATAAATTGTAGATCAGACAAAGGCTTGCAGCGGCCGGTGTACACTAAAAACACTCTTCTTGGCCTCCGCAACCAAAAGGCGCCATCTCTCTCTGCAACATTTCCCTAAAATCTTCCTCTTTAAATTGGCGCAATTATTTTGAGATTTCATGAATCCAGCAATACATGGGACGTCCGAAAAAATGAGAAAAGCACACGAATATACGAATTCGTGTGCTTTTCTCACTACCCGATCCTCTCCCATCTACATGGTCGAGCCATCAAAGTCTTACATATTTGGTCTCTCTGACTATCAGCTATCTTCTTCTTAGGGTGCCTCTCTGATTCAGCGAAGGTTGGCGGTCAGCTTCGCATAGTTATCTTTGTTTCTCGCGAGGCGAAATAGCCGGGCATCCCAGTCCACTCCCGTAGATTTCTCAACTAGGATTTCCTCCTTCGGCCGGCACGCAGACGGCAGACCACACTAAATACAGGGTTTAGGTATTTTATAACACATCATGCGGATTGCGGACGCTACAAGCACAGAACGACAAGGCGAGCTGCTTCGTAGTGATTATTCAAACAACGGCAAGTGATTGTAAGGGTAATATCGGATTTGTTTGACTTGTTAAATGGGCAAATATTAGTTTTCAGTTGGGTAAGGCGAGACTCAATTATATAATGGCTAACCGCCTCAGTCAGTATACTTAACTCATGTGGGGATGGACTCTTTACGTTACATAAATACACACCTCACGAAGGTGTGTATGTGTCTACTAAGACTGGGTACGATGGTACGATACATAGAAGTACATAAAGTTTCAAATATAATCAAACGCAGTTCGAGACTAGCCGCGGCGTTGTGAGGACCGTCTCGTTCTCCATGATTAAGGTCTCCGAATGAGAACCGAAACTAGTCGGCTACACCAACAAAATACTAGTGAGTAAAACCGTGTTTTAATAGAAAAATGTGCAGTGCTCACAAAAGTTTAAGTTTAACATTTTCAAATATAATACGTAATTTAGCAACGAAAGGAGACAATGATCACTTTTGGGTTGAATTCACATCAAAAATACATAATTTTGCACATTGTGTCTACTAAGAAAGAATTTTCAAATAAAACGCCCAATGTAGCAACGAAGGAGGAAAATTAGTAATGGGCACAATATGGAATTAACGTCAAGAATCCAAAAACAACATCGTTTCAAGCGTTAAATAAAATTGCGCTTCCCATATATTATAACAGGAACGTATACTCAGTACACACAGAGCTAAATGGGTAAAAAAAACTCAGCAAAGAGAAGAATAAAATTCATGCCAGGGTAAAAGTGAAAGTAGGAATAACAAGGCCATTCATCAATCTTCATTGGGGAGACAGGGCGCTGAGCGAAATATTTTTTTCCGTCGACTCAGTTGGTAGAACGTTTCATTATATACTTTTTACATTCCTCTGAAAGAGCGCTGTATTTAAGCTGCAACTGTCTGTATTGAAACTAACATAACGAATTTTTAAAGATTAAACAATAAACCAGTCTTTCATTCCAATTTACAATGCATTGTCAAAATGATTAATTCAACAGGAAACAAAAGAGTGATGGGTTTTGTCACAAAATTAAATTTAATTTCGCCATAAAGTAATCTCAATGAAGTCGTAGATATGCCAGCATCGGCTGTCAAATTAAATTATCTTTTTTTTTATTGTGAGCACAAAAACGGAGGCATTTTTAATTTCATCGTGCCTACTCGTTTATGAAAGCATTCATTGTATTCATTGAATAGAGTGGACAAATGATGGCGAAAAGTTAAAAGAATATTTTTCATTTGCGAAAAATATCTTTTCCCCCCTGCCAAATACTGCTTGCCCTGCTTGGTGCCGGAAATCGAGCAGATAGAAACTCTTTTGTTTGTTCTGTCTTCTATTTTTATGTTATCTTTTAGCAAACAAATATCTACCGGATGTAAATAAACACGCCTCGAAGCTACTAAAATTGGACCTATGCAAGGTGTTACAAAAGATCCTAACTCTTTTTACAGGGAACAGCACCCGGTGTTAGGGATCTTAAAATCTTCCCTCAGCCGCACAAGTTTCCTCCCGATAAGCGAATAGTATTGCTACAAATGTACGTAAATTATCTTCTAACTATGTATATAGGTACCTATCTTCTCTCTACCATAATTGTTTGAAAAAATATATACCCATCGACTCCCACTTCGTCTTTGTTTGTCCGAAGCGATAAGTTGTTTCTGTCTTTTATTAAGGGTGGTAGTCTTCTGAGATCACCTACTTGAGCTCGATCTCAAGTAGATGAACTCAGAAAAGTCAAATGATTAATATCAATCTTGAGTAGCTGTCAGCATATTAATAGACACTATCTTGAGATCGACATTGACATTAGCCAAGGCTTGACATTAGCATTTGACTTTTCTGAGATCACCTACTTGAGTTCGATCTTGAGTGGACGACTATTAATGCCAAACTTAATAGAAAAGCAAAATCACTTACTGTGTCCGTCTGTCTGTTTATCCGCAAATTCCTCCTAAACTATGCAACGGATTTTGATGCAGTTTTCGGTTTTTTTTTACGAAAGGTTTATATAGTATTAAGGGTGGACGTTAGCAACGTGGCGGGAAATTCAAAATTTTCACAGATTTTTTACATTTTGTAAAAAAACTTGTCGTTGACCAGAACACATAATCGGCTGAATTATTGTTATTCTGTTTTTTACAATAATGAAAAGAATACTATGTTATTGCCGTGAACGAAAAATCGCTGAACTAAAATAGGTTAGTTTAGCTACAAAATTTAAAAAACTGTGAAAATTTTGAATTTCCCGCCACGCTGCTATCTTCCAGCCTTAAAGCGCACTTCTTTTTATTTTGCCCCCATGTCGGAGAGTCATAACAGGGTGCGCTCTAATTCAATAGCGGGACTTTAAGTAAGCTGTCTACTGATCAATAACAAACAACTTATACTAGGTGGCGAAAGAAATGAAATGAAAAAAATATCAGATATATGTATATCGACCTTTTTTATTTTTTCAATTGCTGGAAACAGCAGATATTTTTTTCGTTCCATTTTTTTACCTACCTAGTACAACTTCTTTGGTTTGATCAGTACACAGCTTAGTTAAAGTTCCGCTATCGACCCTGTATTTGTAAATAAATCATTGCAAGAGTGTTTTCATAGGTACGGTCGGCCGCAGTCACAGATACCCCATGGCAGCTCTTAACGCGTGCAGCATAAGGGCGCCAATCGAACAAAAAAGGGGTATCCTAGCGTGTGGCTGACTGTACATACTTTTTAGCGTGAAAGCTCTCTTCGTGGTGACAAACGCCAGCAGTCATTCATTCGTTCCATGTTTTAACGGAAGCCAATCCGTCACGCGATGGATGGTTACCAGGAATTGTCGGAAATGTATTGGGGTCCCTGAGTGGAATACGTGGAAGTTGAACGAGGATGTCACGGTATGCATTTAAATGTACATAATTGTATTGCATTTATTTATTTTTAAATAGAAATGTCAAAAGATAACACGAGCACGATGCAATATTTCGACCTAGTTTCTCCGACAAACTTAGGGCGGCAGTATTAGTCGTCTGAGATCACCAAAGTGAGCTCGATCTCAAGTAGGTGAACTCAGAAAAGTCAACTGCTAATGTCATGCCTTGGCTAATGTCAAACTTGAGTAGCTGTCAGCATATGAATAGACACTATCTTGAGATTGATATTGGCCAAGGCTCGACATTAGCATATGACTTTTCTGAATTCACCTACTTGAGTTCGAGCTTGAGATGATGACTATTAATGCCACCCTTATTGTGACAAGGTGTCTCAAACTGAAACTGTTACTTACCCTCGTCCTTCTTATTTTTGGTCCATCAGCGACCACAAAGTGGATCTTGGCCTCCACAACCAATTTTGTTGGGCGGGCTCATAAAAAAGTGTGTATTGATGAGCACCAAACCCGAATTAAGGGTGGTATTCTAGAACGCTATTTAAACTCAGTTTAAACAGAGTTCAGACTGTCGATAAAACAGTGCATGTTTTGATATGAAGGGAGGGATATTCAAATCAAAACATGCACTGTTTTATCGACAGTCGACACTACTAAACTCTATGAACTGAGTTAAAACAGAGTTTAAGGAGCGTTCTAGTTTGAACTGAGTTTAAACAGAGTTTAAGTAGCGTTCTAGTTTGAACTGAGTTTAAGTAGCGTTCTAGAATACCACCCTAAAAGTTACCTTTCAGAACTGTATGTCAAATATCCAAGTGTCAAATGTGTGTAAACGTGCACCACCAAATAACAAAATTAAGTTCACAATATTCAGCAGACTAAAGACATTGCATTGCAACATATCGAGGGCCTCTATCGACTTTTGTGCTTTGCATAAATTTGCATGAGAAGATACACCACTTGTTTATGCGGAGAACATGATACCCGCAACGTAACGTATAGTTACAGTGCTGGGACGTGGTCTTTGCCTCTGTGTGGGAATATACAGGGCGTCCCACGGCTATGCCACATGGAGGGAAAGTACCTTAAATATTGTAGATGGAACATTTTACTGAAAGAAGACATTATTTTAATTTAAAAAATAATTTAAACTGCATTCATAGATATGTAAATAATTACATGGTTGAACCGGGAATCGAACCCGTTACATGAGAAAAATAATTACCCTGTAGTTTTATCATACCGATCGAAAGGCTTCATCATTAGGATTATTTTTTGCTAAATAACATAGTGTCAGAAATAAAAGGAAGACCATGAATTTTAACATTTACCAGGTAGTATGCAACAAATCGAGCCGTATCCTGAGCCGAAAGACGCGTAAAATTTTGTCCATCGCAATGCGGCTGGCTGATTATAAAGAAATAATTCAAAAATGTGTTTCATTTTCATACTTTGATTTTTTTGTTACTGTGATTTTCATTGATAAATTGATTAATGTGGTATTAAAAATGTTAAAATTCATGGTCTTCCTTTTATTTCTGACACTATGTTATTTAGCAAAAACTAATCCTAATGATGAAGCCTTTCGATCGGTATGATAAAACTACAGGGTAATTATTTTTCTCATGTAACGGATTCGATTCCCGGTTCAACCATGTAATTATTTAGATATCTATGAATGCAGTTTAAATTGTTTTTTAAATTAAAATAATGTCTTCTTTCAGTAAAATGTTCCATCTACAATATTTAAGGTACTTTCCCTCCATGTGGCATAGCCGTGGGACGCCCTGTATAATTCGAAACATGAACTATTGTTTTTAACCCCCGACATAAAATGAGGGGTGTTATAAGTTTCACCGCTATGTGTGTCTATCTGTCAGGGTGTGTGTGTGTCTGTTTTTGAATTTTTGGATTCAAGATTGTTTATTTAGTAACCCCTGCTAGTTTTTTCTAAAAGTATTCAATGTAGAGAACCGACCTCGCAAGAGTTTTATTAAAAGTATAGATAGATTATTTTGGTTGACGTTAACCTATGTTGCCCCCTACATTGGCGGCAAAAGATTTATACTGCTATATATGTATACTTGTTAGTTAGAGCACCAGTCGGGTGTTTAAGAACCCTTGCGAAAGCCACGAAAGCTGGTCATAATTTTCTAAACATTTCATGAAAAATATCCTCTTTTACAAGACATGCTTAGGAAAAATCTCGGCTCATTTTATTTTAAACGGAAGCAATATGAAAGAATATGGAAGCATAACAGTTATAAACAGAATTTCGACAATGTTGTTAATTAACCAATAAAATGTTTCCACCATTTTATTGGTTATGTTTTTTTGTGAAAAATAAGTTTTTTTGTGATACTGCTTCGTGCCAAATACTGATGGTTCGTTTGTTTGATATAGGTACACATTAAGGTCACGTTTAACCGCTTTTATTACAGTTGCAGGATGGATTCACATACCTAGGTCTAAAGTACTGCCTCATTATAATTTAGTAGTGTAGCTTCATTTCAGTTTTACAAATCAAAAGGGGGATTAGTGCAAGCTCATCAAACATACGTAGTCTATCTCTCTGGCTCAGTCCTGCCCCTGTATTCTCTAAAATATTCACCGTGAATATTGTACTAAATTTAATAAGTAAATATATATTTTTTATTTCAATAAGGTCTATTTTCGAGTGTACCTATTTTTTAGAAAATAGAGGCGCATCGCCTCGAATATGTATATGAATAGTATATGAAAGAACAACGGTGGATCAGAGCAGACTGGCTAATTCAAACAGTTAAGACGAAACGCGGGTAGCCGCTGCTCCATACAAAAAATACAAAAAGGGAGACCTGTTTCCTCCCTGGATAATTATTTTAGAAAAAATATATTTATGCCATGCAATTTATATGTACACACGACAGCACGTCATAGTGTACACTTTTGTTGTAAAGTCGCCCGTAACGTAACCGAGTAGAGTGCTAGCGTGTAAAGGTCGACGTGCTGTCGTGTGTACCTCTGCCATGTCCATGTTTTCCTTTTTTTTATTATTTTAATAAAATAAATCCCTAGTTTTTCCTTATTATTATTTTAATAAAATTTATTTCAATAATTAAAATAAGAAAAAAAGGAAAACATAGGGACATGGCAGAGGTACATATAGATTGAATGGCATATACATATTTTTTCTAAAATAATTATCCAGGGAGGAAACAGGTCTCCCTTTTTGTATGGAGCAGCGGCTACCCGCGTTTCCTCTTAAGTATAGCCTAGTCGCTGAGCTTTTACTTGGTCTGAAACACTATAATCCCCAAAGACAGCGACTCGTGGTCTCTACATTTCGACGATATTATTTATTCTGTACTTTTCATTAAAACACTGCTACAATCGATTATAAAAAATATGAATGAAATATCTCAATACCTTGCGTGCAACAATAAAAAACCAAAAAGGAGTGCATAAAACAAGGCCATTATTCTTTAAATCTTGATAGGCTCTATAATAAGAGCTCCTTACCCACTTGGAAACGACAAAATTATGGAGGCCCTAAACCACATAATTTATAGGAATTGGAAGGTTACCGATATGACGTGACAGCGGGACACTCCCGCGGCATTTTCTGCACGCCAAATGGCCTGGAAAATATTTCTCCACTTTTATTTTCTCCCAAGAAAACACCCTGTTACAATAAAGTTCTTAACCGCCATATTCGTCGCCGGGCAAAGTGACTCGTGACACTAAATAAATAAGGTCGGCATTTACATTTTTAGTGTTCGAAATGTCAAAGTAAACAAGTAATTGGTTGTTCGCGTCGCTCGCGTAAATTTTAGCGTTTGACCCAATTGTTTCACCTGGGGAATCGGTTGGCCGATAAAATTTTCATTTCGATAAACTTTAGAATTGCTGGATCCATTCCGGAACTTATTCGTGATGAGTTCAAATAGATTTTGGAGTGACACTTGATCGGAAGTTAATTAAAGTAAAAGTTAGATTGAATGGAATGACAATTTTGTTTTCACTGTGATTTCCTACAAATTATTTTCGTAATTTCTTCGTAATTCATAATTTCGAAATGTCTTAAAGATTGATACTGATGGTTGATGATCTTAGAAGGTACCTACCTTATTAAAGCCATATTGACTCGAGACTCTACCAACGGACTTTGTAACATAATAAAAAGCTAGGTAACATTTTTTGTGTTCATAATTTTTTTATCAGATTTGATTGAACGAATCTTTGGAGCCTACACCATTTTAGAGCAGTGTCGTCGATCGAATAGCGTAATACATAGGCGTGATTTTTTAAGTAGAAAAGTCCTGTCTAGTATATTTTATGACCGGACCAGACTAGAGGCTCTACCACGAGATGCGTCCAGCAGCCCTACGGCATGAACTTGTTTTGCAGCTGACTTTTTTATGCGTTTCGGGTGAACCGCATAAAAAAGTTGTAGGTACCTATAAATCGAGAGAATCAATTTTCTGTACGATAATGTGGTGTGTATGTTCGTACTTATTTTGTTTTACCTACAGGAATTGGGAGATAGAAAATTCTAGACCATCCGGAAGTGAAATATTCTGCTTGCAAAACAAAAAAAATAATCCTTTCTAATTCAACATCTTTACCAGAACATTCCGTCCAAGCGTTGCTCTGCTCTGTTAATATCATCTAATCTCGGTAAATCTGAAGCAAGCACGTATTCCAGAATTATTATTTGACCAAAGACAAAGACTACTTTCAGCCTTTGTCCAAGAGGCGTAAGGGTGGGATTTGTAGAGTGGTTTACGAATACAAATAAGTACTCCGAATACAATTATTTATTAAAAAATCAAGGGTTATTTTTTACACACAAATATAATCTTTTTTGTATGAAACAAAGATTCACTTTTAACACGTTAAAATGCGTTACTTTTAGTTAAGATGCCAGTGGGTGCGGGTTTCTTTTTCTCAGGAAACTTTTCAATCGGTCTAGAACTCTAGGGGTGGTATTATTAATAGTCGCTATCTCAAGCTCGAGCTCAAGTAAAATCAGAAAACAAAATAACTGACTTGACACCTTGGCTAATGTCAATGTCAAGCTCGAGCTAGTGTCTATTAATATGCTGACAGCTACTCAAGCTTGAGATTAGCCAAGGCTTGACATGAGCATTTTTGTTTTCTGAGATCACCTACTTGAGCTCGAGCTTGAGCTGACGACTATTAATTCCACCCTAGAAGTACCGAAATTGGACTAGTACGAGTATATTCCAAAACATTAGACACCGTCGCGCAAACAGTAATGGTGTGGCGTTAAATACTTTCCGTCGAGAGCTAAATAAACCCGCAACGACCGTAGTTTCAATCTGATAGCGTCCAGTCATTAACTGGTTTTTTTTTTCAAGATTCCTTTTTTTTTTTTTAGATCAACGCTCACTGGTGCTCACTAAGTTTAAAGTAAGATCAATCAAAATAATGTTAGTTGTGAAAAGATGTCTTCTACTTCACTCCAAACTTTATAAATATTTTTCACCTTCACTTTCTTTACTATGCAGGCAATCTGGGAATTGAACCCCTGGACCAATTGAAAAGTGATCTGTCGTCTGATCATGCTGGCCCGACATACTCGTCAACTTTATTAGGATTGAATTATTGATGTTAGGACATTACCCCAGGACCATAACAACAAAAACAATGACTTAGGATATTTTATATAGGTCCTAGATCCTAAGTTTATAATGGTAGGTCCCAGGATCTAGGTCAAATCCAAGCTACCACAGAGCGTTGATCCACTGTCCTAAAATGTAAAGCAAATTATTTTACAAAAATTCTTACCAACTAGTTGTTCCTCCATTACAAATTATGTCCTAAGGATGCTATTTACATTAAAAATTCGATTTTTATCTATAATGGTAACTTTCATAAATCAATAACTGGTTACTGGTTGGAGAATGCGATAACTCTAAAAGTGTTATACACATGCCTAGACTTAATATTATATCATCACATTTTTATGTAAGCAATCACAAAATTCAAGCATTATACAAGGTACTTTAATATCTTTTAAATGAAATTCGCATCATTTTATTATTATTTACATTTTGCAAGACAGGTAATAAATCAGAAATAACGTACAGAAATATGTAGACAATTAATTTCAGCAGTGTTTCGGAGGCATATAATAGAACCGACACTAAAATCGCGAATAAATAATCAGACTATCCTTAAATACCTACCTATTTTATCTAAATGGTGATTTTTTTTTGAGATAGAATGCTGGTTCTATGGGAAAAATATAATCTATGACTGATTTCTTATTTCCTAAAACATTTTCATTAATTCTGATTAACAAACTAAAAATACCCAGAAGCGTAGTTATAGGTGCAAAACATACTGGCCATGACAAATGGCTAACTACCGAATACAGCTTTAAAACCTACGAACCTTTAATATAAACATTTATACTCGTAATTTAAAGTGTTCAATGAAAAAAATATGTTGAAGCCAAACCTATGACGTAGCTGAATCTTGAGCTAGTTTTACAGTTGGTTCAAATAAGCTTACCTTACACGGTATGCAAAATGAGCGAGACCCCATACAATCATAGTTTCGATTTTAGGGTTCCGTACCCAAATTATACCACTGGAATTCTTTACTTTCCCTTCGGTGTTTTCTCACGAAAACCACAAATCTTAAAATACGGCCATAACATTATATTTACAAAGTTTCATTTCGAATGTTGTTGTTTAACTACATTATTGTATGGGATTCTACTGCTTGCCATTAAGGCACAATAAGACGCACAACTAGCGCTGCCAATGAAAAAAAAAACATATCTTCTTTTTGGATGCGTTTTTTGCTAAAAACTAAATAAATAAAAAAAATATGGTGATAACTGATTGCATTCTTTAGTTCTAGGATCTAGAATCCAAACCTTAGGTCCAAAAAATAGTTAAGCCTCGCATTGAGGAATCGCAGGACCGTTTTTTTTTCGCTAAAAACGCATCCAAAAAGAAGATTTGTTTTTTTTTTCATTGGCGGCGCTAATTGTGCTTCCTACTGAGCCTTAAGTCGCCGTATAATGCTAACTAGCACCACCAATGTTGAAAAAATCATATCTTCCTTCAGAAGAAGTTTTTGACCAAATCCTAAGATCAGCCCAGGCGCCATGCTTTTCTAGATTTTTAAGTGTAGATACCCACCTCAATTAAGCTAAAAAATTATCGATAACTGCCAAAAACGGCCGTTTTTGTAAAAGTAAACGAAGTAGAGAAAGAAAGAAGAAAGAAAGAAAAGATATTTATTACACACAAACACACCTTAAATTTAGAAAAAAAAAATACAGTTTAAAATAGACTTAACTAAAAAGAAACACAAAAACAAAATATAACGTACTAAACAAAAAAAAATAAAACATAAAACAAGAAAATTGCTCAGGTAATGTCGCGGTGTGTTGCAGTGCAAAGGGCACTAACTCAGCATTGTGCTGAGGGTGGGAGCCCTCAGCGCTGATTTACAGTTAGTGCCAGTAGTGATCGCGCGTGCCACAAATTGCTGTGCGGTGTGCGTATAATACTTAGATAATTATACATATTACTGATACTAATTTAAAATAAATAATTATGATTGATATAAACTATGCAGAGTCGCTAATAAGTAATAAGTAAAGTATTGATAGATAAATAAAACGGTGTATGTCTATAATAATGGCATAAATAAATTTTAATGTGCATGTACTGTAGGTAAACCCAAATACTTATATTATTTTTATGAAAGCAATAAAGATAAAATTTTTAGCATAAATAAAATTAAAAATACACTAATATTTAAATAATGAATAATACACAAAATTAAATAGATGCAATTACGTCGTCAAATTGAGTTGCGGCGAGAAGTTCGGACAGGGAAGGAAAGTCTCTGCTGTTCAAGCAAATATGCCTTGAGCTTGCGCCCAAAAGCATATCTACTGAGAGCTTCACGGACTGGGGGAGGAATATTATTCCAACACTTGGACGCCGCATACCTGAAACTACCACGGAATGTCACCGTGGTGTGCGAGGGGATGAGAATCCTCTCCTTGTGAACGCTGCGCTGCCTGGTAGAGAACTCGAGCTTTTTGTAAAGATAGCTGGGGGCTTGAGTGCGTATAATGCCAAAAAGCAACACGGAAAGATGGAGCTTCCGTCGAGCCTCCATGTTCAGGAGCTTTGCGTTGTTCAAGTGTGGAGTGATATGGGACCTGGGAGGGACCTTGAAGCAAAAACGTGCGCATGCGTTTTGAACACGTTGTATTAACCTCCTTGTCCGGTCAAGTATACAGCCACCATAAACGACATCACAGTAGTTGAGTCTAGATAATATCAGTGACTCACTTAGCCTGACACGCAAATCAGTGCTAAGGTAATCGCGTATATTATAAAGAAGTTTAAGGCGATAGAAGCAATTGCTGACTACGTTACTGATATGTTTTTCGAAACGAAGCTCTCCATCCATCAGTAAGCCGAGATTTTTTGCTTCTACAACCCTTTCCACTGGTTCTCCCATAATAGCTATATTATTGTCGGCAAGGGCTTGCACCGTATTATGGATTTGATGTGGAGTACCAAGTACCATGTACTTTGACTTGCTAGGGTTAAGTACCAGACAGTTCCTGTCAGACCATGCCGCTATGCGATCGAGATCACTACTGATCTGCCGAGCCGCAACAACTGCATCTTTTGGTGGTGTAGACAGGTACAGCTGCGTATCATCCGCGTACAAATGGAACTTACAGTTTTTGATACCAGTGGCAATATCGGAGCTGTATAAAATAAACAATAGAGGGCCTAAAATGGATCCTTGTGGGACCCCCCGAGTCAGCTGCTGTGTTGACGAGAACTGGGTCGTACCATCTGTTTTCTGTAGTCCAACTGTTTGTGCACGGCCTGACAGGTAACTACCGAACCACCGAACCGTAGCATTATCGAATCCATAATACGACATCTTTGATAATAAGAGGGAGATATTGAGACAATCGAAGGCTCTGGAGAAATCTAGCAGCACCAGAATGGTGCTCTTCTTCTTGTCGAGTGCCGACAGCACGTTGTCCACAACGTCCAGCAACGCAGTAGCTGTTCCTCGACCCTTCCGGAAACCAGACTGTAATTCTGGTAGAATGCCATTTTCCTCCAGATACCTTGACAGCTGATTATATACCACCCTCTCAATTACCTTAGACATGCAAGGTAGGATGCTAATAGGACGGAGATCGGAGATGTGGGCAGGATTGGGTTTCTTGGGAAGTGGAGTAACTTTCGCAGTCTTCCAGTCAGTCGGAAAGGTGTTTGTCAAAATGCTTCGGTTAACAATCGCAGTGAGGGTCGGCAATGTCGTAGGTAGAGTAAGTAAGATCATGTCTATTCCAATCTGATCGACTCCTGTTGCTGTGGTCTTGATGGATGTGAGCATTTTAGCAACCGCAAAAGGAGTGACGGGGTTCAGAGAGAAACTAGTAGCTCTGTCATGTCGATGAAACTCAAAGTAAGTCAAGTCCGAAATAGTCACATTAGTCGTTCCCGGTACATTCATAAAATGGTCGTTGATGGCATCGGCATCACTAAAGTGTGCAGGTAACTCGGCGCTTCGTCCATCTGGTAAAACTGTGCGTTTCAGATTTTTCCAGAGGCGCTTCGGATTTCCAGTGCAGCTGTTTATATTTTTTTCGAAAAATGCGCGTTTTTCATTATGCAAAGCGGCGATGACAAGGTGTTTTAAGTCCAAATAGTAGGTCTTATGCGAATCGAGTTTGGTCGCCTTGTACCGTTTATGTGCCTCATCGCGAAGACGCATCATGAAACGCACATTGCTCGTGAGCCACGGTTTAGGAGACTCCCGCACAACTTTAGTTCTGACCGGCGCATGTCTGTCAAAAAGTTCCGTAATTTGGTCACTGAATTGTCTTAGCATGTCGTCCACATTGTCCAGTAGAATAATATTGTTCCAGTCCATTGAACACAAATCTTCGTCAAAAACGTCACGGTCTATGTCTTTTAGTGGACGGAAGGTTATAGTCCTAGGCACGGGCTTGTGTTTTTTGACTTGTAGGTCAACAGTTATGAAGGAATGGTGACCTAGATCTGGTATGTGATGCACTTCAACACTACGTACCCGCGCATCGGTACAAACAAGGTCAATAGTCGTCTCACTGTGGTCGGTAAAGTGGGTCGGTTTGTCAACAATTTGTCTCAACTTCAGCGAATTTAAGAATTCCGTAAGACATCTAAAATTGCTGTCGTTGTTGTCAGTGTAATTAATGTTAAAGTCGCCAACCAAAATAATACTGTCGTAGTCTGTCATAGAAGTCAGCGAGTCAGTAATCGCATCAAAGAAAATATCAGCCGTCACCCATCGGGGGCGGTACGCCGTGCCGACTATGAGCTTTTTACCAGCTACGTTAACTCGGAACCACATCTGCTCCACGGGAGGAGCGGGGGGGTGAGCGCAGAGCCGTGCAGCGACGCCTCGCTTCACATAAAAGCCGACACCGCCACCGTGACCCCGAAAGCCGGGCGGGCGCGGGATATGGCGCAGTCGGTAGCCAGGCACGACAGGCGCGCGTCCATCCTCACCTTCACGGAGCCACGTTTCATTGATGGCCACCAAATCAGCCGATAAATTAATCATAGTGACAGTAAGCTCATCATGTCCCGTGCCCAAAGAGCCGGCATTAAAAAGACCAACCCGGAAGTGCTGGGTTTTAGGCATAGTTATAATAGTAAAAATTACTTACAATATATAATACAAATAATATTGTAAATACTATACCATGAAATTTATTTATAAACATACATTCTAATATTATACAAATAAACTCATAATATAACAATTGCATGAACACGTAGACTCCACCGGCACCAACCAGCACCCTGACACACCGCGACATTGACGTTGACGCACACACAACATTGAACGGAACGAACGGAATTACAATAAAAAACCATTTAAGTTTAGGCAGACAGTGACAGGCCAACGTTATCAACTTTAAAAATATTATTGATATCTGTCTCCCTACGAATACGGTGTGACGGCTGCCCCTCCGCGCGTCGCGCATGCACCCGTCCATCCCTGGTCCACACCCATCTCCAGGAATGGATGCGAGCCTGCTCCCGGGTCTTAGCAAATAGCTGCCTGTTCAGCTTGGTCAGCCGTTCGTTGACGTAGAAACGTCGCGGCTCACCACTGAGACCCATATCTGCCGTAGTAGCTCCGCGGCGCACGCGCGCCTCCCGCAGCAGCGCGTCACGCGTAGATCTCCGCGCCAGGCGCACCACCAGAGGCCGCGGCCTGCGGTCGTCGGTACCAGCGCCGAGGGGGCCCACGCGCACCGCGCTGACCACGTCGCGCTCGTCCACCGTCACACCCAGCTTCACCGCGATGAGCGACACCAGATGGACCGGGTTCTCGCCGCGCTCTTCCGTTATATTAGTGAACTGTACGTCGTTCGCCAACATGTCTTGGTCCCGATCGTTCAGCTCCATCTGAAGGTGCGTTATAGCCTCCTCTAGGACTTTCGTTCCAGTCGACACCACCACGTCAGTGACCCTCCTCTCAAGGTCGTCGACTCGCCGCTCCACCGCGTCAATACGCTGATTGCAGGCACCAAGCGTTGATCGGAATTCCTGCGTCTCACGCCTGGATTCACGCATATCGTCCCGCATGGCCTGCATTTCTTCGCGCAACAAACGCACCTCCAGCAACAGGATTTGCATAGGGTCGGCGTCATCACTGTCGCCGAGTCGCGGTCTTTTGTGACGCAGTGTTACATTTGCTCCATCTTGTTGCTTATTTATTTGTGCTAGGTCCGGCTCCGACACCGACATCAAAGACTGCGGTGCCTGTAGAGTGGAAGCCTCGGTGCGAGTTTGTGGAGGAGACCGCTGTATTTTAGACATCTTAAATGTGTGAGATTGACCGGTACAAGCTTAACGTAGCGCAGCTCAGAGAAGTACGATGAGGCGTAGCCCGTAGCACACCGGTGACGCGCACCGCGACGCGTAGCAGTCTCGCGTAGCACTCGTAGGCGCGCGCGCAGAAAGCGACGCACAAATTCGTCTCACCGCACTCACTCCAACTGGCCCGACGGTAACACGCTCGCCTCTCGAACCCGAAAGCACCGGTTCGAAACTCAGCGGCAGCAACACCAAAACACTGTGTTTTATTTGCGGCGCAGCACACGTAAATAGTTTATAGTAGATGTCTACACATAAACATTTAGAAAAGCATGGCGCATGGGCTGATCTTAGAATTTTGTTAAAAACTTCTTCTGAAGGAAGAAATTATTGTTTCAACATTGGTGGCGATAGTTAGCCTTATACGCAGCCTTAAAGCCGATTTTGGGAGCCACAAGAGGCGGCCGAAAAGATAATACGCTCTCAAAGGCCCGGAGAGAGCTAAACGCACTCGATCCCACGCCAGCCTTTAAATTCCATTCGAGATAGTAACAAACGATTTTAAACCAAATTGATTTAATATATTTTTTTGGTGAATCGTTTCATTCCAAGAAATCGGTTGTTAGCACTCAGTTAATTGAAGGTAAACGAAAATTTAATTGTACATACAGACCATTTTATTTTATTAACGTGAATCAACTTAGGTACTTTTGTTTTTTCTAATGCTGCTACCATCAAACATAGATGTAGGCAGGTAAATTAAATATACACTCGTGTTGACGCTCCATGGCTTCGCTCTTTTAACTGAACTATCAAGCAAGTACCTACCTACGTCTTGAACTTGATTCAGAACTTCTGAATCTCTTGTTAGCGTTATAACAAGACCTAATCATGCTAACGACGTAACCCAATGGAGTATAGAGCTATACCAGTATACTCTATTGTTGTATCGGATCAAAGGCGCTCGCAAATATTTTTACAAACAAATTGCCATCAGCGCAAATAAGGCCGCGAGCGTAGTGGCGAGCGGAGCGACGAGTTGAGCGGTTTTCCCTGCGGCGGCGAGTGCGCTGGCTGCGGCCTCCACACATTGACGGTAGGCTTGAGTCTCGAGGCAGGTGATGGCGCAGAAGTGTTGGTGTGCGCACGCCCCATCACAGTTGTCGTTGTTCTCTTGTTTCGCATTGTAGTAAGCGCGGAGGTACCTGTTGGGGAGTTTGGAAAATATTACTTAGGTCGTTTCAACTTAATGATCAGTGAGGCATCGATTGTCGTAAATTGAAAACCATTTCGAGGAATAGGGATACTGATTACTATTAAGGGTTTAAATAAGTAAAATTAAAACGGATTATTAATATTTATCGCCAAAAATGTTTACTTCATTTTTCTTTCGATGACGTCATCATAGCCGCTAATGCGGTTGTGGGGCACGAAACTTTTTGGGCAAAATTCGAAATTATAAAATTGAATAGTTTGTTATATACTTTTGTTTGGCTCAACCTTCAGTCCGATTTTGATACGTCTTGTGGCACTATTGTAGAAAGAGAAAATTGTAAATAAAATTGATAATTTCGACACGAGAGTTTTCCTGAAAGCATTGCATAGCCCGCCACAACTGGTGACACCCGCACGCTGAAAAATATCTATGAAAATGCCCAACCCGCAACCTTCGAAGTCGGAGGAGCCACGGAAGACGGAACCTAGTCCAAGTAAGCTGCAGAAGCATGAAATAGCTACTATATCGCTACACACGACTGATGAGATGAGGCAAGTCGAAGTTTTATCGAGGCTAGTTGAAAAACTAACGCTAGAGATTGCGGAGCTGCGTGGAAGAAGCGCTTACAGACACCGTCGTCCGTTCAACCGACGCAAACGATCTTACTCAAGAAACGGCGCAAGATCGCGTTCGGCATCAAGGAACCATCGAACCCCTCAAGATCCTGACTGGCAATGTCGCTTTCATTTTCGCTATGGGGATAATGCGAGCCGATGCGAGTCCCCGTGCGCAAGAAAAAACAAGACGTCAGAAAAAAACTAGTAGAGACATCGACCGCGGCGGGCGTCTATGTTATAGCCAGTAACCGCCTTTGTGTCACGGACAGACAAAGTCGTGAACACTTCCTCGTGGACACTGGCGCCGAGATATCCGTACTAGCCGTAAAGAAGAAGGGCAAACCGGTGCAGGCTTCATACAACCTCTATGCAGCGAACGGGACCACTATAGCAACGTATGGAGAAAAAACTCTACAACTCAACTTGGGCCTACGACGAAACTTTACGTGGACGTTCGTCATCGCAGATACGAAAAATCTATCTTGGGAGCCGATTTCCTGCGACACCATCGTCTTATGGTAGACCTGCACAGAGGAAGACTAGTAGATACAGTGACAGAACTATCTATCAAAGCGCCTGCAGTAACCTACAACGAGCCTGCGATCCATCTAGTCAATGAAACACATCCGTACAGCGAGCTACTGAAGAAGTTCCCAGACATACACAGGCCCCTATCAACAAAGATACCTCCTAAGCACGATGTAACGCATCAGATCGAGACTACGGGACCTCCACTCTTTGCTCGACCACGCCCACTAGCGCCTGAAAAGTACAAAGAAGCGAAGAAAGAGTTTGAACGCATGGTCGAAATGGGTGTATGCCAACCATCTAACAGCCCATGGGCTAGTCCACTTCATGTCGTAAGAAAGAGCAATGGACAGCTACGCGTATGCGGAGATTATCGTCGTTTAAACGCTGTGACGATTCCAGATAGATACCCCATACCGAGGATGCAAGACTTCACTTTTCACCTGCATGGCAAGAAAATGTTTTAAAAGCTAGATATCACGAAAACGTACTACTGGATACCGATGGCAAGTAAAGAAGATACGCAGAAAACAGCCGTTACAACCCCGTTCGGCTTGTTTGAATTCACAGTCATGACCTTCGGACTGCGCAACGCATGCCAAACTTTCGTGCGTTTCATGCATGAAGTACTACGAGGCCTAGATGAAATCGCTTTTGCCTACGTCGATGACATACTGATCTACTCCGAGAACGAAGAAGAGCACAAAGCACACCTACAACGTGTCTTTGAACGCTTGAACGAGTACGGCGTTAGCATCAACGCGGAGAAATGCGAGTTTGGAAAAGAAGAGCTGAATTTCCTTGGCTATCGAGTATCAGCCAACGGCATACAACCGCTAGAAGACCGAGTATCAGCAATATCTACGTACCCGAAGCCCACAACGATTGAAGAGCTACGAAGATTTCTTGGAATGCTAAACTTTTATCGCGACTGTCTACACCGTCAAGCCGACAAACAAAGAGAACTGAATAAAATGTTGCATAATACGAAGAAGAAAGACAAGACACCGATCACTTGGAGCCCGGAAGCAGAGGACGCGTTTGAACAATGTCGTGACAGCATCAAAGAAGCGACGATATTGTCTCATCCGATCCCCGGTGCTGATCTCTCGATCATGACAGACGCAAGTGACCGAAGTATGGGAGGCGTGCTCCAACAGAAAGTTGCAGGAAGATGGACGCCACTCGCTTTCTACTCTAAAAGCTTGAGTGAGGCACAGAAGAAGTACAGTGTGTACGATCGCGAACTACTAGCCATGTACACTGCCGTCAAACACTTCCGACGTTACATAGAAGGAGTTGATGTGACTATCTACACAGATCACAAGCCACTGACCTACGCGCTTACGAAGCCGCCGAGTAACTGCGATACGCCACGAAGAGAGAGACAGCTACAGTTTATTAGCCAGTTTTGCAACAAGATCGCCTACGTAGAAGGCGCGAACAATCCTGTGGCAGACGCTTTATCTCGGATCAATGAGATTCAGTGCCCTAGCTCGATCGATTACGAAGCACTGGCCGAAGAGCAAGACAAAGATCAAGAGTTACAAGATCTCTACAAGAAAAGCAACTTAAAGTTTACAAAAGTTACTCTACCTGGACTGAAGAAACCTATTGTATGTGAAGCATCAACGAATACGCCGAGGCCATACCTACCGATGTTATTCCGTGAAGCAGCCTTCAAAGCACTGCACGAGATAAGCCATCCTGGTATACGAAGTACGAGAAGACAGATGACTGACAAGTTTTTCTGGCCGGCGATAAACAGAGATGTGACATCATGGGCGAGAAGCTGCATAGGATGCCAGCGCGCCAAGATACACCGTCACAACGTCACACCACTTGGACAGTTCCCAGAGTCCAACCGTTTCGAGCACCTCCACATCGACATTGTGGGACCGTTGACACCATCCAACGACTACCGATACCTAGTCACGATCATAGACCGATGCACAAGATGGCCAGAGGCAATTCCTGTCCAAGACATCACCGCAGAAACAGTCGCCAAAGCACTCTACGAAGGCTGGATTGTACGTTTTGGTTGCCCGCTACGAATAACTACCGACCAAGGGAGGCAGTTCGAGTCGTCGTTATTTCAAGAACTGATGAAAGTACTCGGAGTGACAAGAATCCGTACCACTGCCTACCATCCTCAGTAAAATGGGCAAGTTGAAAGATGGCATCGAACACTTAAAGCTGCGTTAATGGCAAGAGGCTCAAGCACGAGATGGTCAGAAGAGTTACCTACAGTACTACTGGGTCTACGAGTTGCTCTACAGCGAGAGTCAAACATGAGTCCTGCGTTATTTACCTACGGTACTACACTAAGACTGCCAGCAGACTTGTTGTTGCCAACGAAACCGCATGCTAACGATGCAGAGTTCGTACGCCGCCTCACCGATACGATGGAAGCAATAAGGCCGGCGCATCAGAACAACAACAGTCAACGTGCAACGCCACCGTATGATGGGCCATACGAAGTTTTAGAGAAACATGAAAAGTTCTTCAAGCTTCAGTATCCAAGACGGACTACGCTGATATCCATAGATCGGCTGAAGCCAGCGTTTATGTGCCCTGAGGAAGAGTTGACCACGCCGAGTGCCTTTACCTCTGCTCAAGAAGAAGAAAAACGGAAGAAAGATTACGTGACGCGCTCCGGCAGAACAGTTCGTCGAGCCGTACGCTTCACTTGAAGGGGGGTAATGTGGGGCACGAAACTTTTTGGGCAAAATTCGAAATTCTAAAATTGAATAGTTTGTTATATACTTTTGTTTGGCTCAACCTTCAGTCTGATTTTGATACGTCTTGTGGCACTATTGTACAAAGAGAAAATTGTAAATAAAATTGATAATTTCGACACGAGAGTTTTCCTGAAAGCATTGCATAGCCCGCCACACGGTAGTTCCATTGCCTACAAATATAAAAAAAATACATTCGTCAACAACAACTGTCAAAAGTGTCAAATAACTGAGAAAATAACCTTTAAAAAAAAATATTTACATATAAAATTAAGAAAATATTCAAATTAGTTTCTTATATTTGTCTATATTTTCGATTAATAGAATAAAACATAGGATTTGACGATGCCCATTGTCTAAAACTGCGTTATAAAAGATATCAGAAATCTGCGATAATGCTAAGACGCGGTGTTTTAGTTTAGTTTGACCTTAAACTTGACGAATCTGAAAATTAGACTACGAAAAATGTCTGGGTAGATATTTCCACGAAAAATAAAATTGCGAAAATGCGTTACACCAACACTGTGGCACGCATGACCAGCAAATATTGGCCACTTATTCCAACCTGTCTTACATATACTTAGAAGTTTCGAGGTTTTGGTGAAGTCGGTTCTTTGTTTTTACAACAGTTTTTGCCTTTTGACGACTTAGGTCTATCAGGAAAAATGTCAATTTTTGGCCCCGGTGCTATCTTCTGCTCGCCGGTTGTCAAGTAAAACGATCATATAAATAAAATCTATCCCTATTAGCTAAGAAGCGCCGCAACAAAAAAAGTTTGTTTTGTACAAAATAATAATAAAAAAAAAACGCGTTTTTAACCAAAGTCGTAGAACAAAGGTTGTTGGAAATCACATTTTAAAATTGCAGTGTTTCAGGAATAAAACTATTAAAAAATTGCTCTATTTATTGTCACCTCGGGTTCTCTATTTGGTGAGAGGCGGGTGAGACAAAGAAGCTAAGTTTTTTTATCTTCTGCTCTTTACCCTCTAATAATGCTACTAGTTAATCTTCCTCGGCCCTTTATTGAAAATGCGAGCACCGTCCTACGCCTCAATCGATAATCCAAAGAATATTCTCGATAGAAAATGGGATATCGTCTGTTGTCTTAAAAGGCTGTGAGCGGAAGTTGAGGCCGTGACCTTTTCAGTACCAAAGATGTAGAATCTATAGGTATAATGAAGTAGGCAAACAAAAACTAAACATAGTTCTATAGCCTTGTTTGACTGAGCTAAGCGTGCCGAAAGATTAAATCTATGGTCAGGACGTTGATGATCGAGAAACATAGTTATTTAATTAAAAGATCCACGCCTACCATTAGTTACTGTCTGCTGGGCTCCATTACTGACTCAACTCAACGTCAATCCGTCAGTTTCAGGTCCGACGAAATTGTTTAGATTCTATTATATGTTGGTCACCTAAATGCATTGTTGAACAAGCGAGCGGAGTCTTCAGAGTCTACTTGAAAAATCCGGAGTTTATATGGTCGTAATAGTATGTATGAATGTTTGTTCGACGATAACTTGAGTAGGTGTGAAACGCGGCGTGCCGTTGCGTAGACGGTCTGTCAAGTTGTGCAACGAATGTGCTGACACGTCATGCAGCCCGTAGTGCTGCGTCAGGTAATATTTGATGGCCCACTCTTGGTAGCTTGACCAATAATTACGTGGGACGGGATACAGAGAACTTTCTCGTATAAGGTGACCAATGACTGCTTTGTTTGTTGAAGAATAAATTGAATGCTTGCTGTCAAGAAAGTGGGCAGAATACTTACACGGAAAAAGTCACACTGCCGATTTCTGAATTGAGAAATTCGCTAAGCAAATGGGTAAGTATCCTTCTGTCTCTGCAGATTTCTCACAAAAGAGCGTGACAAAACGATAGTTAAGTATTTACTTAGGCCGTCTTGCACCACTTCTTAAATGCCACTTAAGTAGCCATTTAAATCGACTTTTGTATGAAGATTTTAGTTAAATGCTGTTTAAACCACATTTAAAAAAGGTGCAAGACGGCCTTAGTAAAATTTCTCAATTCAGAAACCGGGCCACAGTCTCGTACCATGTGCCGATTTGCAGACGAGAGACCAATTTGTGCATTGAGAGAGCAGAAATGACAATAGTCTTTGTAGAACGTAGATGATCTGGAAAAAGGTAATTTTGAGAGTAACTTACTTGTGAAAGGTGACAGTCTCGTGCGGCGTGCCGATGCGCAGTCGGTCGGCCAAGTTGTGCAACGAATGCGCTGACACGTCATGCAGACCGTAGTGCTGCGTCAGGTTGTACTGGACGGCCCACTCCGCCGGGGCGCCGGGCGCGCCGCGGTTGGCCGCGGCTAGGTCCAGGTAGTACTGAGTGTAGTCTAGCACCTGCGAAGGGAGGGTAGTGAGTGCCTGCTTTGAATTTTAGCGTTTATTCCAAACTTGGCCCTTTGAGAATGCCACCAGTGGTTGGGAATAACTAGCAGCGTTTCCCGGTAGCAAATAGCACTGTTATTTCCGAACAGAACGAGCTCGCCACGTATTCGATCAAAAAATACTAGTTTCATAAAATCGAAGAAGCTCACTGTAGGCTCACTACCTCAGTCACTGCTCACATCATTTAGGACAAGACAGTTGGGAATAAAGGAATTTAAGTTTTTTAGAAATATTTATTGGCGATCTGCCTGCCGTCTTTGGACTCAAACGTAATGATGCTCTCAACTCCACGCATCCAGAGTCCGGATTATTGGACTGGTGACTGGCAAATGCGATAGAGGCCTGATTTGTTTTACTAGCATCTACATGCTTTTTTGCTTACGTTTTCTGTTTAGTACATAATAAAGAGATCTCGTCGCGCCTCAGGTGACTCCGTAGAGGGCCGGTGCGGTATTCTGTGGCCGGTGCGTACCTCGGGCAAAGGCTGAGCCTCGCCATCCAGCGGGGCAACGCCGCACAGTGGTCGATTTGTACGATTTAGGCGGCCAAAACTATTTTATGCTTTATTTCAGTAATAAATACGACAACAAATGCTAATCTGGTATTTTAGAGTGAATATATATGTTTATCCCTATTCGTTTCATTGAAAGCGTATTTTTCTATACAAAAAAACATTTCTGTGAAAATATTTTTGTAAATAGCGCCAATGTTTTTAAATTTTCTTTAAATCTCCCTTTGGTGTAAAATATATATTTTGAGTTCATTTGAATTATCGAAATCGGCTTAGTAGTTTTTTATATTTGGGTTAAGAATTATCACAATTTGTTAAGTAAAAGACGGCCGTACATAAAAAAAAATGTTTATTCTCTACAGTCTGCATGCCTATTTAAATTGAAAATAAAATATGGATGACAAAAAAATACAGTATACACTAAAATTAAATGGTCAACAGTTATTACCACATTATTATACTAAATGTTACTTACAATGTTAGGTACCGAATCATAAACAATAAGACAATATTTTATGAAAGTTTAACTTACAAATTGTTATGTTACTCTTTAAAAGACAATTCTTCCTCACCGTCACTTTCCATGCATTTATCACAAGTGCCTTTTGTATTTGGCTCTGCAGGAAGCAAAAGCTCCAAAGTTTCCTGCAAAAATGGTTTTGATCGGATCTTCTTTTTTTTTCTCATTGAACTGATGAGTGGATCTGATGTCAAGAGTAACCTGTGATAAATATCAAGGTCTTCGCGTGAAAACTTTCGAGCAAAGTTTAGACGGTATGAGCGAAAGTGCTTATTACGAGCTTCTGCAGCTTCCTCCGAAAGTTGACCAATAGGCACTAGAGAATTTTCTATAACTTTTCCACCATGTACCAAAATTTTATGCATGGTAGGAGTCATAGAATGCCAACCATATAACTCTACATACAGTTTTGCTGTCTCCATGGCGTATTCATCAAATTTAGGGACATCTATTTTGTGACCGCTTGATATGGCTTCCAAAATAACTTTAATTCTATAAATAAAATTAAAGTCTATTCCCGTTATTTCAGCAGCCAGATGTGGGTTTTCAAAAAATCTTCTACTAGTATTGCCGTCATTTGTGTTACCAAAATTACATTTTGGCATATCTACCAAGATACCTACTTCTTCTCTGAATCTTTGCTGAATCTCGTTTTTTTTTTGTTGTTCTAGCATCTTTTCTGCTTTGGTTCTTTTTTCACGGTATTTCCCAACGGGCAATTTATAAGCTAAATGTAAAATACTATCGAATAATCGAATTCTGGCATGTAAAGTTTATAGGCCAAATTCAAGCGATTCTGGGTGAATTTCGTTTTTTTTACTTAAGTCATTAAAGTTTTTTGAAGTGGCTCCGCATATGTAGCATCTACTCGTTGATTTGGTGTCAGTCGCCGCATTGCAAACTTTGCCGTCCACCATGGTCATTTTAAGACTGTGGCTAACCGAGAATTTTTGCCCATTCAGTTCCAATTCCGTGGCTTTTAGGGACTTCACACTGTCCCGAACGTAATTTATTTAATCTTTTGTAATGTCTGTAGACTCTTTTATAAATCTGAATCGTATCGGGCGGCAATATCGTGGTGAAGAAGGAGTCGGGTTTTGTCAAACCATTTTTGTTTTGTCTTCGCCGCAAACAATTTGTAGAGGCACGAATGAGCTCAAAAATATATTTGCATCCGAGTCGGCGTCATTCATTAACTTTTGTTTGTATTGAGCTTGTTGTGAACCATCACAACCCCATTTGCAGATAATCTGCAAGGAATTTCTCTCAGTTTCTGTAAGAGTCATTAGTACTTCTTCGAGGAAAATTGATAATCGCGTGACGGTGTGATCTAACAAAGATTGTAGATCACTTTCAGCACAGGAAGCGGTCACTCGTAGCGTCTCTTTGGGTGGGTAACATTCCTGTTTAGCCTTCAACACTAATTCGTAGCACAGGTAAAAGCTTCTGTTGGTTGCTCGCACAATTTCATATTGACTTCGTGTCAAATCAGCGTCCACGCACATTCGCAGTGCCTCCCGAGGCGTAAGGGGATCTTGTGCCTTTGATTTGGAATGTCTTTTTTTACATTCGTTTGCGGCTGCAGGCGAATTTGTAATATCTTTTAGGACTTGCGAGGCGTTTCTTTTTCCTTCTTTTTGTAAAATTACTTGCGCTGCGTGAACTATCACTTCTTTGCCTACAGAGGAGCGAGATATTGCGGCCGTATTGGAAAAATACGTCAAGGGTAGAGGGGCAGGAAATAAGACCGATTCGTTATTCCGTAGGGACGCACACGTGGGGAAACACGTACTTTCTTCTACAATGAATTTTGAACTTCTAACATTCTAGGAGGAAAGGAAAGGAGAAAAGTCTGGACTGAAGTCGGGGAGGCCTTTGCCCAGGAACCCCGAGGCTAAGTAAAAAAAAAAAAACACATTCTATGGATGGTTCATTACTCGTGTGAGATCGGCGACATCGTGATTTTTGGATGTGACATCGACATGGAAATCTTACCTTTCCGGTGTTAGTATCGAATTTGTAGAGCCTCAGTCCTGGGTTGGAGGAGCCGGCCGGGTCGCGCCGCGGCGACACTGAGGGCGCCATCATGGCCCACGACACTGGCCGGTCTGAAAACAACAGTGGAGGTCAAAGTTGCCCATCTATTTTTAAAAACGACCTTTTGCTATTTGGATGTTCCGCGGCGAACGAAAAAAACATGGAACCATTTCTTCAAGCTAACCCATCCTCTAAAATCGACACACGCATCTACTCGCGCAGACAGTTTTGTTATACATATTTTAAACCAATAAGAAAACATGAAACTCTGTCATTGGTGGATAGTTTTCGCGCTATAGATGTTACCGACAGCGTCAAACTGACGTCATCTCTAAGTCACTTCTATCGAACCACTAAAACCGTGAGAGGAACCATCTGTAGACTCCGCCCATACGAGAACTATGTGCATTAGGTCGATTCTAAGGGCTATTGGGAGATCTCCATGTTTTCTTCTGCTCGCTGATGTTACGCTACACCTACAGACCATCTGATAGTTGGACGTTTTGCTATATGGACAATTTGCTAATTAGACTTACTGCTCGTTAGACGTTTCGCGCTGTTGGACATTTAGCTACTTAGACCTTCTGATCAGGAAGGGAAGATTGTAATTTAATGCCCAGGTGCCTGGGTCAAGTTAGATGACAAAACGCATCCAAAAATAAGATATGACTTCGTCTTAAGATTGTAACTCAACCACCCTAGCAAAGAGCATATAATACAACACCTAGTTAACCTAAACACTGTTTTTCAGTCAGCCCATGAAGCATGAAGCAGTCCCATTCGGTATGTATCTTTTGTAACCCTTCTTGGTTGTTTTGGCTTAAGTAGGCGTGTACACGAAACCTTTGAAGAGAAGTCCGTGAGGTACGAGTACAATGACATTGTATTGGAATGTCATTGGTGAGGTATCATATTATTATTATTATTCAAATAAGAAAAAGCGATTAAATTACCCCTTACCAACATTTTCTGAGAGCTAACGGGAAACAAAAGGGAACGGAAAGTATCGCCTTTGGTACTGAAAATAAAAACTGGCATGACGACTTACAAAGGTGGAAATAAAAAGTAGGTTTTCAGAAAAGAATAATGGCCGAATCGGAACAATTCATTGCTCCTTCCTTTCTTCCATTGTAAATTGCTTGACGGGACTCATTTGGAAGTGTCTAAAATAAGATACTTTCACAAGTTGTGTGTCTAATGAATCGTGAGGGAAAGAAATCGCTCGAGCTTGAACATCTAAGGATCTGAGACGAGGGCCCTTCTTCCGATGCTTGACTCAAAGTTATTTGTATTTTTTTTCACAGAAAAGAGGTGTTTTCTTGTCTTAGGGTGGCATCAATAGTTGTCGACTCAAGATCGAACTCAAAAGGTGATCTCAAAAAAGTCAAATGATGTCAAGCCTTGGCTAATGTCAATGTCAATCTCAAGATAGTGTCTGACAGCTACTCAAGTTTGACATTAGTCATTAGCATTGCATTTGACACAGATTTTGGGCCGAGCTCAAGTGGGTGATCTCAGAAAACACAGACCATTCTGACTGTGCCTCTACCGGGCAATATTTAAAAAGCTTTATACAACAACAGTTGGTAAAAATCACATTTAAAAATTGACGTGTCTCAGAAATAAAGCTATTTAAAAATTACCTTGCATAAAAAATGCAAATGGTGTTTATATTGTGTAACTAGACCACGTTTACTTTGTTGTATGGTTAAATTAGAATATGTTTACAAAATAATACTATTTACAAAATAACAGACAAAAAGAAAAAAACTTTGAACTTTGTCGCACTTCTTTGCACGGATTTCTAGATTAAAAGTAGAAACGAAATCGTTGCAAAGTTTGATTAGAATATTCTATTCTCTATTTATTTCTGGCGATTTGATTTGGCCTTTGTCCTCGGTCTATCGGGAAGGAAAAGGCTTTCCAATTGTTAAAGAATAATCTAAATCGGATGGGTAGTTTCCGAGGTAAGCCTTTACAAATAAACCTACGGACGCCTCCGAGTGTTTCGAGATCATTGTTTTTTCTTTTGTAGACAATAGAGGCTCTAAAAAGACAAAGGCTGCAAATTATTTGCTTGAGGCTAATGCTTTGAAAATAAAAGGATCAAAGTCTTCTAAAATCGAAATAAAAACTGATTTTAGATTGCGATTGAGGCTTGCGACAAGCGCATACTTTAAGCCAACCGTCGGGTGGCATTTTCTTTAACTAAATTCACAGATTTGGTATCATAAAATGACAGCGGGATACACAACCCTGCTAAATAAATCAATAGTGTAGGGGGAGCACCTTAGCCACGCGCGTGTTCATGTATAATGCGTGTGGGATCAGAATGGGATAATACCTTTTGGAACTGAGACGCTCGCGGACCGCCTGTCAGCTGTAGCGTCAGCATTTCGGCAAACTCTAGTTGTCTATGGCAAACTCGCGTCGAAACTTGCTTGTGTTTTCTGTGCGCGCGGGTATCTGCTCGATTTTTATTACGTTTTATTCAATTAATGCAATAAAATTTTAATCCTTTTAGATTACAACCATAAAACATTTTTGTGTATTTTCAATTTCATAACCCTATGATAGAACGTAGAACTAACAATTTTTTTACTGACGCTACTCGAGAACTGTCATTTTCGGTTCAGTTCCAAAAGGTATTATCCCATTCTGATCCGGCACGCATAATAATATGAAACCTATTGCCAAGGTCGTTAGCAATAGATCTCTCACCATTATCGTAAACGACACAATGCAGGTCCTGTGGCATGCGTAAAGGGGGAAATCTCCCGCACTCCGCATGCGGGTACCTACTACAGACAAAGAGAGTCACAAAGACAGATCTGTCTAAGGGTGAGGATGTATCCCGGTAGGAGCGACGGATGGTCGATAGTAACTAGAAAATACACTGACATTTTAGCCTCAAATTAGCATAAGTATCTCATAAACAGGTGAACCAATTTTGATGAAATAGAAAACCGCATCCGAATCCTACTGTGCCACAGATAGACAAACAGACAGACAGACAGACAGACACACACACACACACACACACACACACACACACATAGCGTCCAAACTTATGGAACGAGCGAGCGAAGTTCTCCGAGTCTCCTGGACCAATCCGGCGTTTGTATGTATGTATGTATGTTTGTATGTATGTGTGTATGTATGTATGTTTGTATGTATGAATGTTCGTTCGACGATAACTTGAGTAAATCGGATCGTCATGAAAGGTAGGAACATGAGCCAAATCGGTCGAGGGGTTGCTGAGATATAAGGTCGCGAGTTCATAGTTCGGGGCGAACCACCAGTAACTCACCGTTATCATAAACGACGCGGAAAGTGTCAGCGTGTAGGTGGCCGAAGAACTGGCCAGCTATGATGCGCGCGTACTTGCGAACTGTCCGAAGGTACTTCGCGTTGGACTCTGAAGAATACGCGTTGTAGCCATGCCGCGTGTCCGAGCCAGGCGGGGCGTGGCCCACTATGTACACCTGCAAGGAAGAAAAGGGTTAAAAAATTATAAAACTTAGGTATTTGGCCGGAGGTGGCACGAGGGGAGGTTTGCCCAGCAGTGGGACACTCACATCCAGGCTAACAAAAATAATAATAATAATAATTTGCGTCTATTTACGCGATTTAAAGGTCATATTATTCAGGCTGAATCGAGGGCGAGAAAAGCGAGAGCTATGGAACACCATCAAAAGGAGCAAGGTTGCATATCTAGGACATGTGTTCAGACACGAGAGATACAGCCTCCTGCAACTTATAATGATGAGAAAAGTCGCTGACAAGAGACGCGTCGGCCGAAGGAGAAAATCCTGGCTAAGAAACCTACGGGAGTGGACTGGGATCGCGAGTGCTGCCCAGCTATTTCGCCTCGCGAGAGACAAAGAGAGATATGCAGAGCTGACCGCCAACCTTCGCTGAGTCGGAGAGGCACCCTAAGAAGAAGAAGATTATTCAGGATAGCCATGAACGGAAAGCGGTGCTAACCTCCAGTGATGGAGAGGCACTTCAAGAAGAAGAAAAGTCAGTGTGTGGACCAAAAGCTCGACGATTTCACAGAAGCGTGTTCATTGTCTTTTAACTGTCACCGTATCGTCGAGGATTTGATCTACTTGCTTACATTTTATATCTTGCAACCTTCGATCAAGGATAAAACTAGATACAACATAGAACTCTGAAATGTGTCTGGAAAAATAGATGTCCAAACTGCCTTTGGGAGCTTATTTGCTCGTAGTCTATGCAATTAAAGTACAACTGTACACTAATGCTATTGCATTAGTGTACAGTTTTACTTTAATTGGTTGACATTCGAATATTAGACGTATGGTCGAAATGATGTTTCGTATTGTTCTATTGTTGATATCATTTGTTTCTGTGGGGACAAGTTTTTATTGTGATTTTATACGTAATGCGGATTCTATGGGATTTAGTTCGGTGCTTGCAACATGTTAGATGACTACCGTCGAGTGCTACCATCGCCACTGGCATGCGTGAAGTAGGCGTCAACTGAAGTGGCCGTTGCAGTGCCGGGTCATGTTTAAATGGAGGCTGGCCCGATACTACAGGGTGCACTATGTATATTGTTACCGGAACTTTATAGGCTGTCTACTGATCAATACAAACAAGTGGCTAAAAAAATTGATCTGCTGTTCCATACAGACTCAGTACTGTGCCAAATGAAACAGTTGATATTTTTTTCGCCACCAAGTTAAGTACAAGTTGTTTTTTATTGATCAGTAGACAGCCTACTTAAAGTTCCGCTATCGAATTAGAGTGCACACTGTAGTACCTACCTATCTTCACTAAATATTTTGCGGATTGTCTATAGTTCCAATGTAAAGGAAATGGACGTTCGCTGGCTTGGTCATTTCTTTTCAATAGCCCAGTTAAGTTTACAGGAAATTCGTTGAAAGCCTTTAAATCGGTACCTGGAAATCTCTATTGATGCCGAAAAAACGAAACGTAGAACTTTCAACGGAATGAATAGGACGAAAGAACTTAAATTACAATTACTTAGAATGCCCAATTCCTCGATTAGCGCGCCAATGCGCTCAGATTCTCCTTTTTATTCCGAAAAATTTCAAGCACTCATGAAATTAAATCTCTATCGCATAGAGCGTAAGAACTAAATTAACGGGTGTACGTGTTTAGCGCGCATAAACGGCACGTAGAGTCGGCATCCTCGGCTGTATACGAGCATTTCCTTTGCCACGGCAATTTGCAAACAGTTATGTTCCAGCGTATTTACGGCAGGAACTCCGCGGCACAGAGTAGGTACCTACTTAAAATACAGAGGAATGAATGCCAGGAAGAAGAGAATTGGCGGTAATTTTGGCTATAGATTTCTAGAAGTTTTGTTTATTAACCCTCGATACAAGAAGAGAGGTGTTATAAGTTTGACCGCTAGGCGTTTGTGTCTATCTGTGGCACCACCACCGTTCTTAAACGGGTGAACCGAAGCGGATGCGCTTTTTTTTATTTGAAAGCAGATTTTCTAGTGAGTGTTCTCAGACATATGGTATCAAAATCGGTTCAGCCGTTTATGAGATATTTTTATCTTCATTACAAACATCCAAATTCGTCGAGACATTGTATGATATTGTAAAATTCGCATAATTTTATAATATTAGTGAGAATCCCAGAATTGAGTTTTAAACTTAAAACAGTTGTCTTGATATTTCATTGTGTTGTCTAAATGTATACTAGCCCTTCTTTACTCTGAGCTGTATTTCTGTTGTAATAAGGCTACGGTGATATACAATAGGTGCCATTTTATTGAATTACAACATGGTTTCGCTTAAGTTATGAGGGTGTTTTAATGTTAGATATTCATCTCCATTGGCTTACGTATGATGTACTTCGGGTCTCCTTTTAATTAAGGCCAGTTAAGAGTACCCTGAAAAGTACCTGAGTGTTTCGAAACACATTGATGATTAAATAAAGGCAATTGAAGCATAATTTATACCATTATTACGGAGAATAAAATTAAATGAACTTTTAGTGGGCAAGGTTTTCTTACACTGATTTTAGGGGAACCCACTTGACTCATCTGTCACTTGCAAAGAAGGATACGCATTTCCCTAAACATTGTGAACCTATTTGTCTATTTTTTGGTGCATCTCATAATAATTTCCTCGCTGCTCTTTGAAATGAAAAGTGTATGTTTCGCACGGATGCAATATTATTTGCGTCTCGTACTTCTGAATAACTCGCTACGCTCAAGTTTATTTTTAACCCCCGATACAAAAAGAGGGGAGTTATAAGTTTGACCGCTATGTGTGTATGTGTGTCTGTCTGTGGCATCGTAGCTCTTAAACGGGTAAACCGATTTGGATGCGGTTTTTATTCTTTGAAATATGGTTTTCTAGCAAGGTGCTATGACTTGTTTCATGAAAATCGGTTCAGCCGTTTATGACATAATAATTATGCTAGTTTGAAGCTTAAATTCCGGAAGTATTTTAAATTTTAATAGTTATTTTGAAACACTCGCTACGCTCGTTGCTTAATTTTAGAAACCTTCGCTAGCTCGGTATTCACTAAACTCTATTTTTTAATTCGAGTCCACGGAATGACAGTTGCTACAAAGGCTTTATCTGACAGCAGCATACTAGCAACTGTCATTCCGTGGACTCGAATAAAAAATTAGAGTTTACAAGCGCTCGCTGCAAACAATATTTGGCATCCTTGCATAACTTATGCAATTATTTAGTTTTTGGGCTTCTTATCAATTCAACCTTTATGTACCTATGTACGCGTTGTAAATTATATAAAGAAAGTTTTTCAGTTGGCAGATACTAATCTACTTGATTCGTAGCAAGTACGATTGATTCGTAGGTACCGGATTCGTGCAGTCAGTTAGCTGTGTGAGTACTCCGGAGTAGAACGTAAAATACAATCAGCTGGATTTAGTACAAAGCTTCCTTTAGTTTGTTCGGTTGAGCCAAAGCCACTAGCTCTGCTTTGAATTTAGCACTGCAAAGTCCAGTTGGAGTGCTAAATTCCTAAACTCAATTAGTTTATTTTCGCCAGTTGACAAATGACGATTCAGAAACTGGTCGTTGGGCTGTTGTGCAAGTTCATTAAAACTTCATAGAGCCAGATATAAGCGGAGCGCGGCCCCAGAAATATTATAGTAGTAGTGGATTTATTCTGTGCTATCATAGCCAAGTGCAGGGGTCGGCAACCTTTTGAGACTAAAGAGCCAAAAATCACAATTTTCAAAATTTCCCATTTTAGAAAGATAAAAAAAAATAGTTTCATTATTATAGAATTTATAATTCTTCATAGAAATGCCCATTGTGTAAAAGACACTTCACCGAATTTAACTTTCTTGATAGAGGTTTCCGTTTTAAATAGGATAAACGTAAGCGCTGTTGTTGAACGTTGGGGATATTATGACCCTCGATATTTTTGCATAATATGGAACTGAAGAGCCGCAACTTTCATCAAAAGAGCCGCAGCTTGCCGACCCCTGGCCTAGTGAGTTGTCTTACAAACGTGAGATCCCACATTAGTATCCCGGTGGAGGCATGTGAGTTGAATACAAGGAGTTGTATTTTAAAGTGACACCCGACCCAGGGGTGCTTATTTTTACACGATACTGAAGCAAAAAAAAAAACTGAAAAGTTTTAAAAAATAAATTCCTTACTATTATAGTATCGCTTGCGGCCGCACTCGTAATATTGGGCGCCAGATCGCGCGCGCGCTTTCAGCAGTCCGAGGTGACCGCACGTCGCGGTTATTATAGAAAAAATCAAACAAGGTGAATATACAAGGTGTTACAAAAGATGCTAACTCTTTTTACAGGGTCATGGTACCTGATGATAGGGATCACAACCAAAATATTTTTTTAGCTCTATGACGTTCGGTTGATTTTTAAATAATTAAAATGTAAGCGCTGTGACGGTTTCCATAGACTTTCACAATGTTTTAACATCCTGAAGCTATTAAAATACAGCTAAGCAAACAACCATATTTTTTAATTGGAGCTAAATCCAAAAACAAAAAAAAAATTAAAATTTTTCAATTTTAAGGTTATAAAAAAAAGTTGTGTTTTTCAACTTTTTTTTGCAGATTTGTCATTATGTTGACCAGCAGGTTACACCCTGTAAAAAGAGTTAGTATATTTTGTAACACGTTGTATTGTGAATAAAAAAAAATGCGTAGATAGATATACAAGTACTATAAATCGGTTATACTTCTGTAGCGGCCCGGCAAACAAACAGAAATACACGGATGTTAGTCTTCGATCCTTTGTTTGACTACCCTCAATTAAGTTATAGTTTACACAGAGTTATTCCTACAAAAGCCACATTTAACAAAGAAGCAGAGTCAACCAAAAACAAACAGCCTAAAAGCTCCCAGCCTTGTACGACAAAATAAGTCGATTGGTCACCAGCTCTCCAGCTGTTAGCTGACAGGATGGGTTTTCATAATGATAATTAAATAGGAAATAGTAAAAGCAGCTCTATCATAATTTATCATTAACATCGTAATATGACAAGTAAAAATCCTATCATTTTATGAGAGGTAAGTTCAGTTTTGTTGGTTTTACTGCGTTTTCTACCAATCTTGTTCAAAACTATAGTATCTAACACATACGATTACGTACGTTGATTTTTCGAGGGGGCATGCTATAGTATGTGAAACATACCATTTTGTACGACGTCGATTAAAAGTGATGTTGTATCGTATGTAACACGTGCGATTATTTACTTGGTTTATACAAGGTGTTACAAAAGTACCTGACTCTTTTTACAGGGTGTAACCTACTGGTCAACAGGATGTCAAATCTGTAAAAAAAAGTTGAAAAAACAATTTTTATTTTATAACCTCTAAATTGAAAAAAAAACATAACTATTTTGTTTTTGTTAATAGCTCAAATTTAAAAATATGTTTGTTCGTGTAGGTGCATTTACATAGCTTTGAGTTGTTGAAACATTGTGAAAGTCAATGAAGACAATATTTAAAAAATACTTTTCTCCCGCCACATCGTTAACATTTTATTAATTTAAAAATTAACGGAACGTCATACAGCAAAAAAAAAAATATTTTGGTTGTGATCCCTATCACCGGGTGCTATTACCCTGTAAAAAGAGTTAGGTACTTTTGTAACACCTTGTATGAACCTATTGAACCTGTTAACTATTGTATGTGTCTCTATATTGTTTCGGATCACGACGTACGGTCGGCCACAGTCTAGGATACCCCATGGTAACTCTTACCAAGCGCGGCATAAGGGCGCCAATCGAACGAAAAGGGGTATCCAGGCGTGTGGCCGACTGTACAACGTCAACAAAGTCTTCCATTCTGACCTTCGAAAACAATAAGCAAACAACTCTGCTAAACAAAGAGCTTAACAACTTAACAATCTACACAAAAACGCCCTCCCATCAAACACCACCAAGAAAAGAACGTCATAATAAATTCGAGCCACTCTAGCCTCCATTTACATTCAGCTCCACTCGTAGCGCCTCGCGAATTCAAAGCTATTGACCTTATTATGTAGCTTATGTAATTTGAGATATTGACACCTAACTTAAGTTGATACAGGCTGCCCACACAGACGCTGTTAGAGAAAGGGATTAGGCAGGGGCACTAAATCTCTGCTACCAGGGTTTTACAAATGGGCACGAGGGAGGTTCCTTAAGGGAAGCCAAATACGAGGGGGTTCTTCAAAATGAGGTTTAGGTATGGAAGTAGCTAGGTACTTACCGCGTGTCCAGGTTCACCAGCGCGCATAAGCGCAAATCCAAGGGGCACCAGATTATCCAAAGGGCACCAGATTCACAGGCACAATACGGGCACACACACACAGTGGAAGCGTTTGTAGGCTGGTAAGGGTCCAGGAAAGCTCAGGGAAAGCTTTATGGTTATTTAGCACAAAATATACGTGCGAAATAACACGACCACGTTCGGGCGCAGGGTGTGGGGGGCCCCGCGAATCTCCCTCGCAGAGCCAATGCGGTGCTATATGTAGGTACCTAGCTGTCAGTCAGTCTAGTTGTCATGGGGGAGGGCTGGACAATATTCTAAGGGATGAAAAGGGGCAAATCTACACAAACTATGGGATAGGCAAAAAAAGGGACTTTTAATTAACATAACCCCCGCCCTAAACATCACAAATGTTTACGACGAAGGGATAGAGGGGGTGGTGTCTACGGGTAGGCGAACGAGCTTGGTGAGAGAGCGCTTCTTAACACCGGAGGGCGTCTGCACATCGACAACGCGAACGACATTATCCTGGCCGGGGTAAATATGAAGGATGCGACCACGTCGCCACTGTAATGGAGGGGTATTATCTTCCTTGAGAAGGACGAGTTCACCAACAAAGGGAGGATCCGAGGAAGTGGTCCACTTATGCCTACTCTGCAAGGTTGATAAATATTCCGCGTGCCAACGGGACCAAAAATGTTGGGTCACCTGTTGTATCAACTGAAACCGGGTGAGACGACTAACTTTAACTTCGTTGAAGAGGTATTCAGGCACAGCAACTAAGGGTTGCCCAATCAAGAAATGGCCCGGTGTTAGGACCTCAAGGTCTGGACTGGAAGCTAATGGGCACAGGGGGCGTGAATTGAGGACGGCTTCGATCTTTGCGAACACTGTAGTCAACTCCTCGAATGTTAGGGTGGTCTCTCCAATCACACGTTTGAGGTGGGTTTTTGCAGATTTAACAGCCGCTTCAAATAGGCCGCCCCAATGAGGGCACAGGGGGGGATCAAACACCCAGTTGATACCTCTTTTAGAGGATTCGGAGGCTAATTCTGACTGATGCTCTACAAGGAAGGTGTGCAAGTCACCGAAGTAATTGTTGGCACCAACATAGTTCCTGCCGTTATCGGAACGAATAAGGGAAGGTAAGCCGCGACGGGAAACAAAACGGGTTAAGGCCGCAATAAAAGCTTCCGTAGTCAAGTCTGAGACAACCTCTAAATGTACCGCTTTAGTGGACAAACAAACAAATACACAAAGGTATGATTTTACCACCCTTTTATTTCGATAAGCTTGGATCTTGGTATAAAAGGGGCCGGCAAAGTCTGTACCGACTCCATCAAAGGGTCTCGTAGAGACTACTCTATCTCTAGGTAAGTCACCCATGGGAGGCTGGGTAACCGCTGCCTTTAGACGATAGCATGAAAGGCATTTAAATATCACGTGATTGACTAACCGGCGGGCTGATACAATCCAAAATTCACGGGACAGTATGGCCAATAAGGCATTAGGGCCGGCGTGGGAATTACTCACATGATAATGGGACGCTAAAAGCTGCACAAAACCACCAAACTTGGGTAGGAGGAGAGGGTGGCGGGCGTCATAAGGGAGGTCCGAATTTTTAAGGCGACCGCCCACACGAATCAAACCACTATCGTCGAGGAAGGGGCAGAGTCGTCGGAGTGAAGACTTGAGTAAGGCACCGCGATGTAGAGTATCTAACTCCTCAGGAAAGGATGTGAGTTGAACTTGCTTCACAATATAGAGCAAGGCTTCTCTACGTTCATCCGCATCAAGGTAGGAATGAGTAACAGAAAACTCAGGATTTCTCGTCCTCTTCACAAAGCGTAGCATGTACCCGACTACACCTACGAGTTTAGGCAAGGAACTATACCTATCCAACAAAAAGGACGGGTCTGGAGACGGAATAGGGGTGGTTGCGAGCAAACAACGTATTCCAGGTAGGTCACCAGGCGACGGAGTTTTCGGTGTAGGCCATTCAGACGAAGGTTGTTTTAGCCATGTGGGTGACCACCACAACGAGTGCTGTAGCAGGGAGGAAACGGACACACCGCGTGAGGCACAATCGGCAGGATTCATATCACCAGGGACATGTCGCCATTGGGAAGCAGTGGGCGAATTTTTTATTTGTGAAACACGATTGGCTTCAAAGGTTTGTAGGTGGTGAATAGGGGTATCTATCCAGGCAAGGACCACACGACTATCTGACCAACTATAGATAGCATCTAACACTATAGACTTTTGTAAGCAAAAGGCTACGTGGTGGAGTATCTTGGACAGTAGAGTTGCACCAAGCAGCTCTAATTTAGGAATCGTACAGCGAGTCCTAACTGGAGCGACTTTACTCTTAGCCAAGAGAAGATGGACCTTACAGTCGCCAGAGGGGCTTTCCGTACGTAAGTACACCACTCCTGAAAATCCAGCCTCAGAGGCGTCACAAAAGCCATGAAGGGAAAATTTATTCACAATATCACACATGATGGGGCGTGGGAGGACAACGTGGTTCACGTTCGAAAGGTCTTGGGAAAAGGAACACCACTCCGCTGCTAGAGTAGGAGTCAGAGGTTCGTCCCAGGTAAGGCCAGACAGCCAAAGCTTTAAAAATTACCGGTGCGATCCAGCCACACGGATCATAGGTACGGGCAATGAGGGACAAAACTTTGCGTTTTGTTGCATGAGTCACAGGGTCGGAGGAAAAACGATAGGTAAAGGCGTCAGCCGCGGGATCGTATTGGACGCCAAGTACCGCAATAGTTTGGGGATTTTCGGGATCTTGAAAAGAGTGGGGCAACTGCAAATGTTCTGGGGGTAGGTCACACAGGAGTTCAGGACAGTTTGAGATCCACTTTCTCAATTCGTAGCCACCGGAAGTCATAATGCTATTCATCTCATTCATAAGGACGCGAGCTTCATCCAGGGAGGCAGCTCCAGTAAGGCAATCATCAACATATACATCACTCTCTAGGACTGAAGCTGCTAGGGGAAACCTTGAACGTTCTTGCTCAGCTAGTTCTAACAAGGCTCGGATGGCAATAAAGGGGCTTGACCTGAGGCCGTAGGTATTTGTGTTAAGCTCATACGTACACAAAGGGAAGTTGGGGGCTTCACGCCACAGTATGAGCTGATATTTTCTATCTTCAGGGTGGACCCATGGCATTCTAAACATCATCCGGATATCCGTCACAAAAACAATTTTATGGCGCCTAAAATTAAGGAGGATACACGTAATATCACGCTGTAATTTGGGACCTGAGTGGAGGCACTGATTTAGGGACACGCCTGAGGATGTAGGGGAGCTTCCGTCAAACACTACACGGATTTTAGCTTCATCACCACTTTTAAATACGCCGTGATGGGGAATAAAATAATGTTCTGCTGAGGAGGGTTCAAATGAGGAGGGACACATATGGCCGAGTTCAATGTACTCTCGCATAAAACTCACATACTTTTCCTTCAGCCCAGGATTAGCATGTAGGCGCTTCTCAAGGCTAAAAAACCGTCTAAGAGCAGTAGACCTAGAGTCACCAAGTTGAGGACGGTCGGGTAGGAAAGGGAGACGAACCGTAAAGCGGCCGTCTGGTTCACGTAGGGTAGTGGACTTGAAGATGAGCTCACATTCATCATCTACAGGATCTATAGGGGATTCTGGCGGTTCTTCTAACTTCCAGAATCGTTCCACAATTTTTGATAGGCTAACACCGGTCATAGGGGCCTCGGGGGGAGTTAAAGTTGGTATGGGACCAGACAAAATATGTCCCAGGACAGTTGGGACCGCAGTTAGGCCGGAAGGGCAAACTATGGGCATATTAGGGCACAACAAGGATCCAAACACGTCAGCACCAAGGAGCACATCTATAGGGCCAGGCATATAAAAGGAAGGGTCCGCTAAGGGCAAGGAGGAGACACATGACACTAAACTTGAAGGTAACTCTAGCTCAGGATGTGTACCGGCAATAACGTCGAGGACCATGGCCGAGGCAGTGATCTCAGGGTAGGATGAATCCGCAGGTCTAAATGTAAAGGAAACACTGCCGCGAACCTGTACAGACTGTACATTGCCGATACCTCGCACGGGGGAGGAAGTAGGGCACAAAGACATGTTTAATTTGTCTACTACTAGATCAGTAGTTAGTAAACAGCCTTGGGCGCCGGTGTCACAGAGTGCACGCGCTTCGACATAATAACCGGAAGCGGAACGCACATGTATGACAGCGGTGGGAAGAAGCACTAACGAGGCAGGTATCGTAACACTGGAGGGAGGTCGGTTTGGAGGGCAGGCTAGTTATTGAGGCTGACGGTCAGATGAGTAGGAGCGATTATAAGTCCTAGACCTAGAAGAGGACGAAGGCCCGTTATAATCACGAGGGGGAGACGGCGATTGGTAAGGGCGTCGCTCACGCGGCGGGGTCTGTGAACGACGGGGATTGTGATCCCTTGTGGTAAAAGGTGAATGCGATGAGGGACGGCTTGAGGGACGAGATGTGTCACTATAGTAATGGGCGCCCCCGCCCGTGCGGCGAGTGCCCCCGCCCGTGCGGCGATCGTCCCCGCCAGTACGCGGAGGTGAAGAACGAGGTGACGTTACTGGAGAGAAACGACGAGGCGGAGACTCACGGAAACTAACATTGTTGCGGCGAGGAAACTCGGGGTTGTTAGGGTCATTAAAGCACAGCATGGTGTGATGGGTCGATCGGCGACAAGTACGGCAACAATATTCACGTGGGCAGGCAGCTATTGAATGCTTGTCTAGGCAGCGATAGCACAGGCCGGCCTGTCGTACAAAGGAGGATCGTTCGCGAGGGGAAAGGCCAATAAACTCATCACATTGACGCAGGTAGTGGGAGGAGGAGGAGCACATGTAGCACCTACTCGTAGCTATCGGTTGAGGCTCGGGTGGAGACACTGCGGTCGCATACACGCGACGATAAAAAGGTGGCGGGCGCTGTTGCCTTGGAGGTGGGGAATATGAAGTAGGCACGGGCACAGACACGGTACGATTATTGTCAATAAGGGCCGCGTTACCAACATTATCGTGGTGCCTACATTCTTCCTCAAGGAAGTCGATCAACTGATCGAAGGTGGGGAGGCTTCTCTTCTCGCCCCCATAGGTCCGCTCAAATCGGGATTTAAGCTCGGAGGGAAGTTTGGTCATGATAACGTGGACCAAGAAATAAGACCACTCTTTCACTGGTAATCCGAGCCGCTCGAGGCACCTATATGCAGTTAGGAGTGGATTAAGGAAGGCGGCGCGTAATCCACTCAATTTATGGCTGACCTCTTGGAGATTGAGGATTTGGGCAATGTGGGTGTCGGCAAGAACGCGCGTGTTGTGATAACGCCTTTTCAGTAAATCACGCGCGACCTCGTAGTTGCCAGCCTCTATGCGCAGGTGCTGTACCAGGCGGCGGGGCTCGTCACTGAGGGCGCCTACCAAGTAATGCAGTTTTTGGGTAGGGGAGAGGTCTGGCTGGCAATCAACGATGCTATCAAACTGGTCCATGAAGCTAATCCATGAATCGGGCACGCCACTGAACTTTGGGATAGGCAAGTCGGGTAATTTTTGCCGTATTTGCCCATCAGAAATGCGGGACATATTGGTATATATCGAAGGAGGAGGGACAGGTGCGACATACTCCGTAGGCTTGATCTCCGAGTACTTCAATCGCAGGTCATCTACCATGTCGTACATGGGCCGCAACTGGTCTTGAACATATCTATATTCGTCGGCATCCGTGGTGGGGTCGAGACCACCCAACAGTCGGGAAGTACAGTCTACAAATTTCACGAAGTTGGGCTCTAGGTCTCGCAGCCTAAACACGAGTCTAGCAGGAGACACCGCACCTAGGGTTTCGTAGGTAGCTGTTATCCAGTTCACAAAAAACTTAACCGACCCCAAGGACGATCTGTACTCCTCTGTCTCAGTATACAATACTGTTTCGTAATCAGGCATTGTTATGGCAACTGGTCAATCACCCAACAACAGATGTTAAAAGGAATTTACGGAAGTAGGCTTTTATTATTACTATCTAATTATCAACTCGCAAACAACTTGCAAAATAGGCATAGGACAAAGTCAATAAAGAAAAAACACGGCTCGCTCGCTTGGCGAATACAAAGGGAACCGGTTGGCTGACCGTCGACGGTGTTAAATTATAGACGATTTGAATTGATGCGTAATAGATTATTTACTTTAGGTATGAAAGGGACTATCGATATAAAAAGAGAAATTTGGGAAAATAAGACCGCAAAAAAGGGGGGGAATGCACCAACAGACTATAGGAGAAGCTTTCCTCAACCAGAGGAACCGCAAACCACGCTCTGTGTACCAAAAATGTTAGAGAAAGGGATTAGGCAGGGGCACTAAATCTCTGCTACCAGGGTTTTACAAATGGGCACGAGGGAGGTTCCTTAAGGGAAGCCAAATACGAGGGGGTTCTTCAAAATGAGGTTTAGGTATGGAAGTAGCTAGGTACTTACCGCGTGTCCAGGTTCACCAGCGCGCATAAGCACAAATCCAAGGGGCACCAGATTATCCAAAGGGCACCAGATTCACAGGCACAATACGGGCACACACACACAGTGGAAGCGTTTGTAGGCTGGTAAGGGTCCAGGAAAGCTCAGGGAAAGCTTTATGGTTATTTAGCACAAAATATACGTGCGCACACGACCACGTTCGGGCGCAGGGTGTGGGGGGCCCCGCGAATCTCCCTCGCAGAGCCAATGCGGTGCTATATGTAGGTACCTAGCTGTCAGTCAGTCTAGTTGTCATGGGGGAGGGCTGGACAATATTCTAAGGGATGAAAAGGGGCAAATCTACACAAACTATGGGATAGGCAAAAAAAGGGACTTTTAATTAACAGACGCGTTTTATCGGTCCATGATATCGTTGCGTTATTACGATATCTGTTATCAGTACATTTTGTTATCAGTGCAGCAGTGTGTTACTCCATGGCCATCCTAACACAAAATCTACTGAAAACTGATATCGCAATAACGCATCGACCGATAAAAACGCGCCTGTGTGGTGAGCCTTAATTTGTAACTAAAAAACTAAGGCCTTTTCATCTACGTAATGAGATGAGATGATTTATACAGCGACCAGTCCAGTTACAGACCTTCACTCACACTAGATGGGTGAAGAGACCACTCGGCGCTGCAGTGCCTGGGACATTGTTTAAGATGGAGTAGGCTTGCCCAGCACCTATACCATCCTGACAGCTTAGTCGACCTAGCCCACTCTCTAACTGTGAAGGAAAACATCGTGAGGAAACCCGCGGTTGGCAGTTGGCTCCACACGTAATTTGTAACTAGGTTGATCAATAAATATTTTTTTCTTATACACCTAAATATTGGGTGCATTATAGGGGTACATTCTATAGTTTCTAAAGCAGACCATCCCCGATTTTTCCAAAACTTCATCCTCTAAGTAAACCTTAAACAAGGCGTTTACACGCACCCCGATGCTTCCCTCCCTTCCCCACTCCAGCTCCGCCGCGCGCGACGTAAACGCGGCGTTGACTCAACACAAAAATGCCTCTCGAAAATTACTTTCCCCGTAGTAAATTCGTGTTGGAGCGATTAGATTAACGAGTTTCTAATCTGTAATTTATTGCGGCGGCGGCGGGCTTGTCCGGACGTCCTGCGCCGGCCGCGTACTTGGGAACCCGCGGCCCTCGCCAACTAGGGGCGTGTACAAAGTGCTATAGTTTAGTTTGGGCTAGAACTTTGTAAGGATTCTGATAGGTTGTGTAGTTAGTGGGGTTAGGTTATCGTATGAGGTAGTGGCCACCCCTGGTGTCAGAGTTTTTAGGCCGCCCAAGGGCCTCTGACATTAAGAGGGCGTTAGAGCACCATTTTCCCATACAAACGTAGTTCCGGTTTAATTTCTAAACTACAGGCTGGATTTTGCTGAAACTTGGTTTATATCAGTAGATGACGAATATGGAGGTTTGCAAACAGTTTTTATAAGAAAAAAAAAATAGCCTGAAAGAAATTAGAGCGATGCATTTTTCGCGCCGAAAAAGGGGTTACTTTCAGCTGTTATTTACTTACATTATTACACTGTATATTGGAGTCTAACTACCTTGGGAACATCAATAATGTGTTGTACTTGTCAGAAAAAATGTATTTTGTTGAAATTCCTAATAAAATGTAGAAATGGCAGCTGAACTACGAAAAATTTTGGGAAAATAGATCTATTACATTACAGTTACAACTAATTACTCGCGAAAGGACACAAACACACGTAGACCCATATAGCCGCATTGCCTCTCACTTTTCCGCGCCCCGTCTCGCTCTGGGTGAAACAGCTATAGAAAACAGCGTTTCACGTGCTTGGCCGTCACTGAGTTCCCACGGTCCTGAAGAGGACTCTTAATCAACAACATTGTAAAAATGCTCGATGACGTGACCACTCGAACTCTAACCACAGATAATAGTTACCAGTGTCTGTCCATTAGGCTTAGCACGCGGGCCATTTTGCCTACTCTCAACTGTCACGTTAGCCACTGTTCACTGTCACCTCAGTAGTGTTAAGTGGCTAAGGTTGAGAGTAGGCAAAGTGGCCCGCGTGCTAAGCTTCCAGAACCCATACAATTCTCTATACCAAACATTTCCTTCTTGTCTTGCAGCGGAAAGTTTATAACGTTATCTAATAGATAGAAAGAGAACTCTTAATTGCACAACAGAAAGAATATTACATATCACTTTTACAACAAAATGTAGTACAAATGGCGGCCTTATAGCTAAAAGCTATCTCTTCCAGACAACCTTGATGTCAACCTTGGACAACCGTGGCCAACACTGGTGGGAATAGTGGTAACCTAGTTAGAAAAGAGACATCATCAAGCAGCACCGGGAATCGAACCTGGGTCTCTCGCTTCCGTGTCCAATGTTCTTACCACTAGGCCACCACAATCCCTTAAATACAGGGCGTTAAAAGACCGCCAACAGAGCCGAAAGGTACGCATACAAAAATATCAGTAAAAAATATCAGCTGTTTCATACATTTGGCGCAGTACTGAGTCGACCTTTTGTATGGAACAGCTGATATTTTTTTCACTCCATTTTTTTCCCCACCTAGTACAAGTTGTTTGTATTGATCAGTAGATAGCCTACTTAAAGTTCCGCTATCGACTTAGAGTGCACCCTGTAGACACCAAAACATAGTACTTTTTCGTTAAATAATTATTGCTGGGAAATAATTTTGGTTTTGTAGGTTATAATAATTTTGGAAAATATTTTATCGCGTAATGGAAGTGAAACGCAGACAAGTCATATTGCGCAAGCGTTGACATTAACTTAGGCTACTTACGCTCGAGGCGCCGATGTTTAGAATACATTGCGGGTTGCAATTTCAGCGTCGTTTCTTGTAAGAAATATTCAAAATTTTGATATGTTTTCTTGAAAAGAAATGTTAAAGACTCAAACATAAATGCATTTCTGCAAAAAAAAAAGATAAGTCCGACTTTGAACCTCATTATCTCGGAAACCGTTGATTTCCCAGGCATAGTTCCTTGTGCAAAAATGATCCTTATGATGAGGATAATACGTGATTTCCCGCTTTGTTGGCGGTCTTTTAACACCCTGTATAATGATGCTGACATTTCACTCACCATCTCCTTATTGGTGCTGGCTTTGTCCAGCACAGTCTCTAGCCAATCCCACTGTCGTCGCGCCTGGACGTTGCTCGACTCACGCGTCGCGAACAGGTTTGTATTGAGCGCCACTATCCGCAGCTTACTGTGCGACTGCTCTATCGTGTAGTAGCCGCCTGGTGGTAGAGAGAGATAGACATTAATACAAAGTTGTGATGTTACTTTTTTTTTCACCCCCGACATAAAAAATGGGTGTTATAAGTTTTTCCGCTATGTGTCTGTCTGTGGCAAAGTCCGTATCCGTAGCTCTTAAACGGGTGAACCGATTTGGATGCGGTTTTTTTAAATATTTGTAAGCAGGTTTTCTAGCAAGTGTTTTTATAGTTGGTATAGTTTAGTACTTATTAACCAATTGGTATTACTTCGGCTCATAGACGCCCTGAGGGTACTGGAATTTTTATAAGCCAATCAAGCGGTTAAGACCTCAAAAAAAAACCCATTCTGTCACTAATTATCTGGACCTCCAAACGAAAAAATATGGTCAATTTTTTTTTCGATTCGGTGATCATACCTTAGAATTGTTTTATTTTTCGATTACTCAGCCATTGATAAATTTAAATAGTTTTTTTAGTTAAGCAAAAGCTGTGGTTTGGCATTATTCCATTCCAAAACCTATAGGGTACTTCCCTTTTAATTTTTCTTTCAAGCAAATGCAAAGAATGGTGGTAAGTACGGATCTCTCGGTGCGCGAGTCCCGCCCGCACTTGGCCGGTCTTTTTCTTCTTTTGCTTCATTACTTTTTTGCAACCCCTATTGGAGGTTAAGGCGCTGGGCATAGTGAATTAGCCCGCGCGCAAAGAAAAATGCACAAAATCGATTCCTGTATCAAATACACTAAAAAAATCGAAAATGTTCACATATCAAACCCTAGAATTAGATGAGACCCTTCTAAAACAACCAGTTTTGTGTTGATATCCATAACAGATTGCAAGATATTTTGTTTGAAAAAAAGTGCGCCGCCTATTATTTTTCATCAAAAATATCTTCAAAACCTTTACGAATCTCAACACAATCACCTAATTCTAGGGTTTGATATGTGAAAATTTTCGATTTGTTTTGTGTATTTGATACAGGACTCGATTTTGTGCATTTTTCTTGGCGCGCGGGCTATTCACTATGCACCGCGCCTTAAGTACGAAACAACAGATTTTTAAAACCGTGGCGTTACGTAAAATAATTTGTGAGCCCATTTTAATGACACGTATCTACTCGAACGTGGCTGATTTTGTTTGCGGGGACGTAACGATGCAAATACCTGTGTGGTTGTTTAATTATTGGCAAAATACTCGTTAAAACGTTTGTTTATTAAATTTATCTGTGTATTTGATGGTTCGATTGATGCTAATTGTATGGAAATGGAATTTCCAGTAAAACTGTAGGTATTTGATGGTGTTTTCGCCAACGTATCGGTCTTTTGATACAGCTAACCCAGGTCAAGAAAAACTTCAACTTTATGCATTTGACACCAATGCAAGAAAGAAATTAGCAACAAAGGCTCACTATCCACTGCTTCTGTTACAAAAACAAAAGGAGGTTATGCACCGAGTTCGATCCAAAGACCGACCCAAAGGATCAGGCCCCGCCGCCGCCATGAACCGCTTTAGACATGTTCTAGACCCCGGAAAGTACCTAATAGGCAATCACTCACATAAGTAATACTTCACATGGATGTTCGCACCGACCTACCTATATACCTAAATATTGGTGGTCTCAGCTCCAGATCGGATGCAGAGCGTGAAGAGTGATATCTACACACGCACACATGCACAGCCGCCGCAGCAGTCCAAGCGGCTTTCGTTCGGTCAGCGTTCCTTCAATGTTTAATGCCTAAAGTCTCGCGTCCTGCATCTCATTTTCGAAACATCATCAAGACATTTTACATCTTACCATTCTTGAAGGTCTGCAGCGCCTCCAGCGGCAGCCAGTGCATCCACAGGTTGGTCAAGTTCTCCGAGGGCACCGGCTCGAGGTGTCCCAGCACTGGGAGCACGAAGTGTGAGCTAAACATCCTACGCAGCAGGTCCGCCATGTTTCTGATTGCCTGGTAGCATCAGCTGCTGGCTTTTAAAGATGGGCTTTCTATCTCTTGCTTCTGCTATGATTTTTGACCTTTTGCTGGAGGCTTACCATCTCTTGCTGCTGCTATGATTTGACCTTTTAACCTTTCGTGTCCGTTCAGAAGGTCCTTTGACTTCCTCATCGCTTAATAGCGGTCACATCCGAATCGGATGCAAAACCATTTTAGACACTAATGCCATACAACTCCACTTTGCAGCGCATCTTGCGGCAACCAAAGCATCTACCTTCAGTTTGCTCAAATTCTCTGAGGGAAAGGCAAAAATCTCTTGCTTTTTACGTATAGTCAAACGTTGTACCATTTTAAACGCCAAACACAAAACCATGCCAAGCTCGCAGATGTTTCACTACGCCACTTACCATTCTTGAAGGTCTGCAACGCCTCCAGCGGCAGCCAGTGCATCCACAGGTTGGTCAAGTTCTCCGAGGGCACCGGCTCGAGGTGTCCCAGCACTGGGAGCACGAAGTGTGAGCTAAACATCCTACGCAGCAGGTCCGCCATGTTTCTGATTGCCTGGTAGCATCAGCTGCTGGCTTTTAAAGATGGGCTTTCTATCTCTTGCTTCTGCTATGATTTTTGACCTTTTGCTGGAGGCTTACCATCTCTTGCTGCTGCTATGATTTGACCTTTTAACCTTTCGTGTCCGTTCAGAAGGTCCTTTGACTTCCTCATCGCTTAATAGCGGTCACATCCGAATCGGATGCAAAACCATAAACCATCTTAGACACTAATGCTACACAACTCCACTTTGCAGCGCATCTTGCGGCAACCAAAGCATCTACCTTCAGTTTGCTCAAATTCTCTGAGGGAAAGGCAAAAATCTCTTGCTTTTTACGTATAGTCAAACGTTGTACCATTTTAAACGCCAAACACAAAACCATGCCAAGCTCGCAGATGTTTTACTACTCCACTTACCATTCTTGAAGGTCTGCAGCGCCTCCAGCGGTAGCCAGTGCATCCACAGGTTGGTCAAGTTCTCCGAGGGCGCCGGCTCGAGGTGACCCAGCACTGGGAACACGAAGTGCGAGCTGAACGTCCTACTCAGCAGGTCCGTCATGTTCCTGATCGCCTGGTAGCGATCAGCCCCATTGCCACTGTACGGGGCCGCTATGATGTCACTGTTGGAGAAGAGACGAGGTTAGCTTATTAAAAAAAGACTTGGATGATACCTATTAGAGTCCGCGCACGATAAGTCTGCGCGTGGGCAAAACTTTTATTGAATTATTGTACTGTCTATGTTTCATGTGCAATAAAGCTTAATATCTAACTTCGTAGACTTCTTCGAAGGCTTCTTTGATTATTATTACGGTCGGGAGATTATTTGTCATAGCAAATTAAATTAAATACGCCACTTGTTGGTGCGGTGGTGGTCTAGTGGGTAGAACAGTGGACTCTGAAGTGAAAGGTCCTAGGTTCGATTCCCGGTGCGGGCATGTATCTATAACTTTGTTTAATTTCAAAGTTACGTACATTGTGAATTTGTAGTAGCAATACCACTCGCTTACGGTGAAGGAAAACACCGTGAAGAAACCTGAGCGTGTGAGGCATTATACCCTCAACGCAAAAATCGCAAAACCCGCATTGAGCACGCGTGGTGATTAAGCTCTCTCTCTCTCTGAGAGAAGGCCTTTGCCCAGCTAGTGGGACATGTACAATTGTACAGGCTACATCTTACTTTTTTCTTTCGCCACTTGTCGCACGCAGACTTATCGTGCGCGGACTCTAGCAGGATTTTAAAAAGCATCAAAGTCCAGCCAGACGAGGGGGGTTGGCTTGAAAAGGAATCGCCTAGATACCGTCAAGAAAGATGGATAGATGGATAGATAGAAAGATGGATAGAGTTCCAGCCATATCAGAGCTCAAACGATATCCCTAACAACTTCTTCTTCAGTATGATGAACAAGATCGAGGGAGATCGTAGAAGGCATTGTCTTATCCTATCCACAGAAGGATCTCGACTTTTTGAGTGCCTGGTCCGCATGTATCGCGCGGTGGACTCTATGAGCTCAAGAGGGCTGTCGCAGGAGAAGTCGCCAAAGAGTCATAGCTCACCTTTTGGTGCTATATTCAATCACATTTCTGAGTCACGACTTCTTTCTTCCACCTACATCTGTGAGCTTTCTTCTTGGTGATCTTAATACGCCATAGTAGCTTACCCTGTCCACAGAACGAACTGCTTCAGAGCGTGTGACTAAAGACGGCGCTCGGTCCGCTCCCTTTAATTTGTTGTAGGTCTAACTAAAGCATCATGTATTTTGACCCTTTTTGCCATAAGTTGTGGACACTCACCCTGTCCACAGAACGAACTCGACATTCTCGGAGTGCCTGGTCCATTAGTGTCACGTAGCGGACTCGATGAGCTCAAGGGTGTCGCCGAAGACTTATAGCTCACCGGTTGGTACTACACCCTTCCATTTAATCACCTTTCTGAGTCTTCTTTCTTCCACCTACGTGCCTCAGTGTGTGCTTTTTTCTTGGTGATCTTAATACGCCGTAGTAGTTACTCACCCTGTCCACAAAACGAACTGTTCACCCAATGTGCGATTAAAGACGGCGCTCGGTCCGCTCCCTTTAATTTTTTGTAGGTCTAAAGCGTATTTTTACCCTTTTTGCCATAAGTTGTGGATACTCACCCTGTCCACAGAACGAACTCGACGTTCTCAGAGTGTCTCGTCCGCATGTGTCGCGCGGCGGACTCGATGAGCTCAAGGGGGCTGTCGCATGAGTAGTCACCGAAACGTCCCAGCGCGCGGTGGTGCCCCGAACTGCCCCGCTCGTCCGCCCGGCGGCAGTCTGGCGGGAAAAGTAAGTAAGTAAGTAAGTAACTCTTTATTGCACAAACGAAAACATTTTACAAATAAACACCGAAAACCGGGATTAGATAAGTACAAACAAAATATAAGAGCCTGAATTCCGAATTCTACCTGCCTGTCGAGACATGTTGTTCATGTACTTTTTTACTCGATAAAATAAATCGCTGCATCAGCTATTTTGCAAACGCTTAGTACCTAAGCGCGCTGCGGATTTTTGTTCTTTGCGGGTAATATTCTCTCTTCACACTTGACGCCTGCATTATCAAAGTGTAAACACCGTCATAGTGCACGTATTAGTATTCCACTAAGGAGGATTTACTAAGGCCCAGTTTCTGAATTGATAATTATACTAAGTAAATACTTAACTATCGTTATGTTACACTCTTTTGTGAGAAATCCGCAGAGGCAGAACGATATTTAAGTACTTGCTTAGCGAATTTCTCAAATCAGAAACCGGCAGTAAGTGTCAGTTGGAGCTACACTTTTTAAAGTGGCTATAAAGACCGATTGAGCACACGTAGCTCCCCCCTACTGATGGTTTAGTGGAGCGTTGGTGTCGCCTCTTTTGTTAGCCACGACTACTGAGCACAATGCTTCATCGCAGATCCCGAATTTAACCTATCCAGGCATCTCTATTCACTGCAAGCTTCTCCCAACTTGTTGGTTTAAATCTCGAAAAGCACATCTACGAAATAGGTTGAGCGTATATACAAAAGCTACGTTTCAAAATATTCCGCTAATAAATGGCAAAAAGTGACAACAATTTTATCAATTAGCTTTTCTGCCTGGGGCTACAGCCGCGTCGGAGTCGGTAATTAAGAAAAGAAAAAAAAACTCTTAATAACGAGTAAAGTTCGCTCAGTTTTTAATAAACCTGCCTCCTGAGTTCAGATATTTTATTTGGATACGTTTTATTTCTGTTTCTTGGTAATTTTAGCGCCTCTGTCAGACTCACGCGTCAATTGTCAAAACCAGTTTATTTGGGGGAAAACATTGAAATGTTTTTTTTTCAGCATTTTATAATATCTGGGGGCACGGCAGTGCCCCCGCCAGGTCGAGCGCGAAGCAAACACTGCCGTACCATCCTTTACTGGAACCATTTCGCCGCATTTTCAGGCCCCTATTTGAGAACCTCTGGATAAGACCAGAACGCATAAATTTTCGTCATCTAGTAAGCTACAATCACATACTTAAAATCCAAAATTTCAAGTCTGTAGGTCATTTAGTTCCGAAGTTAAGCGAAAGCAAAGTTTCGCATTTATGACACACACTCACTCACTCACTCACTCATGATCATCATAATAGAACTAGTACTTCCCATAAACTCAGAGAGCTGAAATTTGGTACAGAGTTAGGGTTTAATGGCCACATAAAGGGAAAACTATAAAAACTAGGATAATCGAAGATCTGGAGTACCTGGTGACCCTGATTAGAAAACACAAGAGCCCTAATAGAACTAGTACTTCCCATAAACTCAGAGAGCTGAAATTTGGTACAGAGTTAGGGTTTAATGGGCACATAAAGGGAAAACTATAAAAACTAGGATAATCGAAGATCTGGAGTACCTGGTGACCCTGATTAGAAAATACAAGAGCCCTAATAGAACTAGTACTTCCCATAAACTCAGAGAGCTGAAATTTGGTACAGAGTTAGGGTTTAATGGGCACATAAAGCGACAACTATAAACACTAGGATAATCGAAGATCTGGAGTACCTGGTGACCCTGATTAGAAAACACAAGAGCCCTAATAGAACTAGTACTTCCCATACACTCAGAGAGCTGAAATTTGGTACAGAGTTAGGGTTTAATGGCCACATAAAGGGAAAACTATAAAAACTAGGATAATCGAAGATCTGGAGTACCTGGTGACCCTGATTAGAAAACACAAGAGCCCTAATAGAACTAGTACTTTCCATAAACTCAGAGAGCTGAAATTTGGTACAGAGTTAGGGTTTAATGGCCACATAAAGGGAAAACTATAAAAACTAGGATAATCGAAGATCTGGAGTACCTGGTGACCCTGATTAGAAAACACAAGAGCCCTAATAGAACTAGTACTTCCCATAAACTCAGAGAGCTGAAATTTGGTACAGAGTTGGGGTTTAGTGGCCACATAAAGGGAAAACTATAAAAACTAGGATTATCGAAGATCTGGAGTACCTGGTGACCCTGATTAGAAAACACAAGAGCCCAACCAAACTATTATAGATCGACATATACCGCCCTTACAAAAAATATACAAACTTGGTGGGCCGCTTCATTTGATGTCAAAAATCTAAAGTCTGAAGTATCTGATGAAGAACCCTCAGCTGGTATCAGCTTTATTAGAGATATTATGGTAATGCCCCTTCTACTATTGGTACATAAAAAAATCGACTGTCATTGCAAAAATCCATCGTAGTGGGACACATCTTCATTTAATCTAGCCTATAGCGTCCCACTAGTGGTTCGCTCCGAACTATGAACTCGCGACCTCAGTTACAGATGTATAACTTTGCTTACGCCATTCGCGCAGGCGCGCGCGCGCTTTGCATTTAAACTATACAACCCCATATCTCGGCAACCCATCGACCGATTTGGCTCATGTTCGAATTTAAAAATTTATTTAATTTAGTTTACCCGCCTATCAAATTTCATAACGATCGATCCGACCAAAACTCAAGTTATCGTCGAACAAACATTCATACATACAAACATACATACATACAAACGCCGGATTGTTCCAGCAGACTCGGAGGACTTCGCTCGCTTCGCTCGCTCGTTCAACAAGAAATAGTCGGACGATTAACTTTATTCTACTCGAACATTACACAAATTTAAAAACTGTGTCAAATAAGAAAATCTAATAAAATTAATCAATATGCCCTCGTTTCTACAAAAAGAAGTGAAATCCCACCAAAAACATTCTGTAAAAACTAGCCAGGTCTCGATGGATCTGCTTGTTTATCTCTAAAAAAGTAATGAAATCTAGACAAAGTCGTGCCAAGTCTAAGGTTCCTTACTGCGATTTCTTTATTATTATAGTTAATGTTGTGAGACTTGGCTGTTGAAGGGTACACAAGGGTACAAAACCAGGGGCTCCATGACACCATTGCACCAATCTGTCGCCAGAACCGCTTGTGTACCCTTCAACGGCCAAGTCTCACAACATTAACTATAATAATAATGAAATCGCAGTAAGGAACCTAAGGGTGGTATTAATAGTCGTCTGAGTTCACCTACTTGAGATCGATCTCAAGGAGGTAAATGTCAAGCCTTGGGTAATGTCAAACTTGAGTAGCTGTCTGCTTATTAATAGTCACGATCTTGAGATTGACATTGACATTAGCCGACTTGCTTGAGTGAGTCGACTTACTTGAGTCGACGCCATATTAATAGAGCCGACTTGAGCTCGGAATTGAGTGAGTCATTCATCTTTTGACAGTCCGTGACGTCTCAATTTCAATACAACGTGGTTTAGAGTACTAGGCATGCATACAATGTTAAGAAGCTGTAAGATCACTTACTTGAGACCGGAGTCGCTGGCTTATTAATAGACACAATCTTACGTGAGTTCACCTACTTGAGACCAGACTTGCGACTGTCATTTCCAAGTGCAGGCGATAGCCGACTCAAGTTCGTGTTTTTCATTACCCGACTACGCAAAGCAAGAAGGGGAGTTATTTTCTTTGATAATTAATATACAAAAATGATGTTTAGTCAGCGCGCATCCAAAGCGAACCTACCGCAAGAAGCTGCAGCTTAACAATATATTTAGGACCATAGTCGACATCGGAAGTTACGTGGAAAGGGACCTTGTGGTGTGAAATAATTTGTCGTCGTCATTCGACCGGCACCTCTACCACATCGCTATGACTAGCCAGAAAAGTGTTTCTACCAGCCCGAGTTCTTCGAGCTGCAAAACTCCAGCAGCTCAGAGCCCCACAGTCATATTACCAAGAAAGAACTCCGAAGAGCTGAGGTTTAAAAAAATAAGCTGGTACTAAGTTTGAGTTTAGTTTGGTATATAGCCTCAGACGCTCCGGTTTCCTCACGATGTTTTCAAATTAATGTCATGGGTAGGGTACATGCCCTCATCGGGACTCGAACCAGGATCCGTCGATTCCGAGTCCATTGTTCTACCCATTATGCCACCACCGCGTCACCATCTAAAACTCAAATACTACCTATAAAGGCATGGTAGAATCAGAAGCTACGAGCTTGTACTTGGCCAAATACTGAAGTGTTGTCAAAATTAAGTTTTAATTTCAAAGAAAAACTACTTTTTGCAGGCTCCCATAATCTTGTAAGAAACTACACCACACACTAATAAAAAGGCAGAAAGTATATTTCAACTCTTTCCTTACTGAAAATCCGGGCTCTATTGCGTTTCACGAAAGAGTTCCCTTGACGAAACTCTTATTGAACGAGCGAGCGAAGCGAGCGAAGTTCTCCGAGTCTACTGGAACAATCCGGCGTTTGTATGTATGTATGTATGTATGTATGTATGTATGTATGTATGTATGTATGTATGTATGTATGTATGTATGTATGTATGAATGTTCGTTCGACGATAACTTGAGTAAATTTAGTCGGATCGTGATGAAATTTGGTAGGCAGGTAAATGAGGCCAAGAGAATTTTTAAGTTCGAACATGAGCCAAATCGGTCGAGGGGTTACTGAGATATGGGGTCGCGAGTTCATAGTTCGGGGCGAACCACTAGTTACGATGTAATAGGGACTATTTTTGTACAATCCAAGGGAATTGTTTCGTGAAACGCACGTACACACGACAACACGTCGACCTTTACACGCTAGCACTCTACTCGCTTACGTTACGGGCGACTTTACAACAAAAGTGTACACTTTGACGTGCTGTCGTGTGTACAATAGAATTTGAGTGCTGTAACGTGAATGACGTCATGTCAATGGTCTGAAGGTATTAGGCGTGCATAAACATCCGGAATCTCTTATATGGCGATTGGTGACAGAAAGCTTCATGTAGTATGATACATATCATGTAGATGGCAGCACAACATACAATTCAAACCTCTTTACTCGTACCTAGTTTTTTTCAAAGCCCAGTTGGACCATAGAGGTTACTAGGCATGCATAATATATAAAGCGGATATAGTAGGGAAAACTTGAGGGTGAGGTATCATTCAGACGAGTAGTAGGTATTTAGTAAATTAAGTTGATACTTGAAGATAAATCTGAATAGGGAAGACCTTAATTAATGTTACATAATTATCATTTTTTTTTCTAATTGGAAAATAAACAAGCCTGGGACAGTTGTAACATATTTATTAATACAATATTGTTTCCTAATCATCATCTAAAATTTCTACACCTGACATGAATTTGCGCTGAGTCGAGTATTCTTCCCCTCATTTTATGTGTTCATTCTCCACACATTATTCCAGGTTTCGGGACCAAAGCTGGTGTTTTAAAATTGCCTTGGTTTTTATCCCTCCTATAATAACGCCCTAACTTCGTCGATTATGCGTCGGACAGTAGGTACTTTCTGATTTTCCTGTAATCAAAATAAAACATTAATGTAGTAGAATGATGTGCGCAGCGATCAAACGTTAGGTTTGCAGTCGCTCTATAATTTATTATAAATTCGCTTGGCTAATTACTACTTTCTCTAAGTAAACATAACCTCTAAAGTTATATTAAATGCGCAAAAAACGTTGATGATGGGGTATTTTAAAGACCTAACTGACGATATCTGTAACTTATATCGTAAACTAGACGATATCTGTAACTTGTATCGTGAACTATGTATATTTTATACAATTATAGTGAATAAATACCTGTCTTGTCAGCAACTCGTTTGTAGAGGTCATCCAAGTGGGTCCGCTAGGTACTGAAGCTCGAAAAACGGAAGCTCGAATAACGGAAGCTCGAATGAACTGAAGCTCTCTGTTGGAAGTTTCCGGCATGATATTTTTCGGCCAAAATATTGAAAATAACCTCTCTGGCGCCACTTATTATCCATAACCGACTAAAACGTTCAATATACTGAAAATCACAAGAATTTACGAGACATTTTTATAATAATTATTTTCGTAGTTTGACTGATGTTTGACAATAGAAAAAGTTTTTTCTTTTATTCGACAGTTCTGAAAACAGTGAAAAAAGTTGTTCACCTTACGAACCTCTTTGAAGGTGAAACTGAGGTTGTGGCTAGCCTCTTTCTAATGTATGGTAGCCTAGTACATTCTTTACTCAAGTCGTTGAAATAGTTCATTCTTGACCCAAGTCGAGGACTTGAGATCGGTCTCAAGTAAGCGCTGCTTTATTAATATGCTGAGTTACTCACTCAAGATCAAGCTCTCTGTTGCCAAAGTAACGAATAACAATGCTGAATAAAAATGGCTGAAGCGAGTCAGATCTGTTCCTTTTTGTCTAGACCAGGGTGCCGCTACAAAATTGTGTCGTCATATTGAACGAGCGATCGAAGTATGTTTGTATGTTTGTATGTATGAATGATTGTGTCGTCATAAAAATATAAAGGCAGCTTAATGGAATTAAAAGAATTTTAAAATTCTAACATCCAAATCCAAATCGGACGAAGAGTGGATATGGGGTTAGCAAAAAGTTAGTCATCCTGAGTTCACAGTTCGGGGTGAACCACTAGTTATTATAATCGAGTACCTATTTGGAGTAGAGTTCGTGTTATATCTTGTAACATCACTTTTATGTTTGTGGAATCCTGGACTATTATAGAAATGACAAGTGGACAACTGAATAACACCGGACCATGGACAAATTTATGGACCAAAAGGAGGCCAAACTCAGGTTGTGCCTTTTCGAATAGTCTCTTTATAATGTATGGGCGCCTAGTACTTTTGAGTTGGGTTTAAGCTTTTTGACCACATTTTGAACTTTAAATGGTATCATTCGTTCAAATAGTTCATTCTTTACTCAAGTCGAGGACTCAAGTTCGCGCCTAAGATAGGTTTATTAATAAGCCAAATGTCTCAAGTCGGTGATTTTTGTTTTCTGAGTTCACCTACTTGAGACCGATCTCAAGTAGGTGATCTCAGAGGACTATTAATACCAGCCTAAAGACTTGGCACGACTTTGTCTAGATTTCATTACTTTTTTAGAGATAAACAAGCAGATCCATCGAGACCTGGCTAGTTTTTACAGAATGTTTTTGGTGGGATAAATGTATTTACGGTGATCAATTTAGAGAATAAAGGGGCTAGCCATGATTATTTTTTGCTGTTTTTCTAGAGGTTGCCCAAAAATTCAAGTAGGTACAAAAGAAAAAAAATTAGGGCCCTCCTCGATGATGGCCCAATCTCAATCGTCCTGTTCCATGCGCCTTTTAGCAAAGTTCACGTATTTTATCGCGTGAGAAGTCATGCACAAAAAAAAAATAAAAAAAAATATTTCAGGATGTAACTAAAGGTCCCGCATAGTATTTATTTTTGCGATCCGAATTGAATAACTCGGAGTGAAAGGGTGCTGGTTTTCCTTATTCACTAACCTAGTTTTCCTAATTTATTATTTACCAATATTAATTTCATTTTGTACCTACGTCTTCTTGTGTCGCCTTGTGACGTATATAGCGGGTCATAATGGAAGTCCGTAATGTGCCAAAAATATCCTGAAACAAAAGAAAAAAATATTAGTAAGCAATCGCAAAATATTCGAAAGAGTCAGCCAGCTAATCGTTAACTGCCGATAGGTGTACTGAAGTGACTGTAAAATGTATTTGATTTCAAACAATTTACTTTTAGGGGTCGATTAATAATAAGAATAAAATTAATAACAAATTATCTGAGTAAGATAAGTGCAAACTATCACACTAGATGGCGCCCCATCGTCCTTAAGATGAAATACGACTCACAACTAGCGCCGCCAATGAAAAAAAAAACATATCTTTTTTTTGGATGCGTTTTTAGCAAAAAACGCTCCTGCGATTTCTCAACGCGAGGCTTAACTATTTTTAGGACCTAAGGATTGGATTCCAGATCCTAGAACTTAAGAATGCAATCCTGGAATCCAAACCTTAGGTCCTAAAAATAGTTAAGCCTCGCGTTGAGAAATCGCAGGGGCGTTTTTTGCTAAAAAGGCATCCAAAAAAAAGATATGATTTTTTTTCCATTGGCGGCGCCAGTTGTGAGACGTATGGCGTCTTAAGAAGAGTATCAATGAGGTTGGAAAATTCGCAAAGACAGTACTTGACTCGGCAGCTCAATTATTGGTAGAGTGCCTGCACGGAATGCAAGAGGTTGCAGGTTCAAATCTCAAATGTCCCAAGCGAATTTGTTAATATTTTCTCATTAATTTGTATTGGATGTACATTATATTATAAGTTATAAGTTTAGGGCTTTTTTTTCCTATAACAAAAAGGGGACATTGCATGTTTTCCTATATCAAATATGATATTTCGATATCAGAACACGCCCAATTGAAATAGACAGATTTTCATTACACTTTTCCCAAAGTAGAGCGCCGCTCCTAAGAAATAGCAATCAAGAACCGAGTCTTACAATACAAAACTCGCTAAAACTTCTCAGATCCCCGGGGAATTAAAGTCAAGATGTAAATTACAATTGCGACTTGCGTTTCGTGCGGCACAAAATAACGCGGATGGAGTATAGCTCAGATATTGCTATTATTGAAGAAAACGGGATTCTGACTACGATTTGATTTAGACTGTAGAAAGTTTTTGACATATGAAAGTAGAATAGGTACCTCTTTTATTTATTCATATTTGCGGTATAGCAGCAGTGAATGAAATAGCAGACATATTTTATTGAACATTTTTGGGGTGTCAAAACGAATTCCATTTTTAGTATATCATGTAAAGTAGAAGAGGTATCTGCAGTATTATCATAACAGACCTCAGTTATCGGCCAACACTATCCAACAAGTCCAACGACCTAAAATCAACCCAAAGCTATCTTTTTGTGTCTAGTTGTCTACTAAGTTTGGTAGAAGGTTGGATTGGCCAGGTTTTCATTCGTAGAGGCCCGATATACGCCCGAGCAATATTTTATTCGTGTTTCACGTTAACGCCTAACAAGTTGCTTGCTAAGATAAAATTGAACATTTTCTGACCTACCCTACCTCGAGCTTTATTTTTTTTTTAATACAGTTGCTCAAAAAGTGGCGTATTGCAGGGACGTATAGCGTTCGGGATGTGGGCTATTACACACTCGTGCTTTTTTTTTACCTTTCCCGCACTCGTGCGTTTTCTTTCCCAACTGTCAAAATAATGTCTATTAAAAAGAAAAACCAACCATGAAGTTTTTACTAAAAAAGTTTTTATGATTCATGCAAATACGTATATTTCTAAAAAGAAGCTACTAATTTGTTTCTATATCAGATTTAATGATTTAATTGAATGAGTTTGGTTAGGTTTCATTTCATTAAATTTCATTTTCATTTCATATCAATAAAAAACTTCTACTGAAGACTTGGCTGTATGCATAGTTGCCTTTGCCTACCAGAATGGGTAAAGAAAAAAAAACTCTGCTTATATTCTACGGTTGGCGCCATTTTGATTTTTCAGAAATTTTCTTTGCTTTAGTTGTTTGTTGCACAAAATGAGTAATTTCGACCCTAGTTTTTTTTAATTAACAGCCACAGGAACTCAGTATAATTGCACAAAATGCTTCGGAGAACATTTTACCGGAAAAGTCAAAAATGCTAGGTTAGTTGAGTTTATTGTGTTTTTATTATTTTATTGAATTGCTTAATTTTTTTGCAACTGTATTAAAAATTGTCGTTCAGTACACGTGCGGAACCGTCATTGCAACTTGTTCCGACTGTCAACCCTCGCCTTCGGCTGCGCCTCGGCTCGGGTAGCCATTTGTCGGAACTCGTTGCAATGACAGCCTTTCCACACTTGTAATGAAATATACTATTCTGCTATACGGCCGGTTCACATTACTCCAACGTGAACAGAGTAGCTACCACGAGTGCCAAAAGCTCTGCCGGACGTCTTTCATGTATCCTAATATTATAGTAGTGAGGCTGTTTATCCAACTTATTACTTTCAGTGACAGTGACAGTAAGCACTGGCGGTAGCTGCTCAGGAACTGGAATGCAAGGAAATCTAATGAGAGATCCTGTTTAGTAACACGATCGATGGCACACTCTTTTCAATCCATCGCGTCTATTCTAGCGCTACTGGAATATTGTAAACGTGCGGCGGCGAATGTGAATTATACTCGAGCTTCGTTCTCGAGATTAGGAAAGCACATATGTAGTCCCGCGGATGGTGTCGCTATCTCGCACTATATTTTAGAATATTTTTTGAAAAGAAAAATAACACAAAAAAATAAATCAAAAAACTTGTAGGGTAGGTATGAAACCCTGCCATAAAACGCTGTCACCCGGTGTCTTGTCATTCGTGTTTTAGTGCCCGCTGTTTCGCACGCTTCGCTGTCTAAAAATTACCTAAAAAGCATAAATTCGGTGTTATTTCCAACGTTAACAAGTGTAATAGTTATGCCTAAACGTAAATATGATAGTGATGAGAGTGATTACAACGATTTGTGTAGAAAAATGAAAAGACTGAAGAAAAAACTCAAACGTAAACGACGTCATAGTAGGCACTCGGATAGTGTTCCCGATACGTCACCGGAGAGAAGTCATCACAACCATGGATCGCCTCGTGACGAGGCTTCTTATTATGAAGGTACTGTCCAAGTACATTTTCATTTCTACCTAGATATTTGTGTAACTTACATTGATACGCAGGCATAGCCTACTCCTACACTGCTGGGAAAATATTGCGAACACTCGGGCTTTCCATACTGGGATCGATCCACTCGTTCAGCATTAGAATACCTACGAAATATACCTAGGTAATTAGGCAATCAGACAACCGGACTTTCCGTACTGGGACTGTTCACGTCTGTTTATTGCAATAAGACAACCGAGCTGTCCATCCTGGGGCTGTCTCACGTCTTTAATTATTATTATCTACCTACTGTAAAATGCAGAATACCTGTATAACCGACAGACACCTATAATAAGTAGTCTCTTTGTGCGTGTTTACCTATTCAACAAAGAATAGTTTCTACAGCATTTTTTTTTCGGTCTCTTCGATTCCAGACCGTGATTTCGAGACTCGTATGAGGTCAGATCAGGACTATTTTGTTGATTTACTGGATGATGATGAGATGGGGTACATCGAAACGGAAACTGTAAAATCCAAAGTTGTAGCACCTACTACCACTACTGAGAGTCCAGCGCTTATGACCGCTGCATCCACCTACGTTGCCGGCCCCAGTGCCGCCCCTGGTACAGCCCCTGGTGCCGCCCCTTGTGCCGCCCCCGGTGCCGCCCCTTGTGCCCCCCCTGCCACGACTATCGACGCCACTTCCAGTGCCGCCCTTACCGCCCCGGAATCTACCGCCCCTGCTGCTACGGAGGTTTCATCAGTCTTGGACCCAGAACTGCTTTTAATCCTAGGCGAAGATCCTTCGATAGTTAATGAGTACGGTAAAACTATTCAAAAAGATCTGGCGCTAAGATTGGGCCACATAGCAACAACTGGCCTTACGAAAGAGGCACGTAAGGAACTGAAAGAAAAGTACCTTGTTCCGGAAAACTGCAAAGCCATCGGTGCTCCGGCCTTAAACCCGGAAATACCGGCTAATATGCTAGAGAACCATTCAAAGAGAGATAAGGGTATAGAGCTCAAGCAAAGGATGACAGCGGCCGCCATTTCATCGCTAAGTGAAGCCATTTCTGTGCTTCTTTCGTCGGAGTCAAAGGACCCTGGGCTTCTGAAACTTCTCATGGATACTGCTCGTATAATCTGCGACTGTCAACACTCAGACTCGGTGACCAGACGATCATTTATCCTTTTTAATCTTAAAAAGGATATGAAAGCCCAAATGGAAAAAACCAAGATTGTCAATTTCTTATTCGGCCCCAATCTGTCAGAGACACTAAAAACAGCTAAAGCCATTAGCAGATCTGGAGCTGACCTTAAGACTAACCCGACGAATAGACCGCCGCAGCCGCCACAAAATAGGAACTACCCTACTAATTCGCAGCAAAACAAACCGCAGACTTCTTTAAACTGGAGAGGTCCTCCCCAGAGCCGCAAGCCTATGCATGCTGCGGGGGCTCAGAGGACAACGCGGCCGCTGACACAGAGGAATCAGCAAGCCAGCCCATCGAAAACGTCATCGCGGCCGGCGAACAACAATTATCGGCCCAGACGCTAGACACGGTAAAATATGCAGGCAGACTTTCTTTATTTTATCAACAATGGTCGCTAATTACTAACGACCCTTATGTACTATCTTACATTGAGGGATACCAAATTCCTTTCTCAAAACGGCTATTCAAGAATATCCCCCAGTAGAAGAAGTGTATTCTTCTTCCGAAAAGGTCGAGTTTCGGGGAGCCATTGATGAACTATTAAAAATAGGTGCTGTATCAATGTGTAGCCCATGCCAAGGTCAATACATTTCAAAAATATTTATGATTCCAAAGCCAAACGGCAAAAAACGGTTTATACTAAATTTAAAAAATCTCAATAAGTTTATCGATGTTAAACATTTCAAATTAGAAGATTTACGCACAGCCATTAAATTGATATCTGATAATTGCTTTATGAGCACATTAGACTGCAAAGATGCTTATTTCTTGGTAAAAATTCACGGAGACTCAAAAAAGTATCTAAGATTTAAATTTGATTCCAATTTGTACGAATTTAATGTCCTTCCATTTGGCATTAATACAGCACCCTATGTTTTTACAAAAATAATGAAGCCTGTTGCTAAATTACTGAGATCCAAGGGTTATCTATCAACCTTTTATTTAGACGATATTCTGCTAATAGGGAATACCTACGAGTCCTGTTTGCAAAACATTAATGAGTCGGCTAGACTTCTAACATCCCTAGGTTTTCTCATAAATACGAAAAAAACTGACTTCATTCCAAAAACATTTTGTCGATTTTTAGGATTCAATATAGATTCAATAAACATGGAAATTTCCCTACCATCAGAAAAACGAAGTAAAATTAAAAAAGAAATAATTAAATTCATGACTTTAAAAAGATGTAAGATTAGAGAATTTGCACGTTTTCTTGGACTTCTGACTTCCGCTTGCCCAGCCATTGAATATGGCTGGCTTTACACAAAGGCATTTGAAAGATGCAAATATCTTAACCTCATAAACGATGAGGACTTCGATAAAATCATGTCCATACCAGACGAATTGTTAGGCGATTTCAATTGGTGGCTTAGATCCGTTGACAGTTCAGTAACGAAGATAAAGAGTGATCAATATCAATTCGAAATCTTCTCAGATGCCTCAACCACGGGATGGGGCGCCGCTTGCGAGCAGGACACGGCTAGTGGATTGTGGTCTGACGAGGAAAGGATGCAGCATAAACTATTTAGAAATCCTGGCCGCATTTTTTGGTCTAAAAGTATTTGCAAAAAATTTGCGAGATTGTCAAATAGTTTTGCGCATCGATAATACAACGGCTATAGCTTACGTTAACCGTATGGGGGGTATTCAATACCCCCACCTTACAAAAGTCAGTAAAATGTTGTGGCAGTGGTGCGAGGAACGGAATATATTCGTTCACGCAGCCTATATCAGCTCATCAGACAATTGGGTAGCAGACGCAGAATCAAGGCGCGTTCATCCTGATATTGAGTGGGAACTTTCCATTGAAGCTTTTTGTCGTATAACCAAAACATTTGGATGTCCAGAGATAGATTTATTTGCTAGTCGTCTCAATTCAAAATGCGAAAAATACGTTTCATGGCAAAGAGACCCTGATGCTTTCACCACAAACGCATTTACAGTCACATGGTCTGACCTTTACTTTTATGCATTCCCACCTATTACCGTAATTTTGAAATGTCTGAGAAAAATTATAAGTGACCAGGCAACGGGAATAATGGTTGTTCCCCTGTGGCCTACCCAACCCTGGTACCCCTTATTTACAAGGTTACTTGCATCAAAACCTTTAATATTTTCGGCCAATCGACATCTAATTTTATCTCATTCCAGCAGCCGCAGCCTCCACCACCAGATTACCCTGGTTGCCGGCAAATTATCAGGACGTCTTTTCTCAAAAGAAACGTTCCTTCCTCATCAATCCCGATTATGACAGCTTCGTTATCTGATAACTCGATCAAGCAATACGATACATGCCTGAAAAAATGGTTCCATTTTGCTCACCAGACATCCATCGACCCTTATAATGCATCAGTAACGAACATTATCTTATTTTTAACTTACCTTTTCGAGTCTGGGGCACAATACAGTACCCTAAATAGCTGTAGGTCAGCTCTCTCGTTGATTTTCGGACAAAAAGTGGGTAGCGATGATCGTATTCAAAGGTTCTTAAAAGGCGTTTTTAAGTTGAGACCTCCCCTTCCTAGATACGATCTAACCTGGGATACTACACTAGTTCTGAATACGTTATCTGGTTGGTACCCTAACGAAAACTTATCTTTCGATAAACTTAGTAAGAAATTATGTACCCTTTTGGCTTTGGTGACTGCGCACCGAGCCCAAACTTTATCAAAAATTAATATTAAAAATATCATAACAAACCCTTCCGAAATTATCATAAAAATTTCCGACCATATTAAAACGTCACGCCCTGGATCATCGCAACCTACTCTTCGCCTCCCGTTTTTCCTCGATAAACCAGAAATTTGCCCGGCAAAAACTTTAACTATGTTTTTAGAAAAAACAAAGTATTTAAGAACTAGCCACGAGTACTTATTTATTTCTATCAAAAAGCCTCACAAGAAAGTGACGGCATCAACTATTAGTCGGTGGATTAAATCCACTATAGCCACAAGTGGCATAGATGTGACAATTTTTTCAGGACATAGCACGCGTCACGCGTCCACCTCCAAAGCTTTTGGAGCAGGAGTGAGTCTAGACATAATTAGAAAGACCGCAGGTTGGGGCCCCAATTCCACTGTATTTGCCCAATTCTATAATAGAGTTATAATCAATCATAATGATCAAAATGATTTTGCTAAAAGTATAATTAATAATAGCTAATGTTTAAAAAACTCAATGTAATGTTTTTTTTGCTTGTGATTTAATAACTTAAAATATAACATAACGATTATGATTACCAAATAATACTCTCTAAAAAGAAACTGAATTTCATTTGCTTTTCAATAATTATTTTTTAAATATTTCACCAGCACCAGATCTCTCAAAATCTACATATGTGCTTTCCTAATCTCGAGAACGAAGCTCGAGTATAATTTATGATTAACCGAACTTACCTGGTAATGACGTTGAATCATAATTACACGAAGAGCTTCGTTCGAAGAGATTAGGAACCCACCCACCCAAGCTATACCAGCTTCTACCCCAGTCGTGAAATATTTGCTTATTTTGTCTCTAAACTAAATGACAAGACACCGGGTGACAGCGTTTTATGGCAGGGTTTCATACCTACCCTACAAGTTTTTTGATTTATTTTTTTGTGTTATTTTTCTTTTCAAAAAATATTCTAAAATATAGTGCGAGATAGCGACACCATCCGCGGGACTACATATGTGCTTTCCTAATCTCTTCGAACGAAGCTCTTCGTGTAATTATGATTCAACGTCATTACCAGGTAAGTTCGTTTAATCATAAATTAGGTAGACTGTATTGCGGGCGGACTAGGTGGACACCGGTGATGCTCCGTGGCTGCACAAAGTACCACGAGTCCTTACGGTCACTGTCACTGAAAGTGATAAGTTGGATAAATAATCTTACTACTATAGTATTAGGATACATGACAGACGTCCGGCAGACCTCCGGCACAGCTTTTTCGCACTCGTGGTAGCTACTCTGATTTCTTCCTGATATGTCAGGAATAATGAGGACGGTCATTCCATTGCTATACTGGTTTGGATCACTGGAAGATCTGCCATAATAATGGAAAAGATAAAAACCATTGTCAGGAATAGCTAAATGTTCCAAATTACGTGCACGTCAGCCGTCAGCTATTCAGAAGCATGTTCCATCATCATTATTCAACTTTTGACGTCGAAAGAAATCCGACGCCTGCATTTCCAGAGTCATATTTTAATTTATTTTTCTCCAAAATACAAGGCCCGACAAATTATTAATCGGATTTTTTTCGCATTTCATTTCTTTTAACCTAAAACAAATGGTATTTTTACGAGGGCGTAATAAGGCTTTGTTATCCACGGTTCCTTTCGGCGTATCCTTTCGACGAAATTCTTTCCGGGTTTTCTTGAACGATGGGGGAGACTAAAATACCGGCCAAGTGCGAATCAGACTCGCGAGTTCATGGGACCACAGACGGCGCTGCAGCTGCAGTCATACTTCGAGCTGATATATTTTAACCCCCGACCCCAAAAGAGAGGTGTTATAAGTTTCCTGCTATGTGTGTGTGTGTGTGTGTGTGTGTGTGTCCGTCTGTGGCACCGTACACGGGTGAACCGATTGAAAACATGTTTTCTAGCAAAGTAGCAAGTGTTCTTAGATATTTTTTATCAAAAAAATAGGTCGAGTCATTTGTGAGATATGTTAATTTGAAGCTAAAATGTCGGGGGTATTATTATTTTTTCAATTTGGTAGTGAACCTTTAAAAAAAAGCCACCACATTGTTGCCACAGAAATTGGGTGCCGTAAACACAGCAACGACCTTAACATTTGTGAACTCGTTACGTTATGGACAACTTTTCAACGAAAATGTAAAGGTGGACCTACAGATCCTCAAATCGCATAACAAACCTTTTTTTACTTTTTTTCGTTCCCACTTTTTTTACTTCTTTTCGTTCTTGAATGGTCTCCTCAACGATTGCCTTCGCCTATGAGATATGCCTGAGATCTTTCTCGTTCAAATATTTTCCCTGCTCCACGAGTATTTTTTGTTGTGATGTCCATTGTCCATTTTGTAAATGGTTTTAGCAAGAAATTACAAATAATTTGAAGTATTTTTTTATTTTTGTTATACTTACCTAACATTTTGATGGATTCATTTCCGTTAACCTTTGGCTGTTGCTAATCAATTAAGGGAGGTCGGTGAAGACTTCCAATTACAGTTTCTCGATACTCAATTCATGCCCGGTACAATATTTATTAAAAAATCTCAAGAGTACAAAATTGAATTGACAAATAATAAAAAATTTACGACAAAAAAAAATAACGACTTCACTGGTGAAAATACTCCGTGCAATTTTAGTGGTTTTAAAGCCGAAGGTATTTTATTGCACTGGTGATTCTGAGCCAAATTACAAAATTTCATTCCAAAACGAGCGAAAAAAAAATTCACTTCTCCATACAAATGGTGTCGATTGGCGATAGCCGTTTGTATTGGGAAGTGTTTTTTTTTTCGCTCGTTTTGAAGTAAAATTTTGGAATTTGGCTCAGAATCACGAGTGCAACTAAATACCTTCGGCTTTAAAACCACAATGAATTCGAATGCAAGTAATTAAATTCTGTTTCTTTTTTCTAAAGGGAACATGTACCGAGTGAATTTTTTGAAACCTTTTATAAATGTCTAATTTTTTTATTTTTAGTATAAAATAAAGCTTCAGAGAAGACCAACAAGATCAACTGCCAGGGAAGTTTCGACGATCAGTTTGAAAGGATTTCAAAGGAATCCGGACGGAACTTGCTTTGCTTGTTCGGAATACCTCCTTTTTTATATACTTTAAACGGGACTAAAATTAAGGAAAATTAAGAAAAAAAAGCGAATCGGTCTGCTTGAAACTTTCTTTGTTAGTCAAAATTATATATTTTTTTAGACAATACTACCTGCAATAATTGGTGGTGCTGGTATTTTATTTTCAAATTGAAAGACAAAGTGAGTTTTATTGCTACTACAAATTCGTAAACATGCAAATTTTATGCAAAGTACTTGCCATTAGATTTCCAGATAAAAAGCATTTTTTTCCAACAAACAAAGAATCACTCGTAAAGAGACATCTTTATTACCACATCAGATTATTTCTCGAAAATGGCAGGCAGTAAATGATTGAGCAAGAAATGGCTTGGCCCAACGCTTTATTTGCGAGGCGAATGTGCCAAACAAAACACAAAAAACATCGAACGCCCACTTTGTATAAATACATATGTATTGGGTTTTCCGTACGTTGAACAAGGCAAGATTGAGGGGTAAAAAATTTAATGCCGTTAGCCAAACATCGCCGAATTCCGAGCACCTACCACGAGTGCTTACTGTCACTGGAATTCCTCGATACATCTTTGTATGTTTACTTAGCTGCCTTGCTAGGTTTTGTCTGACACTTCGTCTGCGTACCTACTGCATATCCCGTTTTACCTCCTGGCGTTAATTTTCGTGAATTCACCTCTACACTACATAATATCTCTCTCAGCACTGATTGCAAAAACGTTTTGAAACTTCTCATAAAAAAAAATTACATAAAATAATATGAAAATATTCATCTTTTATCATAATCTTAATTCGAAATACAATATAACTATTGGTTCGCTCCAAACTGTGAACTCGCGACTCCATATCCCAGCAACCCCTCTACCGATTTGGCTCATCTTCAAAATTTAAAATTATCTGCCTTATTTAGCTGGCTACCAAATTTCATTACGGTCCGACTAAAATCGTCAAACGAACATTCATACATACATACACACAAACATAAAAACGCCGGATTGTTCCAGTAAACTCTAATTTTTAAATCGAGTCCAGTTGCTACAAAGGCTTTATCTGTCAGTAGCATACTAGCAACTGTCATTCCGTGGACTCGATATAAAAATTTGAGTTTAGACTCGGAGAACTTCTCTCGCTTCGCTCGCTCGTTCAACAAGAATGAAACTTCTGTCGGTCCCTGCTCAGAGCTTCTGTTGCGTGATTGTCGGCCCGCACCGCGCGCATGTACGTAGTAACCACATAATAACCCTCTTTGATTGATGACTAAACCCCTTGTGTTGGAGGAATGAAGTTTTCCCACTGAGCGAGCAAGCCGAGGTTAGCGTCTACTTCGTTTGAGAATACAATAATAGTCCCGAGTGAATTTTTTTACCTTATAAAAATCATTAACTTAAGTATGATTCTGTCACATTCTTTTGCAGAGACAGATACTTAAGTGCTTGCTTAGCGAATTAATCAATTCAGAAATCGGCATACGGATCTCGAGTAGGTTTTATCTTCTAGGGGACTTAATAGACCGCCTATTCCACTACGGTACGGTTCTAGGGGGCGAATCTACCTACACTACATGTATTATTATAGGTAGATAGTGTAGTCTTTTGAAGACTCACACAGACGAGTTTGACTGATAGTGTGGTTTTAACTTACTTAATTTGCCAGAGAGAGTTTGTAGCCAGGGAGAATTTGTAGAATTTGAAGTGTTTGTACTTGATTTAGTTTGTAGTGGGGAGTAGCCTGGCGTCCGAAGTCTGCGAGAGGAATTACTGTTCGATAGAATGACAATGTGACTTAAAAAAAAGCGGTTTTAAACCCCTATACAAAAAGAGGGGTGATTTAAGTTTGACCGCTCTATCGATCTGAAACATGTCTGTCTGTGTGTCTGTGGCACCGTACATGTAGCTATAAGATAAGATAAGATAATGTTTATTTAGCTTTCTTGTTGTTGTTGTACTTGTTGTTGTATTTTAAAACTAGTGAACCGATTAGTGTGCGTTTTTTTTTTATTGAATGCTGGTTTTCAAGCGAGTGTTTATCAAAATCGGTTCAGCCGTTTATAAGATATGCTAAAATGTCGGGTGTATTTGTTTTTTTATATTTAGTTATTACAATGTTTTCTTCTTCATCTATTCCTTGTGATTGAGGATCGCGACCTTGGTTGACCTTGGTGATGCGAGCCTGGGTGACTACGTATCTACTCGCAGGGTAACCTCATTTTATTTGTGTCCAATAAAACAGAAGGCCTTTTCTTAAAAAATCGTAGACGAGCTTTTTGGATTCTGAACTCTTAAATTATGGACTCGTTATTACGGTTTTCAGGATTTCTAAGCAGCCTCCTTAAGCACATCCTACATCTCAAACGTTATTGTTATCAATTTTATTGATATCTTGGCTTTTAAGATTTTTAATACTCAGAGTTAAGTGACAAGTTGGATAAACAACCTTACTACTAGAGTATTTACTTTTAATACTCAGAGTTTATTTGTGCAGCATTAGAAATGTATGCCCTCTACTGAAATTGTTATTCGTATGCAAGAATGCAAAATTTTTGTTTGCGGCGAGTGCTTATATTGAATACCGAGCTAGCGAAGGTTTCTAAAATTGAGCCACGACCGTAGCGACTGGTTTAAAAAAAGAAATCTGAGTGTAGCGAGGTACTCAGAAGCACGAAACGCAAATAATATTGCATTCGTGCGAAACACAAAACTTTTCATCTCACAGAAGCGAGGAAATGACTTTGTTAGCTATGCGGGAAAAACTCTATAGACAACTACTAACAGTCAAAACAGGTGAGTCAAATAAATTCCTTTTTCATCTCCCATGCTCGGAAAGTTTGCTGTTACTAGCAACTTACAGCCATATTATGTGAAACCCGAATTTAACCAATCTACATTTTAGTGCACTTTGAAATTTGAACGCCCTTTTTCTGCACACCCACCATGTAGAAAAGAAAAAACACTGGCCATTTCACTAGATGCCATATAAGTTCATAAAAGCTTCAGAAAGAAGAGCCTCGTTTAGGCGCGACTCTTCACGAAAGGCCCATTTTATACACAAAACTGTGAATGCAAATGAGGCATAGGCATCTAAAGTCACGGAATAGAACATTCAGCAACACGGTTTTTTCTTACAGTCTTTTTAATATTTTGTACACTATATATATTTTTAATGACAGTAAATTAAAAAAATGCTCCGCTTCTGTATTATAAAATAGATAATTATGGGTTGGTTTGTTAAATACATTTTTTCAAACGATATAATTGAATTTATTTTTTATCTCTAGAAATTATATGGTAAAAGTTCAGAATGCACCCGGAAAAAAAAAAACATTCTTTTATTTACATTATTTTTGGGTCTGGATAAATAAACTTCAGGAAATTATTAATAAAACGAATGGTTTTAATACGTTTTAACGAAGCTGAAAACTTTAGTGTGGCAGCCGTAACTACAATAAAATATGCTTTGTGGAGAGTCGGCTCTTCTTTCTGAAGCTTTTATGAACTTTATGGCATCTAGTGAAACGGTCAGTGTTTTTTCTTTTCTACACCATGGGGCGTGGAGAAAAAGGCGTTCAAATTTCGAAGTGCACAAAAATGCAGATTTGTTAAATTCGGGTTTTTTACGGTTGTAAGTGTCTAGTAACAGCAAACTTTCCGAGCATGGGAGAAGAAAACATAATTTTCCACAACTTAAATTCTAGGTATCGAAAAACATCAACATTGTAATAAAATATAATGCAGAAATGCGACCCAGTTGATTGGCAAGTTCGACAGGCGATGAAACATTATAAATCCCTCAGAAAAAATCCCTTTGTATTCTTTTGTTTTGGGAATACATTTAAGTAGTTTGTTTTTCACAATAAATTTTATATTTCACTAGCTTTTGTCCGCAACTTCACGTTCGCAAACTTCGAGGATATACTTATCATATCGATGATTCCTTTATTGTTTTCGCCTACCTATAGAAGTTAGCATGGACGAAGTTGTGTGAAAAGTCTAGTAATTTATAGCTTATTTGTTATAATCTACAGGGTGCACTCTAAGTCGATAGCGGAACTTTAAGTAGGCTGTCTACTGATCACTACAAACAACTTGTACTAGGTGGCGAAAAAAATCAAGCGAAAAAATTATCAGCTGTTTCATACATTTGGCGCAGTACTGAGTCGACCTTTTGTATGGAACAGCTGATATTTTTTTCGCTTTATTTTTTTCGCCACCTAGTACAAGTTGATTGTATTGATCAGTAGAAAGCCTACTTAAAGTTCCGCTATCGACTTAGAGTGCACCCTGTAGTGTGAATGGCTATTCACTTTCAAATTTACATAAAAATCGATCCAGCCACTGTAATATATAAATATGCACCGTAAAAATAACCAATTTAAAAAATATATTGCTCATTTCAATAAAGGCTATTTATAAGGTTGAGTGGAATTTTTAGATAATAGAGGCACCGAACTAAATTCCATAGAATCCGCATTACGTATAAAATCATAATAAAAACGTGTCCCTACAGTAACAAATGGTAGCAGCAATAGAAAATACGAAACATCATTTCGACCATACGTTTAATACGAGTACCTATTCGAATGTCAACCTTATTGAATTAGTGTACAGTTTTACTAAAATTGCATTGACTACGAGCAAGTAAGTGCCCAGAGAGAATTTGGGCACAGATAAGTTTTGAGAGTTGGCGTTTTATCTGGTTTGAATCCTGTATCGAAGAATAGAGGCGCAGTGCAGACACGCACACACTCACCCACTCACAAGTACCTACTCACAACAATGCACTAATAATATTAGTTGGTTAGTGGGATGTCGATTTCTAAATAATCCATTCCTGCCTACGTATATGCCATGAATTACTTTCACACGTCCATATTTTGTTAGATCGATGCTTAAATTGAACCTTATTTGGCGCAGACAGACATCGCTTGCGCAAAATATGTAACGCAGAAGGTTCACTCATTACTAGGTCTAGGTATGTTTCATATCTATAGTAGGTAGGTACATTTTTCTTTACAAAAATAAAGTCGGACTAACGCAAAAATTTAAATAAGATTGGTTTGTGTTTAGGTCCGTATGACAATGCCATTCATACAGATTATTTATTGGTAATTATCATTACACATCAATTAAATATTATACATTTGGTTACTCAAGTAGCTATTTGTAAAATATTATTGAAATTGGCTTACGCACGCTAAGGCCTTTGCATCTATGTAAGTAATAAGATAATTTACTTATACAGCGTCCAGTGGCACCTTCACTCTCACTAATAACTTTGTCACAAACGTTACATTAGTCAAATAATCGAAGTAGGTAGGTAATAAACCATCGCACAATAGAGCTGTCGATACATAGTGTTCGAAGTAAAGAGTTTAGAACAAACAAGTTTCGATTTGACGTAGGGAACTGCACGAACCGCCAGCGGCCTAAATAGAGAGAACGTTCTTTCCCTCCATATTCGGTAGCGTGTGTGAAGGTGGAAGATTAACTTGACATTGGCAGCGTTCATCAATCAAGCGCGTACAAAGAGAGGCCCAGCCGTGATTAGCCCGGCTATGCCTAAATTATATCTACCGCCATAGGGGCTGAGGGATTTGTACAAGGTGGCGTAAAACAAATTATTCCTGCAGCCGTACCATAGGTAGGTACCCTAATCTACTGTTTTTGTTTTTTCTCTTATAAATTAATGTGAATGTGTATGTACCTGTTTCAATTATTGTATTTATGTGTGTGTTGTGGTGTTTAAATAAATGATTATTCTATTCTATTCTATTCTACCACATCGAAGTCGCGCGCGTCGTCAATCGTTTTAACGCGAACTAGTGCGCGCGCTGCACCATGTCAAAGTAGGTACGGTCGACCACAGTCACAGATACCCCAAGGCAGCTCTTACCGCGCGCGGCATAAAAGCGCTAATCGAACAAAAAGGGGTATCCTAGCGTGTGGCCGACTGTACCTCACGCATGCAGTATGCGCAATAGAGCTAAAAAACAAAAAAGGCGCGCGCAACTTACATTGCTACGGGGGCTGCCTAGCTTTTTCCCGCGACTTCGTCCACGCAGACATAAAGTTCCATTATTTTTTTCCACATTATCGATGTCAGCCAGCGCGGACGCAGTTGCGGGATATCGATAGTATTTTTTTTAAGTATTCTGGTTCATGTTTTATGGCTATGTTCAATATTCAATGTATCATTCTAAGCTCTAGAACCTAAGTTCTAAATTGCGTTAAAACGAGTGACCGTGTTTTTAATTTCTTTCATTTTTTTTCATTAGTGGCTCAAGTAAAGCATGAAGAAATAAAATAACTTATATTTAGCTTCAGTTTTACCAGTAACAGGCGTTGTACAGCCGTTTGCCAAAAACAAATGACTAAATATTTAATTTTCAAGGTAAGATTGATGGGGAGAATTTGTCCAAGTCTGCCGTAGCCTTTAGACGAAGCCTTTGTGGGCGGCACGCACGCACGCCCGGTTCACACGGAAAGCTTAATTGTTGTGGAGCGAGCCTAAACGTGGATAGATATACCTGAATGAAGGGTGTTCTGAAACGTTCAAATGTTCTGAAGATAATAATACATTTTTCCCGTTTAAAATGTTCATAGAATGTTTCTTCTTCTTTGCGTGCCGTCTGCTATCGGGGGTTCCTCCTTTAAAGTGGCCAGACAAAACAATGAGCTGGTAATTTGCTGAAACCATTCACGCAGGTTTTGTTTTAGAATATTTAGAAAATGTGGAGAAAAACAATAAAGTATTTTAAATAAAGACACGGGGCCGTACGTACAATAAGAGCCACCTTGAAAAAAAAATCATATCTCCTTCTTGGATGCATTTTCAGCAAAAAACGCAAAAGCGTGTTAATCCTGGTACAGCAAGACACTTCTCTATAAAACATTGACCATTTCTTTGTAAATTCTCCATCGACATAAACATAAGTTTCGTTATAAGTCATAGGTGAGTTTGGCCACCCTGTAGTAAGAAGCTACTCGTATATAGCACGCGTAAATTATCACAAAGTAACCTCAAAAAAAAGATTGCTAGTGTGCCTGTAATTATAGTTTCGTGGTAAAAAAACTTGGTTAAACATTATGGAAGTAAAATAATAAATAACAATGTCTACGAAACACAAAAGAGGTTAAAAAGCATGACGTGTTGCGAGAATATTGACTAAATCATCCAGTTCAAAAGGTGATCAGGCCTGACTTTGTAAAGTAAAATGACGCTATTCGATAGGTTAAAAAGTGATCAGGGCCAAAGGACTTTGTTAAATTAGATGACGCTACTCGAAAGGTTAAAAGGCCATCAGGCCCAAAATAATTTAGAAATTAAGATGACGCTACGTCCTGATCAACTTTTATTCTAGCGCAGGTTAAAAGTTGATCAGGACCAGAGGACTTTGTAAAGTAAAATACTCGATAGGTTAAAGGTTGATTAGGACCATAAGACTTTACAATAACAATACAATACAATAAGTTTATTTACTAATAATAAAAATACTATGAGACTATGAGAGAGTAAGATAACGCTACTCGATAGGTTAAAATTTGATCAGGACCAAAAGACTTTGTAAAGTAAGATGACGCTACTCGATAGCGGGATACAATCTTTTTTGATGCAGCCTAGAGATGGGGCCTTAGCCTGTAATGCAATGGCGTCTCGATGGCGTCCCAGCAGAGGGACAAAACTGGGGTTTCCTCGTTTTTCCCCTACAACCACAGAACTAATCCTCTAGAATTAGACTCAGAATGTTCTTTGCTGTACCACAAAAAACATTAGAAGGACCGACAGCATTAATAAATCGTAATTGAAACTGTCAACTGGGAGCCCATTTTGGCACCATTACGTTACAGGCTAAGGCCCACCTGGTCTAAAAAGAGGGAACTTTGCCCATCAAAGAGGCTACATAGAGCCGAAAGCAAAAACAATATAACATCAATGTAGGACACTATCTGTGTTGTAAAAAGTGCAGCACAACGAAGAGCTATTTACCTGAGTTACCTTGATAAAGAATTCCAAGCTGCTATCTAAAATAAGTTCAAAGCTACAATACATTAAAAGGCGCTCGGAGGAAGAGTTATTCAAAAGTTAAGCGACATTATAAGTCTCTTTAAACTATGAATAAAAAATTGTTCTCCTTCTTTTCTCGGCGACAAAGAAATTCAGAAACCGTTTTAAACTACAACTACTTTTATGATACCGGTCTAACAAAAACCATTCAAGTGCAATTATTTTGAATTCAAAGAAAAGTTTAAAATTAATTCAAACGACGCGTCATAGCTAATTGAAGCATTTTTGGATTATGTTGAAAGGAAATTGCGTGGATAGCCGCCCTAGCTTGAGCTTGAGAAAATGAAACGAAGATTTAATGAAACGTTATTACGACCAAATCGACAGGCCCGCGTTTCATATAACTGACATTAATCTTTTATTGAAAATATTATTGTCAGTTATATGAAACGTGCACTGGTAAAGGGTTAAAAAAATTAAAAATAGCGCAGAAGAAAATGCAAAATTTTCACAGTTTTTAAAATTTTGTATCTAAACTGAGCTATTTTTGTGGAGAATTTTTTGTATCACGACAATAAAACAGTATTATTTTAATTATTTCAAACAAGAAAACATCAATAATTAAGTAATAATTTACAAAGTGGGAGTTATCTACAATATAATCGCGGCTTAGGAAGCCAAAAAAGGATTCACGCAGAATCTTCTTCTAAGTTTTTTCGTGAACTAAAGTAATTTTGAAAATCTACATGTAGATAGATAGTTGGCGTTGACAGCACAAACATAACTACAATCAAATGACGGAAGAGAATAATACCGATTCGGAGCTACAAAACCAGTCCAGCGCGAAATCAAGCCATCAGTCACGTTATGACAACTAATTATTAGGACATTGGCCTGCCCGTCCCGAGAGAAACAAGGAAAGAAATCCAACTTTATATTGCCGTAGTAGAATGAGATGAGTAAAGGCGCTCAACGCGGGACTCGGCCTTCGGCCTCGCGAAAATTTCTACATCGCGCGGGTGTATGATGTTCCAGGGTTTGGCCCGCTCCAAGCTTCGCTCTCCCGCGGAGAGCTCGGCTAAAAAAAAGATCGAATTTCCCATTAGTCTGGTAAAAAGGCTGAATTACAATACAATTAATTAGTACTAAAAAACATTATTTCTATCGAAGAGATTTTCATAGTAAATTGGTCAAAGATAAGTTATATCTCGGCCGCCATCTAGAAAAGTAACATTATCGTAATTTTATAATCTACTATGGTATTTCATCTCCTCGTCAGTGCTATTACGGTAACTTTGTCTCTTTTCTCCTTGGTTCGCGAGATTTTTTTCGCTCGGTCAATGATGTTTCTAGCACAGGGAGTCTACCGGCTAAGACGAAGCCGATAACCATTGGCGAAAATCGAGTTCGAATTTTGAAAAATGGACAGCCACCCAGTTTATTTTACTGCCACCCAGTTAATTTTTCATAAATCGAACTTCGATTTTCGCCAGTGGTAATCGGCTTCGTTTTAGCTGGTAGACCCGTATTATTGTAATGCCACTGCAATAGTCGCGCGCTGGATTGAAAAGTAGACCGTTAATCCAATTATTGGACACCTCTCATTAGATTCAGTGAATTTCAATGCATTTTAGTGCTTGTTCACATTATTACAGAAGAATTCCAATGCTAGATTCGACCGCTGGACTAATTATTTGTTTATCATGAGTGAATGAGTGTGAACATTGACGTGTGTTGCGTGGCTACTGGTTTCATTTTGCTCCGCACTGGCGGAAGAAAAACTCAGCGTAACTTCGTTGCCCTGTCTGTGTTGTACTTATTAGATTTTTTGCTTACTTTCTGGCTCTGGGGACCTGCCCGCCACATCCACGTTGTATCTTTCGTTTTGTGATACATTATCTTTATGAAATACGTAGCCCCTCTATTTATAGCCCGTTTTTTTATTTCGGTACTTAGAAAAAACGAAGCTTCTGCAAATTCTATCGGTATATCAGTCTTGGAACACTAAAAGGTAATTAATACAGTAGAGACAATTCCAACAGCTTGACTATGGCAGAGTCGTTGACTTTATTTTAAATTTTCACTACTTACGTACTTTAGTCTCGACCCCGTTCCGAATAATCGGTGTTGACTTTGTCACTAATTTACAAAGTTTACTAAGATATTTGTATGTACTATATTTGTAACAGACAACCAAAACCCTATCTGTTTGCGAGGACTAAAGTTACACGACAAGGCCTCATCTTTAAACAAAATATAATATTTAAAAAACTTTGTCCCGAAAGCGTCTAAAAATAAGGTTCAAATAACATTTTCAGTCAGAAAACAGATTTCACTCCAAGAAAGTAGATTATGTCAAAATCCGTGAGAGGGTGTAGTCGGGAGTCACGAGTCATTATATTACAGACAAGCCTAAAATAATGAATGCTACAGAAGCCCCGATGTAATCTGATTCTATTGCGTGTTATAAGAATATTCCTTTCATATTTAGGGCTCGTCCTACACACAATAGATCACACACAACATCTTTTATTGCTAAATTAGTGCTGTTGGTCAAGACAGGCACTAGAGATTCTAATCACGGCTCGTTTTTAGCAAAAAGAAGACATTTTTTTGTAGGTTGCCTTGACCTTAACGGATTGGAGCGTTTCTGTAAGTTACTAATCAGTGTCGCAGAAGCTGCCGTGAAAAAATGTTGTCAACCCTTAGGCGCCCGGCCTTCGTATTTTATCGGCTTACTCGGGCCCCGGTAGAATGTTAACTGCATTTTGAAGTTCATCCTCACCGGCGAAGTATTGAAAAATTCTGGACGTGAACAGTTTTTGCGACGGTGGAACTACTTCCTTCCGTTAAGCAGGCTGTGCAAAGAAAATTTTATTTTCCTTACAATAGAAATAGTAACTCCGTTTTTTGTGTTTAAAAAAGTACGGTCCCGGTTTTTCAAGGTTGCGGGTTAAAGTTTGTTTTAACGAATATCTTAATATATAAAACAAAGTCGTGTTAGTTACACCGCTTATAACTCGAGATCGGGTGAACCGATTATTATAATTTTTGATTTGTTGGATTTATTTCCGCCCAAATAGCAGAATAACAATTAAAACAACGAGAAAAAAAAGCTAGTAACTTATAATTTTTTTACTTGTAATAAATCTTGCAAATTAGACTTTTTATTTTTATTTTGTTGTAAATTGAAGGGCATTCTAGAGTTTAAAAGACTATTGTTGTTCTCACAATAAATACTTATCATTCGATGCATTCACAGATATTTTTATTTGTTTTGGTTTACTTTGGCATAACTATCGCGTCACACAAGGTTGTGTTGGCACGATGAAAATAAATAAATAAATAAAAAGAAGTTTATTTCAGCCAAAGTACACTTTTACATTTTCAAACTTATATTAGGGCTATGTTTACACATAATTAACAATACGGTTGTAGGTTTTTCGGTCATATTAAGGTGCTGCTGAGACTTGCATTAGGAAAAGATCCTGTATCGCAAACCTCAGGTAATTCTGTTTGGAGGTGGTCAGATATCGTACGCCGTAGGAATAGGTGTCAACAAACAAGACGTGTCAGTAGGTAGGTATGTTACTTACTTAAAATAAAATTTTGACCAAAATATGTATTAAAGTAAATTAAAAATTAAAGTAAATAGTTAAAGGTGCACACACACAGCTAGTAGTGATTCTATAACACTCGAGAAGAGAAATACCAATTTAGTTTTATATTTAGTAAATTTAGAAAACTGTAAAAATGATCCTCAGTTCATAGGAGGACGTGGGCGCCAAAATTAAATTTCTGAACTCAAAACCTATTCTTTCTTTTTATCGCATCGCCGTGGATAGATCTGCTGATGGCTTCCGGACGATTCTGCGCAAAAGAATAGCGAAGAATAGTGCAAAGTTCGTGGTGGCGCCGAGAGCTTCCTGAAAATAATAGCGGCAAAGTTTGACAGCCTCTTTTTATGGCACTGGGTGGTAAAACAAACCTTGCCCGAGATAGACGATTCATAGAAAAAAAACTTGTCATGAATCCTTTAGTACATACTGTCTGTCTATGAATGACGGGAGATGAAGGGCAATATTCAAATGTCCATTGTCCTTAAATCATGATGTTCTGTTTCCCTTGAATGCTTTACAACATTCACGTACTTTAAAAGCTTTTTATTTTAAACTGTGATTGTAAATTCATAAAAGCCTTCACAAAACAAAGAAGAGGAATTCTCTGTTAGGTATAAGATATTAGAAGAAATAATTCTTCTAATATCTTGATCAACGCAAGGAAGTGTATTAAAGATAGGTTTCTATGTGGAAGATCACTGATGTTCATCCACAACAAGTCTTCAAGCAAATTAGCGGAGATGTTTGTTTGTAGCTCAAGTTGTGCCAAATTTAAACAGCTAACTTGAGTTCCAGGTCAATATTTACATAGAGCAGCGAAGACAAAGGAGCGTATCAGAATCGCCTGCAGCTGTAATGTAGGTTGCGGACGGAGCGTGGTCATCAAACATAGACAGAAGGCGCGAACACACTCGTTGACGGATAATAATACTTTACTACCTAAGGGCTAGTTCTCGGGAATCTCGCAAACGACACATCTCGAAGGAAAAATCTCAATTTGCTGAAAATATCACATCTCCTATTCTCACGACTCATCCTAAAGTCTAATTCTTTATTCAGGATAGTAAACTGACAGATGCTAACTGTCACTTTGCAAAATAATGTTGCCATATGTATTGTAATAGTGATGCATTCCACTCGATGTGCGATTCAGCTCAGTCTCAAAAAAAAGCGAAATACGAAATTCCGCATGGTAGCCCGTGCGTCAGGAATTCCGGACGGAAAAAAAAAACGTTCGGAACGCAATATTTCCATAGATCATTTAAAAAACACATTTTTTAACGCATTTAACTCTCCTCAAAAAACTGGACCAAAACACACTTTCTCATGACTAATTACCTAATGCATTTTAAGTTAACTTCATATAATAAGCTTATATAAAGTTATCATCAATCGGCCTATAAATCGAATATATCGATTACGCAATTCGATTCATGTCAAACTTTTTGTCACCACACTATTCAATTTTCACCAGAGACTGGTCACAATTACCTAATGCATTTTAAGTTAACTTCATATAATAAGCTTATATAAAGTTATCATCAATCGGCCTATAAATCGAATATATCGATTACGCAATTCGATTCATGTCAAACTTTTTGTCACCACACTATTCAATTTTCACCAGAGACTGGTCACACCTTAAACGTCAGTGTACTGCTATCTTGATTGAAAAATTAGACTGTAGACGTAAGGCGCGAGATTTCTGCGAGATGTTTGCCATGACTCGAGTGGTCGGGAGCATTCGAGATCGAAATGACAAGAGATTTTTCCATCGAGATGTGTCGAATACAAGATTTCCGAGAATTAGCCCCCTGGGCTCGCGGCAGAGTAGAGACTTGTGACCTTGGGGAGACAAAGAGTTAATACGCTAATACGAACGTATAGATAACTTAAGGCCCAAACCTAGGGCCTGGAATCTAAACCTTAGGTCCTAAAACTAGTTAAGCCTCGCGTTGAGTATTTGGTGTTTTGTTTTTAGCAAAAAATGCATCCAAAAAGAAGATATGTTTTTTTTTCCAGTGGCGGCGCTAGTTGTGCCTAGGGATGGGCCTTAAGTGGCGATCTATGCTCAAAGCTAACACCAAAGACATCTTTGCTATAGTGGTTTGTACCGATAGATTTATTTTTGTAAATACAGCACAGATAGCACAGATAAATTACGTGCTGGCATTCAGCGTCCGAGTGGTGATTCCACTTCTACATAGTGTGAGTGAATGCGCCACTGGAAGTTGAATAAATAATCTCATTACGTAGAGATCGTAGTTTTCGAATCCTGAGTGCTTGATTCCAACTCGCACTTAGCCAGTTTTTTTAGCATTTCGTCATAGTTAGTATTCAAGTGATCTTCATGACATGTAATGCGAGCTTTTGGTCTATTAGTTTTGTGGCAAGTCACTGGCCGAGCACTATGGAGCCCACTGAGGCAAATTAATCGATGAAAGCGGAACGCCAAATTACTAACTTGCCAGTTCTATCTAAAGATTTGATCACCTTTTCAATAGGTACGATTAAAATTACGATTTTATTTCGATTTGATATTTCCACTGGCTTTACGATTTTAATTATCACACAAAAGCTTTTGCCACATCTATATTTTTATCACTAAGTTTAATTCGTTGCTCCTCCACATATCCAGTCGCCTTTTTTCTTTTTTGCGTCTCCTATTGGAGGTGAGCGATCGATTTGGCTATCTCATCCGACAATAAACAACAGCATATCAGTTTTGTTGCTGGGCAAGCCAATCATTATTGGCAGTCCAATCTCTGTTGGTCCATTTCTGGACATAGGCCTCTCCCAAAAATTTCCAGTGTTGGCGGTTTGCTGCCTTGGGCAAGCCTACTCCATCTAAAATAATTTACCAGATCCAGCGTCCGAGTGGTCGCTTCACACATCAAGTGTGAGTGGAGATGTCACTGGACGCTGCGTAATCATCTCAGTAGACTTTCGTTAAAGTGAAGTTTGAAATAACTGACATCAGGACAAAGGCGTACTCAATTTGTGTAGCCAATGTAATATCTACCACGGATCAAAACATGAGATCAAAGTAAGAATTCCTAATCGAGAATCTTAGGAAAAATAAAAGTGGAAAATAAATAAAAAACTCTAGCGCTCGCTTCTAAATTCTGGCAACTATACAAGGTGTTACAAAAGAACCTAACTCTTTTTACAGCGTGGAACCTACTGGTCAACAGGATGTCAAATCTGTAAAAAAAAGTTGAAAAAAACAATTTTTATTTTCTAGCATCAAAATTGAAACTTTTTTGTTTTTGTTTTTAGCTCAAATTTAAAAATATGTTTCTGCGTGTAGGTGCATTAACGTAGTTTTGAGTTGTTGAAACATTATGAAAGTCAATGAAAACAATATTTATAAAATACTTTTCTCCCGCTACATCGTTCACATTTTATTAATTTAAAAATTAACGGAACGTCATAGAGCAAAAAAAAAATTTGGTTGTGATCCCTATCACCGGGTGCTATTACCCCGTAAAAAGAGTTAGGTACTTTTGTAACACCTTGTATTGTTATTAAGCTATTTATCTAATCGACCATCCCGCCGTCAGTAAAGTAAAGCTCGACTGTAAACTAATTTGATAGGAAATTTAATAGAAATAGAGAAAGCTCTTCTTTCCATAACTATTTTAGGACATCAAACATACCGGTTTTATTTTTTTAATCCGGCAGGAGCGGAAAAAAAAACTGCGAAGAGACTATGGTGTCATTTATTACTTTTTAAACAGCCAGCAACCACTTTACGATATTTCAAATTTCGAATGATGTTGCTGCCAGTTTTATGTGCTTTTTAATCCGATTTCAAAAGTTTTAATTTCAGTTTACAACTGTTTTAGTTTATTCAGATGCAGAGTCTACAAGCGTTTTTTTAAAAAATATAACATTGTTATTGATAATTCCGCATAATTTTTGCAACTTGTCTTCACTAGCTGGTGCGTTTGGTTGTTAGTACTAAGGTATTCTAGATTTTTTGTATACTGTACGGATCTGGATGGAAATTGGTATAAATATAGACCAGAATAATTTAAAGGCCATACAATACTAGCATTTTCTCGCGTCTTCGTCCGCGCTGACATCGATAGCGAGGAAAATATAGGCAAGGCAACTTTTTATTATCCAAGGCCACGAAATTGCGAACAAAAGCTATATAAAACTAATAGTAACCTCACACACCGATTACCCTCTGTGGTTTCATAATTTAAAGCCTTACTCTAGCTATTTGTTTAAGTTATCAAATAACACAACCACAGGTAAAAGTTATGACCTAGTAAAATCAATTTATCGGTCAAATTTATAGCCGTACATTTGAACTACTGACTTTGGCATTCGCTAAATGATTTAAGCTCGGGGTTGACTTATGTCAGGTATTAACTGCCCCAGTGTTTATTATTGTAGAGCACGAATCGTTATTTTCACCAAATTGTTCTTCGGCATGGCCTAAATCATAGTCATTTGGCTTTTGTTTGAGTGACATTGACACCGATGTCACCCTAAAATAATAATTTTATAGGCGAAAGGAAATGAAATTGTAAAGAGAAGGAATTTTTAATTCAAATGGAATAATTTGGAAACATTAGTTATTAGTCATGCAAGGATGCAAAATTATTATTTGCAGCGACTGCTTATAATAAATACCGAGCCAGCGAAGGTTTCTAAAATTGAGCCACGAGCGTAGTGAGGAATTCAGAAGCACGAGACGCAAATAAATTCGTGGCTTAAAAAAAGAAACCTTAACGTAGCTAGGTATTCAGAAGCACGAAACTTTTCATCTCACAGAAGCGAGGAAATGATTTTGTTAGCCATGCGAGAAAAACAATAGACATAGACATAGAGGTTAGTGAAATAAGTTTCCTTCTTCTTTACTTCTTCACAAAGGAAACTGTGGCGTTGCTAGGCAAAGCAAGGTTCCTTGAAGTGTCATAAAATGAACAACCCTTTGCTAGGCAACGCAACAAGTTAAAGGAGTTCCTTATATTTCTTTTTATTATGGCGTCGAGTTCAAATTTCGAAGCGCACAAAAATGCAGTGGGACAATAGCAACGTGGCGGGAAATTCAAAATTTTCACAGTTTTTTTACATTTTGTAGCTAAAGTGAGCTATTTTTCTTCAGCGATTTTTCGTTCGCGATAATAACATAGTATTATTTTCGTTATTGTAAACAACAGAACAACAATAATTCAGCCGATTATGTGTTCTGGTCATCAACAAGTTTTTTGGGCAGTGCCACTGCTTCGTAGACTATGTTATTGCCGCGAACGAAAAATTGCTGAACAAAAATATCTCAATTTAGCTACAAAATGTAAAAAACTGTGAAATTTTTGAATTTCCCGCCACGTTGCTATTGTCCAACCTTAAAACAGGATTTTATACGTTCGCATGTTTAAAGTACAGCGTACTTTCCGAGCTTGGGAGATGAAAAAAATATTATTTTAAAGTCTAATTCTTCATTCAAGATAGTACACTGACGTTTACGGTGTGACCAGTCTCTGGTGAAAATTAAATAGTGTGGTGACAAAAAGATTGACATGAATCGAATTGCGTAATCGATATAATCGATTTATAGGCCCATTGATGAAAAGCTTATTACATGAAATTAACTAAAAACTTATTAATTAGTAATGAGAAAGTGTGTTTTGGTCCACTTTTTTTGAGGAGTGTTAAATGAGTTAAAAATTGAGTTTTTTAAATGATCTACGGAAATATTGCGTTCCGAACGTTTTTTTTCCGTCCGGAATTCCTGACGCATGGGCTACCATGAGGATTCCGTATTTCGCTTTTTTTTTGTGACTGAGCTGAATCGCACAACGAGTGGAATGCATCACTATTACAATAAATATGGCAACATTATTTTGCAAAGTGACAGTTAGCATCTGTCAGTTTACTATCCTGAATAAAGACTTTAGGAAACAATTTAATAAATTTTCATACATAAGTCGAATAATATCAGCAGTAAAAAATACTCTAGTTTTGAGAACTTTTAAAAAGCACACATGCCAGGTTTCTACTCATTCTTAGGTTATAAAGTGGTCGTGCTTGCAATTTTCTTTATGGGCGAATTTCGAAGTTAAGTTAATAATAAAAATGTTCTATCGATGCCAAGCTTTCACTGCAATGCGCTTTTGTTTGGCTTTTACTTTGGCTATTCACTCTGAAGTTAATGTATTAAATCAAAATCCCCAACTATATTGGACACCAAATACTTGGCAAAGATAAATCAAAGTAAATAAACCTCAATTTGTTTATGTGCGCCGATATGTTTTTTGGGTAGGTAGGTACTATACAGGGCACTATACAAATGAAAGGCTTTAACTCATTCTATATCGACTACTCTTTCTGAAAATATATTATGTACCTAAAAAAAAAAGATTCATAAATCATAAAATCTTTCTTTATTTTTTACAAAGACACTGAGCTTGCCTATTCGAGATGAATGCTGCATGTCTGCTTCTGTGGTAGTAGGTTTTTTATTTATTTCTTAAACCAAACACAGGGGCATAAAATTTCAAACAGAAAGGAGTCAGACCTTCATTCGCTTAAAAGCACCCTTCACCACTGAAAAATTTATGCTAAAAAACCAATCATTGTAAAAAAGTCACTTATTTAGTCAGCCAATAGTACTCTACACTCTACAATGTTTGAGTAAAGCAAATTAACAAAAGCCGCTATAATTCATCATTAAACAGAAAGGCAACAAGCGCCAAAGTGCCGTTTTTTATTGGAGCTTAACACGAGATAATCTGGCGACGGTGAATTGTACACATTTCTACGAGCCATCTGGTACACATAAATCAATATATTTCACAGGTTGTAAATGTTTCGGTGATAAATTAACTTTAGCAAATATTTATTTGCTAAGTGAGAAGTATTCTAGTGGGCTTTGTTCCGCCGGGTATTCGGATTTTGTGTGTTTTGAAAGCAAAGCAGTTTATCAATGGAGTAGGCTCCCAGTAGCCAGATAATATGGCACGCCACTATCATAATTAATACATGTCCTCTATATCTAGGTTGTTGCTTTATAAACGTAGGCATTTCATCCTATTACCAATTTGTTTACTAAATTCAACGAATTCCTGCCAGTTCAAGGCTTTCGGTCCACATAAATCAATATGCGGGAGGTACGAGTAGTAAGCACAGACGTGACATCATGTACTATGACTGTTGATTCAACGAAGTAAGGAATTTGTCTAAGTTTCTGAACACCTTTTGTTCAAATTCCAGCTTTAGGTGTTTATAAAACAGTAAACATTAGTTACCAAGGTTTCTGGAAGAACCTGAATAACTAAAATAGCAGTTGAACGTAGGCAATTATTATTCGAATAATAAGTACTTTTCTTATTGAAGAAGAAAATGTATACCTACCTACTGAAAAAAGTAAGCTTCTTTACTGAAGCTGCTTTTCCAAGACAACATCCAGTTATTTCTTAGAAAAAACCTAATTAATGTGACTCAGAAATGTGTACTTATTTTCAATGCTCCCTTTACAAACTCGCCACTTGTTATGATTACCTTTTATTCAGTGCTAATTAATTTAGCTGTTTTTAAGAATAGAAATACAAATTTATAGGAGAAAGAAAATACGAATTAAATTGTTCAAAGTATTAAGTATCATGTAAAAATTAAAAAAATAATTAAAGCAACTCAAGTAAGATAAGCAACGCAATATGTTCGGATGGAAATTAAGTAAGTTAGTTATTTTTTCCCTTTTAAGTAGATGTCATAGTGGTTATTTATATGAATTCTATTGTAATGGGGAAAAGCATTTTAGACCAAATTGGCATTTTAGACCAAATTGTAAGTTAGTGACTTTTCGCTCTACGGGGATGATATTATAGCCCTATTAAAATATCTAAATTGAGTCCGTAAAGATCGCCTAATCAACATTTGACATACAAACAAGACTGTGACGGAATTCCATGAAGTTAAGAAGTCATGAAGAAAATAAGGGCTTTATGTTTCAATCTATTTCAGTGCCTACGAATTAAAAAAAGCCCTGAAAAGATAAAATAGGCTTTGTTGGAATTCCGTATATTTACGTTTTAGAAAAGAGCCGCCATTTGTTTATTGAATAAAAATAGCGGATTGCAAACACGCGTTACAGCGCGCTTGTTGTTACACGCTCGTCAAAGGCGTCAAACGGAATTATCTGCTTGTTGTTGGAACAATGTCCTCCAACATTTCCCTTTTTGTCACGGAAATCATTATCATCTGCCCGTTGATACCCACTAAGGCCTTTGCATCTACGTAATGAGATGATTTATACAGCGTCCAGTGGCACCTTCTCTCACACTAGATGGGTGAAGAGACCACTCGGCGCTGCAGTGCCTGGGACATTGTTTGTAGATGGAGTAGGCTTGCCTAGCACCTATACCATCCTGACAACTTAGTCGGCCTAGCCCACAGGAAAGACAAGTCAATACGTGTGGAGCCAAGTAAGCCGCGGGTTTTCTCACGATGTTTTCCTACACCGTTAGCGAGTGGTATTGCTACTACAAATTCACAAATGTACGTAACTTTGAAATTAAACAAAGTCATAGATACATGCCCGCACCGGGAATCGAACCTGGGAGAGGTCCCAGGTTCGATGTCCCAGGCTTCAGAGACCACTGTTCTACCCACTAGACCACCACCGCTTTTTTACCCACTACTGAGTAAATAAGTCTTCATGCTCACGTAACTTGTTACGATGCTTTGGCAGACGCAACTATGGTTACCATATCTCAGGATTAGTCTGGAAAGGATTGGTCCGGTGATAAAACAAAGTCGCTTCCCGCGTCAAACAGACAGTGTCTGTACCTACGCTTAGATATTTTAAACTATGCAACGGATCTTGATGCGGTTTTTGCGGATAGTTATAATTCTTTCACAGAAGGTTTATCATTCCGCACTTTTTTCAAAATTTCACCAATTTGGGGCCGTGGCGGTTTGCTAGTGAGCAGGGGGTCTACCGGCTAAGACGAAGCCGATTAGCATTGGCGAAAATCGAAGTTCGATTTTTGAAAAATTTAGGTACTGCCACCCTGTTTATTTTACTGCCACCCAGTTCATTTTTCATAAATCGAACTTCGATTTTCGCCAATGGTAATCGGCTTCGTTTTAGCCGGTAGACCCCCTGTAAACCTCAATATACAAGGTGATATATGTGTCACTTACCTATTTTTGCGTGCGTGCATGTGATGGTTATAGCACAGGCCACCGTCAGAACTAGATCGGCACTCCTCATGATTGACACTTAAGTCACTCGCATTTTAGAACACACTGGCACCCACTCGTAAGGATAATCTGAAAAGAAAAAAGTTATTTGTTATGCAAGGCTGCAAAAGGGCTCAAAGAGGGAAATTTTGGCGTTCTGAGGGTTCAAATAGAGACACAATATTTCATCTTATAGGTACATCGAGAAAACGGCTTGATGGAAGATAATTCATTAATTATAATAGAAAGATCAAACGCGCTCGACCAAAAAAAAAATTTTTCCCTTTTCCAGACTCAAGTCTAGGTACTCTATTAGCTTACGAACTCCCAGCCTTGTACAATAAAATAAGTCGAATGGTCACCAGCTCTCCAGCTATACATATAGACGAATTTTACATCGAGTTTATATCTCGATAAACTCGATGTAAAACTCTATTGAGGCGAGGTTGCGGGTTTAAATCTTGGCTCGAACAAAAACCTCTCAATACATTTTTGTACGTCTAGACTATTCTAGACAAATAAACCATAATGTTAGTAAAATTGGGACAGACGCTTCAAAAGCTTTACAGTCTTTGAACATAGATTGTTTGTACGGTTTCTTTCAAACACGTTTCTATTGACATTAGTTGAAAGGCATTGTATTCTTTTTTGTTTGAAAACAACGGCACTTTTTTCTTGTGAAAGTTTGTTCGGTGACCACATTTAACATTTTGTTCACAAAGGTCATAAGGGGAAATCCGACCCGGTTTGTGAACGTTGGTGTACACAAATATAAATAGTTTTAAATTATTAAGACTAGTCTAGTAGTTTCGAATTGTACGTAATTATTTTTTTCTAATCCATAGGAATAAAAAGTTACGGGATGTTAACAAAACGATATTATTATTGATTGAAAACATTTTTTTTAAAGAAACATGGTTCTTTATCTTTATTGACGGAATTGGATGATGGGGTTTCCGATGCAGCTAGCTTACCCAGTTAATGCCTGTCTGAAATCTACTTTACTTTATTCTTGTACAACGTGGGTATGATGTCCATAAGTACAAATTAATATGCCCTGACCTTTAGAAGCAGCTGTTTAATTCGTCTTGTCAGATGCTCATAGCACGCATTTTTTTAAATTCCAAACCTTTAATTTTTGCAGAGACAATGGCAGCTTAGCAATCGATTCGTCCCTTTTTTGCCTTGTCGTTAACGTTGTTTGTACTGATGAGTAGAAAACCAGCAATTCCTCTATCGGATTCAATTAATTGCATCCGGTACAAATATCGCGCCCAAATCGTGTTTTATTGAACGAGCAAGCCAAGCGAGAGAAGTTCTCCGAGTCTACTGGAACATTCCGGCGCTTGCATATGTTTGTATGTATCTATGAATGTTCCTTGGACGATAACTTGACTAAATTTGATCGGATCATTATGAAATTTGGTAGGCGGGTAAATGAAATTATAAGATTTTTTAAGTTCGAACATGAGCCAAATCGGTTGAGGGGTTGCCGAGATAAAGTGTTTTACAGTTTATATGCAAAGCGCGGGCTCCTGCGGTAATTAAAACGTTACATGTTTGTAACTGGGGTCGCGAGTTCATAGTTCGGGGCGAACCACTAGTAATATTCCGTTTGGTTCCTAGTACTGCCTAATTTTACAAACACCGGTTTATGTCAGGTGTCAAACACAACACCTTTGTGTGACGGTGTATGTAACCCAACCCTTTTTTCTCTCTTTTTATTTCGGACGTGCCCTTTGTTTGTCGCGACCCGGGCTTGGCAGCGATTTAGCAATTTCCCCTCAGCAAATGGACAAGTTATTATGTTCTCTACCAGTTACATACATCTGTGGATAGAGTGGTCACTTGCTAAATGTAACGGAAAAACATCTCGCAAAATAGTAAAGTCGCCCGTGACGTTTTAATTTATTAAAAAGGTTATGGGTTATAAAGTATGTAATTCTGCATTTAAAAACCAGTCTTCCCCGCTGCAAATATATAAAAAACATTTATACTTTATATATATTTTTTTTATTAATAAACATGAATTCTGTCCGTACACGTAGGTACACGACGAGAAATACGAGAAATTACTCTTTTTAACCGGTCTTACATGTGTATGGCCTCATTTAATGGTATTTTAACGTCGTATGGCAATAGAATGGGGCTGTAGAAATATTACGACCCCAAAAATTCAATTAAATAAAAAAAATATATAAAAAATATATAATTTTTTTTTGTTTGTGGTGGGTTAGGAATTGCAAGACTTAGGTTTAATATGCAAAATTACGTACTTTACTTCGTTCAGCGGGTGAGAAAAAATAAATACCTACAATCAATTTGCGGGTGAGAAAAAAATAAAAAACTTTGCTTGACTGACATTTTTCTATTAAATCACGGTTTTACTCACTAGTAATTTGTCGGTGTAGCCGACTAGTTTCGGTTCTCAATCGGAGACCTTCTTCATGGAGAACGAGACTGCCCTCGCGACGCCACGGCTACTCTCGAACTGCGTTTGAGTAGCCGCTGCGCGCGCGCCGAGAGCTACGGTGCGGGGGATGGTGGGGGCGCGGGCGGACGCGGTGGCGCTCCCGCCCGCCCACGCATAGCTGGACTAGGATCTTGACTGACATTAACTAAATTACGTTTCCATCGCGCGTCAGAAATCCCACAGCATAAAACGTTGCCTATATTTTTATCCCCTATCAATGTCAGGACGGACAAAGCGGTGAGTAAGCCATCACCACTACAAACATAAAAATCCGTCCAGCCGTTTCAACGTGAAAGAGGAACAAACTTTCGCATTTTAAATATTTGTATGATGTTTTCCGAAACTTGTCGGCTACACCGACATAACACAAGAGAGTAAAACCGTGATTTAATAGAAAAATATGCAGTGCTCATGAAAGTTTAAGTTTAAAAATTTGTATGATTTGATGTAAATGTAAAGCATGATGGCACAAGTCGATAGCAGAATAAAAACCTTCACCGAGTCACCATCCACCCCAGTTGACCTAATAAACCGTTTATTCATCGTGCACAGACCCGACCAGCCAGCCTTCACTCACAAAGGGCTCTTACTGCAAAGGAAGTGTACCGAGCTACGGGCTACGAAGACGGCCCGGACGACGAGCGGAAATGAACACGTCTGTAGGCTGAAAGTGTTTCATCGGGCACACGTGTCTGTCTACCTACCAGGGGCTTAAGGGTGGACGATAGCAACGTGGCGGGAAATTCAAAATTTTCACAGTTTTTTACAATTTGTGGCTAAACTGAGCTATTTTTGTTCAGCGATCTTTCGTTTGCGGCAATAAAACAGTATTCTTTTCATTATTGTAAACAACAGAACAACAATAATTCAGCCGATTAGGTATGTGTTCTGGTCTACGAAGCAGTGGCACTGCCCAAAAAACTTGTCGTAGACCAGAACACATAATCGGCTGAATTATTGTTTTCAAACTTAAACTTTCGTGAGCACTGCACATTTTTCTATTAAATCACGGTTTTACTCACTAGTAATTTGTCGGTGTAGCCGACTAGTTATTGTATTACTAGTTATTGTATTATGAATTATTGTTGTTCTGTCGTTTACAATAATGTAAAGAATACTATGTTATTGCCGCGAACGAAAAATCGCTGAACAAAAATAGCTCAGTTTAGCTACAAAATGTAAAAAACTGTGAAAATTTTGAATTTCCCGCCACGTTGCTATTGTCCCACCTTAAACTACCTATCTGCATTTTTGTGCGCTTCGAAATTTGAACTCGACGCCATAATAAAAAGAAACATAAGGAACTCCTTTAACTTGTAGCGTTTGTTGATTTTATGACATAGGCAACGCCACAGTTTCCTTTGTGAAGAAGTTAAGAAGAAGGAAACTTATTTCACTAACCTCTATGTAGGTATGTCTATGTCTATTGTTTTTCTCGCATGGCTGACAAAATAATTTCCTCGCTTCTGTGAGATGAAAATTTCGTGCTTCTGAATACCTAGTTACGTTCAGGTTTCCTTTTTTGAGCCATGAAATTATTTACGTCTCGTGCTTCTGAATTCCTCACTATGATCGTGGCAAAATTTTAGAAACCTTCGCTGTCTCAGTATTTATTATAAGCACTCGCTGCAAATAATAATTTTGCATCCTTGCATGACTAATAACTAATGTTTCCAAATTATTCCATTTGAATTCAAAAATTCCTTCTCTTTACAATTTCATTTCCTTTCGCCTATAAAATTATTATTTTAGGGTGACATCGGTGTCAATGTCACTCAAACAAAAGCCAAATGACTATGATTAAGACGGAACGCGGGTAGCCGGCTGCTCCATACAAAAAATACAAAAAGGGAGACCTGTTAGTAGAAGGACAAAACCGGGGCTTCCTCGTTTTTCTCCTACAACCAGTGAACTAATCCTCTAGAGTTAGAATCAGTATATTCTTTGCTGTACTACAAAAAACATTTAAAGGACCGACAGCATTATGAATCGTAATTGTAGCCGTCAACTGGGAGCGCATTTTGGCAATATTGCTTTACAGACTCAGACCTCAGCTCACTCGTACGGCATGGTTCACGCCCTTCCCATGGTATTTATCCTGTTACATATGAAATTAAAAACAGTTTTTTTAGTTATGTACAGTCGGCCACACGCTAGGATACCCCTTTTTTCCGATTGGCGCCCTTATGTCGCGCGCGGTAAGAGCTGTCATGGGGTATCTATGACTGTGGCCGACCGTACCTACAAAGAAGACTTTTTTTTGCTTACGAAATTTGTTTCGTAGGAAGAAAAATATCATCAGTGGCTGAGGAGGTGGTGGGCCTACAGTAGGTCTCCTACGACTTTATACAAGCATAGAGCTTTTTCTGAATTTACCTAATCCACGAAATGATGTGAGCACTGAGGAGGTGATGGGTCTACAGTTATATTCCTACGGTTGTATTAATACAGCCTAGTACTATTATAGATGTGGCATTTTAATGAAAACACAGTTCATTAACTAATTGGGTATCCCTTACCTACATCATTACGGAGGGGTATTTTTAAAGGTAGCCGCAATTACCCCTCACCCTAAGGTCATATTACCTGACAGGGTTGTAAGGTTGTAGTCAGAGTTCAACAGGCCGACGCTTTGATTAAATATCTTGCAGTGATTGTGCGGAAATGCTTATAAAACGGACTTGTATCCACCGATCCCGGGATCAGATGGATGTCTCCACGGATCCCGCCGAGTTGTCTCCACCGATCCCGGGATCAGATGGATGTCTCCACGGATCCCGTCGAGTTGTCTCCACCGATCCCGGGATCACAGGATATAAACATTAACTTAATTTTTATGTTTCCACTGATCCCGGGATCGGTGGAGACAACTCGGCGGGATCCGTGGAGACATCCGTCTGATCCCGGGATCGGTGGATAAAACTCTGCTAAGTTCACCGTTCATAATAACCACTACGTTTCTTAGCACAATGTCGCAGTCACTGCAGCGTCCGAGTGGTCACTTCATCCATCTAGTTTGAGTGAAGTTGCCACTGGACTTCGTATCAATAATAATTTATAATTTACGTAGACGCATGGGCCTAACTTTTTTTAACCATAAAAGTGGAGGACGGAGTGGGTCAAAATTAAATATTGTTTTCTTCTTAGCCTACCTGATTTTGGGTTTGTAATTAAAACCGCTTTTCATTTCTCTTTTTTATTTCAAGTGTGCATTGAGGTGCATTGATTGAGGTACCAGATTTGACCTCAATGCACACTCTCCGATACTGAGAGCGGACAGTATTTTTTCGCCTACGTACGATAAAAAACTATAAGTATCCATATAATTTGCAAGGTCTACTCTACATGCATAATGGAAGCCATTTAACTCCCTTTGCTTTCGCATGCTCCCTTTGCATTCTACTTTTAGACCTTTAGACCGTCTAAATGGCGGATGTGCATGCGGAGAGAGAGTTCTAGGCGAGAGTTCCCTGTGTCTTATCAAGTCTGGTGACTGAGATAATTTTGTTCGACAATTTTGTTTCACGACAATGAAATTGATTTCTTTTCATTATTCTAAACAACAGAACAACAAAAATTAAACTGATTGTTTTTTCTGGTCGACAAACCAGTGTAACCAGGTACTGCCGAAAAACTAGAAGTTCGAGTAAATGTCATAATCAGCTGAATTATCGTTGTATTGTTGTATAGAATAATGAAAGCAAAACAATTTAATTGGCGTGGAAAAAAAATGTGCATTTCCCGCCACGCTACTTTCAGATGAAATACGTCTCACAACTAGCGCCGCCAATGAAAAAAAAATCATATCTCCATCATCTAATCATACCTAGCTAATCATAGCAAAAAACGCTCCTGCGATTCCTCAACGTGAGGCTTAACTATTTTTAGGACCTAAGGTTTGGATTTCAGATCCTAGAACTTAAGAATTCAATCGATTCTCGCCAAAAGTGGCCACTTTTGGCGAGAATCGATTGCATTCGTAGGAAATCCGATCCTGGAATCAAAACCTTAGGTCCTAATAATAGCCTCGCCTTGAGAAATTGCGGGAGCGTTTTTTGCTAAAAACGCATCCAAAAAAAAGATATGTTTTTTTTTCCATTGGCGGCGCTAGTTGTGAGACGTATGGCGTCTTAATAAAATATACAAAGGATTTTTATTAGTGGCGCTAGTTGCGATTTTCGCCATCGATTGTACCCAATATCGTTTCCCCCCTAACGTACGAAGATTGAGGGCTGTGGCCAGGTGCCTTAGCCTGTAACACAATGGCGTATCAATGGCGTCCTAGGTAGAAGGACAAAACCGGGATTTTTTCGTTGTTCTCCTACAACCAGCGAACTAATCCTCTAGGATTAGACTCTTTATATTATTTGCTGTACTACAATAACATTAAAAGGACCGACACTGGACTGACATCATCAATAAATCGTAATTAAAATCGTCAACCGGAACCCCATTTTGGCACCATTGTGTTACAGGCTAAGGTTTCCGCCCGGCAGCAGAGGTACTCGGCACGTTCACGAGGTGAATCAAACTCGCCGGATTTCTATAAAGGTAGTTTGAGGCTTAAATTTTCTATAGCCCAGGTTTTGTTGAGAAAATATCGGGAAAATATTGGCGTGGAAGAAAGTCTGTTGCATTATTTAGTATCGCGGTTTTGTTTTTAAAGTTTTATACAAGTAACACGCTTTTTACATCTTATCTACAATTTTATTTAAAACGGCACCAGTGTGAACTTTTATACACTCTATCCTAAACCGCATTATAGTCCAATATGTAAAAACTAAGGCCTTTGCATCTACGTAATGAGATGATTTACCTATACAGCTTCCAGTGGCACCATCACTCACACTAGATAATTGAGACAGATAAGATATTTTAAAGATATTTCTTTTACCTAGCTTTTAAGTTTTGCTGTGCCCGACAGGGTCCATAGAGTTCCTCACATGTAACAATGTTATTAAGATCTTATACACTATTGTATATAAGATCAATATAATATAATAAAGTATTGAGTACCTATTGAGACAAATCGGAGCTGCAGTGACTGGGACATTGTTTTAGATGTAATAGGCTTGTCCAACACCTAGTACTAGTTGCCTAGTGGTAGAAATAAAACGTAACCATTTCAGATATTACTTCAGAAAAAACTGAAAATCCTTACAAAACTTTTTATTGCTCTATTTCCATAAAAGGACTTCAAAGTGTATCTCTTCTCTTCCCGCTCTACATCATAAATATCTCGACTCTTTCTGCAAACTGTCAGAGAGAAAATCATTTATGTGTAGCGGCGGCCAAACCGAAAGCCAACCGATTTATGTATGCGACGACGTAAAAGTGGAAGAATTCAATTTCCTTTGTAAAAACCCGTGGTATGGGGGGAGGCTAAATCGAATAGAATGCCGTATTGACCAGCCGCTTTGCATAGACTCGCTGAGTAAGAGTTCTCGGGGTGCGGTCTCGTATTTTTTTGCAAAGTCTGGACCTAGGTTTTGGGCGGGATTAGAGCAAATCGTATTTGGAGATGGGTCAACTGGATTTTGTAGGAATTTCACAACGCCTCGCCTGAGCTAAGCCACGGTTTCGATTGATGTTACACGTTCTTTTTTACCCGAATACGCTAAGCAAAAAGAAGGGTTATGATTTTAGCAGCGAATATAAATGTATGTATGTGGTTATGTATGTATGTTTGTGTATTCATCTGTTCCCTCGCAGAGCCTAGACTACTCGGCCGATTTCAACAAATGAGTTGTCGTTGGATTTTTCTCAATCACGAAGGTGACAAAAGATAGTTAAAAAAAAATCGCGGCCCTGAAATGGTGGACCCAAAAATAATAATAATCGGATACCATCGTCATCGGTATCAAATTAAAGGGCTTTAAAATTACTTTTCAAAAATGTACAACACATGTACAATCAACATAACAAGTAGAACGAAAAATACCAAAATGTGTTTTTTTTTGCCCTTGTTGATTCTATTCGGGGTGATCGGCCAAAATGACGTAATAGAAAGGTAAAAATAAAAATTGATTTAAAAACCAAAACCTCACTACCAAAAGGCTTAAAACAAGACCTGCTTATCCTTAAAATAGACTCATAGAGATTTAATAGTAGTCGGAGGACACCACATCCGCATTTGATAAACCGATGGCCTCCGAATACGATTAATTCTTTATGAGTCAAATTTTTTTTTTGCTTTAAAACCTAGGTTTTTAACAAGTGTGTGCTGCCTACTCTCACTTATGGTTCTGAAACATGAACTCTTACCAAAGACGTTATGCACAAAGTCAACGTTGCCCAAAGAGCCATGGAGCGAGCAATGCTCGGTACTATGCTCTTGGACCATATACCGAACGTTGTAATAAGGAGGCGCACAAAAGTGGCAGACGTCGGAAAACGCATAACTTCTTTAAAGTGGAAGTGGGCAGGACACCTGGCGAGACGTACCGATGGCAGATAGACAAAGTCCATTGCGGAATGGCGACCCCGAGAGGGGAAGTTAGAGATCCGTTGGCAGACCACCAGCCAGATAGTCGGACGACATAGCCCAAGTAGCCGGAAAACAGTGGTTGCGCATGGCACAGGATCGTGAGAGGTGGCGTGAGCATGAAGAGACCTTTACTCAGCAGTGGGTGCTAACAGGCTGATGATGATGAGTCTATTTTAAGTTTTTGAAGATTTAAGGATCTTGTTTTAAGCCTTTTGATAGTCGGGTTTTATTCCTAATCTACGATTACAAGTGTAGTAACATTAATGGTCTGGTGATTCTACAACGTGTTACAAAACATCCTAACTCTTTTTACAGGGTGTAACCTACTGGTCAACAGGATATCAATTCTGTAAAAAAAAGTTGAAAAAATCAATTTTTATTTCATAACCTCAAAATTTAATCTTTTTCATAACTTTTTTGTTTGAGGTATTAGCTTAAATTTAAAAATATGTTTGTGTTTGTAAGTGCATGTTTATAGCTTTGAGTTGTTAAAGCATTGTGAAATTCAATGAAAACAACATTAAAAAAATATTTTTCTCCCGGCACAGCGTACACATTTTATTAATTTAAAAATCAACGGAACGTCATAGAGCAAAAAAAATATTAAGGTTGTGATCCCTATCACCGGGTGCTATTACCCTGTAAAAAGAGTTAGCATCTTTTGAAACACCATGTATTATTATTATCATGACGTTGCAGGTTTAAATTTCAATTAAATTATTTAAAATTGTAGTAGCAAAATCACAGGAAAACATTATAATGTAAGGATTAATGTAAAAAATAACAGAGTAAACTAACACAATTATTGTTGCTGCAATATGCAATGTAGATGTAGCCAAGAGAATACAGTTTTAATTACTTTACTAATGAGGTATGAATTTCCACTACCACAGCGCAACGTGCACGCTCGTGTTGGACAGAGTGAAATCTACAGGGTGCACTCTAAGTCGATAGCGAAACTTTAAGTAGGCTGTCTACTGATCAATACAAACAACTTGTACAAGGTGGCGAAAAAAATGGAGCGAAAAAAATATCAGCTGTTTCATACATTTGGCGCAGTACTGAGTCGACCTTTTGTATGGAACAGCTGATATTTTTTTCGCTCCATTTTTTCGCCACCTGGTACAAGTTGTATGTAGTGATCAGTAGACAGCCTACTTAAAGTTCCGCTATCGACTTAGGGTTGTATTCTAGAACGCTACTTAAACTCAGTTCAAACTAGAACGCTACTTAAACTCTGTTTAAACTCAGTTCAAACTAGAATGTTCCTTGAACTCTGTTTAAACTCAGTTTAAGTAGAGTTTAGAGTTGTCGACTGTCGATAAAACAGTGCATGTTTTGATTTGAATATCCCTCCCTTCATATCAAAACATGCACTGTTTTATCGACAGTCTGAACTCTGTTTAAACTGAGTTTAAGTAGCGATCTAGAATACCACCCTTAGAGTGCACCCTGTAAAAGGCTGTCGAGCTCAACATGAATCTTACGATAGCCTACCTTTTGCTAATACAGCAGTTTCAACCACTGAATCATCAGCACAAGCAAATTTTACAAATTTTGTATATTTTTATTTTTTTAATATCAGTTGTTCCATACAAAAGGTCGACTCCGTACTGCGCCAAATGTATGAAACATTTTTTTTTCGCCACCTGATACAAGTGGTTTGTATTGATCAGTAGACAGCCTACTTAAAAATCCGCTATCCAATTAGAGTGCACCCTGAAGACAGATTAGTCTAGTGTGGTGCTTTGTTTCAAACAGTTTTACAATAATGTAAAAAAAAAAAACCTGTACACAGGACAGCACGTCGGTCGACCCTTACACGCTGGCACTCTATTCGGTTACGTTACGGGCGACTGTACAACAAAAGTGTACAGTCTAACGTGCTGTCGTGTGTACAATGTAAATGTCCCACTCGCTGGGATTTTCGAGTTGATATTGTACCCCAGACGCTCAGTTTTCCTTCACTGTTAGCGAGTGGTATTGCTACTACAAATCACGAATGTACGCAACTTTGAAATAAATGAAAGTCACAGGTACTTGCCCGCACAGGGAATACTTGAATGATATTTTTAATGTATTACGATGTATTAATGTCATACGATGGGGTGGATCGAATAATAATTCGATCCACCCCATCGTATGACAAAGTGGGTATTTGGTTATACATTAATTATTTGAATATGTGAGCCAAAAGTTTCAATATTCAGCCCATAAATTAAGCCCACTGTTGGGCATAGGCCTCTTCCTTTTCACGCCAATCCCCTAGTACTTAAAGAATTGCAAATACTCGTACTGCGTACCAAACGGCTACACTGTTTCGTACTCACCATACTAAATCTTTCCAAAGAGAAACATTCGAAGCCGATAGTTGGAAACTCGGGAGCAATCTTTGCTCCATAAATATGTAGAGGCAGACATCTCTGAAGCCCAGTGAAAGTGCGATACAGTACGAACGGCCGTCACTTGAACCATGAGCATTTGGATAAATAACTGAGGGATTTTCTTCACTGAATGACACTTTTATTTGTCACTACCAGTGTGCTTGCATATTCTGAGTAAAAAAAACATCACAAAAAAACGTCGCTATTCCTCAAAACCGGCAATTTTTTTTTTACAGTAAAATTTTCGTTTTACCTATTTTCGAAAAAAAAAATTTTTTTTGAACGGTCGGGCGAAGCGAGAGAAGTTCTCCGACTCTACTGGAACAATCCGGCGTTTGTATGTTATCACCCCGTTATCTAATGCTCAGTTTGGGGGCAAATAGTGATGTTGCTTCACATTATCAGTCGATTCATATTTATCTATAAAGGGTTGTTTGTCAACATAAAATTCTTATTTTGTTAATTCTCTAGACATTAATTCCAGCCATTGATTATCGCAACTGCCCCATCACTTGCCATCACAAACTGAGCATTAGATTACGGGGTATAATATCTAAAATAAAACATTTTGTTGTTCATACTAAATCCTATCTTTATTGATGCCGATTTTACCTACCAATAAAACTTTACTCTTGAGTCATAATATTTTTTTTTTGTTGCTCTGAAGCTGTAAATCGTTGCATTTTGAGCTTGCTTGGTAAACTTCACGAAACCCCTTACTTTTTCGTCACACGGCAAGAGCATACCGGGTACCGTATACGCCCTATGCCTCGCGCCACCCCCCTTTGATAAATGGCAGTGCATTACTGTTCCATCGAAGTTTTACAACCGCCGCCGCCAATGATAATGAGTAAAACCGTTTGCGACTTAACCAATTGGTATTACTTCGGCTCATAGACGCCCTGAGGGTACTGGAATTTTTTTACGCCAACCAAGCGGTTAATAAAGCGATCAGTTTTTGAGGCAACTTTTAATGGAACGATCAGTTTTGGACCTCTTTTTCATTGCTTTTCATTACGCTGGGCAGAATCTGGCTACGTTATGTGATGTTTCCTTGAGGAAAATTACCTTAAGGTTCAAGGAAAGTAGCATGGCGGGAAGTGCACAATTTTCACATGTTTTTCAATTTTGTAGCTAAACTGAGCTATTTTTGTTTAGTGATTTTTGTTTCACGGCAATAAAACAGTATACTTTCATTAACAACGAAACAACAATAATTAAACTGATGATGAGATTTGCTCCAACTTCTTTTATTTTTGGGCTACTATCACCAGTTGTTAGACCAAAAAAACAATCAGCTTACTTATTGTTGTTCTGTTGTTTAGAATAATGAAAATAGTAAGTTACTATTTTATTGTCGTGAGACAAAAATTGCCAAACAAATTTACTATAAGCTACAAAATTTTAAAAATTGTAAAGGTTGGACTTTCCTGCCACGCTACTTTCGTCGAACCTTAAATAAACTTTGATAACTAAGCCGCGAGGTTCCTCAGGAAAACTGTGTTAATCAGCCTTTATACACGTGATAAGTTGCCCAAAGTAAAGAACATTACTTTTATTAAGGAACCCTTGCCGGGTAAATCGTGTTCTTTTGTTGTAAGTCGATCATGCGTGCCCATAACAATATTGACGGACGGTGGAAATGTATGAATCGGGAACTTAACTCAATTGCTTAGGGAAGTAAGTTCGCCCTTTGTTATTTTGTTTCGTTATTGATACTGCCAACTTTTTATGGCAAGTACTCTGTGATATTAGGGTAGGTATTCAATACAACGTGTTACAAAAGGTCCCAACTCTTTTTACAGGGTGCAACTTACTGGTCAACAGGGTGTCGATTAGGTAAAAATGAAGTTGAAAATAGTTTTTTTATTTTAAAACTTCAAAATTTAAAAAAATTCGTACATTGTTCGTACATTGTACATTGTTTTTTGTTTTCGGATTTAGGCCAAATTTTTAAATATAATAAAATTGTGTGTGAAGGTGCTTTTGCATAACTTTGAGTTGTTAAAACATTAAATTGTCAAAGTCAATGAAAACAATATTTAAAAAAAAAGTTTTCTCCACGTTCACATTTTATTGATATAAAAATCTACGGAAAGTCAGAGAAAAAATAATTCTGTACCCTATCACCGGGTGCTATTACCCTGTAAAAAGAGTTCAACCCTTCCATCCAGTTTTGGTTTGCTTACTTTTCGACAAAGGACTTCCCCAGCTTTGCTTGCCTAGCCATAAGTGACAGAGCCTCTAGCCCGGCCATAAAAATGACAGTTTTATAGTGGTGCCAGGTAACTATAGTGACGGGCCAAAGTTCCATCGGTGATTGTACTAGAGATTAATTAGAGGAGCTTTGTGTAATGAAGGGCTGTCTGGTAATGAAGGCAATTTGATAAAGTGTAAAAGTACACCAATTAGGGAGGTCCTTCGGAAAAGTTACCCTATTTTCTTTAGCAGGCCGGTAAAGGTGGCTGGGATCATGAACGTAGATATATTTGGGGTATTCTCTTCCACTAACTCACTATATTCTGGACTGGCTGGAAGAAATATTATAGAAATAACTCCGCCCTTGTAGATAGGTACTGTCTCACATCTCTATTAGTTTTGTATATTTTTTTATTGAAACTGTTCTGTAAACAAACTCTTACTCGTAGATTTCAAAACCTGTTTGAACCGCGGACACTTTAAACGTTAACGATTTTCATCACGGACCCTATGGAAATAAAAATTCAGTCTACTTGGATATTTTTAAAGCATTACTTACTAAGCCTTTGCATTTGCGTAATGAGATGATTTATACATCGTCCAGCGGCACCTTCGTTCACACTAGATGGATGAAAAGACCACTCAACGCTGTAAATGGGACATTGTTTTAGATGGAGTAGGCTTGCCCAGCACCATATTATACCATCCTGACAGTTTAATCGGCCTAGCCCACAGGAAAGAAACAGGTTTTTTTAAAGCCTACATACAGATAAACAGAAGTTGATATTTAAACACAGATATGTAGTAGGTAAACAACAGATTAGACCTTTACTTTATCCAGAACTAGTTTTTGCCCGCGACTTCGTCCGCGCTGGCTTAGTTTGATCCCGTTATCACAATAAAAATAGCACTCAGCGATAACGTAGCTTCACATTCGTAAAATATTTTTTTTTAAATCGGATGAGTAGTTTAGGAGATTACCCCCTACAAACCTACATACATACGTACATACTTACAAACTTTTCCTCTTTATAATATTAGTGTAGACAGGTAAGAAGCAATATTTTTTTTTGAAGGAATGTTTACGTTTTTGTCATTGTGATTCTAGATTGATGAATGACATATAATTTTCCCGGATTTTGCAGAATGTCAACTGAAATAGCTCTTCACTTTTTATTTAGAATGTATGAACATTATCTCGCAAAGGAATATTCGTATCCTATTATTATACCCAAACCACCATTGCGAATAAAAAGAAATAGAAAAATGGCTTAGTTCTTCTTTTGTTAGATACTATAACAGTGTTATTCTTTTTGTAACTTTCCTGTTTGGCCTTTTTAAGTGCTGTGTAAATATCGCTAATCATTCAAATCCAGCGTTGAAAGATGCATTCTTTATTTATGTATTCAAATAAATTCAAAATAAAAACGCATATAAAGCGTATTCATTCATCGTTCTCCTGTTAATAAAACCTAGAAAGATACACAATGGCTTCTCTGAGCTATCGCAATAATTATTTCATAATTAAAACGGGAGAGTCAAACTGTGGGCTGTGTTCACGCGGCAAAGCAATTAAGAAAACAATAATGAAACAGAAAGCCGAATCCAACGACCCTCTGGTAGCGGTGCTCAACCTTTTGTCCCGCACGACCGCTACCCAGTACCCAGTATATACAGCTGCAATCCGGTGACGGTTAATGTGTTAACGATAGATACGTTTTCTTGGAAACGGTAAGAATTTTCGAAAAATGTTGTATTCGAGAAATGTAGGGAAGTATCGAATTACTGCCATTCTATGAATTATATTTTTAAATTTCAAATTTAGAACGTTGGCCGCCATTATTGAAGTTTTTGTTTACCGGCCGATTTGGTTCAAATTTGGAATGGACACGTCTTATTCTTTCTACCTTAATATTATTGAGAGACTTGTTCGAAATTATTGAGAGACTTGTTCGAAATTTGAAATTTCTCTGAACATTTGCAAATTTCTGTTTGTATGCGAAAACAGCGTCTGGGAAAAAATCTCACAGGCCACGAGGAAAAAAAAATAGCGCTACCGATATAGCGTCAATGGAGAAATAAGATACTATGGTACAATAAACAAATAGGACCCCATGACATTTCAAGTTATAGCTGTCAAAAGTTGTCAATTTTTTAATGAAAATTCCACCGCCAATTTAGTGTCGCTGCAACGTTTCTCAGAAGTTTAGAGATGCGGTGATACGAATATCTACCCTTCTGCCCGTATAGAACAAATGCACATATCAAGGTTCACTACTCGCTCAGACAAGCAGTAGATAATGCCGGCCCTTTAGCTATTAAAAATAAAACACTGATTTAGACAAAAACCTAACTTTCGACCGTCAAAAACGCGTTTTCGTATTACGTAACTTGAGATTTTAACGGGTGGAAAAAGCATCCACTCCACCATAGACACATCCCATATTTGGTCATAAACAATAGATCGATAGAAAGAAAAGCGCATTCCGTGGCTTCGTCTTTAGTCACTCATGTTTCCATATATTCTTTCAGATCAGTTGTTGGAGAAAACCCGACTTTGTTCTAACAACTATCAACCTATCGGAAAAGTAATGTCTTACCTTGTTCGAGAAATAGGTACAGGGGCCTATTGAACTCACAAAGCTCGCTATAGTGTGCATCATGTTAGACGTGAATTTGTACGGGGAAGCGTATAGCTTTTATGTAGTTTAGAAAATACGGGTTCCTAACAAAACTTCATCTTGAGCTTTTAATCATGACGACCTGGGGGTCTACCGGCTAAGACGAAGCCGATTACCATTGGCGAAAATCGAAGTTCGATTTATGAAAAATGAACTGGATGGCAGTAAAATAAACTGGGTGGCAGTACATGTTTCATAAATTGAACTTCGATTTTCGCCAATGGTAAACGGCTTCGTCTTATCCGGTAGACTCCCTGATTCATACCCAGATCCCAGCAACAGCAGTCTGTTGTTCTTCTCATAAATAATTTGAAAATTGCGAATAACATATTTTCAGCAATACTACAGGGTGCACTCTAAGTCAATAGCGGAACTTTAAGTAGGCTGTCTACTGATCAATACAAACAACTTGTACTAGGTGGCGAAAAAAATGGAGCGAAATAAATTTTAGTTGTTTCATACATTTGGCGCAGTACTGAGTCGACCTTTTGTATGGAACTGCAGATATTTTTTTAGCTCTATTTTTTTCGCCTCAATTTTTCGCAGTACAAGTTGTTTGTATTGATCAGTAGACAGCCTACGTAAAGTTCCGCTATCGACTTAGAGTGCACCCTGTATATTAAAGTTCAACACCCACAAGTCACCACCAGTGTAAACTTAAAGTAAAAAAAATAAGCCTACTTATTTACAATTGAATCGGTTATTTTAGAAAGGAAAAAGTCAGTTTTTTTCGCGAATGGCGAATTTGACGATTTTCAATAAAATTGTCTATGGCAAAACGGACTTAACTGTATTCGTCTCATGAAAAAAAATAATTTTGGCTAGTCTGACTAAGCTGTCACGATGGTATAGGTGCTGGTTAAGCCTACTCCATCTAAATAATGTTTCAGGCACTGTAGCGTTCGAGTGGTTACCTACGTCACCCATCGTGTGAGTGAAGGTGCCACTGGACGCTCTATAAATCACTCATTACCCAGATGCCAAAGCTTTAGTTTTAATTCATCAAAATGGCCCAATTTTTGTGAATTATACTATTAGTTAAAAATAAGGCAACTTTCTGTATTATTGTTGATTAAATATTTAGATCTCTTGGGGCTTTAGAAACCACAAAATGGAGGTTGAGAACCCTTGATAAAGGTTATACATGGGTTATGCGTATTGTGTTAAAATGAAATAGGTTTGACGTTTATCCAGATCCAAGGGACTGCCTCAAGTTTTATTTATATCTCTTCCTAATTATGTAGTTTTTAATTTATCTGGACGACTTCGCTACTTCGTTTTTACTTCATACCTAAATAGCTCGATATTAATAGAGTTTTTTTTTCTTGTACAAATATGCGCCGCTTTTCAAAAAAGTTTAATGTTAGCATTATTTATTACGTTTGGTTGTTCAAATAAATCCCGGTCAAGCTACTATACGACCACTTGATTTTTACCATTTTAAATAATACATTTAATTTTGTAATTTTCATCATTTTGAAAAGTATCAATCGAAAATTTGAAAAGTATCAATTCATATCAAGTATAGTTTTACTTACATTGCTACTGTCGAACCAGCCACCTTTGGGCTTTCAATTTGGAACCCACTATAATAATTATAATGCTGGGGGTCTACCGGCTAAGACGAAGCCGATTACCATTGGCGAAAATCGAAGTTCAATTTAAGAAAAATGTACCACCACCCAGTTCTTTTTACTGCCACCCAGTTCATTTTTCATAAATCGAACTTCGCTTTTCGCCAATGGTAATCAATCGGCTTCGTCTTAGTCGGTAGACCCCCTGGCCTATCACCGCACCGAAAAATATTAACAACATAATATAGTCACTTCCGTGACGTTAATTACACTAGTATAACAATTTGGGCACATGACTTTTCCATTAGCGCATTGAAAAGTGATCAATTTGTCGTAGAAACACACGCGTACGTAACAGATAATAATACCGGTAATTTTTGTTTTTATACCGAAGGCTATTTTTATTTCCACCCCAGTTCCACCTCTTTTGTTGCGTTTCGCCGTTAATCAATGCCTATTTCCATAAGTTTGTTAATTCAACGTTGATATTATGCTGTGAATGTATTCAGTCATATTTCCGTAGATTTTGATTGTTAATACAAAAAGTGTTGAAAAAAATAAAAAAAACTCACCCAACGTCTTACAGGACCCAAGTAAACCACTACACGAAATCCTCACACCATACTAAAGTTCTTATCACACAGCACTATCACACGGCCACTGATACCCTAATCACGTACAGCCAGGACGTAGAATCGCGTAAGTGGTAGCTCCAAAGAGGCGGCAAAGCGCGTCCTCCCTCCACCGCTCTCAGAGTAAGACTGGGGCATAGAGTGGCTCTGCTGAAGTTTCAGTTGCGTCGCTTGCCGCTTACTTACAGAGCCTGCATAGAGGTTGTATTCGTATACTTGTGTAGGTTTTATTCCTGCATCGCTTGGCAACGACTCCGTAGCAGAGGAAAAGGATTATACGAGTATTGAGTGTGAATGTTTCGCTGATTGATGCGATTACTGCTAGGATTGTAAGTGAAGAATCTCGTACATTTAGGATTTCAGGCAACATATCATGCGTCATGTCTAAGAAAGGTGCAAAGCCCTGCTTCAGAGAAACTGTCCGATCCTAGGCTTTGATAGCTTGGAGTCTGAAAGATCTAAAGATTTTAAGTCTTTTTGAGTCAGGATTTCTGGCCAGAGGGGTCGGTTTTCCGACGCCACAAGACTCCACTGCAAAAGAACAAACCCTGAAACTAGGCTAAGATTTTTCACTTTTTTAATTATTTAGATACGTATTGTTTAGTTTTAAGGTATCTATTGTATGGGCCTAAAAGAAAGTTTGCCTGGAATTAATAAATAATTTGATTTTGATTTGAAACGTGTACAACATTTTGCCACTGTCAAAAACAAATAAAAATGAGAGTAAATACGCAAAATTTCAAAATGCTGGTAAATTATTCATCATTGAAAATAACAATATAATTTTAATGACCCTACGAAAAAAAATATTATTTTTAAAGAATAGTGTTTTGACAGTTGGGCGAGAAAACTGGCGAAAAATACGTCAAAAGATATAGTCCCTTGAACCTGTCCGGAAAGTGCCTCCGGTACATTTCCCAACGTTTTCTCTATAAATAGTGGCAAGTTACCTTTCCATTACTTGTCCAAACAAAAATTATGGTCTGCGGATAGCGGGAAATTATTGATCCAGTTTATTCTTGAATAAAACAATACGAAAAACGTTTTATATGTTTATATTATCGAAACTAATAAATAGTAATTTTGTGGTTTATAGTTTTTGTTACGGAGAGTAAACTTACAAATGATTTAATTCGACATAATATTTTTTTCAGAGAGCCAACAGACAAGTTTGTTTTATGCTTGTTAGAAGCTTAAAACCCTTAAGAGTTAAGAAAAAATCTCTACGGTATATCTACTCTTGAAAACCTTCGTGTATCGCATCAGATCGCATACATATTTAAACGTTTTGCTAATATTGACAACAACAGAGTGAAGGTACTTCCACGTATTTCCCGAGTTTATCCTTTACTGTGGTTACAACCCCAAATCCTTCTGAAATCACAATCGATGGGTAGTCGAAGGTATTGTATTGGTGGTAACCACCAACTACCACTTTACAAGTCTAACACGTTCTTGGCCACTTTATTCAGACAAAGAAAGTACTCTCAATCAACACGTTTTTAAAGAAAAACCCCGAGTGCCAAAAAGGCCATAAAGGAAGGGTTCGTATTTAGGGTTCTGTATTAGCTGAATAGGAAAAAAAAACAGAAATATTTAAGAATCACTTTGCTGTCCGTCCGTCCGTCTGTCTACAGACTGTCTGTCTGTCTGTCAAGACCATTTGTCTCAGGAATCCGTAGAGGTACCAAGTTGAAATTAATATCAAATACGTACTCTCAGTGATCTGAAAAAATCAAACGTCTCAATTAACACAATAAAAAGATATCCAGGCCGTTCATGGCGCATATTTCAAGGAAAGACAAGTAAATCATAACCTATAGGGTAGGCACTTCCTGTCGACGTAAAATCATAAAATTTCTAGCATAAGTAAAGGAAAAAATCGGAACCCGGTGCGCGAGTCCGAGTCGCACTTGGCCGGTTTTTTTTTTGTATTTTTTTCACATAGGATTGGTTCTCCCGGACTTTTAATGGCGTAATGCAGCTTTTAAATACCAACAAAAAATATATATTGAGCAAACTATGCTGTCTAAAATATTCAATGTTATTTCGTTCTCTATCAATTTATCAATTTATTATGCGTGAATTACATTACACCACCCTACCCTCGCGCAGTTGGCTAAAAGGAAAAATCTTAAGTAGTTTCTCGAAGATAATGAATCTCCAGATTTATTATGAAAAAACACAATGCCGTACCTTCATGTACATTATTAAGGGCTCGGGTGCTTGTTCGGCAATATCTAAGGGCCTTTGAAGTTGCTCTTTTGAACTTTGCTTCAGTTTTCGTAAGCGTTCCCTTTGACGCTGAGACTATCATAAACAATATACATTTTTATTGCTCTTTTGTGATCATCTGGTTTAGCTACTTAATATTATTTTATCTCCCCTCTCTACATAAACCAATCAATCCTCATTTCTCTGATCATCAGAAGGAGGCAGGGGGATATTTTTTTTATATTTCCGTAAAATACAATGTTTATAGTCACGTACCTATAAGAAGCTGCTAATTTAGGTACTCATAAATCAGGCAAAATAGGCCCTCATAGTGGCTTGAAATCTACTGACGACCCAGCAAACCGCCACAGAAGTATAAGTGTTATTTTCTAACTAAGGCAAGGATGACCTTAAGTATTCCTTAATTACTGAACAACTTCGATAAAGGATGAAGAAGAAGAAAAACAGCGCATTGAAACCAGAGTGACAGAGTGGCTACAAAATGTGCGGTATCTCCCTCTCTCTCTTCCAGACAACCCCAAGGTTGTCTGGAAGAGATCGCTTTTAGCGATAAGGCCGCCATTTGTACAAAATTTTGTTGTTAAAGTTATCTGTAATGTTCTTTAAATAATGTTCTATGCAATAAAAAGTTCTCCATCTATCTATATCTCTCTTTCTCTTTCTCTCTCTCTCTCTACTTTGAGAGAAACTCTCTCAATGATATGGGCGTGAGGGAACCTAATTACTGGAAAGGGTTGAATAAAATCAGTGAACCATAAAAGAGATTCGTTTGACAATGAACAAGGAAGGGTGATAAAGAAAAGGAGGGGTGTGTACGGACATCGATTCAAGGCAATTTATTACTTTAAATCGGCGCCGCATCGTTTTGGGAACGATTTGATTTTGAACATTCGCCAAGAACGATAGTTAGGAAATACACAGAAGGGTTTGTTTAACAAAGACTAAATTAAAACAATAAAATATATACACCCGACATTTTAGTTTCAAATTAGCATATCTCATAAACGGCTAAACAGATTTTGATAAAACATATCGCCCAAATCGGTTCACCCATTTAAGAGCTACCTACGCTACCGTGCCACAGACACACAGACATAAATTGTGGTCAAACTTATAACACCCCTCCTTTTGGGTCGGGGGTTAGTTGGTCAGTGAACGATTTAAATATCAATTAATGAATTCAAATAATTTATTTATGCAACCAAAATGTAAATATATAAAATAATTCTAATAATATAAACTCAAGTTATAAAAAATTCTTCTCAGAATCTCAGAAATACTACGTGAAATGTTCACAGTTACCTACTATTATGGTTTTTGAAATAAAGATCTTCTGAGAATATTCTGAGTTAGCGCAGGACAGGGAGAGCTGGCGTCTTTTGGTTGCGGAGGCCAAGATCCACTTTGGGTCGCTGAGCCAGCTAGAATGAATGAAAATATTATACAAAATATATCAGTTCCTAATAGCCCTGCATTCAAGGTATTTGCAGCTGATTATGCAGCTCACCTTTTATAACTTCTTCTTTTAGAGTAGCAATTTGCTTGAATCGCCCCGCAAGACATGCAAGCTTTTAGTATGATATTCCGAAACAATTTAAACTTTTATTATGGCTATTGAAACACTTAAATGAAGTTCTTAGAGCCCTCGCCTACGGCGACTTTTTGTAGCGATGCGGTCGCGCGTTCCATAAACCGCAACAGCATCGCTACTAACGCGCTTTAGTCGCATTTGGAATGCGCCACAGAAGCGATGTCAACACGTTACTAACGTGCTACTGCATCGCGACTGTATTAATCCAAATGCGCGACCGTGTCGGACGGCATTGGGGAGAGAACGGAGGAAGGGTGGCGGGCGAATCGCGTTTGCATCGCGATAGAAGCGCGACGGTATCGCGTTTGCATCGCGACTAAATCGGGGTTACGGTGGGCGAGGGCACACAGCTAGCGACCGCATCGCGACTGTATCAATACGAATGCGCAACAGCCTACACTTATTTTATTGTGGTTTTAAAAAAATTGCATGCTTTTTGTATTCTTACGTCAATAATTAATTATTGTACTACCTTGTGTAATTTAAGGAAGGCACTGGTTCCTGAAACACAGGTTACCCTTCTTCAGGAACCAGGGATTTAATCACTGTGACACTGGTTGTGCAATAAATTTTATTTCATTTACTTGATTCATTCATCGCTACTGCATCGCTACAAAAAGTCGCCGTGGGCGAGGGCTCGTAGTCTTCAAATAATACTGCTAGCTGCTACGCCGTAGCACGTTGTCGTAGCACATTGACGTAGCGTTTTGGCGTAGCACTTTAGCGTAGTACGGGCATATTGAGACGAGGAAAGATTTTATTTATTCGTATGGCCACAAAATTATATTAATACAACAGATAAAATAAGACACATTAAAAAACTAAAACACATCACAAGCGAACATCCAGCTTTCTTAGCCATCTGGCAGCGTTAGGTGTTAGGGTGATCAAGTCGTCGGGGTCTCCGTGATATGATCTAAGAGGGCAGTCGCGAAAAATGTGCTCGACCGTTTGGGAGTCGGCTCCGCAGTCGCAGTGGGGGGAGGCAGTCCATCCGCAGAGGTGTTTAAACCAGGCGGTTCGGCCGTGGCCCGTGCGGTTCCTGTTTAGCTGGCACCACTCGTGGCGGGGAAGATCGAAGCCTTGCAGCTTATATCCGGGTTCGATATGACCACCAAATTTAGTGGACATAGTTGATTGCCACTCAAGTACCCAGGCATCCTTTGTTGCGAAGTTCTCCTCTGCAAGTCTCTGAGCCAGGCGGCATGGAGCACGTCGAGATCGGAGCCGCTGGTGTTCGGGCTGCAGGAACTCCTGCCGACAGGGTGGGTTCTTTTTCCTCTCTATTTAACCGTGCTCTCGTAAGAGTGCCTTTTTCCTTTGAAGGTGGGGGGGTGCTATGTTGCACAGTGTCGGCAGCCAGGTGGTGGGCGTAGATTTAAGAGTCCCGGAAATGCAACGCATTGCTTTGTTAAGCTCCGTGTCGACAAAGACAAAGTGGGTATTAGCGCTCTCCAGCCAAACCGGTGCGCAGTACTCGGCCGTGGAGTAAACCAGAGACAAGGCTGTTGTGCGCAGGCAGTCGGCGTTTGCGCCCCAGGACGTTCCAGTGAGCACGAGGGAAGAGAAAGTGATGTAGTCACGTAATTTTTTTTCCACCGCCGGCGCAATGCAGAAAGGGGAATTTAGACTGTATTTCTGTTTTTATATCTATGGTAGGTACGGTAGGTAAGAGCTGCCATGGGGTATCTGTCACTGTGGCCGACCCACAGTGACAGATACCCCGTGGCAGCTCTTACCGCAGGCGGCATAAGGGCGCTAATCGAACAAAGAGATAAATCCTAGCGTGTGGCCGACTGAACCTAGTAGCGGCTGAAGGGCTATTATTGTAATGACTTTTTACTATGAAAACGGTTAACAATCCGTTTGAGGACCCGTAATCTTGATTTATTTGACCTGAGTCGAAATCTCAGGCAAACCTGCTTCCGAACCTCTTTCGGTGCTCAGCATTGTAAAAGTATGTCTGTAGCCTGCCAGCTATTTGCTTGGAAAAATAAAAAGAATTTACCTCTCAAGTATGGCCATGCCTAAGCGTGGTAGCCACCGACTATTTTTAAATAAAGACTCTTTTGCATAGATTTTTTTATAATGCTAAGCTGCACAAAAAAAGTTAACAGTCACTTTTATTATGATTGTCATTGCATGAAACATGTCATTCAAGAAATACAACCTGTGCTGATTCAAAACATGAACGACCTCGATAAAAGCTCCGAAAAAGAGTTGGTTGATGCCATAAAAGAGCTTCTGAGGACTAGTGGCTACTTGAATATACTGCAGGCTGAGGTTCTGTGTTCAATATTTGCTAAAACTAAGGCCTTTGCATCTACGCAATGAGATGATTTATACAGCGTCCAGTGGCACCTTCACTCACACAAGATGGGTGAAGAGACCACTCGGCGCTGCAGTGCCTGGGACATTGTTTTAGATGGAGTAAGCTGTCAGGATGGTATAGGTGCTGGACAAGCCTACTCCATCTAATATTTGCTGCTATAGTGCGTAGTAGTAGTCAACAGCGTATTAAAGAAAAGGCAATTTAAATTTTAAGGGATATTGCCTCAAATAAAGAATCTTTACTTTTTGCGGACTTTCTCGGCTACTTCTTAGTCCTTCCATTTTTGATGCACCGCCTCGTGGTACGAGAGGTATGTGGAGAACGTTGATGAAGACAATAGAATGCAGAAGAGGAAATATGCTTGGCCACTTGCTACGTCACGACAAATTCATAACCAACATAATAGAAGGAAAGATAGAAGGAAAGAGAGGTAGAGGAAGGCCACGGAGAAGCTACTTTGACCAAATTAAAGAGAAGGTAGATGTCGTGACGTACCAGCTGCAAAGGAACTGGCCTGTGATCAAAGTGCATGGAGAATGCTGCACCGACAAGAGGATAACTCTTAAATATAATGATGATGCCTCGTGGTAATTAGTACGAGGGCAACCCGGCCTTGCCATCAGTTTATCACGTCATTATGACTAAATAATCCAGGGCTTCAAGTTTGTACCGCAGTCGTGTTTCAATAGGTTCAGCATTATAGGAGAAAAACCGGTTGTGTCCAAATAACTGAACATATATTTCCATCAGATGCGCGCCAAAGTGACCGAGGCTCTGCGAACGAGGCAGGAGTGCCTCAAGGCGGACGGCGTGAACACTGGACCCCCACCTCTGACCGAAGAGGTGCTACTGGTCAACGACCTCGTCAGGGAATACCTCGAGTGGAACGGCTACCTGTACACCGCCTCGGTGATGACGTCAGAGGCAGGTATATATACTTAGGCCACTAAAAGTATAGGATTGATAACTTGGCATAGTTCAGATTTAGCGGGGCAGGGCAGCCGCTTTTCTCTAAAGGATAAAACTTAAGTCTTAGCAAATTCCTAACCTTCCATCTTTGAGGAGGTACTCAATTTGAGTCGTATGTTTATTTTTATGTATGTTATATCCACGGACCATCTGGCTGTTTGCATCTTTTATCTTATCTTTATCTTATCCATCTGGCTGGTGGTATGCCAACCGTACTTTTCCCCTCTTGGGGCCGCCATTCCGCAATGGCCGGAAAACAGTGGTTGCGCCTCGCACAGGATCGTGAGAGGTGGCGTGAGCATGAAGAGGCCTTTGAAACAAAACTGACTAATTTAGAATCTGATAGCTATCGCCGAAATCGAACAAATGAGATTTATGATGCTTCTTTGTATGTTTGAAAGGGTGTACTTTAAATGTGGTCCCATAAACAAACGATGAAGATCTGTTGAAGAACATCGTAGATGGAGAACGGAACTCTTCAATGGTCGGAAGAAAATCACTCGGAATTAGTGCAATAGCTTAATAATAGTGTATCTTTTTACCAGTAAAGTCGGTATTTTTATTTGTTAATTTGTATTATTTTTAACATCGTAATGCAGTTGCGACTAGTTTTGACCCTATCTGGAAGTTTTTCCCCGACCCAAAAAGAGAGGTCTTATAAGTTTGACCTTGTGTGTGTGTCTGTCTGTCTGTGGCACCGTAGGTCTCAAATGGGTAAACCGATATGGATACGGTTTTTTAAATTTGAAAGCAGGTTTTCTAGCGAGTGTTCTTAGATATGTTTTATCAGAATCTGTTCAGCCATTTATGAGATATGCTAATGTGAAGCTAAAATGTCGAGGGTATTTTAAATTTTTAATTCAGTAGTTTTTCTACAGGCATGTCTCAAGAGAAGCGGTCTCGCTCCCACCTATGCGCGAGTGTAGGAGTGAAAGACGACGACAAGTCTGCGGCCTTGCCACTGCTATCGAACATTGTGGCCGCTTACACTGAACGAATTAAGCGGAAGATCAGCAAGAGTGCTAAGAGAGAGGCCTAGTGGTATTTGATCTTTGATGGTCTTGGAATAAAGTATAATTTTGGCAGAAAGTTGTTTTATACAAGTACCTATATTTGGTTTTGTATGATTGTATAGTGACACCCGACTCAGGGGTGATTATTTAGACGATATTAAAGCCAAATAATAAAAGACTGCCAACAGACCCGAAAGCCACGCATACTAGACACCAAAACAAAGTACTTTTTCGATAAATTATTGCTGGGAAATTATTCTGGTTTTTTAAGTTATAATTTTGGAAAATATTTTATCACGCAATGGACGTGTGACGCACAGAAGTCATATTGCGCAAGCGTAGGTATAAGTAAACTTACTGTTACTTAAGCTTAAAGTGCCGATGTTCAGAATAAATTGCGGGTTGCAATTTCAACGTCGTTTTTTGTAAGAAATATTCATAATTTGGATATGGCTTCTTGAGAAGGTATGTTAAGAACTAGATACTGAATACATTTCTGGAAAAAAAAAAAGTTTTGATGAGTCCGACTTCGAACCTCATTATCTCGGAAACCGTTGATTTCCCATGCATAGTTCCTTAGGAAAAAATGTTCCTTATGATGAGGATAATACGTGGTTTCCCGCTTTGTTTGCGGTCTTTTAACACCCTTTATTAAAAAAAAAACAGTGATAAATACCCAAACATCATTAAATCGTCGCCTCCCTTAATATACTAACCCTTGCGGCCGCACTCGCAATATCGGGCGCCACATCGCGCGCGCGCTTTGAGAAGGACGAGGGTGTCCGCACGTCGCGGTTATTATAAAACAAATTGAACAGGTAATATAAAAATGAATACAAAAAATTAAAAAAGAAATTTACTTCCCCGAGTCGGGTGTCACGTCCGTTGGTGTCACTAACCAAAATAACACCCTGTATATACCTTAAAAATAACCTTCAAGTCACTGAAACTTGAGTCTCGCACGGAGTTTTACCAGGCTTGCCATTCTTCTCTCTTATAAAAAGCATACTAGAAATCTTATTTCATAGCATATTACGTACAACCACACCGTACAGTGATGTGATTGTGTATATCCAGAGTATATCCAATCATTTTGCTCGTAAACACACGTACGTGACTCGGCTTACACTCGCAGCCCATTGAAATGTTAGGATCGGCGAATTAATAGCCATAATATATCTCCCCTTTATCCCTATTGAGGCGAACGATACTTAAAGGTCCAAATACATCGCTTTTCACCGGACAAATTCGTATACAGTATGATTTGCCTCTGGAAAATATGACCGGAATTTAGATTTCGTTACAAATTGGATAGATGTAGTTATTAAAGTTTTCTTTAACGAGAAAAATAAATAAATCAACCCGAAATATCCTAATCCAGAGGGCATGCATAAAATGAATGATTAACGTACCTACAAGTGAAATATCTAAAGTGTCTAAAGATTCCTGAAAATTGGCAAACTAAAACCCGTGGCACAAGCATGCCGAGTGTATACAAGAAAGTTAAGAAACGAGTAAGAAATATTTCATCATCATCATTAGCCTGTTGTTGACACATGGAACAACTTCTTCAAGAAAAAACCATCCTCTAACACGGCACACGCATCTACGCGCGCAGGTTGCGTTGTCAAAAATATTTTAAACCAATAAGAAAATAGGAAACTCCTTGATTGGTTAATTGTTTACGCACCATTGATGTCATTGGGCTTTTCACAGTGACAGCGTCATGCCATGCTGCAGAGGTCAAAAGCTTTGCACAGATTATATTTGATAATCTGTCATCGTGAACTGTAAAAGTTTCTATATATATAAACAGAAAATCTGTATGTTTGTCTGTTTTCGAATAAATCTGCGGTTATACATATAGGTACCTAATATTGTCTCATGTTTATTTGATTGTTAATATCACAAGTGGGCAAGACACCTGGCGAGACGTACCGATGGCAGATGGACAAAGTTCATTGCGGAATGGCGACCCCAAGGGCATGAGATCGGTTGGCAGACCACCAGCCAGATGGTCCGACGACATAGCCCAACTCTTTAGACTTTACACTCGGAAAACCGTGGTTACGCCTGGCACAGGATCGTGAGAGTTGGCGTAAGCATGAAGAGGCCTTTATTCATCAGTAGGTGTTAAAGGGCTGATGATGATAATGATATAACAAAAAAGAAAGTCTGCTCGGAATCCAATGTTGTTCATTCCGTTCCAGACGGATTGCTTCTACCCATCGCCGTTTTCGTGCAGGATCTTTAGGAAGTCTAAGAAAGTAAAAATCGAACAATACAACATTATCTCCGAAAAAAAAAAAGAAATGGCGGCAAGCAAAGCCGAGGGTAAAAGTTTTATAGTTCCGTTTTATGAGTCCAAGATAATCGCACTGATGAATTTATCATGTTAAAACATACTAAGACGGCGAAGAACTCAAGCAAAGCCACGGGAAGAAGTTAGTTTCATATTTTTATTTGGGTTTATTAAAAGTTGTGAATAAAAACGCTACAAGACATTACTTCCGTATGGTAACCGATACCCACTGCTTTGTGGTGCACATCAGCACGGCTTTTGCATCATTTTACGGCACATGAAGTCATTTTCTATAGTTTATTATTCACGACAAAATTTGTCAAAATTGACGTTTTCTCGGTCATGTCTGTCGAACTACTAAATCGTGAGAGGAACCATTTTGTAGGCTCCGCCCACAGAGGAACCATTTTCGTTAGGTCATTTCTCAGGGCTAATGCGGTCTCTATGTTATCTTCCGCTCGCTGGTTGACACCCACTCTTATCCTGATGCTCCTACCGGTAGGAGCATAAGGACATATTGGTCCTCGTGCTCCTACCAGTAGGAGAACCAAGAGGAAATGCTCCTGCCACTGCTCACGATCCTGTGCCAGACGCAACCACTGCTTTCCGGATACTTGGGCTATGTCATCGAACCACCTGGCTAGTGGTCTCCCAACCGATGTCTTCCCCTCGCGAGGTCGCCATAAAGAAACACCTATAGTAGAGTCCAATTTCATCATAAGCCGAAGTCTGTTTCTCACGGCCAAAATGACGAATGCGACAAAAAACGTGAATGGAAATTTTCAATCAAGGCCGTTGGTACTGGAAACAAAGGGATGGAAGCAGTGCAAATGTTAATTTCACTCAAGGCAATTATTTATGTTACAATTTCAATAAAACTTCCTTATTACGAAAACTTTTGCAACATTTAATAAACACAATTTCACTTACTTTCATTAAAGCCAAGGTTAGTGTAAGGTTTCAGTATAGCTTCATAAATATAGTTAGTAACTACGCAATTTCTCGCTTCGCCCGCAATTTTGTTACAGATAATACAAATAATAAGCATAACACATATTCTAGTAATAATTTAGTTTGCATCGTGTTATTATGAAGAAAAAACTAGTTTTGTGCTTGATTTTTGCTTGAAAAGCTGAAGAGCAAACGCATAAAAAAACACACCCTCTACATACCCAAACGGCCCACGTATGAGAAATTAAATTAATCATATCTCTAATTATGTTATTCGACGAGCTGATCCTTTCATTACAAATAAAGGGCGGGGTAATGTACGCCGGCATGGTCACGTGGGCTAATGGATTCTCCATTGACATGGCAGGGTTTATTCCCGACATAATAATGGCTGAAACATTAGTTGATGCCGTTCTATACAGATTTTAACGCTCGTTGAGCTCATTGCTAGTGGACGTATTATTTTTTTCTCCGTATATCTAAAATCGAAAACAGTGGTAAAAAGTGCGTGAAATGCAACTAAACTTACATCATTAGAAAGACAAAAGTTCAACCTACAAAACTACACAACTTTTACAGTGAAGTGATCAGTTATTAGTGCAATTCAAAGGCAATTAAAGTGATAAATAAACCGTTGAAGCAAAATTCTGTGTCGGTGCATCGACAAAACGGCTAGCGAAAGTCATTGACCCTGCCCCTTCTCCAAGATCCACGCTAGCTCTACTCTGCAAACAGAGTGTAACGTGATATAAAAATTCGCAACTTATCGTATGTCCCCCGTGGCTCAGCGGTTCCAGTAACCATTCTTAGCCACTGTGCGGACGGTGGTGCGTGGGTTCGAATCTCTGCGGCGGCAAACGGATTTTACTGTTTTTCATTTTTTATTTTGTGGAGGATATTAAAATGTCCTTTCCAAATGTTGCGCTTCCAAAGTGCCAAGGCTGTCTGGAAGATATAACTAACGATGCATACATCACATGTGCGTTCGAAAACTGCAGAAAGTTCTACCACACCGACCTGTGTATAGGTGGACCTGCCCCAGACGCAGATAACAAAGAAAACTGGGTGTGTCCTAAGTGCAGGTGTGCCATGAAAAGCGCAGGATCAAACTGCTCTACCCCAGTACGAATGCTAGACGCACCTGACCGGATGAATATTACCTTTAGAAAAAAGACGCACACACCCTCAGATGCCGAAACTCTTACAACCGAAATAAGACTACTGAGAGGTGAACTATCTTCTCTCAAAGACCAACTGAAGTCGATGGCAACGTCATTAGAGGTCTGCAACCGGAGGTTAGATGAGACTACAGCATCCTTGGCCTTATCTGACGAAAGACTGAAAACGCTGGAAAAGCGTGACCAAGAAATTGTTGTCCTGAAGCATGAGGTACGTGAACTACAAGATGCGTTAAATTACCAAAACCAATCCTCATTACGCAATGAAATTGAGATATCAGGCCTGCCAGAAACGCAAAATGAGAACCCGTTTCACATAGCATTGCTTGCAGCCCGTAAAATCGGCGTGACGCTAGACGACGGCGACATCGACTGGGTTGCCAGAGTTGGCCCAAAGCGACCAGCAGCCACTGCAGCATCCATTGCCGGAGGAAAAATCCCCGCAAAATTTCCTCGCCCATTGGTGATCAGGCTTGTAAGAAGAGCTAAAAGAGACGAGCTCATGAAATCCTATAAGAGTAGAAAAAGCATAAACTCTGAAGATTTCGGAGTCGGCGACACGCCACAGCAGATCTACTTCAACGAACGTTTAACAAAGGAGAATAGGCTGTTGTTTCGTGACGCCCGCGCCCGCGCCAAGCACCTGGGCTACAAGTTCTGCTGGACCAACAACGGAGCTATATGTATGCGCCAGCGAGAAGGTGCTCCCGCTATACAGGTTAAATCGCGGGCCTTTTTGGAGGAAAAATTCGGACCCTGCGCTGACAACTCGGAAATCTCTAATAATGCTATTGTGCCTAATTAATAATGTATGTCTGGTTTTTAAACTATTGCTGCACTCACTCATGAAATCTGTCACTTGTAAATCAAAAAACAAAACACTACTCGCACACAAACACACCCTACTTACACAACTCACACACTGCAAGTTCTGCAACCCACCCACACAAAACCTACTCTTATTTTCCCCTTTGTCAACACTTGTCTACTCCTTTCTCAACACTTGGCTTGTCTGTCTGCCTGTCTCACGATGCCCATCCAATGTTTTACGAAGTAAATCAGCTATTGATCTGAAAAAGTATCTCTCGGTCCATACTCCACGTGTATTAATTAAACATCTCGTGCGAAGTCGCAAAGTTAAGGCGTCCCTACCAAACTCTAATCTACCCAAATGACATCTTTTCACTCAAATATAGAACAAAACATCGATCAATCTTTGGAACTACCTTGTCACACGGTAGACCGAGTGGAATTATGTAAGGACTTAATGACAGACCGCTACAACTTCAAAATATTGAATTTTAATATACGCAGCCTGCAAAAAAACTTTGACACTCTCACAGTTGCCCTTGGAAGAATGGGCTTTGACTATGATGTAATCATTCTGACAGAGTGCCACCTAACCCCTAAGTCAATAATAAGATCTCTACCTGGATACACTCATCATTTTACCACTAAATTTATAAATAAGGCTGGGGGTGTGGTAGTCTACATAAAAAACTGCTGGAACGCCACTGTATCTGAACCTGCGCTCGAGGATGCAAATTGTCTTTTAGCTGAAATTGAAAATTCCTTTAAAATACTTGGCATTTATCGGTCTCCATCGTTTAAGGACACAGATAACTTTCAATCATCTCTTGATTTTAACCTAAAAAATCTAAATCCAAACGGACATATTGTCATAGCAGGCGATATGAATATTAACATTTTACCGGACGCTGAGGACGAGGGCAGTGAATACCTATGCATGACTGCTGAGAACGGTTTAAGGCCTATTATAACCAAAGCCACTAGGGTAAAAACGTGTCTCGACCACATTTTCACAGCATCCAAAATTGATTGTATCGGTGTTATATGCAACGCTGATATCACAGACCATAGCTTGGTAATGGCTGGATTCGCAACAAACTGCAAAAAACCCAATCGGAAAAGACTAACACTCAAATACGACTTCCCTGCCATTGTTGCAGACTTGAGTAATCGAGATTGGTCCGCTGTAACTGACTGTAGAGATGCTTCTGAAGCTGCCCAGAAATTAACAGCCGTCCTAGATGATCTCATGAAACTGCACTCAAAGCTGCTACCAGTGAGTCGAACAAAATATACTCTCAAAGAGTGGATAACGCCAGGGCTTATGAGGTGTATGCAGCACCGTGACAAACTCCACAGCCAAGTAAGGAGGGAGCCAAAAAACGAGATGCTTCTTCTTACCTACAAAAGATATCGAAACTTTTTTGGAGACCTTCTGAAAAAACTCAAATCAGACTATGAGCGTTCACAGCTAATCGAAAATAGAGGCGATCCAAAAAAACTTTGGAATGTAATTAAAAAGATTTGTGAAATGAGAGGTGCCAAATCTACGGCTACTGAACTCCTGACTACAAACACGACACCAGAGAGCTCACTTAATGACTGCAACAATTTTTTCACAAACGTTGGTAAAGACCTTGCCGACAAAATATTGACAGAAATGAATAAGACCCAAAATGAACTGGCTAACCAACTTAACTACTGCACCTTACCCAACTCATTTTTTATGTTCCCCACTGATGAATCTGAGGTCGATAACATAATAGGTCAGCTAAAAAATGACAGTGCACCGGGACCAGATGGATTAAAAAACACTCTCATCAAGGAGATACGCAGGCAAATAGTGGAACCGTTAACTCACATTTTCAACATCAGTCTGGAAACAGGTGATTTTCCATCTTGCTGGAAATTAGCTTCTGTTACACCTGTGCACAAAGGAGGACTAAAAGACCTTCCCTCAAACTATAGGCCTATATCTTTGCTCTGTGTCTTCTCAAAATTATTAGAGAAAATTGTAAACAGGCGTCTGGTTCGATACCTTGAGTCAAGCGGACTTTTATCACCCTGCCAATTTGGTTTCCGTCAGGGAAAATCGACTGAGGACGCGGTGCAAGTACTTTTGGGTAGAGTCGCTTCAGCACTAGATAAAGGAGAAGCTTGTATAGGCATCTTCCTCGATCTGGCAAAAGCGTTCGATACGGTGTCACACGTGATTTTACTGAAAAAACTAGAAGGGCTAGGAATCCGAAGTATAGCTTTGAAGTGGTTTGAAAGCTACCTATCCCATAGAGCTCAACTCACAAAAGTAGGATCTCACAAGAGTGAGCCCAGTAAGATAAGTTTCGGAGTTCCACAGGGCAGCATCCTGGGTCCTACACTATTTATATTATATATGAATGATATATCGACTGGCTTTCCCCCCGATGCAGATGTCGATATAGTGTGCTATGCTGATGATACAGCACTTCTATTCCATGGACCAAACTGGGGGGAAGCATTTCAGAAAGCAGAAAGAGGGGCGGCGGCTGCGGCAAACTGGTTTGACAGGAATCTTCTTACATTGAACACTAAAAAAACAAACTATGTATGCTTTCATAAAACCAAAGCTTCATGCCCACCGCTTGCTCTTAACCTCAAAGTGCACACCTGTGGTAGCTACGATCCTGCTTTCCATCACACCTGCCCTTGCCCTCAAATAGAAAGAGTCTTATCCACTAAGTACTTAGGAGTCGTCATCGACGAAAAACTGTCCTTTAAAGAGTATATAGACTGCCTGTCAGGAAGAGTCAGAAAACTAATCTACGTCATGAAACTTCTACGCAATGGGGCCACAAAGGATCTTCTGATCACGGTTTACACAGCGTTGTGCCAGTCTCTACTGAGCTACTGTATCACCGCGTGGGGAAGTGCGGCTAAAACAACTCTGATTCAGATTGAGCGTGCACAGAGAGCTGTATTAAAAGTGATGCTCCGCAAACCCTTTAGGTACCCAACGACTGATATATACCATGACGCCGGGGTCCTGACAGTTCGACAACTTTACATTCTTAGAGTTACACTAGCCTTTCACTCAAGATACATAGTCTCAAAGGAATATGAAGTACAAATAAGAAAACGAGTATACAGAGCGAAACTGGTCAAACTTAACACTAAATTTGCGAGGCGATTTATCACCTACTCTTTCCCTTATGTCTATAATAAAATTATTCCACATTGTGACATTAAAACCAATACTCCACATGAAGCTAAACAGGTGATAAAGAAATGGCTCCTTACCCTGGATTATGACAGCACAGAGGCTTTGCTGATAACAATCAATTCGCTGGTCCCTATTAAGAAAGTCGGAACTACAAAATGACAACTTTACAGGAGAGCAGTTTAAAGTTAATTTTAAAGATAAAACCTAAGTAACAAGTTATTACTCTAAATTTTTTACTGTATGTTACTTGGATAGTTCTTCGTCAATTTGTACGTATTATTTTATGTTATAATATTTTGTAGTTTTTGAGAAAAGCTATTAGTGACAATATTACTCGGACAAAAATAGAACAAAATTGTCGGATGTGCTACATGCGACATTTTTGTTTGGGTTACTCACTACATTTTAAGTAGGATGTGGCATATACTACATTTTTAATTGAAATTGTTAAAAAATAGCTAGGTCGCATCTGCATAGTGAATAGCCCACGCGCAAAGAAAAGTGTAAAAAATCGATTCCTGTATCAGATACACTAAACGAATCAAAAAAGTACACATATAAAACACAAGAATTCTATCTAACAGCTCTCTCTCTAAATCCGAAAAGATATCTAAAATAAAGTCAAAATGGAGTTTGGCCATCTTCTGGACAACTGCAATCTTAAATCTGAAATCGTAGAGCCCATCAGAATCCCAGAAGTTATCAGAGGCATAAAAGATGCAAAAAACAATAAATCATCGGGTATCGACTAGATCCTACCAGAATTTCTGAAGCACCTAGGGCCCCTCGCACAAAAGTGGTTAGGAGACTTCTTCTCAGATATAAAATAAACTCCCCAAATAGTGGAAATCGGCAAAAGTGGTTGCACTGCTAAAACCAGAAAAGAAACTAGACGATCCATCTAGCTGCAGACCCTTTTCGCTCCTTTGTACCACCTACAAGCTGTACGAGAGAATACTACTCGCACGCATTACACCAAAAGTCGAACTACATCTTCCCGTTGACCAAGCAGGATTCCGCCCAAATCGAAGCTGTAGCAATCAGGTTGTCGCCCTGACATCACACATAGAAGCGGGTTTCCAGAGAAAGCAGAAAACTGTAGCGGTGTTTGTAGACCTCAACTCAGCTTTTGATACCGTTTGGAAACAGGGACTCTTGCTGAAGCTGACTAAAATCTTCAGGTGCAAACATACGTTGAAGTTGTTTGACGCTATCCTCTCAAACAGACTATTTCAAGTGAGCATGGACGGAAAGTTGAGCCACCTTAAGTCCCTGAACAACGATGTCCTACATGGCTTGGTCCTAGCCCCCACGTTGTTCAATATCTATCTAAGCGACATAAAGGAGGTGACTGGTCGCCGATTTATGTATGATGATGGTATTGCATTGACAGCACAAGCTCCGACGATAAATGAAGCCTCTACCGTCGTACAAGAGGACATTGCTAAGCTGCAATACTACTTCGCAAACTGGGCTCTGAGACCTAACCCGCGGAAAACAACTAGGTGCTGTTTCCATCTCAACAACAAACAAGCCAATGAGAAAGCGAATCTGGTTTTCTGCAAGAGCCTGTAAAACACGACCCAAATCCAGTATACCTGGGAGTCACGCTTGATAGGACTCTTGCCTTTAAAGCTCACCTTGAAAAGGTCAAAAAGAAAGTTTCTGCCAGGTGTAACCTCATCCGGAAGCTAGCAGCAACTTCATGGGGCAGCAATGCGAATACACTGCGCACATCAACGCTGGCTCTAGCCTTCAGTGCAGCCGAATACTGTGCACCAGTGTGGGCAAGCAGCCACTATACTAATCTATTCGATGTGGAGCTTAACTCTGTGCTATGAGGACTATATCTGGCACCGTACAGCCGACACCAACTATTTGGCTTCCGGTCCTTTGCCACGTCCTACCTCCGGACCTCAGAAGGGAGCTATGCGTTCGAAAGGAGTATGACAAGATCAGTCAAATGCCGCAGCTTCCAATACACCAAGAACTGGAACACACAAGAAGCGATCTACGCCTCAAATCACGTAGACCATTTGGACTGATGGTGTCAGAAGCCCTAGAAGCTGACAAAACTCTCAAGGAAAGATGGTCAGAAAGGTGGAATGATTCTGATGTGACAAATAGAGCTCTTGTGTCCGATCGTAATGTACGAATGCCAGGCATCGATCGAAAATACTGGACTCAAATAAACAGGTGCCGAACTTCGCAGGGTAGCTGATGTGCTGAGCTGATGTACAGATGGAAATTTGGGACGGACCCGCACTGCTCTTGCGGGGAGATGCAGAGCATGTCCCATATCACGGACCATTGCCCGCAGTGGTCAATAGAAGGAGGGATCCAAAAGATCTACGAGGCCCTTGCGGAAGTGACAGATTGGATCAATGACCTTCCCTTTGTTCTTTGATATTATATTCGCTGCATAATGTGCCATACATACGCAAAATAAAAATAAATAACTGATACATTTTAATGTAACCTACTAATAATTTAAAATTTTCTCTTAAGACTTAATTCATATCCTGCGAAATAATGTACCTAAATGTTAATTAAAAATGTGGGTAGTGCCATATCCTACATTGATAACCTAACCAATCACATGAAACAATGTCGGTTGAGTCAGATGCAACAAATCATCCTAACTTATGATAACTTAACAATGTCGTTAGTGGCATATCCAACAAAAAGTAAAAATCAAGTTTCAGATAATAATGTTGTAACTACCTGAACCAACAATTTTATCCGTCTCAGATTGGAATATTGTAACATTGTAATTTCATACGTTTTTCACAAAAATACAAAAAACCAATAGCACTTTTGCCAATATTTATGCGCTGGCGCATTCCCCAGTAAAATTGTCAGTTATGGTACATACGACTACGCCCGTGCGCTCAACCTCCGGTTAACAAAAGCGGTACGTAACTACCGGCCTTTTTGAATGGACATTATTGCTACAACTGACTTTTTTTTTACTGGTAATTCCTTCATATTACGAGATATCACAAAAATAAAATGTTGTACCTATAGCTCTTCGAATATAAAACACACTGATGCAAAAAAGTCAAAAATGACAAAAATGTAGTTCCGACTTTCTTAATAGGGACCAGCGAATTGAATAAGACAATTAAAACATAATAATTACACAAAAAATGCACTCACACACCCTCTCTCACCTCCACACTATCACAAACACATACACTACACACGCACACACCTATGCACACTCACATTAAAATTTGATTAATTATGGTTTTAATGCAAGAGCATTTTTATAAAGTATAAATAATAATATAAAAACTTTCTTGTATTTGTTTAAAATTTTTCGCTAACATTGTTTTAATTTGTAATAGGTATTAAGAATAATAATAAAAAAAATAAAAATAAAGTTTGAATCTTAAAATAATTAATAATAATAATATGTAAATAATTGAATGTCAACACCTAAGATCTAAACTGCATGCTTAGAATACGATTTTATTTTACAATTGTATATTTTAAATTTAACTTATTTAGCAACAGAGCCTCAACAGAAATACCTTTTGTACAAGCGTAACCGAGCGCCTGCGATACAGGGTCACCTAGTGCAGGGCTCAATGTTAAAGTGTTTTTGTGAAAATAATTTTTGAAAATAAATAATTTGAATTTTGAATTTGACTATACAGGGTGTTGTTTTGGTTAGTGACACTCGACTCAAGGAAGATAGTTTTAGTAACGCTTGAAACTAAAAATAAGTTTATATATTTTTCAACAACATTTTTTTTTCTATTGGTTCTATAAAACCGCGACAGATCACTCTAGCCGGGGAAACCGAAAAGTGATAGCTGAACAAATAAGTATTGAATATAATGATAGATTTTCAAAGACGCACTATCAGCTTACCTGCCTGAAAGTCTCGATTAAGATTACCCTGCCAAAAAGCCTCGGCAAAGTACGTAGATTTCCAATGAAAATTGTACTTGCAAACGTAAACTCTTTGGGACCCAAAGTTTGGGTATAAGGACACTGATGGGGGCCTTGCCACAAGACGGAAAAAAAAAACAATATAACCAGTTTCATTAAGGAAAACATTTAGGACGGAGTTAAAAACCTAGCGTTGTCTCGCTTTGACTGTATTAATTAGAGCGAGAGGGCGAGTGTTTTGAAGTTCATCCTAAATGTTTTCTTTAATGACACGGGTTATACGAGGTTCGCGAAGAAAAAATGCAAATATTATCACATATTTTTAAGTTAATTCCAGTTTAATTAAAAAAATGTTAAAAGTTAAAGTGTGTTCTATCTTGATAAAGGTTGACCTTAGGTAGCTTTAAATACAAACCTACTTGTGTTCTTCAGACAAAGAAGGAACCACAGGACGAAAGCACCAACAAATTGGTAGCCAGTAGCAAGTCATTGATCTTCATTTCCTTTTGATCGAAAGACACTATAGTGCCTTGACCTGTACAATCACGTCTAAAACTAGTTTAACTCCAACATTTGGGCACCATTTCTCAGAAGCACTTCTAATTTATCATTGATCGAAGCTTCTAAGACAATATCTCAATCTGATATCATTAACCGTAGATACATAGAGCCCTAAATCGTATGCTGCAGCAGATGAATGTAGCCATTGTTTTGACGTTTAATGGCGTTTACCCCAAAAACATGGAGGCACTTTTAAACCCCACTATACTTCGATTAAGCGAAAATTGGAATCAGCCGATTGGCGATGGCTGAAGACGTAGCGTTCCCTGGATCTTTAATAAGCTTGCTATTGATTAATGTAACCTAATTATTCTATAGCGTATAATGGTACTTAAGCAAAAAGCACTTTTAAACACCACTATACTCGCCCGGTCTAGCGAAAATTGGAATCAGCCACTTCACTTAGTGCTTAGTGTGGGAGCTATTCTCGCATCGCTTCTATCCGATAACGCATTAAGTCGACCGTACAGCCATAAGCGCGCTATTGTGATCCGAATTTTCAGTTCTATTACCTGTAGTAATCAGTTAGCCAGTCACAATGGGGTGGCTCTATTCACGCTCCTCAATAGGTACCAGATTTGACAAGATAAATGCCTTTCATGGGAGCACCGGCGATTGAAAGCGAGTATGTCATTGTATGAAATGATTGGGGTAAATTATTTTTTGAAGTTTTTTTTTCTTACAGAATAATAATTGTTTGTACCTAAGAATATTTCTGGAAGAGTCTTATGTTAATCTTTATTACAATTTCTGCTTTTAAAAAGCTGTATAAAACACTTTTTTTATATCTATACTGTGTGGAACATTATAATGGTTTAGTATATCCATACATCCCCACGACTGAGAATATAAGAGATAGATAAATATGTTGGAACCATCACCAAGGGCATCAAATTAATTCCAAGCTCGGCAATGTAAGACGTGCTAATAGAACTTTACCAAGTCGGTTTAAAAACTCTCTTTTGGATGATTTTATTATTATTTTATTAGGGTTTTACCGTACGCAGTCAATATAATAGTTATAGTATTCGATACCACGTCTATATTTATTGTTTTACGTTGATTGCTAGACTATGGTAGTTACAGAGTGACAGTAAAATACAGTTAAAATATCAGCTATGAAATGCGTTTCCCGCAATCAAACATTGTAATTCCTCCTAGTGTAGGTATCGAAATTCGGCGCATGTTTCCAAATAATGATCGACGGAAACTTGTAAGCGGAAGCAACGGTCGAAATAGTTTGCTTTGTTGCAGAAATTATGGCAAGCACTCAACTTTGGTATAGAGGCGAGGTTTTAAATTAAACTGCTCGTAAATACCAGACAAAGCGTAGCCGCGGAAATAGACAATCTATTAACTTGAACACACTAATGAAATTTGACCGATGCCGATGAGTTATTTTTTCTAAAGCTGGGGAAACTCGTATTGTAGGACTAATGCCCGATTTCACCAACAATACTTAATTTTTAAGAAATTCTTTAACTTTTTTAAGAAGTCCTTAGTATAATTTTTGTTTCCAAAATTACGCTAAGGACTTCTTAAAAAAGTTAAAGAAGTTCCTAAAAATTAAGTATAGTTGGTGAAATCGGGCATTAATGTTTTCGTCGACTATGGCCTGGTTCCTGAATTGAGAATTTTGCTAAGCAAATACTTAACTATCGTCCTGTCACGCTCTTTTGTGAGAAATCTGCAGAGACAGGACGATACTTACCCATTTGCTTAGCGAACTTCTCAATTCAGAAACAGGGCCTATTAGTGCTATCCAGTAAATAATATCTGTAATATTCTTTCTGTTCTGCAATAATTATAAATAGTTCTCTATCAGCTATCTATCTAAGTGGGTAGGTACTTTTTTACAGGTCGTTTGTGCCCTCGTACAGGCGGGGTAAGCAGGATCACTTATTTATCCTAGACTTAGGTATGTACTTTGGAATATTCTTGATTCTAGTGCAAGAATAATACGAAGGATATATCCTAGCTAGTTACTTTACAAATACTTTGCAATTTGATGAACGAGTTTTTTCTCTAATAATATTTGCCATCAATACATCAACGCTCGATGTCTCGCCAAATATCGACGAATAATGAGAAAATTGGCCCAAATTTTCGACGTATTTCTTCACACATGAGGATCGCTTACACAAAATCTAATTTAATGAAAGTATAGGGAGGCAAATTGAATCCAATATGGCATCTAATTTTAGACGTATGCCCATTAGGTAAAGTGCTATTCGTGTGGATCTTCAGTGAAGTAAAATGTTGTGTCTTTTTCTTGATAAAAAAAAGATGTCAAATGTTTTTAAGTAACCTTTGTTTGGGCTGAAGGTCTATCATTTTAAATTCAAGTAACTATATCTCATAAAAGGCTGAACCGATTTTGATAAAATAAGGACACTCGCTAGAAAACCTGTTTTCAAATAAAAAACCGCCACAGACAGATACACACTCACTCACACATATCGGTCAAACTTATAACACCTCTCTCTTTGTGTCGGGGGTTAAAAATAAAAACGTTTAATCTCTATCCGATATAGTGGAGGTAATATAATAGAGAGATAGACTAAGAACAATACAATTTCTTTCGTACACCATAATACACGGACGGAAACGCTAAATGTAGATACAACGGGTATACAAGATAGCACGACGACAACGCTTACACGCTAGCACTCTACTCCGTGCAATTTTAGTGGTTTTAAAGCCGAAGGTATTTTGTTGCACTGGTGATTCTCAGCCAAATTACAAAATATCATTCCAAAACGCGCGAAAAAAAATTCACTTCTCCATACAAATGGTGTCGATTGGCGATAGCCGTTTGTATTGGAAAGTGTTTTTTTTTCGCTCGTTTTGAAGTAAAATTTTGGAATTTGGCTCAGAATCACGAGTGCAACTAAATACCTTCGGCTTTAAAACCACTAAAATTGCACGGTGTATTCGGTTGCGTTACGGGCAACTTTACAACAAAACTGTACGCTCCGACGTTCTCTCATGTGTACAACAACACCTTTAATAAAATTATAGGTCTCAGACCACACATAATCGACTCCGTTTCAATAGTGGTTACTGGTAATGGGGATCTTTTTGGGTTCCGTAGGCAAAGAGTCAGTTTATGAAAAAATAGGGTGGGCGTTGACGATAAAATTCATGTCGCATTAAGAAAGTAAAAAGTTATTATGTGGTTGAAAGCAAAAAGTTTGTTTACGCGATGGTGCCTCCGTCACAAGCTGAGGCTTTGAGTTGTTGTTGATTAGCTATTTAATTTATTGATCAACGCCCCGGCCGTATACAGCGATCTTCTGCCGTTTACTAATCTCCGTTGCTCTACCGGTTAATTTAGCAATATATGAGTTGTAATAAGTGAAAACTAGTGGTTCGCCCCGAACTGTGAACTCGCGACCCCATATAAAATTAACAACCCCATATCTCGGCAACCCCTCGACCGATTTGGCTCATGTTAGAACTTAAAAATTCTTTTAATTTTGTTTACGCGCCTACCAAATTTCATAACGATCCGACCAAATTTACTCAAGTTTACACATCGTCGAAAGAACATTCATACATACAAACATACAAACATACATACATACAAACGCCGGATTGTTCCAGTAGACTCGGAGAACTTCGCTCGCTTCGCTCGCTCGTTCAACGATTAAGTACTTAGTGGTTTTTACCGAGCCCCGATGAGTTACTGCCCTTTAACCTCAACAAACCTACTTAACGTTGTTAGGACAAGTTTTAAAGGTTATTCTACATGCAAATTGTTAAATTTAGGTCGCAATATTAGGAAAAGAATGATCTTTTTTCGTTGGAATAAATGTATCTGGTCTCTTCTCTACAGCTCTTCTCTTCTCTTCTTTATCTTCAAATGGTATTAAAAAGTAGCTTTCCGCGTCTGTCTGTCTGTATATTCGAAAATTCCTCCAAAATTTTTTAATTTTTTTTGCACCCACATGCAAAGTCGGGCGGGTCCCTAGTAGGGTAAAAATTTCACGCCCATTGAGCTATTAGTACATTTATTATATTAACCAGGATCAAAGATAATCAACGCTCGTATTTGCAATATGAATATAGATTGGACCTAATTAGTTCCTACAGCCTTTACATTGAATCGACGCGAATGTTCGTGAAATCGTATTTCATTCAATTTGTTTTGATGACAGGCGCTTCAATAGGCAGAAAATTAGGTAAATTCAATAGCATGCACAGTTACAGTAACAAACATAAAGTTCATCTCGAAAAACATTCATTTTCCATATTTTTTTGTTGTGTAAAACACTGCACGCAGTGATATAACTAACTAGTAGCTGGAGAACTGGCGACGAATCGACTTGTTTTATCGTACAAGGTAGGTACAAGCTGGGAGCTTTTAGGCTAGTTGTTTTGACATTACTGATAACGAAAACACACTATAGGCCGTAAAATCCATATAAAAAACTACAAATAGCAGACATTTTCCATTGTAGGAACCCCAAAAGTGGGCGTTTTTTACAGCAAGTTTTACTCATAATATCTGTTCTAGGATCTGGGATCTAGGTCCTAGCTTCTAACGATCCGTAGCTAGTTAAAGTGGCCAAAAAAATGTAGCTAGATAGAAGATAACAATAATAATTTTGATTTGACGTTCAATGTATTTTTTTTTCTATTTGCATATTGAATATAAATATTTGACAATTAATTTGACTTTGACTATAAAATAGTTAAGACCGGTTGATAATTTGAAAGTCATGGGCCAATAAAAACAAGGCAGCATCCACGCTCTAGGAACACGCTTCAAGTGAGTGAGGCATACGGATAATTAATTAAACAGCGCGTCTGTTGAAGCCCGATCGCACCGGTCACCGCAAATTGCCTAATTTATCGCCCCGATTGGTCCGCGTTTGCCCGACGGACCCCTGATTCAGGGGTTCCCAAACGAAATCAGTTTGCAGCTCAATTACAGGTTCGACAACGCCCCCAAATAATTCGTGCCATAGCTAGGAATACATGCATGGATTTACCCGACAGATCTGTCGGAATACCCGACAGGCACAAACGGTCATGTATGGGAAGAACAGGCACGTTGCTTATAGATCCACGTCAAGCACAGATATAGGCAGTAGGCAGGTATATTTGTGCCCGATCTGTCGGGTAAATTCATCCGTGTATGCCTAACTAGGTAATGTCAGACAGGAAAAATAAAATTTTAAGTTGCAGACAAAATGTATTTTTTTACGTGATTATTATCTGCTGTGGAATTTTTTCATTAAAAAACTTAATTACTAAAAAAAAGTTTACTTTTTATACGGTGAAAATATTTCAATATACTCGTAGTAAAGGAACAAATTAAATGAGGACTTTTCAGCAAACACAATTACAAATGCTTCGCCTAGTTGCATAACCCGCTTTAATTTTTGAGGTAGAGAATTTGCTATAAACTTGAATACCGGGCTATATCGGGCTGATATACCGGGTAATATACTTTGTCGAAGTTCAGTATCGGACCCTATTTTTAGAGAGACTACTTGTATTTGTTTATCTTGTTGAAAATTAGGGTTAAAGGCTTTTTGGTACAGTGTATTGTGAGTGCATGGAGAATGCTGCACCGACAAGAGGATAACTCTTAAATATAATGATGATGATGATGTATTGTGAATGTTGCATGCATATATTAAAACCTCGCCTCTGGTACCTAATTTAAAATGCCTGTAACGGACGAGTGTGCTCTACAGTATTGCCTTGTGGTATCCCGGTTTGCTCTCTGCGGCGCTTGATACCGCGACCCACACTTAGAGAACCCCTGCCCTATTTGGCCGGCGGGCGAAACTTGCCCTTGCCCACCGACCGCCAGGCGGAAAAACTGGCAACGGGTTGCGGGTGAGGTGAATGAATGCAATAACGTTTTTCCTGTGGTTGTTACTTAAAATGATGGTAAATGGTAATGGATCTTAACATTGGTGATTTATGCACCGTTTGAACCCCTAGCCAAAATTTTATCCGAGATGTCAAGATTTACACGCACGTAACTGGTCGAAAAAGGAGAGCTCTTTAAGGTTCAACGAAAGTAGCGTTGCGGGAAGTGCACAATTTACACAGGTTTTTAAAATTTTGTAGCTAAACTGAGCTATTTTTGTTCAGCGACTTTTGTTTCACGGCAATAACATACTTATTGTTTTCATTTCACTATGCAACAAAAAAACAGCAATTTACTGATTACGATATTTGCTCGAACTTCTAGTTTTAACCGTTAGTTATAATAATATTTTTTCCCTGAAGGTTTATAGTGACTTTGTTTTAAAGCCTACTCCATCTAAAACAATGTCCCAGGCACTGCAGCGCCGAGTGGTCTCTTCACCCATCTAGTGTGAGTGAAGGTGCCACTGGACGCTGTATAAATCATCTCATTACGTAGAAGCAAAGGCCTTAGTAGTGTTTTAAAGCATTGCATAAAACATTGCTTACGCATAAATTTAAAAACGTCTCATGATTAATAACAGGTATTCCTTCTAAGACGCAATTAACTATACTTAAAATTTCCTTTAAAAGAAGTAGCTGGGTGGATAATAGCGGCGTGGGAATAATTGATAGGTTCGATATTCGTATTCAGTAAGACAAGCGATGTGCTGTAGGGTGTTTCTCTGAAATTTCATTCTTCGACTGATTCATATGGCACAAATTTAATTTCACTTTCAGCACTGTAACACATGTTTATATGAAAATAGGAATACCAAAGAACATATATTTGAGTGAGGGACTGATTTTTATAAAATAGTTTTTGAGATATCGACGTTCAAATATTTTGTGCCCAGATGAATCAGAATTTGTTACAGATGAATCAGAAAAAGAAAGAAAAATGAACAACTTTATGTAGATATGAGCTCTGTATTAAGAAAATTTTAATATTTTAATAACTACAATAATCTGTTTTAATGAAAACAATGATCAGTAATCAGATCACGGAAAAAAAACTGGTGAATTCAACCATAATTCTTGTCAAACATTTTTGAAACTCTAAAGTGTATTATAATAATTCTTGTATTGAGAGAATATTGTCATACAAAAGAATTTGTGTCTATTGCTAATATTTGTAATACAATTAATTCTATTCAGTACTAGAAAGTTATTATAATTGCTACAATACACTATAATGTCAATTATTAATGTGATATGATTATTAATAAAATTCTAAATAAAAATTAATTAATTGTTAACTAAGACTAAGACATCAAAAGTGTCAAAATAATACGTAGAATAAGTTTATACCTAAGTAGGTATAATAAATATGACAAGAACTTGTACCCGGTCGAAAATTGGACAAGGAGAATTACACAACAAAATTAAGCGCTCCTTTCGTGCTGGAGCGGGAAAAACTAATATATTTCATGATTAATATGGTGTTTTGACCATATCAATCAGGCACAGATGAATCAGAATTTTGCCTACAATCATGCATAACTCATCATATATGGAGACTTCAGTATTGGCATTTCTCTACACGAATCTATAACCCAAAAGCATCACACGAAATATAGATTGAAGTTGTAAAACAATCAAATAAATTTTATAAATTAGGCATTGTAATCAGTATGCCACCTGAACCAAGCCCAGATGAATCAGATGTTTACCTTCGTTACACCGGGTTTTAAGCACACCAGCCGCACGTCCACCTTCTAGCACGTCCGTTGCACGACTGGCTCCCCCCCACTCAGGAACTAGTCTCTCATTTATTGTTACCCAACCAAGTACGGTCAAGTGAAGCTTAAGCCACATTAATCAGTATTATACGCCGGACACTTCTTATCTACTTATTTACAAACACACTAAGGTAGTTATAACATACACATATTTTTTTTGTAAGAGGGCATTTCATTTTCCAGCGTTTTAATTGAAATTTATATTGATTTATCAAAGGGAAAATGCGAAATCGACAATTTTGTTCCGGAAAATGGCAAACGGACGCGTCATATGAATCAGGAGAACGAACTTCAAATATTTTTATTTCGTAACTAGACTGCAATTATTTCAAAAATATCATTGTACCCTGTTAGGGTTAAAGCTAAACTGTACAAAAAAAAATATTACATGCCGTTTTGTTAGTTGGTTACAGAGATATACCCACAGACATAGAATTTTTTGTCTCTGGAGAAGTACCCTGTAAAAATTAAAAGCCTTCAAGAAGACAAAAAATGTAACGCTGGATCTTTCCATCCATCCAGAGTTAACTGCTTCTACATTTTAGGATTTATATGGTTCATGAGATCTCCACGATCTAATATTGATTTATAACATGGTCCGATTCATAACTTTAAAAACAACTGTAGCATAATTTTATTTAAAGCATTGCAGGAAAATAAGCCATGAAACTAAAAGACGACCTGTAAAAAACGTAACTGGGACAGTTCGGAAATCTGTTAAGTGAAAATGGAAATAGGTTGTATATTTACCTATAGTTTTGAACTCTTTAGTACTTACTGTTGTTTTAGATGCTATATAGCTGCCTGAAACATAACGCGCCAGTTAACGATCAAAAGAAAAATAATACGAAAAACAATACAGTTTTCCGAATCGGGCCAAACCGTAAATGGCAGCTGAGCAATCTTGATATTTGAACAGGATTTTTTATTGTCCTCGGCGGCACCATTCCTTCTCTGCCTCAGCGAAAACATGCCTTAATTAAATGAGCTCCAGCAGGTAAAAGCGACCCTGAAGGAGGCATTCTGCTTTCATATTGAGAGGATTTTATTGTTTTGTTTTTATTAAAAACAGAAAAAAATATGCGAGTACTGTGAGTGACGTGCCTCTTATTCGGTGAATGCAGGGCCAAAATACACTAAGCATAGTATCTTGCGTAGCGTAATGTGCAAGATACGCGACGCAATATAGGTAAACTGTAGTCGCAGAAAAAGAAGAAGATGCGTGAGTGTTGACTCTATTTGTGCTTAGATGAGAAACTTCAAATAAAATAATTATACCGCAGAAACAAACAAAAATTGTGAGACATAATGAACCAAGGCGGAATATTGCCAAGCTTTTTATAATAACGGACTGTTTTTTTTTTCCGGCCCGTTAAAATTTAGAACATTAGTTTTCTCAAACGTTGTAATTTCCAAGACAATTTTTTTATTACTACCTGTAGAACTGGTGTTGAAAGTCATTATTGTTTTGCTGTGGGACAAACTGAAACTGAAAGTGGTTTCCCTACCATCCAGGATATCATATACCACATGACGTAGGTAAGACCTGCAACCTCTTCCACTATTAGAGAAAACAGAACTGGAAGACTATTTTGTACATTTCCTAACCCTAAACTACCAAGCAACATACGGAACTTTACGGAAGCACTTGAAAGTATTTTGAACTGGGTTAGTTCAAGTTTCCTTTTTGTGGGCACACTGTTGGGAGTGTTACCGAATTGTTGGATTAGTATTTATTGATTGAACGAAAATCGTTCAAGCACTAGTGAAGCTATCGCGTTTCGTTTCCAAAAAGAACAATTTTACACGTTTTAGAAAACCGGTTTGAACCAGTTTTTTCTGTTCAGATTACCCACTGCTGGGTATAGGCCTTTTCCCCTTCACGCCATCCTCCTCGGTCATCTATCATGGGAGTGAGGATAGGAACTCCAGTTACTTCAAAATAATGTAAATAATACAATATTATGTAGAGCTACATAATGTAAATAATACGATATTATGTAGAGCTACAAGATAAAAAAATACTGAACCAAATTGAAACCACTCAGGGCATGGTATTCAATTTTCAATGGTATTATTTAGATTTTAAGCATTGTTTTGTTTGCTTTACGAAAAAATATTGTTCAAACGGATATTTTGGTGTTCTTAACGCTTTTAAAAAGGGGTATCCTAGCTTTTCGCTGACTGTAATAATGGCTTGACCATATCGAACATGACGACCCGTTCAAAGTTGCAGGAATAGGCTCGATAAGCAAAGCCCAAGGTTGAAAAATATGGACATCCCACACTAGCAAACTTGTGGGAGTAGAAGAACTGGGAAAAACATTGGTACATACCTACCCATCTGCTACAATTAATAAGTGTGCTATTAGTACATACCACAACAACTACCAACAACACCCACTCGGATCAAGCCTGTCTACCTGCTTAGTTTGGGAGCCAGGACACAAAATGTAACCTTTTTTGAAATAAACTCTTTTTGTTTTTTTTTTCTATATGTTTGCCTCTACCTCATTACCCGCGTAAGTACATCTTCGCACGTCACTCTTCCCCGCGACGGCCGGTAGCAGCATTTGGTTAGCGGGTATCGTAGGAGTTAACGTGCGACGAAGTATGTAGGTAGGGGGTGTGGAAGCGACAAACTCGTAGCAGCCGGATAGTAAATTGAACTTTTGTAAGTGCTGGTATTTTTGCGGGAACATTCTAGATAGCTGGATGCCTCAGCGACCTAAACATGTGTATACCGAGTAGCGCTTCCCACTTTGATCATTCAATCTCGCATGGCTGCTTTTGGCCGCGAAATTCCTGTTTGCTTTAGTATAGCGAATAGCGATACACCGTGCCGGATCGCCTAATCCTGGCGTTTCTATTTTCAGGCGTTTTATATGATTATGATTTGTATGATAACAAGGTGACAAAGTATGATTTGTAAACCAAGAAAGACCACAAACACAACGTAACTGATAAATGGATGAAAGAGGACATCGACAGCTACGAGTAGGTATGACTCCCTATAAGTTTTATCAATACGTGAACAACGGAATTATTCAGCAGACCAATTTTTAAACAGCTTTATACCTGAAACACATAAACTTCTAAATGTGATTTCCAACAACATTTGTTCTACGACTTTTGTGAAAGCGCAATTCTATTTCATCAAGACACATAAACAAATAAAAATGAGAATTGAAAACATTTAAAGATTATGAAACGTTGTATAAATAAAAAGTATCGATCTATTAGAAAAGTCACAAAACAAAAGTTGTTGGAAATCTAGAAGTTATCGTGTTTCATGAATAAGGCTAAAAATTACCCTGTACATCGATCGCTTTCTCAGACTACAAAAATACACGCTTGCATTTTCAGACATAAATTACGATGGGTTAGATTTAAACTTTAAATATTTTAATATTACGTGATACAGTTCTGTTGAGCCAGAGCTAAAAACAATGCGCAACAAAACACAATTTTCATAACTTTTTGGTTTTTGGTATTAGCTCAAATTTAAAAATATGTTAGTGGGTGTAGGTGCATTTGTATAGCTTTGAGTTGTTAAAACACTGTGAAAGTCAATGAAAACAATTTAAAAAAACAACATTTCTCCCGCCACAGCGTTCACATGTACCTAATTATAATTTTAATGTTTATTAAGTATTCTGTTGGCTTTCCTAATTTAATAAATAAATAAATAAATAACATTTGTTTAATTAGAAAATCAACGGAACGTCATAGAGCAAAAAAAAAATTTAGGTTGTGATCCCTATCACCGGGTGCTATTACCCTGTAAAAAGAGTTAGCATCTTTTGTAACACCTTGTATAACATACTAGCCTGAAATACAATTCTTTGTGGGCCCGGTGTGTCGCTACACCAAGAGTAGGTAAGTGTGTTTGTATTGGAAACTTCCTCTTGCAGACGAGGTATTTGCGTAAAGAAAACCCTCTGTAGTAGAATATATACTAGTTTGTAATAGCCCAACCGTTGTGCAATAAAGAGTTACTTACTTACTTACCGTTATTTTCCTACGGGACAAATGACACAAGGTCCAAGGTCCAAGGTCGCGTCAACCAGGGTTAGCAAGTTAACTCTGAGGCCCGGTTTCTGAGTTGAGAATTTTGCTAAGCAAATGGGTAAGTATCGTCCTGTCTCTGCAGATTTCTCACAAAAGAGCGTGACAGAGCCATACGTAAGTATGTGCTTAGTAAAATTCTCAACTCAGAAACCGGGCCTGAGTGTGTTAACGTCAATAATTGCATGGAAATGACAAATTAACCCTTACTCTTAAAGTAAAGTTACTGACGCAAGTCCGCCTTAGTGGTTTAATTTAGTATTTGCTTTTGCACAGTTATACACATACGGTAAACATAATGCGTTTGCCAAAAAGTGAACCTTGCGACTGTGTACTTTGTAACGGAACACACAAAGCAGGTAAATCGTAGTACACACGACAGCACGTCAGTCTGTACACTTTTGTTGAAAAGTCGCCCATAACGCAACCGAGTAGAGTGCTAGCGTGTAAAGGTCGACATGCTGTCGTGTATTTACCGCACCGGTAGCTGAGTTTTCGATTTATAACAGCTAAGGCTAACTCGTGAAGTAAACGCCGTCTCCCAATTATTCTCAGAAATGTACTCGTATGTTGATGTCGACGTTTGCGATCCAAACCGAAGATTTCTCGTGAAAGCATGATGTCATGTTTTTAGTTAGAACCAGCTCAAACTGCATCCACTCTGAAGCAAATAAAATACCCCCAGGGAATGAAAGCGCACTTAGCTCTCAGCTTCAGTGATCATTATTTACTTAGAGCGAAGAGAGTAGTCAATTATTGGCGGAAGGCGCAAGGCGTCAAGGCTTATAATGCCGAGTACTCACTGGATTATACGTAACTTTCATACGTCCAACGTGTGTGGATATGAAAAGCTTCTTCCTCTTCTTCTTTTTATGGTGCCTTTTTATGGCGGTCAGCTCAGCATATTTCTTTTCAGGAGGCAAAAGAGCTGGGCAGCACTTGCGATCCCAGTTCACTCGTGTAGATTTCTTAGCCAGGATTTCATCCATACATTCATGAAAAAGATGTATGTCTAAATCACCCATAGCCATAATCAAATCATAACCGCTGCTACCATTGAGATTTGATCCGGGGATCTAATGTGTGTCTGTGTCGGTATGAGGTGTCACTACCCATCTAGTGCGGAGGGATGTGAGCAATAAATCATTGTTTTATTACAATAGTTATTTACACGTTACGAATAAAATGGCTTTTTAAGCGCATACCCACCATTAAGCCAGCAAAGAATCTATTACCCGCGAACGCTATGCAACAAAACTGCAAGAGATTTGTATCTCTGCCAATGAATTCCCTAACTTCATAGACTATTTCTGGTCCATTTACTTTGGGGCGCTGCCAGCACAAAATAAGATCAACAGAAGTTGTAGATGTAAAGTTTTTCGACAAAGACGCGTGCTTTGCATGTCATATTCTGTGAGCTTTTGAAATTTGTCTTTCAGTGATATAAAAAATAATACGGCAGCGGTTCGAGGCCCTTTGGACGGCCTAAAAACTCTGACAATGCCACTCCACTATCTCATACAATTAGGTACGGTCGGCCACAATCTCAGATACCCCATGGCAGCTCTTATCGCGTGCGGCATAAGGGCGCCAATCGACCAAAAAGGGGTATCTGAGACTGTGGCCGACTGTACCTACCCAAGGGAGTATAGCATTCTTCTTTTTACCTGACTACTTTTGAAAAAGAGCGTGGACAATTTTACATATCCTCCACCGTCACCGCCAAGGTATTCAATCTCTTTGCAAGTGGGTAAGAAAAGAACGATGGCGTGACAGAGAAGAGGCCTATGATGCCCAACAGTGCGCGACATTCATGGGCTGGATAGATATATAGATAGAAAGTACACTCTCTTGCAGCTGGAAATGACATTACATACAAACCCGAAATCCCTATTAAATATACAATTCTGATTTTAAAAATATGTGGGGCGTCTGGGCCGTTCTGAGCTTCGCTCAACAAGTTTACATGGGGCTCGGTATTCAACCTAATAAGGCGGAGCTCATTTGAATTACTCCATTCGGCCTTCGGCCTCACGGTAGATTTGGTGTTTGGTAGAAGTATTTGGAATTCTGCCCCCTTAGCACGCTACCATTTTGCCTACTCAACTGTCACCTTAGCCACTTAACACTACTGAGGTGACAGTGAACAGTGGCTAAGGTGACAGTTGAGAGTAGGCAAAATGGTAGCGTGCTAAGGGGGCTGGACCGCTCCGAGCTTCGCTCTACCTGGGACTCTGCCCCATGGGTTACGGGGTCATTTGGTGGAAATATCTAGGCATTTACCATCTCACTTAGGTACCTATACTTTTTGCTATCGTCTACGTTTCTCAGAATTTGAAGTGGAGATGCGTAAAATCTGGTATGATTTGCGTATTCTGTTGATTCTATTCTATCCTGGCAGGCCGGCGCTCTGATTGCGTGTATTGAGAACGTCTGTGTCCCCATATTTTAGATGATATTAAATTTTCCGAGTCGTCAACAGGATTAAGTTAGTTCATTGGTGCAAGTCTAGGTAGAAGTAGGTTTCATAGGATAAAATATGTTTTATGACGGAGTAAAGGTACATATCTACAGGGCGGCTTGAAACCGTAGTTAGTCTTGGTATTTAACATAACATTTAGTTGTATTATTTTAGTTATACAGTGTGCTCTTTGTTCAAAAGTAGATACATCATTTCCAGAGATTGTATGTGCCGATTAAAAATAAACTAAAACTAAACTTTATTAGCCAGTAATCCGCAGTTCAGGAAATACCGACCATTTGTTGCAGTATGAATTAAGATTTTGTTATTTCACTCTTTTTATCTCTTTTTTCACAGTCGGCAATTTCGCAGTCGCAGTTAAAACAAATGAGCGTAACGAGGATTGCCACCGTAAAACTTTCACACAAACTGCGCCGCAGTGACATTTTTTCACACTTTACAGGCGCCATGGAACCCTATACTTAGGGACTGGACAGACCGACTAATGACTTTACATTTAGTTAAAAGTGGCCTACTACGCTTTTCATAAAATAAAACACAACCCTTCTAGTGTGAGGCAGAAAGCGCCAAATACAACTTAAACTTTCAATATGCACTGCACATTTTTATTGATCTAACCTTCGATCAATGATAAAACTAGATACAACATAGAACTCTGAAATGTGTCTGGAAAAATAGATGCCCAAACTGCCTTTGGGAGCTTATTTGCTCGTAGTCTATGCAATTAAAGTAAAACTGTACACTAATGCAATTAGGTTGACATTCGAATATTAGACGTATGGTCGAAATGATGTTTCGTATTGTTCTATTGCTGATATCATTGTTTCTGTGGGGACAAGTTTTTATTGTGATTTATACGTAATGCGGATTCTATGGGATTTAGTTCGGTGGATCTAACGGTGTCATCTACTTTAACTCGTTTTGGAGGAGAGACGATGTTTTCGCCGTGGAAATAGATCTCTCACTGCGAAACACTGAGGTCAAAAGGTCGGTCAATCCGACTAATAGTAAGTGAACCCGTTAAATCAATAAAAAATCCTCAAAACTAATCTAGGTAGAGCAATGTGCATTAGGTACTATAGCATCAATACTGCAAAAGCCGACTCGATAGATAGCCATGAATGAATTTATGTATCTGTGATTTGGATGGTACTACAACGCAGTCGAAAACACATGCCTAAGTATAAAAGTCTACATGATAGGCAGAAATACTGAGAACCCGTCCTTGTCGATTCATGATGCCGTGTCTATGTCAGGCGTTGTATGTAACAGTTATTTGGTATGATTCCGTATCGTTAACTGTGACGAAATAGAGTGGTACCAGCGAGCGGAAGGAGTGATACAGATTTTTTTATTACTCTAAAAATTCTCATAAAAAAACTGTTCAATCGAGCTTGCTAGTGAAGCGCGAGGTCCAAAATGTCACTATGTGGACTATGTGGGTCTATTTCTAATTAGAATAATGTCGTAAATATTCTACAATACCTGAGATAAATTATTATGGCCAATAGTTGCTATCCCGTTACTAACTACTGCTTCGAAACAGTTTTAAGGTAGGTAAGTATTAAATATGATTGATATGATTAAGTATTAAGTATTTAAACTTTGTTTTACGTACTGACTTTAAGAAACATCTAATTTTAAAAGCTAAGCTAAGCTTTATAGCTTTTGCCCGCGACTTCGTCCGCGCAGGTTTGGTTTATTTTCCCGTTATCACAATAAAAAACCTACCTATAGCACTCAGCGATAACGTAGCTTCCCATTAGTGAAAGAAATTTTGAAATCTGGTGATTAGTTTCGGACATTACCCCCTACAATCCTACCATACATTCATACTTACAAACTTTTCTCTTTATAATATTAGTGTAGATAACTACTTCATGGCCTCACTCGACAGTGGCGCCTCCTAGTGAGCAGTAAAACGGTAGCCATCATTGGAAATCAAAGCGAGGCGGGAAGGGCTCGAAGTTGCGCTGTAATTCAATAAAGAAGGTTGGCCACACACCGCTCCCGGGGGATCCTGAGTCCCTACTTTAAAAATATTTTCAAAAGTTCACCCAGATAGGAAAGCTAGACTTGCTACATAGTTTTGTTCTAGCTGTAGTACTCGATTCATCGTCATCATTTTATTTAAGAGTTGGACTCTTGTCGGTGCAGCACTCTCCAATACTCTCCATGCACTCCGGTAACAGGCCAGTTACTTCACCTCCTGGTAGGTACGTCCCGACATCCACTTTTCTTTAATTTGGTCGAAGTAGCTTCTCCGAGGCCTCCCTCTACCTCTTTTTCCTTCTATACAAGGTGTTACAAAAGTACCTAACTCTTTTTACAGGGTATTAGCACCCGGTCCAGAATCACAACCAAATTTTTTTTTGCTCTGACTTTACTTTGATTTTTTAATTAATAAAATTTTTACGCTTTGGCGGGAGAAAAGTTTTTTTAAATATTGTTTTCATGGACTTTCACAAGTTTTAACAACTCAAAGCTATGCAAATGCACCTACGCACATAAAAATATTTTTAAATTTGAGCTAACACCAAAAACATAAAAATTAAGATTGTTTTTTTTATTTTGAGTTTATCAAATAAAAATTGATTTTTTCAACTTTTTTTTACAGAATTGACATCAAGTTGACCAGTAGGTTATACCCTGTAGAAAGAGTTAAGATGTTTTGTAACACGTTGTATTTCCTTCAAGTATGTTAATTATAGTTGTGAGTTAGTTGTGCAAGTGGCCCTCTCCGAGAAAATATTGCCCTGCTAGTTGGAACGTGTATAAGTGTGACTAAGGGCACAAAGAATAACCGGTGTTTCGCGCGACGTGCGGGGTGGGAAAATATGAGAGCGTTTATGGAGAGGGCATATTTTTTTCCTTACATCATCCTGCGAGAGTAGACCCCGCGGCCGGCTATCGGGGCAACAAGTCATACTCAACAAATTGATGAGATTTATCGACTAGGCACCCCTGGAGTTGGCCGAAGGGAAATTAACTTGCCCCGACTTCAGTTTGTTCCTCTAACCGTATCGGACAAACAATTTTACCAGCGAGTTCAATTACGAGCTAAACGTTATTATTGTATGAAATGATCGCTTTATTACTTTAGAGTTCTATAGGGTGACCTGTCATAATTTTGAAGGGTATGACAGGACATTGTGACCCTAAAGATTTTTTTGCCATGGAGTCAACAACGAATTCCCAAAAAAAAAGTCAGCTACGCCGTAGGTAATATTTTCTTAGCTCTAGGTTTGCACGAGCACTACCTATACATAATTTAAACACGTTTTTTAACGGATTTAACACTCGTTTTATGAACTTTTTACATTTTCCAAAAATGTAGCAAATTTATTTTTCTGAGGTTTCGCAGTTGGCCCCTAAAGGTGACCCAAATAGAGTAAATTTTTTTTTTTTTCATTTGATGCTAATTAGTGTCTATTTATACCATTATTTTAAGGTGAGCGAAACGAGATTAGCACGCAAGAGATAATTTAAAAGGATCATCGATATAAGTAATACTCATAATACATTTCAGTCGAATTCCAGCAAGTGTCGTAGCCGCAGCGTGGCGGTTACGACACTCTTGCTGGAATTTACTGCGCATTTTCATTGTTTTTCTGTGCGTTATCACTTTACACCAAGACAATCACATTAAGAAAAAATCCTTCATAGCTATACTACAGGGTGCACTCTAAGTCGATAGCGAAACTTTAAGTAGGCTGTCTACTGATCAATACAAACAACTTGTAGGTACTTACTAGGTGGCGATAAAAATGGAGCGAAAAAAAATCTACTGTTTCATATATTTGGCGCATTACTGAGTCGACCTTTTGATTGGAACAGCTGATATTTTTTTCACTCCATTTTTTTCGCCAACTAGTACAAGTTGTTTATATTGATCAGTAGATAGCCCACTTAAAGTTTCGCTATCGACTTAGAGTGCACCCTGTAGATACAGAGTTAATCTAGGGATCCATAAAAAATTTAAACCTAAAAACGATGTCAATACGATGATATGACCAAAAAAGGGGTTTTCAAGAGGGGACTTCAAACGACGACAAAACTTTCACCAATCATGTTTTCCTTCTCAACAATACTCTATAAGCCCTTCTATAGCATTTCTAAAGAGCTGAGAAGTTAAATTAGTAATCGACCAAAAAATTCGTTCTCCCTCTTAATATTAATTTCCTACCTTATTATTTACACCACAAGTAATAAAAGGAAAGGAAGCTTTACAAGTATTTTCCTACACGTGGAATTCCAGGAAACAATTTATAATTTAACAGCCGCCAAAGAATTAAGTCAAAAGGGAAGCCGGGTGTAGATGGTATCCCATTTATTTCGCTTATCATTAAGCCTGAGAGAATAAGATCATCAACACGAGCCATTTCCTAAAGTCCCATTCAGAGGGTGCAAGTATAATTCGAATCGTCTTATGTAGAAAACTCATGCCAGTTTGCTTATTCTGTTAAAAAATCCGCACAGTTGCTAGTCCTCAAAACCAGTTCGACAAATAATACAACAATTCGTAAAAAAAAAGTTTTTTTCTCAAATAATACAGAATAAGCACACAGGTACGGCTAGCGACATGCTAGGATACCCCATGGTGGCTCTTATTGCGCGCAGCATAAGAGCGTTAAAAAAACAAAGGGGTAGGTAACCTAGCCTTTCGCTAACTAAGTAGTTAAATCTTCACATACTCGTATAAAACAAGGTCGTGTTAGTTACACCATTATAACTCAAGAACGGGTGGACCGATTTTTATGATTTTTGATTTGTTGGATTTCTCTCCACCCCAAATAGCAGAATAACCTTTAAAACAATGGAATAACTCACGAGATAAAAAATAAGTCTGCGCGGACGAAGTCGCTGGCTATTTAATAAAAGACAAAAAAAACTTAACGCTTCGGACACACAAAAACGCAGGGTATATAATTTTTCAAACAATAAAGATAGAGAATATTCTCTGGAAACTTGCTCATAAAATGCAATCACTTGAAACAGGTGCTTTTTTAACATTTTAAAAAGTATTTCCTTCGACAAACACGTTTTCACTCGTATCATTTAAATGGGCCTCTCCACAAGCAAGTATCTTGCGAAATGCAATGAGAAATAAAATAGCGCTCTTCGGTCACATGGCGCGCATTGTTCAAGTCGCGGGGACCCAAAAAGAAATGTAACAGAAGGAAGGGAAGATTGGTAGAAGATTGTTGGTAGAAGAAAGAGGTTTCAAAGATACCACAGCCCTTTAACGCCCAAACCGAGGCACAACCAGCGCCGCCAATGGAAAAATATCATATTATTATCTTCTTTTTGGATGCGTTTTTTGCTAAAAACTCGTCATTAGAGTATCAACGCGAGGCTTAACTACTTTTAGGACCTAAAGTTTAGATTTCACATTCTAGAACCTATAATTGATACTGTAATGAAGAGTTTCTAAACGCATCCAAAAAGAAGATATGTTTTTCTTTCCATTGGCGGCACTAGTTGTGCCTCGGTATTCACCTTAAGAAATACTACAAATACAAAATTTTGGTTATGAAAACTAGAAGGTCTTATCAAGTATTGTTGCGAAGGAAAATATGATTGGTGAAAGTTTTCTCGATGATTAAAATGTTTGAAGTATTTTTATGAAGGATTTTTCTCTAAATGAATCGGTTATTTTGAAAAGGGCACATTAAGTCACACATTTTGCGGAAACTGAGTTAAGTATGAGGAAGTGTTTGTCTATGGTTTATACACATTTTCACATTTAAAAAAAAAAAAATTTTTAGCATTTTTCTTGCTGACTGTACATTTTTTCCATAATCTGTGAATGCAGTTCATAATATCTCCAAAAGTTATGGATGGTTTCCTAGGAACATTTTCAAGCTGCCCTTAAAAATGTCTCTTGATTTAAAGTGACAAAAACAGTGAAAACGCGCAAAAAAATCCAACAAGAACGTCGTAACCGCCATACTACGACGCAACTTATTACGAGTATTAAATCGCTGATCCTTTGTTCAAAATTCTCTCTTGCGTGCAAAATTCCGATAGACGGACAGTCCGTTTGGCATCCTTCAGATACGGAACCCCAAAACAGATTTTTCGTTCAAACTTGTATAGTAAAAGGTTACCCGGGCGCCAGGGGTCTGCTTTTCTCCTCTGAGCATTCTGTGCTTCTGTCGTACTTATTTTGCAACGTGGAGAGGCGAAAATGTTACTTTTTATTGTACTCCCCACGCAGGGATGGCGTTAAAAAGTTTTATGCTCCTTTTTTACAGTTTTGAAGAATTTCATAATACAGGATGTCCTTCTCTTTTTGAGTGGCAAACTTGGCTATTGCTTTGCACAAGGGGTTGCTAGAAGCTTTTGGGAAAAGTTAATTTTTCCCTTGGGTGAGAAGAATCATAAACATTATTGGGTAAAAAATATTTTTTCTGAGCTTTTGATTCCAGAAAGTCGGAAATGGATGACGTTACAATTTTTTAAAGACTGCGCGTGGGCACACGGTCCTAGAAGGATAACTCATAGTGAAAATCGCCAATCCACAGTGGGTACCTACGCGTGGTGATTAATCCAGAACTCTTCCTCTTAGAGAAGGCCTTTGCCCAGTTAGTGGGTCATGTTACACTTGTAGATTACTTAGGTTACTCTTACAAATATATTATCTACATATTTGATTTATACACTAGTGCCCAGCGGCACTTCCACTCTCACTAGATCCGATAGGTACCCACCCAGTGACCTCAGAAACTGAATGCTTAGATAATAATCAATGCTCTTCCTTAGCGTCTTAACTAAGGCCTTTGCATCTACGTAATGAGATGATTTATACAGCAAGTGGCACCTTCACCCACACTAGATGGGTGAAGAGACCACTCGGGCGCTGCAGTGCCTGGGACATACCTCGGCAATCCTATGTCACTGTCAATTCATGATGCAAAAAGATACATAAAAAGCGCAGCCCGACGTTCAATTGTTCCCCGGTTGCACGATGACCGAGAAGTAGAAGTCTCTCGAGTGGAGAGGCATTCAGTGAAACAATCCCGACAGTGCCATCCACAGTCAACGAGCGACATGTTGTACTGCGGCTGGCAACAATGCTGGGCCCCCATTGAAGTGTAGGTACAGTGGGCTGATGGTAACTAGTGGTTCGAACCCTAACTGTGAACTCGCGACCCTATATAAAGACGTCATAGGTGAAGTGTAACTAGGTGAAACGTGTTTCGGCAAGGCGTAGTGAACCCAAACTTAACAACCCGATATCTCGGCAACCCCTCGACCGATTTGGCTCATGTTCGAACTTAAAAATTCTTTTAATTGAACGAGCGAGCGAAGCGAGCGAAGTTCTCCGAGTCTACTGGAACAATCCGGCGTTTGTATGTATGTATGTTTGTATGTATGAATGTTCGTTCGACGATAACTTGAGTAAATTTGGTCGGATCGTTATGAAATTTGGTAGGCGGGTAAAAGAAATTAAAAGAATTTTTAAGTTCGAACATGAGCCATGTCCATGTTTATTTACCTGCCTACCAAATTTTATAACGATCCAACCAAATTTACTCAACTTATCGTCGAACGAACATACATACAAACATACATACATACATACATACATACAAACGCCGGATTGTTCTAGTAGACTCGTAGAACTTCGCTCGCTTCGCTCGCTCGTTCAATACTAGTGGTTCGCCCCGAACTTTGAACTCGCGACCCTATATCTCAGCAACCCCTTGACCAATTTGGCTCATGTTCGAACTTAAAAATTCTCTTTGCCTCATTTACCCGCCTACCAAATTTCATGACGATCCGACTACATTTACTCAAGTTATCGTCGAACGAACATTCATACATACATACATACATACATACATACATACATACATACATACATACATACATACAAACGCCGGATTGTTCCAGTAGACTCGGAGAACTTCGCTCGCTTCGCTCGCTCGTTCAAATACCATAAGCCAATAGCAGGGTTTTTTTACTTTTTGTATTTTCTAAAGCCCTAACCCGTGCTAGGGATCATTATAAGGTATTTTTTTTATATTTACTTATAGGGTTTTATTTACCTTCAGTGCTGAGTCGGTGTTAATGAGGCCAGCATTTAGCCGTTTTCAATAATCGGTCCGTTGATTAATTAACTTTACTGCTGTTATTCTTTGTCAAGTTCCATGAAAGCTATGGCTAAGTTTATCCTAGGGTGATTTATCTACGAACTGAGGCTGAAACCAACCGACTCGGTTTATACGGCCGCCTTTTCAGGGAAACCTGGCTGGGTGGATTGCAATAGTATCGAATCATATACAGGGTGCACTCTAAGTCGATAGTGAAACTTTAAGTAGGCTGTCTACTGATCAATACAAACAACTTTTACTAGGTGGCGACAAAAATGGAGCGAAAAAAATATTAGCTGTTTCATACATTTGGCGCAGTACTGAGTCGACCTTTTGTATCGAACAGCTGATATTTTTTTCGCTCTATTTTTGTCGCCACCTAGTACAAGTTGTTTGTATTGATCAGTAGACAGCCTACGCTATCGACTTAGAGTGCACCCTGAAGTATCAAGGCTGGATTTCTTCACCTTTTTGTTGTGTCCGTACAGTTATGAATTTCCATGAATCCCACGAGCAAGAGAAGTTTCAGTTTGAATTTTCAGCTCCGGTAAAAAAAATGTTTTCATAGTCCGGATGTCCATCGGATGTCCCTCTGAATATCTCCTCTACAGGTCATATATTATCTCAATCGATTCTTACTGAACTTTTGTGAGCAGGTTCGAAAATTTTATAATAGAATTTGTCAGTTTTTCAAAACATTAAAAATGGCGGTTAAAAAGGAAAAAAAAAACATATTTCATCCATTCCAGTTTTTCGAAATTGTACTCGCAAAAGTCGCAAATATCGAAAGATTACGATTACACGCGGATAAAGCCCTTCTTGCACTTTAGTAACCATGGTTTTGTAACCAGTTACCAAACGAGAATTTATTTTCGCTGTTTTGTAACCAGTTATAAAATAAGAAATATTGCCAAGAAAAAAGGTTTGGGTAGGCTTGGGTTCTAGGCACCAAGAAGGTCTACTTACCTTTTTTTCCAGACCTTACGTCGCCGGTCCAGTCTACCCGCGACCATGGCAGCTGTAACGCGGCCACACCGTCGGGATAAATAAGGGATAAATTAATTTCGCCCAAAACTAACCGCGATTCAACCCGTTTCAAATACATGTCATTGTGTGAATATCGCGAGTCATTAAAAGTGAATTCGTTGCACTCGACAATAAAAGGTATAATTAGCAGGCTGTTACCCCGAGCGATACCGGAGTTCGGCGCCAATGGAATGGAAAAAGAATTATGAGAGCCGCCGCCGAAGCGAAATCTGGTAACTGTGTGCCGCTCGCTGCAGGCGCGGCATTGAGCTGATTACTGTCTTAACTGATCACATCGACCTGGGCCCTTAGCCTGTAACACAATGGTGCCAAAATGGGCTTCCAGTTGACGGTTTTAATTACGATTTATTAATGCTGTGGGTCCAGTGTCGGTCCTTTTAATTTTATTGTAGTACGGCAAAGAATATTATGAGTCTAATTCTAGAGGATTAGTTCGCTGGTTGTAGGAGAACAACGAAAAAATCCCGGTTTTGTCCTTCTACCTAGGACGCCATTGATACGCCATTGTGTTACAGGCTAAGGCCCCTGCAGTGTGAAGGCTTAAGCTGACATCACAGATGTGAATGAGGAGAGTGGAAATTCATATAAAAATAATACATCATATTATAACCCTATAGTCAGGATGCAACGTTTATACAACGACCTGGAGGAGCAATATAAGGACGACGATGACGTAAATCTCGATATCTTTCAGAAGCTATTCATCTTAAAGAAGTGCATAAAATCAATATTACATTAATAATAATACTGACATCTTTTCCACTATCAATTAAATCCACTTGTGTAATTAATATACTGTTAAATTGTAAATTATTATTATTATTATTTATTTTTTTTCATTGCATGTCGAACAGTAATTGTTCGTGTATAAAATATAAAAAACCCAAAAATAAAATTAGATTAGGATAATCGTTAGTTTAGTTAGCCTAAGTAGTTTTAGTTTAGTTTAAGATAGTTTTAACAACACTTTATGATCATGCTGTGTACACAACCTTTGGGCTACAAGCTGGTTCTCAACCATAATGTATTCTATTTTGTAAATAAATTGTTTGTAATCTGTTTTGTGTGCCGAATAAATAAATAAATAAATAGATTAGCTGGCGGCTCGCATCCATCCCGCTGCGCTGGCCCCGCCAGCCAAACCAACATTAATTTTTGTCGACGGATCGAATTATACCGCATCGTGCGTACGAGTAGGTAACGCATAAATTGGTTTAGCGTCCAGCGGCCGCCAGCCAGCGCAAACAAAGGCCCCTTTTTATACTGATACTGATACTGATTGAATAATGAACTCCGCAAAAACATAGGTACAATATTTTCATCTCTATTGGTGTGCAGCCAATTTGGTAACAGCCAAAGTCGTAAATGAACATCACTCCCTACTACTTTAATGTAAAAGATAAAATGTACCTACTTTACTTCTTAAATAGCACCAAGTTTTTATGGCAAAGTTATATTTTTTGTAAATAGGGCAACCTGGTAAAAATAGTCAATCATCATATAAATTGTAATTGTAAACGATGTTATTGTAAACTTATTGAAATAATGCAATCTGAAAATCAAAAATCATACAGAGAAAGAAGAAGCAATTAGAAATTAGAAAATATTATAAAGCAGCATGAAGTATTAGACCTCTTTTGGATCTCCTTGCTATTGAGAAGACATTCTATGTCCAGTAACTAATCACTGTCGCAGCTGTCGCTACATACATTCACTACATGGCCAGGGGTGTTGATTGTTGGTCATATCCTATCAAAAGTTCAAGAGACCATACAATCTACACTATAGGCCAGGTGCCTTAGTTTGTGGCCAGTATTTACTTCAGTTCTTTTTGTTTGTATGTGAGTGAATGGACGGAAGATAAAGTGGTAGAGACCAGAATTATAGGACTTGTTTCTTTCATACAGCGAGCGGAAGATAACATAGAGACCGCATTAGCCCTGAGAAATGACCTAACGAAAATGGTTCCTCTGTGGGCGGAGCCTACAAAATGGTTCCTCTCACGATTTAGTAGTTCGACAGACATGACCGAGGAAACGTCAATTTTGACAAATTTTGTCGTGAATAATAAACTATAGAAAATGACTTCATGTGCCGTAAAATGATGCAAAAGCCGTGCTGATGTGCACCACAAAGCAGTGGGTATCGGTTACCATACGGAAGTAATGTCTTGTAGCGTTTTTATTCACAACTTTTAATAAACCCAAATAAAAATATGAAACTTAACTTCTTCCCGTGGCTTTGCTTGAGATCTTCGCCGTCTTAGTATGTTTTAACATGATAAATTCATCAGTGTTATCTTGGACTCATAAAACGGAACTATAAAACTTTTACCCTCGGCTTTGCTTGCCGCCATTTCTTTTTTTTTTCGGAGATAATGTTGTATTGTTCGATTTTTACTTTCTTAGACTTCCTAAAGATCCTGCACGAAAACTGCGATGGGTAGAAGCAATCCGTCTGGAACGGAATGAACAGCATTGGATTTCGAGCAGACTTTCTTTTTTGTTATATCATTATCATCATCAGCCCTTTAACACCCACTGCTGAGTAAAGGCCTCTTCATGCTTACGCCAACTCTCACGATCCTGTGCCAGGCGCAACCACGGTTTTCCGAGTATAAAGTCTAAAGAGTTGGGCTATGTCGTCGGACCATCTGGCTGGTGGTCTGCCAACCGATCTCATCCCCTTGGGGTCGCCATTCCGCAATGAACTTTGTCCATCTGCCATCGGTACGTCTCGCCAGGTGTCTTGCCCACTTGTGATATTAACAATCAAATAAACATTAGACAATATTAGGTACCTATATGTATAACCGCAGATTTATTCGAAAACAGACAAACATACAGATTTTCTGTTTATATATATAGAAACTTTTACAGTTCACGATGACATATTATCAAATATAATCTGTGCAAAGCTTTTGACCTCTGCAGCATGGTATGACGCTGTCACTGTGAAAAGCCCAATGACATCAATGGCGCGTAAACAATTAACCAATCAAGGAGTTTCCTATTTTCTTATTGGTTTAAAATATTTTTGACAACGCAACCTGCGCGCGTAGATGCGTGTGCCGTGTTAGAGGATGGTTTTTTCTTGAAGAAGTTGTTCCATGTTATCCAGTTCGCTGCTTTCATAATACTTCTTTTGTATAACAATGCTCGAGAACGGAAAGATTTTTTTTAAATAAAAGCGATTAATATTTTAAACTAGCTTTTGCCCGCGACTACGTTCGGGTGGACTACAGAAAAATGATATGTGCTTTACTTTGCTCCTAAGTGTAAAACTTTCACCAGTCATATTTTCCTCCACCACAATACTTGACAAGACCTTTTAGACTTAAACTTTCGTACGGACTTATGCACGAGCGTACACACAACCATATATTTTTAATTGTATGGCTGTACGGAACTCTCAGTGTGCGAGTCCGACTCGCATTCGGCCGATTTTTTGTTTTATCAGTCGGTCACTGTAATATTTTCTTAGCTCTATGTTGAAATCCTAAGCAAATGGCGGATAAAGAAGAGTTGACGATTCAAAACGCACGAAGTCGCCCACTACAAACTTGACTCATAATTTTAGGGATATTATAAAACCACTACAGCGTTCCCGTGAAATTACAGTAACACTAAAATAAGTCCGTGAAATTGTAAGAAATGGAGGCGATTGACAATAATCCGGGTAATTGTAATTTCACTACTTAAATTATAATATCACTGGTTTGACAATATCCCTGCGACATACATAACACCTTCATTGGCGAACTTTTATGAATATATAGTAAATTTTAGTTTTTGGTAGGTTAAGAGGGTGTTATGTTACTTTTTTGTAGGGCTAGAAGGTGTTATGTTCACTTTTTGCAATAAATTGCCCAAATATATTATTTTTTGTTTTTTTTTTATCTTTTATCCCCATAACAGAACATTTTCTTCCATAACAGTAACTTTTATGAAAGTTCTAACTTCTTAAAAACAAGATATTCTGAAATAAAAACTAAAATCTTTAGGACTCTTTTTGTAAAAAAATTTTTTTGTTACTTAGCACCTTCATAAACTCATGTCTTCAATTATTTAAAAGGAAACAGTGAATTTGCTGCAATGTGCCGCTTCAGTCTGTGGTTTGCAATTTTAAGTCACCATTACAGATTACCGGTAATTAAAAACCGCTCAATTCACTCTTTTACTACAATTTTCATTTAATTTTCACCTATTTGTTTGCACGAAAGCACAGGCATTATTTAATACAAAGACCACACTGAAAAAATACAAACGGGAAATAAGGTATTTTGTTCTCCACGTCCACTCTACAAAATGTTGAAGTAAGAAGGTTCACTCAGTACCAAGTACCAACTGCGAACTTAATGAGCATTCCACCATTATCGTACTTTTTTTGAAATAATATTAAACCAGTGAAAAAATATAAATTATTCAAATGTCTGATGATCACTCATATTCAAGTGTCTCATGTATGATTTACCAGGTAAACAATACTTAAACTGTCCCATTAGGGAAAAAAATATGCATTTTGTACTTGGTTTCAGGCTAGTCATAGTGAAACTGATCTTTGACGGTTTGACTACACCACACTTATCTACTGCTTATGACACTTTTCTTATAATGTAGGTATTACATTGAATTAAGTATTGTGTATTTAGAGGCGTTACTGCGATTAGTGAATTTGTAGTAGAAATACCACTCGCTGACGTTGAAGGAAAACATCGTGAGGAAACCTGAGTGTATGAGGCATTATACCCTCAACGCAAAAATCCCCAACCCGCATTGAGCATGCGTGGTGATTAAGCTCGAACTCTCTCTCTGAAAGAAGGCCTTTGCCCAGCTAGTGGGACATGTACAATTGTACAGGCTACATCTTACTTACTTACTGTGATTAGTATCCATCTTCTTCTTCTTGAAGTGCCTCTCTATCACTGGAGGTTGGTAGTCAGCTCCCTGCACCGCTCTCTGTTTCGTTCTCTGTTACCTACTGCCGGTTTCTGAATTGAGAAAATTCGCTAAGCAAATGGGTAAGTATCGTCCTATCTCTGCAGATTTCCCACAAAAGAGCGTCTTTTGTGAGAAATCTGCAGAGACAGGACGATACTTACCCATTTGCTTACCGAATTTCTCAATTCAGAAACCGGCCCTTAGTAACCGTGGACCGAGTTAATCTTTTGTAACAGAAACATTCCGATACAGCCTTGGACTCAAGTATCCAGCTAAACAACAACGTGGAAAAATAACAAAACTAATTGAATTTTCCAGCTGATTGGGCCAGCGAGCTACGAACAGTATATTGCGGGCTTTATGAGCTGGGGAGCTAATACAGTAACCCAGTGTAAGTGACATTTCCTTAATTATTGCTTACTTCATTTACGTTAATTGCTTAATTGGTACCTTGCATGGGTAGATAATTTGTGTTTATTGGTTGCTAGGTCGGTAAAAATGGTGAGGTAAGCCTTTTACATATAGATTCAGGAGGTTTGACCCCTCAGTGTTATTTTGATCCAATTCATCCAATGTAACAATGGTTAAAATTGCTCGTTTGTGGGTTAGGGCCTACAGCCTACCAGGTATCCCGTTTTTTTTTTTCTTATCTATTTCTAAACATATCTGTTTATATTCTATCGGTCTACCCTTACAAGTCCACAGGAAATATTAGATTGACTTAGTTGAGAGGATGGTTTGAAAATGATGGTGATTATGTGAGTGAATGTCCCATCTAGTGTGAGTGAGGTGCCACTGGGCGCTGTATCAAATCATCTCAATACGTAGGTACGAGGCCTAGGTTTTGTTCCCTTTCTTTATTAGGGCTGTTGGCCAGTAGCACCTCTATTTTGAGATAGTTTGGGGCCTGAGTCTGTAACGCAATGGTGCCAAAATGGGCTCCCAGTTGACGGCTTCCATTATCGGTCCTTTTAATACAGCAAAGAATATTATGATTCCAATTCTAGAGGATTAGTTCGCTGTTTGTAGGAGAAAAACGTGGAAACTCTGTTTTTTTCCTTCTACTGGGACGCCGTTGACACGCGATTGCGCCGACATTAACTTTCGACCGCTTTCCCCCGTCCGCACGCGCGGACGGGGGGCGGTCAGTCTCCATTAATCATTGAAATGGAGCCGATTTGCCCAATCTAGCGGACAACGATATAGGAGAGAAAATTAAGGGCTGACCGGCTTAAAGGCGGCGATAACTTTTATTAGGCGATAAATTGTACAGTGCAATAGATATTTTTTATGAATAAAAATAAGTACCTACCTAAGATTTAGCATAAAATACGTATTGACTCAATATTACCTGCTTATTTTTTTGAGAATGAGGGGACAGAGAAAATTAGAGAAAGAGTCACCACACGTGCCCACATTTTTGCGTTTAGGGTATTATTACCTCTCGCGCTCAGATATTCTCATGTAGGGTTACCAGATGACAGGAATTATACTGACATGTCCGGAATTTCAGCCAATTGTCAGGGAAACAGGAAAAGTTATACAATGTCAGGAATTTTTAAAGGAAATAAAAGTAGAGCTCAAACTGAAAGCTTAAAGCACATCACACACGGGCGATTCTAGCTAGAGCGCCATCTACTTACAATGTCAGGAAGTTTATTGGAAAATCAGGAACTATTTCAGGAAATCAAATTTCAGGATCTGGTAACCCTATTCTCATGACCATTTTCCTTGAACGTTGGTGAATTTCCTGATTCATACCGGAGGATACAGCAGGCTCCGATCGCACGCAGCAGGACCTAAATCCATACATTTCTCTCTGGCCGCGCGCGATCGGAGCGCGCTGGATCGTCTGGTGTGGACAAGGTCACAAGGTTAATAACTTCTGCAATAGCTGTAACTTTACATTTACAAATGCATCTATACAATCTACAATGGAATGGGCATCGTCACATCCTATTGTTTATGCTATAAATCGAAAATATAGACAAATATAAGAAACTAATTTGAATATTTTCTTAATTTTTTATGTAAATATATTTTTTTTAAATTATTTAACATTTCTAAAAGTTTTGTGTATGACGTCACCAACGGCATTATGTACTAAGTTCATTGCATTCATTCATGCTTTTAAAAAATAAAAATATGTTGACGTTTGACACACGTCAGTGTCAAGTCAACAAGGAGGTAATTTTCTCAGTTATTTGACACTTTTGACAGTTGTTGTTGGCGAATGTATTTTTTTAAATACCTATTTGTAGGCAATGGAACTACCGCATTAGAGGCTATGATGACGTCATCGAAAGAAAAATGAGGTAAACATTTTTGGCGATAAATATTAATAATTCGTTTTAATTTTACTTATTTAAACCCCTAATAGTAATGAGTATCCCTATTCCTCGAAATGGTTTTCAATTTATGACAATCAATGCCTCACTGATAGATGATAAATCAGAGTGCCAGATCCAAGTGCGAAACAGGCAATTTCATTCAAATTATTCAGAGCATTTTTTCTACGGGCAAGTTGGAGGAGTAAAGAATACGACTTTAATCAAAAGTTTCACCAGAAACATTGCTATTAATTAGCATAAGGAAGTGGGGGAACAAAATTATTTATTCCGAACCAAATGTTCCGTGAGTTGACAAAGCCCATTGCGATTAAAATAGTTTCTTTAGACGAGGTTGTTTGATATTTCGAATTTTGCTTTTGCTTGTTGTAATAATCTGAAATAAATATATTTTATTTATATAGATAGACAACATAGTTTTAGTAATTGGGTCCTGTTTGGTCCTTTCGGGTACGGATCCCTAAAGCTGCTTAGTCCACCACGGTTTACGAAACTCGCGACCGTCTCGCTACAAAAAGTCGCCGTGGGCGAGGGCTCTTAAAAGGAAGAATGCGCTACTGTTATTTCTAAAACAGAATCTCATTAAAACATCGATCCCTCCACCCCATCACAACGCAGCGAGCTAGTCAAGTGTTCAGCGGGAGTCGATACAGCCCGCTCAGACATTGATAAGAGAAATAAATGATATTTCAAAATAACGATACTTCTTCCGCCTCCCCGTCTCTCGAGGAGGCTTGCGGAGCACGAGGACGTTGATTGAATGAGTGGCCGCCAAATAGGAAAAGGTATAAAAGGATCAGTGGTATTGGAAGAGGAATCCATAAGGAGTCCGCTTCTTCATTCGTAGGTAGGTATACCGAATATCTCAAGAAAGTATATGAACGAGCGAGCGAAGCGAGCGAAGTTCTCCGACTCTACTTGAACAATCCGGCGTTTGTATGTAGGTATGTATTGTATGTATGTATGTATGTTTGTATGTATGTTTGTATGTATGAATGTTCTTTCGACGATAACTTGAGTAAATTTGGTCGGATCGTTATATAAAATTTGGCAGGCGGGTAAATGAAATTAAAAGAATTTTTAAGTACGAACATGAGCCAAATCGGTCGAGGAGTTGCCGAGATATGGGTTTGTTAAGTTTATATGTGGTCGCGAGTTCACAGTTCGGGGCGAACCACTAGTTATTTGAGACTTATCTGCAATGGAGAACAGTTACAAAATTTCCCACATCTTACCGCTGATGACTACTAAAAACACACTTCATTATTATTCAGAAGTTTTCAAATAATTCCTGTCTCATTTTGTTGTTCCACGTAGAAACTTCCCATTTATTTCCATGAATAATGCTTCACAAGACCCTGCCGTATATCTCGCGGTAGACAGTAATAAAAATGCAAACGATCTCGTTAGCAAATTATTAATAATCCCTCTCTTCCACCTGACTGCTTAGAGAAATGGAAAAAAATATGTAAGTATTTACCAGGGGGTATTATTTTCCAGTGTTTGCGGTTTTATTAAATGCAAGTGGTTCGCCCGGAATTATGAACTTGCGACCCTATAGCTCGGAAATCCCGCGACCGATTTGGCTCACATACAAACGTACAAACGCTGAATTGTTCCAGTGTTTCAGTAGACTCGGAGAACTTCTCTCGCTTCGCTTGCTCGTTAATTTGCATTTTTACCTGATTTAATTTTATTTTAAGCTTGAAAGTAAAATTTTGGAAAGAAATCCTGAAAAATCATAATAAAAATAGTTGAGTAGTTGTAAGTATTTTTAAAATATGATTGTGCATGTTTAAAAAATATTATAAACGAATAACAATCGAATTTCACGTTACAGAGTAGCTACCACGAGAGCGAAAAAGCTGTGCCGGACGTCTGTCATGTATCCTAATACTCCAGTAGTAAGGTTGTTTATCCAACTCGTCACTTTTAGTGACAGTGACTGTAAGCACTCGTGGTAGCTGCTCAGTTTTCTGCTCAAGGATGATTACAAAGAGAATTTCTCTCAGCTAATCCGGTACTAACCGAAGTCAATGTGAATAAACTGCCATTAAGTACGTCAATACGTTATCAACATTAAATTGATAGCCAAAAACCGATAAGCTTATCTACAAAATTACTTTTTACTGAATCGTGTTTGGACGCTCAATCGCTCTAGCACCCTGTTTGATGGCGGTAATTTGTGTTTAGAACGTTGATTGTCTCCGAAAATTCGGCGCAAGTTGAGTAAAAGTTCGCCTATGACTGCTATACAGGGTAAACTGAACCCGAGTCACGACTTGTCGCAGAAGAAGTTTCGAGAATGGCTAGTGGAGATTACACTATGAGCAAGGTAATCTCTTAATTTGTTTTTACGTTTGTATTTGACACTTGGGCAAAACGTGGGCACTTTTAAGGGTTTTGTGCCCAAAAATTGCCTCAACTTTTAAGCCTACGCCGTTCGTCTGCCTTTCCGTTATACCTGTGTGTCTTACCTACCATTTTGTGGCTGTATCTTTTGGACCGATTGACTAAATTTTAAACAAAAACAATGATTGAAGTATATCGTAATAAAATGCAACAAAATAATAAACGCACTTTCTTCTCACAAGAGATTTAAGGTTCCCTGTGAAACTTTCGTGTTTATCATTCACAAAAATTACCACCCTGAGCCGCTGCTGTTGTCAAAACATAAAACTAAAATCGAAAACTTTAAACCTTTGTCAAGCCAAAATCCTGAAATAAAAATAAAATACTGAAAACTAGTTAAGAATTAAAAAGCGAGATCTCTTTTCAAAAGCTACATCGTTATTTGAGCCCATGCTCCTTTAAATTTAAAATGAATTTTATTTGACTTTAGCTTTATTTGCTCGGTCGAAAATGGCTGAATCTTTTTGGCAATGAAATTCCGTCAAACATTACTTATATGTATAGCTTTCTATGGAAATTAAAAACACTTGATTGATTAAGGAGCGCAACTCAGAGCTCATGAATATGCTAGACCCGTAAGGTTCTAATTAATAAAAATTTGTTAATTAGAACCTTACGGATACGTTTTATGTGACGTGGTAGAACATTCATATTGTATCAACCCGATTACCGAGGAACCTATCAATAACAAAATGAAACGTTTATCTTGAGATAATTAGTTATGTATGCCTTACAAACGTGCATTGGAAGTTACTAATCACAGATTTTTAGTTGATAAGCAATAAAATAACGTGAAATATGGCATTATTTGATTTGTTCCTAGATATCTTGTCGTCATATTGCCTTCTGTTGACTTACGCCAATAGTTTAGATGGATTTATAGATAGATAATTGTGGTATTTATTGAGTCACTGTGCGACCGATTACTTAGCGCAATCAAACTTTATCATTATAAGTAGAGTTCACAGTACGATGGACCATGTCAAGGACAAACTGTAAATACGTTGTCAAACTGAATACACCAACTCTGCCTACTCACTAATTTCGAGCTGATAGAAATATTCCAAGAGCCTTCAAGACCAGCCTTTCATGCACATCATATAGAGACATAAACGCCAAAGCTGCAGCTACCAGAAATAATTAACAGCCATTATTAAAACGTTGTTGGAAAACTATGCCGTGCGCCCCTGTAATAGAGGTTATGTATTTAAGTGTCTTCGGAAGCAATTGCAAAGTTGAAAGGGGCCGTGAGTCAGCTGTAAAGTTGGAGGCAGACCAGGTGCAACGTCTCGCATACGTTCATAGAAATCAGCACAAAGTTTTATTCAACTCGCTCCCGGGTCGTTCCTTAAGAAGATTTCAGCTATACAAGAATAAGTTTGGCCGTAGAGTCGCCCTGGCTACGTTTATATTTAACCGACTTCGAAAAGGATCCTGCTACGTGCAGTCAATTCGTCCTGCACGTTTTTTTTTTAATTTTTTTATGTGTGTCACCTCAGAACTTTTTTCTAGGTTAACCTATTTTGATGATTCTTTTTTTGTTTGAAACGGTATACTTCTTATGCAGTCCCATAAAAATCTTCGGAGATGGAGAACGGAACTCCTCGACGGACAACATCAAATCACTTGGTATCAATGCAATAGCTAACAGTGTACCTTTTCACCAGTGAAGTCGGTTTTATTTTATTTGTATATTTTGTATTAGTCGGTCAATCTCTCTAGCCAGCCTCGTGGCAACCGACGACTTTATGTTTGTGTGTTGCCTTTACTTATGAATTGCTGGTGTAACCAACCAGTTGGCTGTTTATTCCATATTCTATTAGCACCACTGCCACCCTAAACATACGATCCACAAGTAGCCATAAGCTAAAAGCTACACGCTATATGTCAGAGCAAATTGCAACATTAAATTATCATTTCCCGCCTTTTTGCCGCCTCAGAAATAAGTAGCAGTCGTTTCCTTTGTCTTTTTTATTCTGAATAATAAACATAAAGTATGTGGGTAAGAAGTTGGCCGCCACTAGTTCCAGTGACTGGGAGAAAGACGAACTTCCGTATAATATTATTTGAACAGCGCGAATGCGAATCGAACGAAAACTTGGGGACTCAATTCAGTCGCTCGGCATTCCACAACGAATTTACATTTAAATAAGAACGATTATTCCCTTGTTTAAAGGATTTCCTTCAAGTTCCGAAGCGTTTTCTGATTCGTTCCTTCTTGTGCTTCTCGAACATTGTACAATGACTTTGTTTTGTAAATTGTTGGTAGAGTCAGGGCAGACACAACATTCGTGCAATGTTTAAGTTTAATTCTTGGTTTTTCTTTGTTATTTCACCCCGATTGAGATACTGTTGATCTCTCTTCCGGTTGATTTACTCACCAACTTTGTTCACGCCACTGATTGGCCCCTGAAGGACAGAAAAAGTCGACAAGTTTTTTCATTGCTTCTAGCACGATGTGCCATATTTAAAGCCCGATAACTCTACAGGGCAATTTTTAAATAGCTTTATTCCTCAGACAACTCAACTTCAAATGTAATTCCTAACAAAAAAATATTATACAATGTTTTATTTTTACTTTTCTTTAGCGCAGAGTAACAAATAGGAGCAGGAGAGGTGGAAAGGTGGTAGAGAGTGGAGGGGGCGCGAAAGCAGGCTGCGCAGGCAGCTCTGAAATGACACAAATTCCAAACGTTCTGTAATTAAAAAGTATCGAGCTATGAGAAAAGTCGTAAAACAAAAATTGTTGGAAAAGCTATTTAAAAAATTGCCCTGTACGTCACGGTAGATTCTGCGATCCGTTTTTTTTTTGTGTAATGAGAGAGAGCATTGCGTTACTCCCCTGCTTCCTATATCAGTATCTTCAGTATTAGCCAGTTCATTCATCTGGCAATCCTGGGACTCAAGTCTGTAACGCAATGGCATGTCGATAGGTTACCAGTAGAAGGACAAAACCAGGTTTTCCTCCGCTATCTCCTACAACCAGCGAACAAATAATCTAAGAATCAGAATATATTGTTAAAAAAACATGAAATAAATAAAAATAATTTTATCAAAAAGCAAAAAAAAAGGACCGACAATATTAATAAATCGTAATTGAAGTCTACAACTGGGACCTACAACCTATCGAGGCACCATTGCTTTACAGATTTGAAGCCCTTGTCGCACGATGTTACTATAAGCTTCTCTTCAGCTTCGGAAATATTGGTGGCTTTGCTGCAAGTCTTCATCTTCTGGTTCCTTCTAGGTCGAAGTGAAAGGCAGAATGCCATCGTTTGGAGCGCTCTCAACTAGAGAAGACCAAGACAGAGCTTCTTGGGGACGACCGCTAGAGTTCATTTTGGCATGTCTAGGATATGCAGTGGGTCTTGGAAATGTGTGGCGGTTCCCGTACCTGGCGTACAGGAATGGAGGCGGTAAGTACTTGATTGAGTTACTGCTTAACTTTTGAATATGTAGACATCACAGGGCCGGTTTCTGAATTGAGAATTTCACTAAGCAAATACTTCTGCAGAGACAGAACGATACTTAGACATTTGCTTAGTGAATTTCTCAATTCAGAAATCGGCAGTGAGTGTGTTTGCCATTTTTATCTGATTATAGAGTGTATGTCAGACACTACTCTATCAAAATAAACAGATCTGACAGTAGTATTTTATATTTGACTGATGTAACATTATGGTACAAATAATTCTGCCAATGATGTCATGATTTTGGTAATCCATCTAATCAGTTACATGGTCTATAGGCCCCAGTGTAATTTCCAGATTAAATCTATATTTCAAAGTTCAACGACTTTGAATGACAGAAGTATTGATTAATCCATGTATAATATGAAAAATCATTATAATTTAAAGTACGGCTTGTTGAGAATGGAAAGCGTGTTTCTTGGTAATTCCATTAGCTGTTAGAACTAACTATGTTTGCTAAAAATAAGGCTACAAGAAGAGGTTCTTAATTTGACGCCTTTTTTTCTCATATTTCTGTATACATATCCCCAGAGGTATACTAATAATACTAATACTTACCATATTAATATTGTTTTTTTTTTTTGTTTTGATTTTATGTGTGTTTTATTTTATATCTTTGTTCGCAGGGGCGTTCTTAATCCCGTTTACCCTGATGCTTTTATTCATCGGGCTGCCAATCTTCTATTTAGAACTCTACATCGGCCAATACACGGGTTTGGGTCCGTTACAGGCGTTCACCTCCATCGCTCCAGCATTCACTGGAGTTGGGTACTGCACGCTGGTGGTTATAAGCATCATTTCGATCTACTACATGATTATTGTCGCCTGGACGCTTTTCTACACGATTGTATCCATAGCTGGAAATCTGGGATGGGGATCGTGCGAAAACGAGTACAACACCGATAGTAAGTTTTTATTTTTAATTTAACCTTTTCTATGCTACCACATTGTATTGTTTCTGGGTTATTTTTTTCCATAACCATACCAGGAAATATAAACTTAATTTTCTTTTGTATATGTAATAATATGGAAAATAAAAAGTGACGCACACTAACCATTCAAAAGTGTGAAATTGCCACTCTGAAATAGCTCCTCCGAAATTTTCTTTGACAGGGTGGGTGTGTAACTCTCCGAGAAAAAAATAAATTTATCTTATGGGGCTTCTAAAAACTGAGGCCTTTGCATCTACGTAATGAGATGATTTATACAGCGTCCAGTGGTACCTTCACTCACACTAGATGGGTGAAGAGACCACTCGGCGCTGCATTGTTTTAGATGGAGTAGGCTTGCCCAGCAACTATACCATCCAGACAGCTTAGTCGGCCTAGCCCACAGGAAAGACGGGTCAATACGTGGGGCTTCTAAACGGGCAATATTTTTTTGCCATCACGCGACACAAAACCACACCCCTCCCGCACCGCTCTACTGCCTCAGAATCTCCTGTACCTATAGCGACAAAATGTCCCTCAAGACTATCCTATTTCCCCGATGTCTAACGTACGTACCATATTTCCAGTGTGTTACAGCGGAAATTATGACAACGCCTGTCGAGTGAACAACACAGGGACTGCGTCCGATCTCACATACTATCTGCGACAATGCCTAAGTATCGGAGACATTTGTACGCTGTCCGGATTTGAGCCGTATGACGGGAGATACTGTTTGAATGGCACGGACCAGATACCTTGGTACTCGAATGTGACCAGGATCATGGCCTCGGAGGAGTATTACAAGTAAGTCTATAAGGACCGTAGTAAAGCGCCACCAATGAAAATCGTACATAAAATGTTATTTTATTGCAAAAAGTGAACACAAGACCTACCCCTCTACTCTTGACGCATTTTTTTAATACTGAGCAATATTCGAAATTTTAGGAATTTAGAAACATTATAACTAGTGGTTCGCCCCGAACTATGAACTCGCGACCCCATATCTCAGTAACCCCTCGACCGATTTGGCTCATGTTCGAACTTAAAAATTCTCTTGGCCTCATTTACCTGCCTACCAAATTTCATCATGATCCGACTACATTTACTCAAGTTATCGTCGAACGAACATTCATACATACATACAAACGCCGGATTGTTCCAGTAGACTCGGAGAACTTCGCTCGCTTCGCTCGCTCGTTCAATTATTGTTTACTATACTATCTTTTAGTATGTATCCAGGCATGAATTTTGCAAATAATATTAGTCAATATTTACTCAATTACGTCCAAGGTAGAGAGGCTGGTTTGCCTAGAGTCTAATTATTAATTCACTGGAGTAAAGTGACAGCTACTAATGTCACTTTTGAAAAATTGGCAGCATTATTTGCTGTCAAAGTGACATTCGTTGCTGTCAGTTTACTTCAGTGAATTAAGTTATAATTAGACTTTTATAAAACCACCGCTTCATTGACTTGAAGCCCAGGTTGGTTGCATGCTATTAGTCAAACCATTCATAGTTTAGAAGATAGTCACAAGTCATTGTTTGGTGATACTGGATTAAAAAGATTAGGAAAAGATAAGCTCATGCTTGGCTTATACAAAAATGCTAGCATTGTATTACTGCCAATTTCTGAAATGAAAAATTCACTAAGCAAATACATAAGTATCGTTCTGTCTCTGCAGATTTTTCACAAAAGAGCGTGACAGAACAATACTTAAGTACCTATTTGCTTAGTAAAATTCTCAATTCAGAAACTGGGCCCTAGCCTTGTATTTATTAGTAGTGAAAACATACTACAATGAGCAATTGCACAGCGAGTCAGTTTATTCATCGACCAATATTACCTTGATGAAAATCCTTTATCATCACAATGTATGATTTTTATAAGGTTAAAAAATTCGCTTGGACAGGATTTGAACCCGCAACCTTCTTGCATTCCGTGCAGGCCGCTGTACCAATTGAGCTACCGAGTCTTTATAAAGTTCCCTAGAACGGGTTAGTGCTTTAGAAAATACAATGTATAATGTTCTGGAATTTAACAAAATGTTTCTTATCTTTTTATTAACTAAGTATTTATGTATTTTTCAATGCAAAAAAATATATTCTTTACAAATTCCGAGACATTATACCTAGATGAGAGAACAAAAATAGGCGAAGTTTCCATTTGTAAGCAATCCAGCGGTACTAAACTAATAAATGAATCACTAGTGTACTTTTAAATTCGTACCTACTTTTAGTGCGGAATTTATCAAATCAAAGGAATAACAATAAACATATTACTTATACATTATCGCTGATAAAACCGGTCCTGGCTCACATAGATATTTCCATAGAGACTTTTTGAACGCATTTTGTAACACTTTTGGCCTTCTTACTTTCTTCTTACTACATACTTGCCTTCTTACGAGTATTTGGCGCTATAACCCTTTATGGGTCTTGGCCTCATTCATAATACTCGTAGATTTTCATTTTCTCCATCTATCTATCACTATCATATAAAAGAGTGGAGGACTCAAGGGGAGGCCTTTGCCCAGCAGTGGGATACAAAACAGGCTACATAAAAAAAAACGATCACTAGGTTCCAACTGCATCGAATTGACATAATAAACTATGAATTAGATTTATGAAATGGCCCATAGTATACTTTTTATGTAGCACGATGTATAGGTCGAAGTAGCTTCTCCGAGGCCAAATTAAAGAGAAGGTGGATGTCGGGACGTACCAGTATGCTTAGCATGGTCGTTTTAACACTCTCTCGAACTCGAGTGACAGACGTGCCATGTCTATTGTGCGAGCATGGCAGGCGGGACTCGAGATGGCAATAGATTAGGCTCATGTCGAGCAAAAAGGAGTTATTTCCATTTTAATAAAAATGTTGTATTTGTGTCTCCATCGCCATGTTGGCGTAGAGCCAACTCGAGCCCGACCGACAAGTTGACAGTTTTGCATAGAGAAGGGCCTATCTCGGGCTTACCATGCTGCCCGAACAGGAGATAAGAGTTTAACTCTTAAGACGAAACGCGGGTAGCCGCTGCTCCATACAAAAAATACAAAAAGGGAGACCTGTTTCCTCCCTGGATAATTATTTTAGAAAACATATGTTTATGCCATTCAATGTATATATATACCTCTGCCATATCCCTATGTTTTCCTTTTTTTATTATTTTAATTATGTTAAAAAAATATTTCTTAAATAATTAAAATAAGAAAAGGAAGAAAAGGAAAACATAGGAACATGGCAGAGGTAGATATAAATTGAATGGCATAAACATATGTTTTTCTAAAATAATTATCCAGGGAGGAAACAGGTCTCCCTTTTTGTATGGAGCAGCGGCTACCCGCGTTTCCTCTTAAATACCTACATAATGATGACGATGTATAGGTATGCGTAACACCTCAACGTCTGTCATGTTTCCAGTGAACGAGTGCTGGGTCGCGGAGATGCGACGTGGGAAGACTGGGGCACCATTCAGTGGCACTTGGTGGGGTGTCTGGCACTCTCCTGGGTTATTGCCTTCCTTTGTGTCATCAAGGTAAGTCACTGGTTGTAAAAGAAAGAAGAAAGAAAAGACATTTAAATTATTTCGTCGTCTGAAAATTGGTAAAAGTATATCATCATCATCATTATCATCATGATTGCTTGTCGGCTTAGACCTAGAAAAGTCGGGCTTACGTAAGCTGTGAAATTTCTTGCGATGTTTACCTTAACAAATAAAATTTTGGATATAAAACACAGTCATTCGCACCAAGTAGATTCTAAGTTGTGCTATGCAACTGTTGTAAAGTATAATGATTTTTTTATAAGGTTTAAACTGTTGCTCGGGACAAGACTTGAACCCGCAACCTCTTTGCACAACGTGCAGGCATTTTGAGATCTTCCGTTTATTCGTGTGATAATGTGCTTTTTAAATTACTTATCACTAAAAGTAATGTGTTGTCGAAAACTTTGAATGTTTGTTTAGAATATTAATTGTTCTATTTCTACCATGTTTTGCAAATCATCAGATAAAGGTGTGACCACAGACCACCAGTGACCGCTGCCGCAGCGACACTTCTTTAGTATGAACATTGCTGCTCTGCTTCGCCGCAACCGCGACGAAACACCGCCATTTTCAAACAAAAGAACGGTCCAGCTGCGGTCTGTGGTCGTCTGTTATATGAAAAATACCGGTACTTACAGTGCCACATAGTTATCAGGGGGCATTCCACACACGTCGAAGGAAAAATCTCATTTTGCGGCAAATGTCACATCTCCTATTCTCATGAAGTCATCCTCGACATAAAGCACGAGATTTCTGCGAGATGTTTGCATTTTTTGCTCAACATGACTCGAGATTTTTCCTTCGAGATTTGTCGAATACGAGATTCCCGAAAATTAGCCCCCTGGTGCAGTGACGGCGCGTCGCTTTTTTTCGATATCAGTGTTGTTTTTTAATTAACTTTGCCAGTTATTAACCTTTATTAGGTCAGATAAGTGTGTGGCGCTGTACCTTAACCCTAGAAAGATAATCATTTTGGGAGTCACGTAAAACATAATCATGCGCCTCTCGAGCGCACGAAACATTAAGACTTCTCTGTGGCATGTTTAGCTTTTAAATCTGGGCCTACCTACTTTGGTATAAAATACATACGTAATAGAATAAATTAAAGTCAAATTTTAGTTGAAATTATTTATTTTAATAAAAATCTAACACAATGTTCTAAACCTCTTAGAAAAATTAACAAAAATTTTCGTCATCACAGGCGCCATAGAGCTCACGTTCTATTTCTTCATCAGCTAAATTTCTATTTCGTGCCATGATTTTTAAGAGCCTATGCCCGTTTTCACCAACGACCCCTAATTTTAAAAGGCCTTTTAACGAAAGTCTATGGGGCATGGATGAAGGATCATACACACTCAACTCATAACGCTTGTGAGTGGAATTCGTATGGTCCTTCATCCATGACCCCTAGACTTGCAGAGGCGCAGATAATTTTCGTTAAAAGGTCTTTTAAAATTAGGGGTGGTTGGTGAAAACGGGCATTAAACACATAAAAAACATAAAAATAACAACTAATCAAACATGATTTACTCCGTCTAAAGTTACACAAAAGATAATCATGCGCTCCGCGAGCGCAACAACTAGCGAAAACCACAAAACCAAAGTACTTACCGGTGGCACGCGTCCGCCTTGCTGTTGCATTCGGCGACGTATGAGATTACCTGACAGGTTCGAGAACACACCCGTTAAAAAGAGACAGCGATAAATGTGTTTTGCTTGCGCCTTTGAGGCGCAGATTACCTTTTTAAGGTTAAAAAACTAATCATTCGGACTTGTTTTTTTCTATTAAATCACGGTTTTACTCACTAATAATTTGTCGGTGTAGCCGACTAGTTTCGGTTCTCATTCGGACTTGTGTTCCAGGGAGTCCAATCAGCAGGAAAAGTGGTTTACTTCACCGCTCTCTTCCCCTACGTCATGCTGACAGTTCTGCTGATAAGAGGAGTTACATTAGACGGTGCTTTGGACGGAATCATCTTCTATCTATCACCTGACTGGGAGACCCTTCTTGACGCGAGGGTGTGGGGAGACGCCGCCTCCCAGGTAGGTAATCATCAACTTTAAATACCCCACAGTAAAGTGCTAATTTGCTCAATTTTAAAGTTAAAACAAACCTATCCATCAAAGTGATCGATCCTCTAAACAATCTATTTAATGGCCTACCCTCTAAGTGCCTTTGAAGCTTTGTTCTTCATCGGCGGATTATTGTAAATCGGCGCTTTGAATTTTCAAGTATACCTACCGCTCCTGTCGGTTATCCTTTTCAACTCGTCGTCGTCAAGTAGCTGTCTAATTAATAAGACACCAATCAGTCAAGCAATCTAAATTGTCTTTAGGAATGTTGTATTTTCGAACTCAATGGAATAAACAAGTATACAGGGCGTTAAAAGACCGCCAATGCACACGCTAAAGTCAAGTTCTGTTTTCATAAATTTCATGATATAAATAATTATAATACTTAGGAATCAGTGCTCACAGAGTGTTTAAATACGTAAGTAAGTGATTGAATTCATGTATTGTGTTGTCCAATGCCCATTCGGGCTGGCTTTTCATATTTAATTTATGTTTATAATTTATATGTATAAATTAATTAAGGATATTTTTGTTCATGTTCCATTGTCTGTTATGTGCCCACCGTAACCGTAAGGTTGGTATGGGTCAAAATAAAATAAATATAAATACGTAAGTAAAATACACAAATATACATTGCGAGTTGCAACCTATGCATCGTTATTTATAAGAAATAAATAAAAATGCCTTAAAAATAAATTTTAAGAACTGGATACGGAATATATTTCTGCAAAAAAAAAAGTGTAGTCTGACTTTGGACCACATTGTCTCGGAAACCGTTAATTTCCCAGGCATAGTTTCTTCGGAAAAAAATTGTTATCCGAGGTCAACACGTGGTTTCCCGCTTTGTTAGCGGTCTTTTAACACCCTGTATAGGGAAGGAATGCTGTTTTCTCCACTATTCGGGCAGAAAAATAATCTAAGAATCTCCACACAATTTTTTTTCCTCAGATATTCTACTCCTTCGGCGTAGCCTGCGGTTCGCTGATCACGCTGGCATCGTACAACAACTTCTATAACAACTGCCACTTCGACGCGGTGATCGTGTCTTTTGCCAACTTCTTCACTTCGATCTATGCCGGGTTCGCTATCTTTGCCGTTCTCGGCTTCCAGGCGCAGCTGATGGGCGTTAGTGTTGATGGTAAGATCAATTCTGCATTGCCTGATAGATTTATTTTATTGGTCCCTTTATACAGTGCCATTTTTAAATAGCTTCATTCCTGAAACACGTAAACTAAATGCGATCTCCAACAACGTTTGTTCTACGACTTTGGTAAAAGCTCAAATTTTTTTTCATACAAAGAAAATAAAAATAAATTCACACAAAGAAAATCATTTTTTGGCGCAGAGTAAAAAATGAGAGCAGGCAGCGCTGAAATTGTACAAATGCAAACTTTTAATGAATAAGAAACGTTAAATAAATAAAATGTATGGATCTTAATTTAAACACAGATTTTAACGGATTTAACACTCGTTTTATTAACTTTTTACATTTTCCCAACGTTTCGAGACTTTTGCAGGGCTCGTGGTCGCGGTAGACTGAGGTGACAGCTGTCTTGTATGTCATTTGTTGATTGAAACTACCCTCGGTTATGAACATAATTAGACATTGACTACCCCCGTTACGGATACAAATTAAAAAGTAAAAAAGTATTTTTAATAACGTTCCTGACTACGGAGAAGAGCTCCCAGTGACGTGAGATCGTGTAGATGTGACCATGGCTCGAGGTTTCAACCAATGGAGGATCGGTTCCCAAACTGAGGGGATGTTCCAACTACTATATTTGTTAAAATTCGGATATTTTTGAATTTCTATTGCCTCCCGTAGCAGACGAGGATGGTATCGGTTTTCCTTGGCCAAAATTTTAGGTTTATCAAAATGAATATAGTGGTTGGTTCCCTCGAGTGTATGTTCACGGACTACAGATGTGGTTGAGCGTTTATGTTTGACGTCCGCCATGTGTTCTTTAATCCGTGTAGAGATGTTCCGTTTCGTTTGGCCAATGTACGAGAGACCACATTCACAGTCGAGCTTGTAGATGCCTGCGTCTTGTAAAGGGATGTTGTGCTTGTCAGGTCGTAGAAATTGGTTTATCTTTCTGGGTGGCTTAAAGTAAGACTTTATGGAAGCACGTTTCAAGATAATTCCAATTTTGTCAGTCACTCCTTTGACATATGGGAGTATTGCAGGGCGACGTTCAACTGTGGCCGGCTTCACACGTTGTCTGCGATGGGGGCGCGGCGCTTTCAGCATGTTGGCACGAAGTACCTGCTTAACATGTTTGACTTCCGCAGCCCGGTGGTTACGGCGGACGTCAAACCTAAACGCTCAACCACATCTGTAGTCTGTGAACATACACTCGAGGGAACCAACCACTATATTCATTTTGATAAACCTAAAATTTTGGCCAAGGAAAACCGACACCATCCTCGTCTGCTACGGGAGGCAATAGACATTCAAAAATATCCGAATTTTAACAAATATAGTAGTTGGAACATCCCCTCAGTTTGGGAACCGATCCTCCATCGGTTGAAACCTCGAGCCATGGTCACATCTACACGATCTCACGTCACTGGGAGCTCTTCTCCGTAGTCAGGAACGTTATTAAAAATACTTTTTTACTTTTTAATTTGTATCCGTAACGGGGGTAGTCAATGTCTAATTATGTTCATAACCGAGGGTAGTTTCAATCAACAAATGACATACAAGACAGCTGTCACCTCAGTCTACCGCGACCACGAGCCCTGCAAAGGTCTCGAAACGTTGGGAAAATGTAAAAAGTTAATAAAACGAGTGTTAAATCCGTTAAAATCTGTGTTTAAATTATGTATAGTGCTCGTGCAAACCTAAGAAAATATGTATGGATCTTTTCAAAAAGTCGTAGATTAAAAGTTGTTGGAAATCACATTTAGACATCCATTTCTATACGACATGTTTCAAGAATAAATAGATAACCGTTTATAGAGTTCACAAAAAAATCACACTACATCCGACACTTCTAAAACTAGGTGCCCCGAACTCAATACCTACCACAGCCGCCTCTACCTGCGCTTTAGTATTTATGCGAGTAGCTCGCTGATTCCTCCAAGATATAAAGAAAACATTGTTACATGGTATTTATATGTACGGAAAATCAACCTCTAACTCTTTGCAGACCTACGCTACGTATTCGATTGATGTCAGACATTGATACACGTATCTAAATAATGCATTGGAAGAGCCATGTCGATACCTATCATTGCGTTGAGTGGTTACAACGAAAGCCTTCATACAAAAATGCTGTTTATTACATGTTGTTAAGCCTCTTTATTGCAAGTAGCATGTCTCATGAGCTTCTGATAACACCCCATCAAAAACTCCATACATAACAACCTTTATTATTTTGCCGAAGCTTATAACATCGTAACTTATTGGACACAACATGACAATACTGAAGATAATAAAAATATTATCTATCTACACTCGATAAAGCTCAATATTGCATTTTCTCTCACGAGTGTAGGCGCCGGTACTTAAAGTCCTTTGGAAAGAGGTGATTTTGCAATGACGTGATATGTTCTATCTACCAGATTAACTGGGCTAGCACATATCTCTAAACTATCTAGATATTATCCATAGATTTAGGCTGGCTCAGGTTATTAGGGGGAAAATACAACAGGTTCTTTTTGTCAGGCTTCAAATAGGACCTAGTTCTGCAGAAAACAGCCACCTCGCATTTTTTCCAAAAATGAGTTATGAATGCAGCCATACTATTTTTGACATGGCGAATTTTTTGCAAAGACAGCCATGTCGATATCTCACTTAACGGCGGAGATACAAGTTGCAAAATCACGCCAAAGACAGCCATTCGCACTAACAAATTATGTAAAAAACAGCCATCATGGTGTAAAATGCAGCCAATTTCGACATTATGCGAAAAACCTATTTTGCAGAACTCAGCCATCTTACATGGCTGTTTTTTACAAAATTCAGAATGATCGGAGGTTGGAAGCTCGAATTACGTAAAAAGCAGCCAGCTTAGGATGGCTGTTTCTTACGAAATCAATTATTCAATTCAATTCAAAGTATTTATTTCGGAATATTAACATTTCCATAGATTAAAAACTAAAAAACAGATAAAATTAAATAAATTAAAACATCACAATTTGTACAATTAAAAAGTAATCTTAGAGTTACATAAATTAAAAATAAAAAAATTAAAAAGTAATCGATTAAAATGGCACTATCAAAAATTTTTGTCTCAGATTAAAATAATAATAAATAAGATTTAAAATTTAAAAGTCAAATCAATAATTAAAATTAAATCAAAATGTGTATTAAATTAAATTGTATAGAAAAATAAAAACATCAGTATAAATTGGAATAAAACAAAATAAAATCAAATAAAAACAGTCTACTTAACATTCTCCGACATATGTAACTTAATGCAATTAATTAAAACTGCATTGTCCATTTTTTGTATTAACACCCTCAGGATGCCGTTGGAGCTGTTCAGGGCTCTGTTTATCACGGACGCAGCTCGCTTTCGCATGATTGCGAAAAAGTCGTCCGTGCACGCCTCCGCAAACATGCCCGAGGCACTGCAGTACCTAGGCAGCCTCATCAGCACCCTGAAGATGTTGTTATACTGTACGCGGAGGGCGCTGAGTGATTATGTGTTAACAATGATATTTGGCTGTTTTTAGGAAAAAAAATCGTATACAATTTTAGATGAAGAACTCCAAAACTATAGGTTGCAACCTTTACTACATGACCGAAAAAAAGGGCAAAAAAATTGGTAGGTGCCATATCTTTCAGAGGTTGTTTGTATTGATGAAAAAGCCTGCTTAAAGTTCCGCTGTCAAATACAGGCACCCTGTATTGTTAGGTTTATTGCAGCGCAGATTAGTCTGGCTGGGTCCTTGGGAACCATTCGGGGAGCGCGCTACCTTGATAGTGCTTTGTGATGGTTACATCCTGCTAACTGCGTTTCGGTTTCAGCATGTGCAGGTGTGAAGTCAGATCAGGTACTTGAATATGAGTCCACATGAGACCTATGTGAATTTACACAATACTACAAAAAAAAATGTGTTTTTGCGCAGACTTGTGTAAGTTTCAGGAATGGAAATAGGGACGCTTTTTCCAAGATTTTTGGATAAAACTATTTGCATACTGGTGAAAAGTTCCAGAAGCCATTTTCTAGCGGCTGGATCACCTGATTTTCAGATGTTGTTACGCCAGCGAGACTTGTTTAGCCTTCTTCTCCCGAAAACGGTTCTTGGAAGGGTTAACCTCAGATTTTAGACATATTCCAATTTAAGGTTCATATTCCATTGCGTAGGTGCTTTTCCATCACCAAAAGCGGGCTGCCTTTCTGTGTTATTTGAATGATATTTAAAAACTACAAAAAAGTATGATGTAGCCTGTACTACAGGTACGTGTTCCATAGCAGGGCAAAGTCATTCTCTCAGAGAGAGCCCACCCCGGATGGGCGATTTTCACGTCGAGAGTTTCATGTCCTAGATGCTCAGGTATCCTCACGATGTTTTCCTTCACTGTTTGTAGCAATACCACTGCTACTACATTTTCACAAATTAACTTTGAAATAAATTAAAGTCAGCACATGCTCGTAACGGGAATCAAACCTGGGTTTTTCGCTTCCAAGTTTATATTTTTACCCCATGCTTTAATAAAATACCTTCTTGTTTAAAATATTAATAGATTTTTAAAATTGATTTCAGATTATACTAAAAAAACCTCGTGTAAGATTTGAAAATATCTAAAATCTCTATAAATATCTATTCATTTTTAACAAAACAAATCTATCCACGTGGCACCCTTAGGGTGCGGAACCCTAAAAACAAAAATAGTCATGTAAAAACAGTGTGAATCTGTAAATTTTAAAACATTTTGTTCTTTTTGGCCCTTGAAAGGTCGGTTTTAGTTTGGCACCCTTCGGGTACGGAACCCTAAAAATTAAAAGTATATGTACAAAAAAAGTAAGAATTTGTTAATTTTATTACATTTTTTTGTTTTTTCTAGCCCATTAAAGGTAGGACAGAGTAAAAGGGTCCTGTTTGGTACCCTTAGGGTCCAGAAACCTAAAATAAAAAAAACATGCAAGTAGGAATATGTAAATTTAAAAAAAAAATAGTTTACTTTAGCACTTTAAAGGTCGGACAGAGTAATCGGTTCCAGTTTGGTACCCTTCGGGTACGGAACCCTAAAAATTAAAAGTACATGTACAAAAAACAGTAAGAATTTGTGCATAAGTTTTTGTTTTTTTTCTAGCCCTTTAAAGGTAGGACAGAGTAATAGGGTCCCGTTTGGCACCCTTAGGGTACGGAACCCTCAAATAAACAATACATGCATAAAAAACAGTAATCATCTGTACATTTTCTAACTTTTTTTTAGTTTATTTGTTAGTTTTCATACTATCCTTGGCTGTTTTTATTAACATTATCTTCCCGATTTTACTTTTGTCATAGTTCAGAAAACAGCCAACTCATGTGGCTGGTTTTTACTTTATTAGTGATTTCTACAGAAAAGGTATTTTTGCATAAAACAGCCACATCTAAAAACGTAATTATTAGTATTAAACGCAACGATTCGAAGGACAGAGTGAAATAAAAAAATAAAATAAAAAATTACCTATAAGTATAAACTATTAAATAACTAAAAAGTTCATAAATAACCGAAGTACAACCTTCGATAGAAAAATGCTCATTTCTCTGTTTGTACTTTTTGGGAGATGGCTGCTTTCTGCAGAACTACGCACAGTGGTCGATTTGTACGATTTAGGCGGCCAAAACTATTTTATGCTTTATTTCAGTAATAAATACGACAACAAATGCTAATCTGGTATTTTAGAGTGAATATATATGTTTATCCCTATTCGTTTCATTGAAAGCGTATTTTTCTATACAAAAAAACATTTCTGTGAAAATATTTTTGTAAATAGCGCCAATGTTTTTAAATTTTCTTTAAATCTCCCTTTGGTGTAAAATATATATTTTGAGTTCATTTGAATTATCAAAATCGGCTTAGTAGTTTTTGATATTTGGGTTAAGAATTATCACAATTTGTTAAGTAAAAGACGGCCGTACATAAAAAAAAATGTTTATTCTCTACAGTCTGCATGCCTATTTAAATTGAAAATAAAATATGGATGACAAAAAAATACAGTATACACTAAAATTAAATGGTCAACAGTTATTACCACATTATTATACTAAATGTTACTTATTATGTTAGGTACCGAATCATAAACAATAAGACAATATTTTATGAAAGTTTAACATACAAATTGTTATGTTACTCTTTAAAAGACAATTCTTCCTCACCGTCACTTTCCATGCATTTATCACAAGTGCCTTTTGTATTTGGTTCTGCAGGAAGCAAAAGCTCCAAAGTTTCCTGCAAAAATGGTTTTGATCGGATCTTCTTTTTTTTTCTCATTGAACTGATGAGTGGATCTGATGTCAAGAGTAACCTGTGATAAATATCAAGGTTACAGTCTTCGCGTGAAAACTTTCGAGCAAAGTTTAGACGGTATGAGCGAAAGTGCTTATTACGAGCTTCTGCAGCTTCCTCCGAAAGTTGACCAATAGGCACTAGAGAATTTTCTATAACTTTTCCACCATGTACCAAAATTTTATGCATGGTAGGAGTCATAGAATGCCAACCATATAACTCTACATACAGTTTTGCTGTCTCCATGGCGTATTCATCAAATTTCGGGACATCTATTTTGTGACCGCTTGATATGGCTTCCAAAATAACTTTAATTCTATAAATAAAATTAAAGTCTATTCCCGTTATTTCAGCAGCCAGATGTGGGTTTTCAAAAAATCTTCTACTAGTATTGCCGTCATTTGTGTTACCAAAATTACATTTTGGCATATCTACCAAGATACCTACTTCTTCTCTGAATCTTTGCTGAATCTCTTTTTTTTTTGTTGTTCTAGCATCTTTTCTGCTTTGGTTCTTTTTTCACGGTATTTCCCAACGGGCAATTTATAAGCTAAATGTAAAATACTCTCGAATAATCGAATTCTGGCATGTAAAGTTGATAGGCCAAATTCAAGCGATTCTGGGTGAATTTCGTTTTTTTTACTTAAGTCATTAAAGTTTTTTGAAGTGGCTCCGCATATGTAGCATCTACTCGTTGATTTGGTGTCAGTCGCCGCATTGCAAACTTTGCCGTCCACCATGGTCATTTTAAGACTGTGGCTAACCGAGAATTTTTGCCCATTCAGTTCCAATTCCGTGGCTTTTAGGGACTTCACACTGTCCCGAACGTAATTTATTTCATCTTTTGTAATGTCTGTAGACTCTTTTATAAATCTGAATCGTATCAGGCGGCAATATCGTGGTGAAGAAGGAGTCGGGTTTTGCCAAACCATTTTTGTTATGTATTCGCCGCAAACAATTTGTAGAGGCACGAATGAGCTCAAAAATATATTTGCATCCGAGTCGGCGTCATTCATTAACTTTTGTTTGTATTGAGCTTGTTGTGAACCATCACAACCCCATTTGCAGATAATCTGCAAGGAATTTCTCTCAGTTTCTGTAAGAGTCATTAGTACTTCTTCGAGGAAAATTGATAATCGCGTGACGGTGTGATCTAACAAAGATTGTAGATCACTTTCAGCACAGGAAGCGGTCACTCGTAGCGTCTCTTTGGGTGGGTAACATTCCTGTTTAGCCTTCAACACTAATTCGTAGCACGGGTAAAAGCTTCTGTTGGTTGCTCGCACAATTTCATATTGACTTCGTGTCAAATCAGCGTCCACGCACATTCGCAGTGCCTCCCGAGGCGTAAGGGGATCTTGTGCCTTTGATTTGGAATGTCTTTTTTTACATTCGTTTGCGGCTGCAGGCGAATTTGTAATATCTTTTAGGACTTGCGAGGCGTTTCTTTTTCCTTCTTTTTGTAAAATTACTTGCGCTGCGTGAACTATCACTTCTTTGCCTACAGAGGAGCGAACTTCTTCTGTTTTCCTCCTTTTAGTTCTTTCACTACATTCACTGAATGTTTTGCTAGGTCGTCCTGACTTATTATGCGTTTTTATGGGCATCTCGAACGTTCCTGCTAACCATGCATCATTGCTTATAAGAAATTTTTCTAGCGTGTTGCGTGCTTTGGACCATCTCTTTTTTATTTCTGTTTTAAAATATGAAAATTTATGATTTATATACTTTTTGTCTTCGTCGGAGTCCCCGTAAGACACTAACAAATAATTTTGTAAGTATTCCAATTTGTCGTTTATTGATGGAGAGTTTTCCTCAATCATCTTATCAAAAAGATATCTGCGAGTTACTACCTCCATGCCCGAGTAACTTGATGAACCTAGAACAACGAAAAGGAATTTTAACGCAAAAGAAACAAAAAATGAATTTTTCTCACTTTCTGCCTAAGTTAATGAATTATTATTTTTCTCGCGAAGTGGTCAAAGGTGGTGGCTATTTTTTTTGTGGTTATCTGCTCAAAGAGCTATACTATTAGAAACCATAAGGAATTTAACTCGGACGGTCTCGGAAGTACAACATTATTACTATTGAAAATAAAAAAATGATAATATTTTCTACGAAAAAGGGCGATCTTTGATACGTTGTAACTGCACTAAATATTGATATTCCTTATCTTAATTTAAATTATATTTGAAGGAGCTTACCTGAATTTTCGACTTCCATCACTTTCACTTGTAACTGAATAATATCCAATGAAATATTCACTTTAGAATATCGGTTGCGCTAAGAGTGTCGAGAACGAACGCGTACAGCTTGCGCGACGATCAAGTTCCGACTACCTGTGGGGGCGCGCACGCAGTTCTAGGAACTGGGGAGGGGTGGGGTTTGGGCAGTCGGGGTGTCTATTTTTCCGGGAATCAATTAGTTTTGTTATAAGTTAACTTTGAGAAATGGACTTTTGGCCGCCTAAATCGTACAAATCGACCACTGTGCTACGTCCTAGATATAGGTGCAATCTCATGGGGCAAAACATAAAGAGAAAAGTGTGGATTATTTCTGCTGCGCACAAAAGCACGGCCTAATGTTTCTTCTTCATCCCACCTTATACTGACCTTCCTGCTTTATAATAAAGGCCTTTGCATCTACGTAAGGAGATGATTTATACAGCGTCCAGTAGTACCTTCACTCACACTAGATGGGTGAAGAGACCACTCGGCGCTGCAGTGCCTGGGACATTGTTTTAGATGGAGAAGGCTTGCCCAGCACCTTTACCATCCTGACAGCTTAGTCGGCCTAGCCCACAGGAAAGATGGGTCACTACGTATGGAGCCATCTAGGCCGCGGGTTTCCTCACGATGTTTTTCCTTCACCGTTAGCGTGTGGTTTTGCTACTTCTGTTGTTTTAAAACTTAAACTTTCGTAAGCACTGCACAATCGTAAACTTCTTAAAAAAAAGTAACATGTAGCCTGTACAATTGTACATGTCCCACTAGCTGGGAAAAATCCTTCTCTCAGAGAGAGAGTTCGAGCTTAAGGGTCCGTATAAGGCTAACTAGCGCCACCAATGTTGAAAAAATCATATCTCGCTTCAGAAGAAGTTTCTGACAAAATCCTAAGATGAGCTCATGCGCCATGCTTTTCTAGATTTTTAAGTGTGGGTACCCAACTCAATTTCTAGTCTTAAGCTAAAAAAATTTCGATAACCGCCAAAAACGGCCGTTTTTGGCGGTTATCGAAATTTTTTTAGCTTAAAAGTAAATTTCGAAGAGGGTATCTACACTTAAAAATCTAGAAAAGCATGGCGCATAGGCTCATCTTAGGATTTTTCCAGAAACTTCTTCCAAAGGAAGATATGATTTTTTCAACATTGGTGGCGCTAGTTAGCCTTATACGGGGCCTTAATCACCACGCGTGCTCAATGCGGGTTGGCGATTTTTGCGTTGAGGGTATAATGCCTCATACGTTCAGGTTTCCTTACGATGTTTTTCTTCACCGTCAGCGAGTGGTATAATTATTGCTACTACAAATTCACAAATGTACGCAGGTAGATACATGCCCGCACCGGGAATCGAACCTAGGACCTTTCGCTTCAGATTCCACTGTTCTACCCACTAGACAACCACCGCTTTGCACCCTAACTTCTGTTGTTGATTAATTGCCAAACGATGTCACCGGCCTTGGTAAATTTAGGCCGTCTAAAAACTCTACCACCTGGGTGGCCACATTCAATCATCGTCATCATCCTCCTTTGCTGCTGTTCCCTTTTTTTTGGGGTCCCGCGTCCTCCTCGTCTAATCCTGTACCTCTACAGGGTGCACACTAAGTCGATAGCGAAACTTTAAGTAGGCTGTCTACTGATCACTACAAACAACTTGTACGCCACACGCCACCTGGTACAAGTTGTTAGTAGTGATCAGTAGATAGCCTACTTAAAGTTCCGCTATTGACTTAGAGTGCACCCTGTAGATTTTAGGTCCTTCTGAACCGTCGTTAACCAAGTAGCTGGGGGTCTTCCGCGTTTCCCCTTTGTTGTCGGGATGTTTAGGGCTGTGTAGACTATAATTATGATCCTTAGGGCATCGTATTACATGGCCGTAGAGACGTCGAGTTGCGGAAAACGGCCCATTTTACCTTTACCATGGCCGTGCCATCGTATCGTACGATTACATTAATTACTAGCTGACCCGGTTCTGAAATAGTTTGACTCTCCGCGTCAAAATGGCGATTCCAATACAAAATGACCAATTTTTATTTCTTCCGTTTTTCAGCTAATCCTTTAACTTTTCTCATATTTCTTTGCTTTTAAACCTACCCTGAAC